>CM051827.1:133784992-134384992 GCA_028451465.1 Erethizon dorsatum
GGGAAACCAGCCGGCCGCGAGCTCTGCTTTACAGTCGGGGTCACCAGCGTCAGGAGCCACATCACGGTCGTGCTGCAGCCATCGCAAAGCTTAGGGCTTTTCCCAAGCACACGTCAATATATCTTCCCTTTCTTTAATTTTTAAAACAATTTACTGTGTATAAAAAGCTCCCCTTCTGAGGGGCACAGCGAAGTTCACACATTTGTACAGGAGCAGCCCAACTGGCAACCACAAGCTATTTGGCAACACGGCAGTTTTTAAATAAACGCCTCCGACTCTGAGGAGCCCAGGGCCGCAGCAGCGGACCCCACGCGAGGGCCCAGAAGGCAGCTGTGCGTGGGCTCCCTGGGGTCTCTGCTGTGTCCTGGCAGCTGTGACCTCCTGGATGTCCCCATGCTGGGCTATGGGGCTCTGTTCTGCGTCTCCCAACTTCAGCTTTTGGCGGGAGTGCTGGTTGAGATGTGTCCACGACCAGAAGGTAGAGGGACACCCAGAGTTGGGGTGGGGCGCCCCGAAACCTGTGCCACCACCACGGCAGCCCAGGGAGTGTCCAGCACGCAGCCTTCTTGTCCCAGCACCTTGGGCCCAGTGTGAATCACCATGCATGTAGCCCAGCTGCGAGGAGGCCCGAGAAACCTGAGTGTCGAGTGGAGGGCTGAGTCTGTGGGGGTCAGGGCCACGTGCCGCCTCCTGGTTAGATGTCCCTAACCTAATCTCTCTGCAGCCCACCGGCCCTGGCGTGGGACCGGCCTCCGGCTGCGCTCTCCGGAAAGATGCCCTTCGTGGGGAGCAGCAGGGCAGGAGCCGTGCTTCCTGGGGACGCATGGTTGTGAGTGTTCTGGGCGTATCATCAACTTTAAGGCTAGGGTCCGTCACACACACGTATCTTTCTAAATTTTCTAATTCTGAGCAATGTATTACTGATAAAAATACTTTCCAAAAATCTAATACAGAACACAAGACATCCTGGAGGCACTGGTTTGTGTTCTCAGAAATACACTTGTGCACAAATTCTCAATTTTATTTTTCCTTTTGTTGTTGTTTTGCTTTTTGGTCTACTGATGCTTTGGTGGCATATTCTAGAATCTCTGCGATCCAGTGGTTCTTGTCGCAGTCCACGGAGCTGGCGGGACAGTGTCCCGCTTGGGTTGGCCCCGGCCGCGCGGCTCTCAGCTCTGCATGGAAGTGTGTGCTAAGGACTTGCAGCGGGGACTTACCGGGACAGGAGACGCTCCGAGTCAGTGAAACCCACTTCTTGGCGCGTCCCCGCAGGCACCTGGACTCCCGTGCCCCCCCGCCCCGCCTGCCTGCTGCAGGCTCAGCTCTCCTCAGTGCGGCTGCGCCCGGGACTTGGGCAGGTGCCACTCAGAAAAAAGGCATCAGAGGGAAGCTGCGACACCATCGGTACATTTTATTCCTCAGGACATCACACGCTCACTTCCTGGGGGAGCGGTCAGCGCACTGAGTTCTGCTTCTGCCGAAACGCGCACCTCCAACGGCGCGACAGTCTCCCCCAGGGCAGGGCCACCACGGCCCTGGCCATGCGGCGCGGGCACAAGAAGCATTCACTCCTCCAGCAGAGCCGGCCTCTGTGGGCGCAGGCGCGAGAGGCTGCTCTGTCCCCCGCGTGTCGCGGCCAGCGTCCCTCCCCGGCTGCGCGGAGCCTCGTGCCCGGCCTCGCATGCATACGCTGTGGTTAAGGGTAGAGTTACAGGGTCATTAATGGGTGCGCCCACAACAGAGACGCACGCGACCTCACACGGACTCCTCGGTGGAGAGCAGAAGCGGGTTGATGTACTCGAAGCCTTCGAACTCCGACTGGTCGATCCTCTTTATGACGTCCCTGGAAGCAGAGGGGACAGTGGTGGCTGTGTACACACGCCGGTGGGGCACCCCCACCTGCCCGTGGGAGGAAGACAGAAGAGGCCAGGAGCAGGGCCACTCGCCCCGTCCATGGAGCCGGGGCATTGCGGGACGCTGGCGGGGCTCCCTCCACTTGTCACCAGGACAGGGTCCCGTCCCCTGGGGTCCCCAGACTCACTCGTCATCGGGGGTCAGCTGCACAGGCTCGCTGGTGAACTGTGTGTCGAAGTTGTCCAGGCCGTAGTCATCCGTGATCTGCGGCTGGAAGGGAGGCAGGGCCTGCTTCTTCTCCAGCTGGGGAAACCAAAACAGCAGAGCGTCAGAGCGGGCTGGGCTGGGTGCGGCTCTCTGCACCAGGAGAATCACACGCACAGCAGCGAGAGACAGCCTTCCAGTGCCTTCCAGCGAGGACACAGTGGGGAGAAGGCGCCTGCACCAGGGCACTCGTACGTAAGCGGGAGGACGCGGGCAGTGCAGGCCGCACCTGGGACGCAGCAGGAGGCCGCTGAGCACCCACAGGGACCTGGTGCCAGGCGGGTCTGCATCCCCAGGGCCACTGCTGCAGAACCAGCGGCCTAGGCTGGTGGGGGTGTTTTCTTCTCTTTATGACTCAGAACCCAATCGTGCAGGTGCTATAGGGACCTTCCTGCCACTGCAGCAGACACGGGAGGACACGGGAACTTTGGGGCAGACGGCCACCGCGGGGGGGTCCTGGCACGGGTGCACATGGCACCACATGCCTGCAGGACAGCGAGGGCCCCACCTGAGTGCTCCCCCCGATGGGTGCTGCCCCTGCCTCTCCTCCCTGCTTGACCCAGGACTGGGGCTCACGGCAGCATCGGGAGGCTGTGACTGAACCCAGGACCGTGCTCCTCCACTGGGCCACATCACAGCCCTTTTCCCCTTCCTTTTTTGTTTTTTTTTGAGACAGGGTCTTGCTATGTAGCCCAGGCTGGCCTCAAACTCACAGCAATCCTCCTGCCTCAGCCTCCCAAGTACTGGGATTACAAGCATGTGCTACTGCGCCCAGCACATTTCTGTTCTGAATCACCCCATCTCAGCCTGCTGTTGTGGTAGCAGGAGCTGCCTGACACTGCCTCGCTCTGTCATTCGTGCGCATGCTCCTGTGTGGGGCTGGGCTTGCTCCTGCAGCTGAGGCTGCTGTCACCTGTGGACCCTGCTCCCTGCCCTGTGAGCGGTCACATGCGGCCCGGAGAGGGACGGCATGCAGGGTCAGCTCCCTTCCACGAGGCCACAACGCTCACAATGCGGGCGGGGGCCACGTGGCCGTCTGACGGGTCAGGGACAGTGCCTCGAGGGCCACCTGCACACATGGCCAGCGCCTGGGCAGGGCTGCGGGACACAGGATGTCCCTTCCCTCGTGAAGGACCCGTTTTATTTATCAGTATATTTTCTGATAAAAAGTGAAAAAAGGAAGCATTTCTTATTTTCTCTCCCTTCCATCTTGGGCTATCTTAAAAGATTTGCGTAGAAAGAGCTGGAGCAGAGAGTGCAGCAGCCAGGGCCAAGTCCTGCCACCAGTCGGTGCCTCAGTCTCCCTCTCAGTGCCCTGCAGCCCGCGTTGCACCCTCGCTCCAGAACCTTCCACGCTATCTCTGCCCACTGGGCCCCTTACCCCTCAGAGCGCTGTCTGCTGAGCCCGACCTGGGCCACCAGGACAGACCTGTGATGGCGGGCGCCAAGTGCTGCCCTGCGGCGACGTCCAGAGGGCGGGGACACAGCAGGTAGGGCCGCACTGTGTGTGCTGAGGGCCATGGAACCTGTTTCCTTCAGGGCTGTGTCCAGGGCCGGTCCTGCCCAGCGGAGTGGAGGTCTAGGGCCCCACAGGAGGGGAACCCTGCTCCTGCCACACCGGCCCCTCGAGTCCCCTCAGCACCCCGTGCTGGACCAGCCTGGGCCTCTCGCCACAGTCACCTCTGCTGACATGGCATCCACACTGAGTCCCCAGGCTGGTCACAGGCACTCTGGCTGTCCCTGCTGTCCCTAGGAACCCAATCCACGGGAGATGGGGCTGGAGACCCAGAGGTGCTGCGGAGAGCGGACACCTGTGTGTCCATCCTCACAGGATGCCGGGGACACTGAGGTCAGCACGGGACAGGGTGGGGGTCTGGGTGTAGGTACCCCCATACTCTCTCAGCCCCCTGGGTCCCTAGCTGCCCACTCCCCACCTCCTTCCTCAGCCACCGCAGTGCATGTGCATGGCCCTTGGGGACAATTCCACAGCTGTGTCCTCTGTGGGCAGCCCCAGGGCCTGGGCCCTGGGGAACGGAGATGTCCAGTCAACACGACAGGGTGCCCAAGGGCCTGCTACCAACCGAGGCGCAAAGGGGCCTTGAAGGAGGCACCCTGACTGGGCGGGGAGGCGTGGGGGCGGCGGAGTCTGTGAGTGGGTGTGGGTTTCCCTCAGGCAGTGGAGACCCTGGTGAGTTGGCTGCCCAGCTCTGCTAGCGACCACGTCCCACCGGCCACTGTGTCCCCCGGCCACGGAGACCCAGCCCTGCCTCAGCCCCGGGTCTGAGGAGCCCAAGGCCTGGGGGGCTCAGCCCCATGTGCCCGATGGTGGAGCCCAAGTGTGGCAGCTGAAGAACGGGGAGGGCGGCCGGGAGAGGGCTGAGATTGCAGGCGCAGTTGCCACCACTGTCACTGCTACCGCCACCGCCACCGCCAGGCGGAACATCAGAGAACCAGAGCAAGATAGGTATTTGCACTCTGAGGGAGAGGACGTCGGGCTTGGGCTGCACAGTGGCCAGGCTCCGGCACAGCAGGACTCAAGGCCTGGCCGCCCTTCCCACTGCCCAGGGCCTGCAGGTGTGGATGGAGCCCTGGAGCGGAAAGCGGCTGACGGCCACGAGGACGGCACCTGCAGACCGTGGTCAGGAGCAGAGCCTGTGTGGCTTGGGTGCTCACGCGCGGGGAGGGAGGGACCCGATGTGCAGCCCCAGGGGCCCAGCGTGGACTCAGTGAGCTGTCAATTCTTTGTTCTGTCAAAAGAGTGTATTTTACAGGCTGTACTCCAATAACTGCAACGTTTCTAGAACCAAAATGAGTTCGATTCGGTTTTTCTCTAACACCAGGAATGGCCCCAGGTCAAACTCGAATGCCGCATTCGCTGCCCTGTGGTGACCAGGACCTTCCCTGGGCCAGACCCGGGTGCTCCTCCCAGGCTTCACGTCCCCCATGCCGGCCCCTCGGTGCCCGTCCAGGCTTACCAGGTCCCAGTCTATGCTGCGGAAAAAGGCGTGCGACTTGATGTCAGAGAATCCAGTCTGGGGCCGGCAGCCGAGCCGCTCTTTGGGGTCCTGGAGGTCAGATGCAAACAGACTCAGCCTCGGTTCTGCTATCGGACGGGCAGCTCCTGTCCACCTCCACGCCTTCTCAACCTGAGCCAGAGGCCCCTGCACCAGCGCCCTTGCCCCGGCCCCATTCCCTCCTTCCCTTTCTCATGGGCACAGTTCTGTTTTACTTCATTACATATGAATAGACGCTGAAGGCGTGGGTTCAGAGCTCAATACCAGAGGGCAATCCAAACTCTTGCACAAACCGAGCCGCAGCAGCCGTCTAGGGAGGCGGTCACCTCGGCGAGAATACCTTGTTCAGAAATCCTTTCAAGACATGGGAGGCTTTGACGGACAGGAAGCGAGGGATGCGGATGGGCTTCTCCAGGATCACTGCGGGGGCGGAGGGAGACCCCGCGGCTCCTACCAGGCTCACCAACCTGGACACTCTGTATGCTGGCCACCAGAGGGCGCCGAGGGACAGCACAGTCCCGACCCACATACTTGGGCTTGTTTTTGGTACTCAGGATTATCGGACCCAGGGCCTCAGCCCTGCCCTGCAGATCCACAACCCTTCTTTTATTTTTTGAGAGTCTTGCTAAACTGCTAAATTGCCCAGCCTGGGCTCTAACTTGTGATCTTCCTGCCTCAGCCTCCAGAGAGCTGGGATTACAGGCGTATGCTACCATGCCTGGCTCTACTGGAGACAACTGTGTCTAGATAGGGGCAGGTGTCAGGGGCCAGGCCCTGCCCAGAGTCCAAGGTGTTAAAGAGTCCTGGGTGTGGCTGGCTGGATGGGGCAGACAATCACGCTCTGCAGGTGACCTGCGGGGTATGAACTGCGGCCACCCATAGCACCCCACCCCACTTGCAGGGCCCCGTTAGCCTGGGGGGGCAGGGCTCCCCAGGAAGGGGCCGGCGCACCTGCAGCCACGCACCTTGGAACAGGTAGTCCTCTGTGTTCATGTCGGGGTTGTCGGTGATGATGTCAAATGGGGAGCGCCCGGCCATCATCTCAAACATGAGGACGCCCAGTGCCCACCAGTCCACGCTGAACCCTGGGAACAGCAGGCACCATCAGGCAGGCGGACAGCCAGCCCTGCTTGACCACGGGGAGCACGCAGCTCTCGGCGGCCACACTCCCCACCGCCACTGTCCCGCGAGTGCAGTGTCTGGGTGTCCAGCCCGCATGGTGTGGTATCCTTGGCTGTCACCTGGCCCTTCGGTGGCATCACTGACCACTGAAGTGCAAACCCAGCTGTTGCTCTCTTGCTCGGCTGCGCTCAGCAAAGTCCTCCTCTCAGGCAGCCAGACCCTCTCCTGAACCTGGTTTCTTAACGCTCAGTCTGTTGGGGACACTGTCACAGCACATGGGGACTCTCTTGGCCACAGACCTGCTGCCCTGACTTCTCTGGGTGCCCACATGGCTTCCGGGGAGCGCCATCACCTCCAGGGCAGGGACTTACCCACCTGCCTGTCCCCAGCCTATTTTACAGCAAGGAAAATGCGTGAAAAGTGCAGGTGCAATTACGATATGCTTCCCTGGGAACGTGAGGTGCACACGCATGCTCCAATAGGCCTGTGTACACAGCACACAAACACACACGCCACACACACGGATGCACGCGCAGGCCGTTGCACCCCGCTGTGGGTTCCCGCCAGGGAGCTTGTGCGGCAAAAGTGCACATGGCGTGTGCAGGGCTGCGTGGCAGACAGGGAGTCGGGTCCCGACAGAGGCCTCTGCACTGCCCAAAGTGACACTCTGTCGCCTGCAGCCACACAGGCAGCGTCCACCAGCTCAGGGTGCACTGAGTGGGCCCTGTCTATCTACTTTGTGCTCCCATTAGGGCTCCATGACGGGGAAATGCAGGGGACACAAGGAGTCTGCATGGGCTCAGATGGGGGCCGGGGCCGGTGACATTGGCTGGACACAGTAAGGAAGTGTGGGCACTCACTGGGGTGCGACATGGTCAGTAAAACCTCTCCCCCTGGCCTTGCTTCAGGCCCCGAGGGTAGTGGCCCCAGACAGCGTCGCCAGGGTGGGGAGGCCCTGCCCACCCCACCCCGGGTGCTGCAAACTCACCATACTCCTCTCCCCGCAGGATTTCGGGGGCAATATAATTCGGGGTTCCACAGAAAGTGCTGGTCGTATCGCCAGGGCCCAGGCCTTCCTGCGGGGACAGTTACCAGGGGATCACCGCGCAGGGGCGGGGAGGGCGGGGCGGGGCGGGGCGGCGCCCAACCTTGCACATGCCGTAGTCCGTCAGCTTGATGTGCCCGTCGGCATCCAGCAGCACGTTGTCCAGCTTCAGGTCCCGGTAGATGATGCCTCTCTCGTGCAGGAAGTTGAGTGCGATGCAAATCTCGGCAGCGTAGAACCTGGGGTCGAGACAGCCGGGGTCAGCAGAGGGGTGCTTCGGGCAGCCTGGACCGGGCACATCTCCCGGCCACACCCGCACCACCATCCCCATCCTCGGGGGCTGGGCAACCAGACACACAGGGTGCTCAGCATGAGCTGTGCAGGGAGCTCGGACTTAAGCACATGAGGCGCCCTTTGTACCCGCGAGCACAGCTGCCATGAAAAGGCCAGGAAGTGACTGTCACAAAGGTAGTGGCGCTCCAGGCCCCATGCATGCTGGGGGTTGGGAATCAGCAGGTGGGGTCCTCAGGGTGGCACAATGGCCACGTGAGACTTGTGACCCCACTCTGTGCCTGCACCCCAGAGGGGGACAGCAGGGCCTCCAGTCAGTGCCCACACATGGTGTTCATTCCCAAGCGGAAACCTGGAAGCAAACCGTATCCGTGGACTGATGTGCAGATGAAGGACACGAGGTGTCCCTGGCATGGGACACTGTTCAGGCTTTCAGGGAAGGAGATGCTGACAAACATCACAGCATAGATAGTTGCGCAGACCCCATGCATGGGAGAAGAAACCAGACGTAGAAAGACACCCGTCTGGGCCGGTGAGATGGCTCAGTGGTGTAAGCGCCTGCCTGGCAAGTGCGAGGGCCTGAGTTCGACTCCCGGAACCCACATATGAAAAAGGGCCGGTGATATCGCTCAGCGGCACGGGTGCCTGCTGGCGCGCGAGGTCCTGAGGTCGACCCCCGGTACCCACAAAAAAAAAAAAAAAAAAAAAAAGACACCTGTTTGCCATACCCACGGGAGGGCCTCGGGGGCATCAGGTTCAGGAGACAGCGCGGGGAGGGGCAGGGTGTAATGGGGACAGAGTGTCAGTTTGGTTTTTATTATTATTCTTTTGAGACAGGGTCCAACTATGTAGCTCTGGCTGGCCTTGACTCATGGCAATTCTCCTGCCTCAGCCTCCAAGTGCTAGGATTTCATGTATGCACCACCATGCCTGGCTTCAGTTTGGTTTTGACTTTCTTGGGCAGGGGTAATACTGGGGATTGACCCAGGGATGCTGTACCACTGAGCTACACCCTGCCCTCTTTATTTTTTGAGACAGGGTCTCACTAAGTTTGCCCCGGGTAGGGTTGAATTTGTGACCCTCCTGCCTTAGCCTCTTAAGCATTTGGGACTCCAGGCGTGCACCTGTGCCCAGCAAGTCTCCATGTGGGAAGAGGAGGAGCTGCCGTGGACGGTGGAGCCGACGGCTGCCAGCAAGGTGAGCGCGCTCAATGCCGCTCAACTTTGCCATCGGAACGGTCAGAACGGTGCACCTGCGTTCCGCCTATCTTACCACTGCGTTTAAAAAAAGCAACGAGTGGGCCGCGTGCTGTTCCTGGTTTTTGCCCACCTCTCCCTGGAGAGGGTCCGAGGTGACTCACAGCTGCGTGGGATGGAAGGAGGAGCGGAGAACAGCAAGGGCGGGGTCGGATCCCGTCCCAGCCCCACGGGCCACAGCTCGGAGCAGGGCAGGGCAGACGCCAGCCAGGTGAGGGGTGGGCATCCCTGCATCACTGAAGAGCCGCTCCACTGCCTCTGGACACCAGCTGGACACTGTGTGCCCAGCCGCCGGCAGTTCATTGCTGGAACTGCCCCGTCCAGGCCAAACCAGGGAAAGGGACAAAACCCGAAGGTGCCATCGTATGAACGATGACGCGGAACTGTGTCTCCACCCAGGGTGGGCGTCAGTGTGGAGGCTGCAGGCCTGTCCCCGAGAAACCAGGACTCCGAGCCCCGCACAGCCCGTCACCCCGCGGGAAGGCAGCGCCCCCTCCATTTATCCCCCAGTGTCACCGCCTGCCCTTCAACTCACCCTGTCCCCGCACAGGGAGGCTCATGCCTGCCTGTCCCCAAGGCCCAAGGCCCGGGTGCCCCCACCCCTGTCCACTGGCACCCCCGGGCAGCCCCAGCCGGTGCCCACCTGGCGTGCTCCTCTGGAAGCTTCCTCTGCCTCTGCATGTGGAACATGAGGTCCCCGCCGTTGACGTATTCGATGACCAGGAACAGCCTGCAGGTGGGGGTCAGAGCTGAAGTCACTGTGCGGACACCGGCCCCGCCGCGGACAGGGGCTCAGGTCAGCAGAGGTCTCCAGGCAGGGCTGCACGCGGCACGCAGATGTTGCCTTCCACACCCAGCAGCTCCTCAGTGGCCACCCCGGTGGCTCGTGGGGTGCAGATGGTGGGGGGGCCTGGACAGCCAAATCTTGGAGGCTCAAGGACCGCACACAGTGACTGTGTGCCAGGGACCGCACACACCCTCCGCGTGCTAGAGGTTGTCTCTCAGCGACGCAAACCCCACACGGGAAGAAAGCAGTGGTGCTGACTCCCGCCCGGCACTGTTGATCCCAGGGGCTGAATCCTCACAGGGAAACGCGCAGAGACACAAGTGCGGCTGCGGGGCCCACAGCCGGGGCCCCAAAGGCGAAGACGGCTGCTCTCGGGGCCTCAGGAAAGGCTCCGCAGCCCTGGTGTGGGTGGTGACCACAGCGTGGCCACCATGGCCCAGAGCCCGCGCTTCATGTGCCAGGAGTGCCCAGCTCCCCGGCAGCACCCAGACGAGACAACCCCCACGGAGGTCGCTGACGCAGAGGATCACTAAGACTAGAAAATCCGTCAGGAAGATTCATGGAAACAAAGCTTCCAGAAACTTCAAAGCACAGGGCTGATATTTCTCACAACTACTGACAATTACAAGAGGTGATCAAAATATACAGTGAATGTTCAAAAACTTCGTCACAGTAAAAGACACACTGCTAGGAAGCCCCTCAAAATTCTCTCCTTCACCTTGAACACACTCATCCCATTGTCCTTGCCACTTTCTGAAGCAGCTCTGGAGTCCTCTTTCCTGAGCTCTTTATGAGGTGTGGTAAAAAATATGGTGACTGCTGCTGCTAAACACCACCCAGCAGAAAGACAGCTCAGAAAAACATGGCGCTGTGTCCTCCTCCACCTTAGTCACCGGATCTGGCATAGAGACTTCTAGCTCTTCCCCAAAGTCAAAATGACCACGAGGGCTGGTGAGACAGCTCAGCGGCATAAGCGCCTGCCTGGCAAGTGCGAGGTCCTGAGTTCGACTCCCGGTACCCACATTAAAAAAAAAAAAAATGACCACGAAAGGTCAACGTTTTGAATCCATTCAGGACACTGAGGCAGCCAAGACAGTACAACTAGAACACAAAAGAGGGCTTTGAGAGCAGGGCATGTGGCAGACGCCTGTAATCCCAGTACTCAAGAGGCTGAGGCAGGAAGATTGCTGTGAGCTTGAGACCAGCCTAGACTGCAGTAAGACCCTGTCTCAAAAACAAAACACCAGGGCCAGTGAGATGGCTCAGCGGCGTAAGCGCCTGCCTGGCAAGCGCGAGGGCCCGAGTTCGACTCCCGGAACCCACATACGAAAAAGGGGCCGGTGATATCGCTCAGCGGCACGGGCGCCTGCTGGCGCGCGAGGTCCTGAGGTCGTCCCCCCGGTACCCACCAAAAAGAAAAAAAAAACACCAATCAAAAAAGCAAAACAAACAAATGAACAAACAAAAAAACCTGAAAAACAAAAAAACCCGAGGACTCCAAAACTGCTTCAGAAAGTGGCAAGAACGACTCGGCATGTTCCAAGTGAGTGCGTTACTGACAGTGTGTCCTTTACCGTAATAAAACATTTGCCACAGCTGACCCCACGGAATAGCAGTCCACTCCTGCCTGGCCACCCGCTAGGAACCTGAGAAACAAGGACCACTGAGGGGCGTCGGGGTGAGGGGACGGGGAGGACGCAGCCCTCGGCCTCGGCAAACGCGGTGCAGGGGGAGCGCAGGACTCCTCGGGAAGGGGACTGCGCCTCATCCTGGGGCCACGGCCCCCAAGGAGCGGCTGCCCGATACAGCCTGGCCCTCTCTGCACGTTCGCCGCCTGTGGCCACGCTCGTGCCGGAGTGAGGACTCCTGAGGCAGAGGCCAGTTTCCTGGGCTCTCTGGAGCCAGACAAGTTGCTTTAAAGTCCAGGTGGAGAAACAGAAGTGAAAAACAAAACCACGAAGCAGAATTGCAGGATGAGCCCTGCTGCTCAGGGCAGTGGGGCGCTCTCTGTGCCTGGGCTGCACCCGGCTTCCGAACCAGGGCCATTGTGATGTGGCTCCTGCTGTCACCTGAGGGCTGGCAGGGAAGCTCAGGCTGCAGCGTGCCCAGCGTGTGCGAGGCCTTGGGTCTGAGTCCCAGCACCCCTCCAAGCATGGCATGGTGACACTCCTGTTATCCCAGCACTCTGGGAGGCTGAGGCAGGAGGATGGCAAGTTCAAAACCATCCTGGGCAACTTGGTAATTTAGACCCTGTTTCGAAATAAGCATAAAAGAGGGGTGGGGATGCAGTTCAGTGTGACAGCCTTGGGTTCTAACCAGCCCTTCCCTTGCCTCAGGACCTGCACATGTGTGAGCTGGGCAGGGAGGGGTCAGGGGTCTGCAGCCCCGTGAGCATGGGGTGAAGCTGAGGAGAGCGGGCACCTTGGCATTTGGGAGCGAAGAAAGAAATCCTTATTTTTCTCCACTCAAAGGCCCCTTTATAGTCACCGAGCTCATGTGGAAAGCGCTGTGTTTTCTTTAGCAGATTTCCACTCGCGCTGCCAGCCAGCGCAGCGTCTTGCCCGAGTTCGTCAGCTTCCTGCAGTATCCATGGGGCCAGGAAGTCAGGACACGCGGGTTCCAATTGCAGGGCAGTGGCCACATGGAGCCCCAGGGTGGCGCTGAGGGGAAACCAAGGCATGAAAGGAGGGCACACGAAGCCTTTGGTCGCCAGGACCGGCCTCACCCAGTCCGTGCCGCCGGCGCCATCTGCGTGGGTGTCCTGATGGCTCTGCTCCTCCGCCCGTGGAGGTAGCGACATCCGGAGGTTTCCGGTGGTTTTGCAGCACTCAGGCCGTGGCTGGTTTATTCAGAGATCCAGCCTGACTCCAAGGAAGGTGCTCGTGCGATGGAGCTCACCCGGCATGCCAGGCCTTGTGCAACACCACGGCCCCAAGGCTACCCTGAGGGGCCGCTTCCAGAGGACACCGGAGGGGGTGACGCTGGGCGGAAGCGGCCGCTTGGCGTGGGCTCCCAGCCTTGCCGCACCACTGCGGGGGAGAACTGGGGAACAGTGCCGAGCAGGTCCTCCCAGTTCTCCTGAGACGAGGTCTTAGGCGTCTCTCAGGCCCTGCATGGGAGGTGACATGGACACCCGTCATGACAGGACGTGTCCCCACCGTCCCTGAGCCAGCGCCGGTCAGCGTGCCCAGGGTCCGAGTGGCTGGCATCTGAGCAAGACTTGGTCTCCTCTGGGCAGCTGCAAGCCCCTCCCACTTCCATCCAGCAGTGAGTCACGTAAAATCCACACGTGCTTTCCGAACACTTGCACCAGAAACGTGACTTCACCTTTCAGACTGTTTCGTTTAATACACTGCTGCTTCTCCAGGGCCAGGTATTGGCCCGATGCCCCACCCGAAGGGCGCACGTCTAGGGGTGGTGTGCATGTGAATTCCGGTCAATGCAGTCACAGCAACAGCGGAGATGTCACAAAACTTGACCCAGCCAGGGCCTAGTGCCATGAGAGCCAGCAACAGACTCCGTTACAAACAAATATGAAAAGAGGCGAAGAGAGGAGCCCTGCGCACGTGGACGCTCCTGGGCGGGCCTCCATCTGCAGCTGTCGTCGAGTCCCCTAACGTGCTGGGAGTTTGTGCTCAGGCAGCCAGAGGAGGTGAGCAGGAAGAGCTGGCTCTTTTCAGACCTCCGCCAAAGGTCCTCGCAGGAAGCGCTGGCCTGGTGCTGTGTGGGGACAGCACGGTGGCAGCTCCAGGAAGGAGAGGGGTGAGGGGCAGATTCCGTCAGAGAAGGGCAGCGGGGCCGCATGCAGAGGCGGCCAGGCCTGAGCGCAGTGGCCTTGTCCACACCACAGGAGCAGCTGGGAGTGAGTGCAGAGCCGCACAGCAGGGCGACCCTCAGCCCGAGTCGATGTCCTGCACAGCGTGAGAGCCAAGAGCCCGGGCACCCTGGCAGGAGGCAGAGAATCTAAGATGGAAGGACCTGGAGCAGTCAGTGAGAGCCAGGGAGGCCGGCGGCTGATTCCCAGCCCTGAGGCCTGCAGGGTGGCAGGCATCGGTGTGGGCAGGCAGTTCCCGCGCTGCTTCAGCTGACAGCGGCCACGAGGCCAGGGGCAAGGGCGAGGCCAGGGCGTGGGGATGGACACAAGGCCCCAGGGCCCCTGCTCAGAGAGGCCCACAGGCCAGGCCAGCCTTGACAGTGTCCAGGACCGTGAGTGGCACACAGTTCCTTGTGAAGTGTTTGTGTGTGTGTGTGTGAGAAGTGTTTTTTAAATAAGTGTGGTTCACTGTGCCCAGCGGTGAGTAAACCCTACAGTTCATGTTCCTGATGCTGCAGGATGCCGGGCAGTCAGCAAGCAGTGTTCCCAGGCATCTGTGAGGATGTTTCCAGAAGAGAGTGGCATCTGAATGCACAGCCCGAGCAAAGCAGAGGCCTCCCCAGTGTAGACGGACACTGTGTACCCATCTGGCCAAGCATCGAAAGGCAGAGGAGGGCTACCCACCCTGCTGCTGGGCCGTGCTGTCCACCCTCCGTCTCCAGCCCTGGCTCACAGCCCTTCTGGCCACACCAGCGGCTCTGGTCTCCAGCTCATGGGCAGCAGGACATCTCTGTCCCTCAGCCCCCAGCGCCATCCTGATAACCAGTGCCCTGCTGCACACATGCAGGGAGCCCTGACGCCGCTGATGCCGAGTGACCCTGGGGCTCTGGTGCGTGCTGGACACAGCAGCCTGGGTGGCCACCCTCATAAGAACCCTGAGCTGGAGGAATGGGGGAGACTCAGAAGTCTGCACCCCACGCACCTTTTCCTTTTGCCAACTTTCCTATCTTTGGTTCTGTGAGGCACAGCCACAAGCAGATGGTGCACTGAGCCAGGTCCTGCTGGAGAATGCTGAGCGCAGCGTGGGCTCGTGGCCTCCGTGGAGAACACAGCCGGCAATTTTTCAAATAAGCAAAGTGGTGAGCGCCAGCCAGTTGGCCCCCCAATTCTAAAGGGAGCAAACATTTGTAATTCTAGACCACTAGATCTCCAGCATCCTTAAAGCAGAGTTCCAGTATTCACAAAGCTCTTAGTGAAGCTCCCAACATTTCCCAACCTGCACCCCATCCTGCACTCACGCCGGCCCCACACCTGGCCCCAGGCCTGTACTTGGTGGGATGCTTTCCACAAATTTAATAATTAATGCAATTAATGATGTGATCGAATAATTTAAGTTCAGACGCATGGCATTTACTTAGCATGACACCCACCAACAGGAGCCACATAACGCATCTGGTGACCTGAAATCCCCATGTCTGCCCCGTGAGGCGCTGCGGAACGCAGCAGACCTCGGGCGGCTCGGTCTCGCACGGTCGGCAGAGCCTGCAGGCCCCGGCCGCCTCCTCTCCCTTACCGGCTCGTCGTCTGGAAGCAGGAGTGCAAGCCGACCAGGAAAGGGTTGCTGGACGCCTGCTCAAACACGTGCTTCTCCGTCTGCACCCAGTCGATGTCCTGCAACAGAAACCGGCGTGGATGAGGCTCAGAGCACCCGTGAGGGTCCTGGAGCAGGCAGATAGGAAGGGGCAAGAAGGGGAGGCAGTGAAGACAGGAAAAGAGGATGCCCATCAGGAAAGGCAGCAACCGCGGTCCACCCCATTGTCATCATCTCGATACCGTCAAGCCTCACTGCTGCGACTACCACCACCAGCCCTTCCTGTTTCCCTCACTAGCACCCTCACCACCACCACCTTCATTACCGTCACCATCGTCACCATCATCACCATCACCGTCACCACCATCACCACCACCACCACCATCGTCACCATCGTCACCATCATCACCATCACCGTCACCACCACCACCACCATCGTCACCATCGTCACCATCATCACCATCACCACCATCACCACCGTCACCACCACCATCACCATCACCATCGTCACCATCATCACCATCACCATCACCACCATCACCGTCACCACCACCACCACCATCACCGTCACCATCGTCACCAGCATCACCATCACCATCACCACCATCACTGTCACCACCATCACCACTGTCACCACCACCACCACCATGTCACCATCGTCACCATCACCATCACTGTCACCACTGTCACCATCACCACCACCGTCACCACCACCGTCACCATCACCGTCACCACCATCACTGTCACCACTGTCACCATCACCACCACCGTCACCACCATCACCACCATCACCATCGTCACCATCACCATCACTGTCACCACCATCACCACTGTCACCACCATCACCACCACCACCACCACCGTCACCATCGTCACCAGCATCACCATCACCACCATCACTGTCACCACCACCACCACCACCCACGTCACCATCGTCACCATCACCACCATCACTGTCACCACTGTCACCATCACCACCACCGTCACCACCATCACCACCATCACCACCGTCACCACCGTCACCACCATCACCACCATCACCATCGTCACCATCACCATCACCGTCACCACCATCACCACTGTCACCACCATCACCACTACCATCACCACCACTACCACCATCATCACAACCATCACCATCACCACCACCGTCACCATCATTGTCACCATCACCGTCACCACTGTCACCAGCATCACCACCATCACCATCACTACTATTGTCACCACCATTGTCACCAAAGCCACCCTGCCAGCCGTTGGCCTCTGGCTTTCTGGCCATGGCTTCGTGTGGCTCCGAGAGCCCGGGAAGTTGGTTTTGTCTCCCTTTAGGACATGAGGAGAGCAAGGGTGCAGGGTTAAGCAGGTCCCCACGTCCCACAGCTCCCGCGTGGGGAGCCGGGTCACGCCGCGGCCTCTGTCTCCCTGTCGCTTTGGGCCGGGGCTCAGTGAGACTCTGTGACGCTCTGAGGTCCGAGAGCAGTTAGAGTACTGCCGAGGCCACAGCCGCGGCCCCGCCCCCGCCACAGCAGGCAGAGGGGGATGAGACTCTGACTCCAGGGTCCCCCTCGTCTCAGGTTAGGAAGTGAGGGCGGAGACGAGTTGACACAGTGCTGTTCCCGAGGTTTTTGAAAGGAAAGCCCGCCCTGGGAAAGGGCCTGTCCTCAGGGCCTTCCTTCCAGGGGCTCTGTCAACCCCGCCTGCCCCTGCGAGGCCTCCTCGCCCACTGTCTCGGCCCCACAACAGGACACCGAGAGACACCAAAAGCCCCTCTTCTCACCGCCGTGGCCCTCGGCTCACCCAGGCTCATGCTGAACCCAGGGGGTGGCCGCCGCTCCTGTACCCTCACAGCCCCGGGCCTCTCTGGCAGCAGCACCCCAACCCCACGACTGCCCTAGAGACAAGCAGCTGCCGAGTGATCTGCGTGTGACCTACAGGAGCGCCGCTGTACCCGGGGACGCCTGGCACCTAGTGGGCTGAGGCTGCAGAGAGGGGGCCGCGGCAATGCCCCAGGAACCGGCAAGAGCGCAGTGTCGCCAGGACAAAGGGTTCACGTGAAACCACCAGCAGGGGGAAGCCAGGTGCAGACAGGAGCATGGGACGAGTCCGTGAGGGTGAGGTGGTCCAAGTGCAGCAGGGGACCCAGAGTGGCAGGGCGGCTGGGCGGGGGACAAGGGCAGGAAGCGGGTGCCGTGTCCCAGGGTCTCAGGCCCATGTGAGCAGGAGCCGGGGCACCGGTCCAGGAGAACTTGAAAGGGCGCCTCGGCCTCCCTCAGAGCCGCATTCGCGGCACAGCGAGGGGAGGATCCGCACAGGAGAGGCGGCGGGATAGGGGGACGGGGAGGAAACCAAGCAGCCCTCACCCTGGGGACAGTGCACCAGGCACATCTGACCTCTTCAGGACGCGGGTTCTCTGCAGACCTGCACACACATGCGTGCACTCACACACCAGTGCACACATGCGTGCACACCTGGCCCCCGCCTGCCAACTCCTAGAGCTGCACTTCTCAGGAGCAAACCTCGAGCTCCATCTTGGCGGGGTGGGTGGTTTGAAGAGGTCAGGAGAGCAAGGCCAAAGCACAGGCAAAACTCTGAGCGCCCTTCTCCTCCGGCTCTGCAAACCGGACCCCATGTCCTCTGCTAACTTTCCGCCTGGCCTGGTGTCCTGGGAAGGGGGGTCGGGATCCTCCTGTGATGCTGCCACCCAGCAGGGAGACATCTTGGAGCCTCAGCTTCCTCATCTGTAAGTGGCAGGCACCACCCACTTGCCAGCTCAGCACCCAGGGATGAGGACCCAGGTCAGCAGGCTGTGCACTGCACAAATGCACCCGATGGGAGGGAAGGAAAGGCTCGAATGCAGGCCCTGCTCAGAGCCCTGGGCCTGGCCACAGCTGGGGCAGCCCTCCTGAGGCCCAGGCAGCACCAGGTCACTGGGTGTCCAGCATCGGGGACAACAGCGGCCTCAAGCTATCTACCCATCAGCCTTCTCCGCCCGAGACGGGACAGGTGCCCAGGACACGGTGTGCACTGCTGGTCACCAGGAGGATCAGAGCTACCCACGGTGAGCGCCCCGAACCCGGGTGGGATGGCTTCTCCGGCAGGAAGGAAGCAGCGAGGAAAAGGAGCAGCAACTAGAGCACAGTTTGTGGCTCCTCAGCGGATGCGGGAGAGAGGGAGGACGCAGGGAGACACCGAGGAAGGAAAGGGGGAGCTGTGAGGTGCGTTCCAGCTCCCTCCGGGAAAGCAACCCCAGACTGCAAACACAGCTAACAGAAACAAAACAGAAAAACCACAGAAACAGACAAGAGCCGCCCTGTGAACTGGTGCGCCCCTCCGAGACGCACTCAGAAACCCAGGGCACACGGCGCCGCTGTCCCCACGCCGAAGACAGATACCAGACTCCCAGCTGAGTGCACAGCAAGCAAAGTGGGGTCCACCATATAGGGGAGTCTTGGCCACCGGAGGACGTGTGACGCCCACCACAGCCCGGGACTCTACTCCTGTGCGACACGCACAGCAGAGCCGTGACGGGCGCAGACAGCAGGATGGTGGCCGTCGAGGGCTGGGGCAGTGTGAGTAACTGACGGGCACGGGTGACCCGCAGGTGAGGAAAACGTCCTGGAGCCAGACGTGGTGACGGGTACAGGGCTCGGCAGCGCAGGGTACTGAAGGCTGTTTTCAAGAGGCTGAGATATTTTGTGTGTTTGTGGTACTGGGGATCGAACCCAGGGAACACGGAGCTACACCCTCAGCCTTTTATTTATTTTTTATTTTGAGACAGGGTCTTAAGTTACCCAAGCTGGTCTCAAACTTGTGATCCTCCTGCCTCAGCCTCCCAAGTAGCTGGGATTACAGGCATCGGCCGCTGCCTAAGACGGCAAACTCTGTGTTACGGTAATGTGTGCTGCAACCAAGAGACAAACAGTACAAGGGGGTGGAATTAAGATTCCAACAAATAAGCTACCACTCCTACACCCTGAGCTTTTCCCAGGAGCCTGGGGGTGGCCTCCCTGAGGATCCTGAGGTGCCTGTGTCTCCCGGTTCCCACCATCCCGCTCTGCGCGGCCTCATGTGAGGTCTTGGTTGGCACATGACGTCGTCACGCGAGGGTTCCGGCTGCCAGACTTGGGACAGGTGCCCGGGACTCAGTGCACAGATTTGCTTTCCGAAACCCAGCGCATTTGCGACGGCCTAGGAATGGCTTCTTTGTGAGCCATCTCCGCATGCGTCACCTGTGTCCCCATGTGCACCCACACCCCGCACGACCCGCACCTCGTCGTCGTGCACCAGCTCCTTCTTCACCACCTTCATGGCGTAGACCTGGTCGTTCTTCTTCAGGCGCACCAGGAGGACCTTGGCGTAGCTCCCACGCCCGATGACTCTGATGAGGTCGAAGTCCTGCAGCCCGAGCCCCTGAGAGATTTTGATCCCGTCGACCCCGTCAATAACTGGCTTAAGGTCCTGGGAGGGGAGCACAGCAGGGGACAGGGATGCTGGCTGGGCTCTGAGCCGCGCACCCCAAGCCGATGGCTATGTAGCCTGATGCTGCCGAGGCCTGTGGCCCTGACGTCCACCCCAAGTGGCCACTAACTCAGCCCCAGAGACAGTGGGCAGATGACAGGCACCCAGCAGCCACACAGGTGCTGGGACAGTTCTGTAATAAGGACCACGGCCCAGGAGCGGCACTGGACGTGCTCTGACGGGGGAGCCAGGAAGGGGACACGTGGAGCTCAGGCTGACAGCTCCGTCACCACCCAGGCGTGTGCTCCCGGCCTCCTGACCAGGGCTCTGAAGGGCGGCCGAGCCCCTCACTCGCTCACCTCGGAGTCGTCTTTAATGCTGTCATGCTTCCGGGTTGAAGAGATAAAAGCAACTAGCGGAGAGAGAGAAAGGAAAGGGCGTTACAGGTGACACTGGGAGCATGGTCCAGGGACACAGGGACGGGGGGCCCAACCCAGGGCAGCGGTGCTCCGGGCGAGTCCACGGCACAGCCACAGGGGCCCTGGTTCAGAGCTGTGTGAAGATGCAGCTTCCGAGCCCCTGCAGCCCGGCTGACTCTGACCACGGGGCCTGGCCACCTGCGCTGGCGACCGTTTCCCCAGGGACTCACCTAGGGGTAACCACGCAGTCTGAGACATGGGGTGAGGTTGCGTCCTACAACCCATTGCAGGCTGGAAAGGCTCCCAGGCACCTGCTCTAGCAAACACCGCAACGGACGCGCTCAGAGCAGCTCCTTCTGCCCTCAGCTGCACAAGATGGTCTGACACAGGCCCGTTTATAATAAAGGGTGGGGAGCCCCAGGGAGTCCCAGGGAGTCCACTGAACATCGAGTTGACTGTGAGGAACAGAATGGCCGCGCACGCGTGTGTGTGTTTGTGTGTGTGTGTGTGTGCTCACACTGCCATAAAGTTGAAAATCATAAGCAGAACCATCTTAGGTCTGGGACCATCTATAGGTACACGATTTGGGTGTCTCCGGAGACTGTGCGAGCCGGGTGTGGAGGCATACTCCCACTTGGGGAGGCTGAGGCGGGAGGACTGGAAGTTCGAGCCCAGCCCGGGCAACTTAGAGACTAGTGAGACCCTGTCTCAAAAATATAAAACAAATAAGGGCTGGGGTGTGGCTTAGTGTGAAGACCCTTTACCCGGCCAGTAAAGTGAAGAAAGAAAAAAAGTGTGTGCCGATAGATGGGGCAGGGTGCATGAGTTCATGTCTGTCTTATGGATGGGTAGATGTTGGATAGACGGCTGATGAATGGATGGGTAGATAGGTAGATGGGTGGATAGATGGGTGGATAGATGGACAGACAAATGGATAAGTGGATGATATATAAGAAGACAGATAGGGCCGGTGAGATGGCTCAGCGGCTTAAGCGCCTGCCTTGCAAGCGCGAGGGCCCGAGTTCGACTCCCAGATCCCACATACGAAAAAGGGGCCGGTGATATCGCTCAGTGGCACGGGCGCCTGCTGGCGTGCGAGGTCCTGAGGTCGACCCCCCGGTACCCACAAAAAAAAATAGACAGATAGATGAGTAGGTAGATGACTGCATGGTGGATGGAAGGGCAGATGAACAATGGTCAGATGAGTGGATGGGTGGATGGATGGGCAGAGGGATGATACATGAATGGAGGAATGATTGGTGGATGAATGGTGGGTGGATGGATGGATGGATGATGGATGGATGGGTGTACAGGTGGATGGATGATGATTTGTAAGTAAGTGGATGATGGGTGGATAGATGATGAATGGATGGATGAATGGATAATGAACAGATGGGTGGATGGATGATGGATGATGAATGGATGGGGGGTGGACGATGGATGGATGAGCAGTTGGATAATGGATAGATGGTGGATGATGATGGTGATGGATGGATGGATGACTAGATGGGTAGATAGATGATGGGTGATCTGTGGATAGGGGTATGACGGATGGGTGATGGATGGATGGATGAGCAGATGGATGATGGGTAGATGGTGGATGATGATGGATGGATGGATGGATGACTAGATGGGTAGATAGATGATGGGTGATCTGTGGGTAGGGGTATGAAGGATGCGTGATGGATGGATGGATGAGCAGATGGATGATGGGTAGATGGTGGATGATGATGGATGGATGGATGGATGACTAGATGGGTAGATAGATGATGGGTGATCTGTGGGTAGGGGTATGACGGATGGGTGATGGATGGATGGATGAGCAGATGGATGATGGGTAGATGGTGGATGATGATGGATGGATGGATGGATGACTAGATGGGTAGATAGATGATGGGTGATCTGTGGGTAGGGGTATGAAGGATGCGTGATGGATGGATGGATGAGCAGATGGATGATGGGTAGATGAATGGATGGGTGGATGGATGGGCAGATGGATGGATGGATGATGGATGGATGATGAGTGGATGGACGATGGATGGTCTATTTATCAGGAGTCTTTTGTGAGGTGCTTTACTAAGTGCTTCATGTTCTGTGGTGTTGTCTCACCTTTCAAAGCCCCCTAAGGAGACAGACTTGCTATCCAAGTGAGAGCTAGGGCATTCACACACCTGTGGAGGAGTCCACCGAGTGTGGAAGCTTGGGCCTGAGCCATCAGCCGACTCACATTTGAAATGTCTCACTGAATGCCACTTAGCATTAAAAAAGCACCTTCCCAAGCCCCCTAAAATCCCAAGGGCCGTGCAGCTGCCCCGCCTGTGTGTGGCAGGCCCACAGACTGTCCACGAGAGCAGCTCCCTGCAGCGTCCAGGCGAGGAGGCACTGGCCACGGTGCTGCTGCTACGTCTTTCTGGACTCCCCATGTTCACGGAGAGGGGAGATCCTCACCCTCAGGTTCCCATGGCAGCACTTTGTGGAGACGTCACAGCCCAGCTCCCACCAGGGAAGGCCACCTGCAGGTCATCCTGCTGGGGACTGAGGTGACACCCCACACAGCCCCATTCCTGCAGGAGCACCACGCTCGCCAACACTGATTCCTGGGAGCAGGCGATCAGGAAGGGGGCAGCAGGTGGCTTCTGGGCCACGGAGGGCTGGGCGTGAGGGAGAGAGCACCTACTTCCGTCCGTGTCCTCGGAGGGAAGGTCCACGCCGTCACTCTTCTCGTCCACTGGAGGCTCTTGGGAAGGCATGACAGAATCCTGCGGCGAGACCACAGCATCACCAGGGGCCACAACACGGCTTCCACAGACGCCGCGTGGCTCTTGCGACCATGTAGCACAAGGTATGAATGGCAGCGCACTGTACAGAGCGTGCTGGGGCCCCTGAACTGGACATACGAAGAACGCACACGTTGGCTGCAGTTCCAGGGGCAGAGGGGACACTTGGCATCCTAGGCTGTGTCTCCCAGCTCTGTATGTGACACTGGCACCCCACCCATGTGCGTCCAAGCCTCATCCCAGGCAGGCTCAGGTCCACGAAGCTGACATGTCATGGAGACAGTATCAAAGTGTCAAGTGGTGGCCTTTTAGGTTCCAAGCCCTGGCCTCCCCCGATCTTCCCGACCCCATCCCTGGAGCTGGTCTCATTTCCTTAGGCTAAAGTGGACCTGTGTGGTCAAAGGAAAATGCACCTTCCTGGTCCCTGGCAGACGGCGGAGGACTCCTAGCAACACAGATGGTGCCAGCTCACCAGTGCAGTCTGCGTGGGCATGTCTGCCCCTGCGCTCCGGCAAGACTGGGCTGAGATCACATCTGACCCTGCCCTTGTGTGGTAGAGGTGCGGGCCCGTGCCAGAGAGGCATCATCCCTCGCACCCCACAAGACGTGGATGTGCCAACCCTCCCAGGTGTGGCCCAGGCCCAGCAGGATTTCACATTTGTCCAGGTGGCCCCCGTGGTCCAGTGAGATGCAGGTGGGCAGTAGGAAGCACGAATGCCGGGAAAGCTGTCACTGCAGTGCCTGGGCCCTCAAGCGCAAATGCTCAGAATGGTGGCCACAGGGTGCAGCCTTCAGAGGATGCTCGAGACCTCCCAGGAGACCAGGACAAGGGGCCCTGGCCCAGACCCTGTCCCGGTCACTGCTGCAGTACAGAGGCATCTCCTGAGCAGGACGGCTGTGCAGGACTCACCATATGCCTTCTGCAGGTCAGCGGGACGAGCACGTGGCAGCGTTTATGGACCAGCAGCTTGCAGTTGATGCACCTGTAGCCTTGCCGTGCGAGGCCCCATATCCTTTCGCTGCACTGGCCGCAGTACGCCCGCTGCAGGGGAAGGCAGGCGGAGGCCGCTGTCAGGTGGGCAAGGACTCCTAGGGGCAACACGACGGGGCCTGGCCCACCCAGCTCAGCAGCAAAGAGCAGGGGTGACGTGACCCTGTCGGACAAGTCCCCTTCCTGACCCCGCCTGTCGTGTGGCAGCCTTGGAGTGACCGTCACGTTCCGCCTCGGGAACTGTGAACTGCAGGAGGGAGCTGGCCCGCATCTTGGCTTTCCCTTTCCTCATCTTTCTGGACTTTAAATGACCCATCTTTGATCTGCTTGACTGGTGACATATTCATCACTTTTATATTCTACAGAATGCGAGAAAGTGAATGTCTACTGAAAGTGTGCATGGAATCACTCTGTGGTTACATGGCACCTGTGTCCTCAGCAGGGACATGGTCCCCATCCGGGACTTCCCCAGGTGTAGCTCCCGTGTGTCCCTGACTTCCTTTCTCTTGGACAGCCTCAGGTCACCTCAAGTTAGGAATACGAAGAGTCCAGCAGTCTGCACTGACTCATTTAGACAATAGCCCGGATCCTCCCAATACGGGCCACGGTGCGGCCCTGCGCACGGGACCAACACGCAGCTGCCCTGCAACGCGATGCCCCGTTCCATGAGGGAAGAGCAGGCCCCGGGACCAGCACCAAGGACAGTGCCCAGCACAAGGTGGTGCTGATCGACGCTTGTTCAGACCAGAAAACACATGCACGCATGCACACACACCACTGCTTTTAACTTTGGTACCAAGGAGGAAAAGAAATTCATTCCAAGTCTTCACATGTTGCCTAAATCATCTCTCCCACAAGGAATCAAGCCAGATCCGGCTATATTTGAAGAGCCAGAAAGGCAGTGTTGGGGTGCAAGGGCTGAATGGGGTGGGCGAGGCCCCTCCAGGACCCTGGCCCGGGCCCAGCCGGCTTAGCGCCGGCCCGCACTCTCCAGGGGCACAGGCGGGTGACTCCTGAGTCCTGCCTTCTGCATCCCAGGGCGGCGCTCCCGGCAGGGATTGGCTTCCATCTTTTGCATCTATAGCCCTGAAGAACACCAGTTACTGTTTATGCAACTATTTATTAAAAAGCCACATTTGTGATCTCAGTGTTGAATGTGTTTAGCCTCTTCTGTGTTACCACCTGGCTCTGTAACCTGCCACACTTGGGCCACATGTGGGGGCATGTTCACAGCCACCAAGTGTGCTTACAGACTGACGAGCCGGGATAAGCACTGGCCCGGGTGGGTGAATCTGCCCGCGGTGATCACCCAGGGGCCCCCGCCTGTGCTGCTAGGGGAGGCCCCAGAGCCTGGTCCACAGCTCTGCACGTCAGAGCTACGCTCGAGTCACTAACATCCCAGAAAATGTGCCATTAAAAAATAAAACCACCTAAGCCCCTGTTTCTATTCTCAGAAATTCATGTCAATTAATAGATTAATGGGATAAAAATATTTTAATGTCTATCTTACATGCTGCCAGTTTGTTTCTTGCTCATATTTTCAACAATCTATTTTAATTTTTAAACACATTCGCTACTTCTTAAACGTGCAGCCCATCTGCGCCCTCTGTCTGGGCTTTTGCCGCCTGGCGCTCACCACGCCCTGCGGTTCTCACTGGGAGCTCGGGGTCCCCGCTCACCTCCCCGGGGGAAGTCTCTGAGCTGGTTTCGGAGTGGAATTGGTTTGCGTCTGCCAGCCACCTGGGGCGCTGCCAGGCTGGACCCACATACCAGGTACAAACGGGGCCGTCAGCCCGTGAGAGGCCCAGCTCGGGCGTTCAAACTCTCAGGAGGAGCGTGTCCCCCTTCCTTCCCATGAGCCTCCTCTCACATCTGTCCATGGAGCCAATGACTACAACCACTTTAAGGCCACTGGTGGGTGAGAGGGGGCCCTGCTCCTGTCCTCTGCAGCCTCAGTCATCTCGGCAAAGGGCGACTCCAAGCTTCTGGGTCAGGATGGTCAGACCCAGCCCACCCCGTTTGCTGTGTGCTGCTTCCCTGGCACAGCCATGCCCGCCTGTCAGCCACAAGGGCAGCCCTGCATGGGTGCAGCAGTGGTACCTCTGGCCAGATCTTAACTCCGCCCTTTGTGGGAAATGCTTGCTCACCGGTTTTAGCTCCTCAGACCGTAAAAGAGCTTGGGAGAAGCCCTTGATGGGCTGCCCAGGCCCTCTGTGAATGTCCCCTGCACCAGCCCAAACGAGGCTTGGTCCTTTGACAGCCCAGCTGGCCCTGCAGCAGGAGTAACCAGCATACTCCAGCAGGGGCCTTCCGGCCACCACGAGGGGGATTCTGACTCTGGTTCCGCGCTGTCCGTCCCGGTGCAAACCCCTCACTCCTGGTGGACGCCCCGTCCCTCCCTGGTGCTGGAGCACCTGCCCCTGTGACTTGCTTCTTATCTCAGCCGGAAGTAGGGTCAGTGGGTTGTGCGCACCTCCCATGGCCAGGCACGGGACCTGGCCTCGACAGGACAGAGTCTGTGACACAGTGCTGTGCAACGGAGCAGCAAGGGGCATCGGGAGCAAGGACGGAGAAGGGCCACCAGGATATGCCCAGGCTTGGCCTTGGTGCCCCACACAAGGCAGACCCCATGCTGCCCACACCTCCCAGGTATGATCACTGCCTCCTCCTCCAGGAAGCCCACTGGGCTCTTGGGCAACGCCTGACCTGTCTTCCTGTGTGCTGGCCCATGGCCCTCTTGCAGCCCAGTGTCCTCAGCGGTCCTCCACAGCCACTCAGGAGCTTGACCTCTGACCCCACCCCTCCAGCCCCTAGGGTGGGAGTGGGGGCGGCACCACAGGTTCTCAGCTGGTGACAGACAGGAGCAGCACACACCCAGAGACCGGCTGGGTTCAAGGAGCAGCGTCACTGTGGGCGACCTGGAGCTGCTCCGGAGTGGTGGGGGCGATGCCGAGGCCGCGGGTGTAGAGGCCGCATGGCAGGAGGGTGTGGGAGCTCGAAGGCAGCGACACTGCACACAATCCGTCCACAGGCCTTGCACCCATGTGTCCCTTGTACCACCGTCCCCGCTGCGGGTAAGGAGACAGGCATCGGTGGCCGGTCTGGGGACGTGGGGCAGCTGCAGGGCTCTGTGCAGTGTGCAGAGGGGACGCCACTCTTGGGGCGGACTGGGCTTGTGCACCTCCTCACTACAGTGCTCTCGGGTCACCTTCGTGCTAGAGGTGTCGCCCACCGCAAAGAGAAATGAGGGCCACTATGCGAAGTATCCCCGGGAAGGGCGGTGGGAGGCCACATAGTGGCCACAGGAAGGACAGAGAGTGGGGGGTGACCTGGGGATTTGGGGCTCAGGGAAACCCCCACAGCCCACTTCTGGACATGAGCAGGCCAGAGCCTCAGAGTCCCGTCTGCCAGTCCAGGTTCACATAACCAGGCCGAGGGATGCGGAGGAGACAGATGCACTTATCCAGAGGCCACTGCCCAGGAAGCTGCGAGGGCTCAGGACAGCTCTGGGGCACGGCTCGTGTGTGCGCGTGCGTGTGACAGAGAGCAGGGTGGGGGACAGGGAAAGAACGCCCGCGACCCCGGGGCTGGCTCGGCTCAGGACAGGACACCTCTTCACCGCCCAGAAGAGCTGGCGGGACCGGCCAGGTGCATGCCCTCTTTCTGCTCTCCTTGTTCAGGCGACAGGAAGGGCAGTGGGGGACAGTCCCAAGGGCCACTCACCCTGTTAAAGCGCTTGGCTTGGAAGAGGTGGCCGTTGGCGCGGTACAGCTTCCTCCATCTTCTGGCCCCGCGGCGGTAGATGGATTCTACGAAGGGTACGAGAGATGCGTAAAGCGACAGCAGGGAGCCCAGAGGCCGTGCCCGCACCGGGCCCAGCAGTCTTTCCTCATGTGACTGTCATGTTCCTGGCAGCCCAGGTGAGGAGCACAGGGCCCCGAGAACAGGCCGGACGCAGGGCAGGCGGGGCCCCGTGAGGACCGCGGCCCGCCCAGCCTGGGCGATGCGCTTCCAACCCACTGAGCCCCGGCTGGTTTCCTGCTCACCCTCCTTCTCTCTGGGCAGCTCCATGAGCACCAGGCCCTTTTCCTCACACAGGGACAAGGTTCAAAGGAGCCAATATTTACAGAGCTCCTTGCCAGGAGCGAGTGGGCACCATGGTGCCAGCCTAAGGCACAGGTCCTGGCGTTGTGTTTCGTGCTCACCAGACAATCCCGTGTCTCGGCCAATCCCAGCAGAGGGAAAGCCAGGACCCTTGCACACTTATTTTGAATCGCAGCTAACCAAAGATGCCATCCTGTGACATGCTTTCAACAGCTCACCCTGGCGGGGAGAACACTGCAACCTACAGCACTGGAGGAAAACCAGACCAGAACTGCTCCGTCCTGCTCCCCACTCTGCCGCCCAAGCACTTTGAAACACATGGACCCGGAAACAAAACCTTCAGAAATACAGCGCACAATGGGGAGCTTTGTGCTTTTATAAAATTCTCTAGCAAAAGCGACTTTCATGAGGCTAGTGAGAGTGCCATGGATATAGGAAAGTGGAAATTGTAACAGAATGTTTTTAAAACAAGCAAATGACCAGCTCTGGCTGGAAAACGGGCGAAATCAGGTCATAGGGACTGTAAAACCTGCTTCTCTCCCTCGAAGCAGGAGGTTCGGCGAGAGCCAAGAAGTTGGGGTTCCTCTGGGAGCTGGGGGGACACGGGCCCGCAGCTGGGCTGCTTGGCCACGCAGCCCCTGGGGTCCCTGCACATGGCTTCCAAGGTCCCTGAATCGTGACCAGGGTTTGGCAGCAGCCGAGTGTCGCCTGGTGATGGCTGAAGACCCCCGCCCAGGTGAGGCATCAGGCAGCACCGGGACCAGGCTGGGGGCAGAGGCCCTGGTTGCCACCAGGAACGGCAGGGCCTGGGTCATCTGCCCGCAGCTCTGCGACCCCATGAGCTCCCGTGTGTCTGCCATGAGGACAGGCGCGTCCCTTGGGGAAGCCTGGCCCAGACGAGGTCCCTGCCCCACACCTGCCGGCCTGATGTCCTCTCCATGGCACCCATGTCCCCTCGTCCCAAAGGACAGCGCATGGAGTGACTGGGGACACTGGGACAGAGGTGTGACACCAAGGGCTGAGCAAGCGAAATGAAGACAAACAGGGCCCAGGCTGCAGCTCCTCTGCCCGACGTGTCGCGTTCAAGTTTATCCCTAGAGTGCAGTTCAAGTCTCCAGAGCTGAGGAGGTCGGAGGTCACGGCCCAGCAGGGAGTCCACAGGATAGGCAGGGCCACAGGTGGGGCCCAGGGTACGGAGCACAGAGTGACAGGTGACCAGGATTGTGCCCCACGCCCAGCACTGGACTGGGCTCCCAAATACACAGAGCGAGGCCAGCCTGCGAGCAGCCTGCGTCCAGAGATGGCTCTGGGGGGGAGAACGCGGAGACTGAGGCCAGGTGAGGGCCCCGTGGGGCCTGAGCAGCACAGTCCACCACCTCGGGGACGGGGGAGAAGATGCTGCCCCAGCGCCCCACGTGCCGGCCCCCTCACCCCACCTCCAGCCTCCCAGCTCCTGGTTTTCGAGCCGCCGAGGCTGTAGATTTTGCTAAGCAGCCTGGATGGACCAGGACACACGTGTCACACCACACTCAGATTGGGCCTCAGAAAGTAAGGACTTAAAGGAGCAGAAAAACGATGAAGTGATTTTCTCCTTTTAGAAAATCATCTCAAAAAGAAGCCATTCCCCTTCTTTTAGGGAAAGATCATAACACGGACAGGAGACCCTGGTGACCGAGAGCAGGACTCACAAGCTCCAGGTAAGCACATCTGAGCACGTGCGGCCAGGTGCATCCTGGGGCGGCACGAGCCGCAGGCTGGTCTAAGTGAGCGGCGCCCTGCGGGCGACTAAGGTTTAGCAACTCAGGATGCTAGAGGACGCCTGTCCATCAACAAGGAACAAATAGAAAAGGGGACCAAAACCAGGAACAGGCGCTTCACAGAGAACAGAGGGTGAACGCGTGCGGCGACTTCGCCTCACAGCAACTGTGGAGACGCACGGCACCGGCCGAGGGGCCCCGTACCCCAAAGGGCCTCCCTCTGCACCTGTGTCGGGTGGAGGGCACAGGACTCAGCCGTGCTGCTGAGCAGGACGGAAGTCACACAGAAGCGGGTGGGAGAGGAGCATCTGCTCTGCAGCCCAGCGGCCCCACTGTTCTTCAGGGGGAACTCGTGCAGGGCTCAGAGCACCCCGAGATCTGCAGCCAGAAGAACGCAGGGCAGGCGCGTGGTGTCCAGGTGACATGGGTCGCTGTGACCCCACAGCTGGCTACGTGCAGTGAACCTTCCAAACGTAAAAAGCACGGCAACCTGATATCACTGTCATAAAACTAAAGTAACTGCTGCACAGTTTTAGACTCACTCGCTGGAACTGTCCTGGTGAGTGCACCACAAATGCCGAGCGCAGGAGGTAGCCTCGGGGGACAGACAGCACTCAGGCCGCGGACCCGACCAGCTCCCTCCCGTGGCTGCAAGGGCAATGTGCCTGTGATCCTGCAATGCCTCAGGAGGGGCATGGGTTATTGTCCTCCACTGGCGGGTAGGCACCCACCTGGGGCAGGGCTTAGGTCAGGTGGGCACTGCCCTGCCCCAACTGCTGCCTGGGGACAGAACGGTGGCAGATATGAAGAGCAGTGAGAAAGGTCACATCCTATCTGACAGCTGGCAGAGGCCCAGGACCCCCGGCCTCTTCTGAGGTGGGGGTCAGGGTACTGCGGGTCCACGCACAGCCCTGTCACCACAGCCCTGACACCCTGTGCATTTGGGGATGGAGAACAGTTTGGGTGCTGAGCTAAGACTAGTGGGGCAATTTCACGGGTCAGCTCGGCAGGCCGTGGACCCAGATACTGGTTCAAACGTTCTGCCAGATATCTTGGTGAGGGTGCTGAGGATGAGGACAAACAGGAAAGCCACGGGCTCTGAGCAAAGCCGGGGCCTCCTTAGGGCAGGGGAGCCCTGTCTAATCAGCCAGAGGCCTGAACAGAGCCAAGGCGGCCTCCCGTGCACAGGACGGACTCCTGGTCTCCGCGGCCGGCATGGCCTGCTCAGTCCATGACTAAATGGCGACTTCCTTAGGGCAAAGCTCTTTCTGGTGCCCCCGGCTGGCCCTGAGCCTCGGGGCCAGCTCTGGCACACAGGGTTTCCCACCTCCCTGCCCAGTGCTCAGCTCTGGGGAAGGCGTGGTGGAGGCCCTTGCAGCAGGCACCCTGAGATGACCCACCCATGTGAGAAGTCACAGCGACAGCGGCGCCGTGTCTCATCTGGACTTACTGACTTCAGGGTCTGCGGGGGACAGGGACACTGCCCGGTGCTGGCCCTGGCTGATGCCTCCTGCATCTGCTCAGCTCAAGCTGCTCAGCACCCTCTCCTCCCCTGACGAACTGTTCTCTGGAATAGGCCTAGGTCTGTGGAGACCTGCAGGCAGCGCAGAGTGTCACAGGCTGCCGCGGCACAGCAGGGGCCCAGCTGCGATGGTTGCCCAGGCCAGCCCTGTGCTCAGGCCTCCTCTCACCTCACGACACCCCCAGGACCCATGCAACCTTCAGTCCTCACGTCACCTGGGTCCCCTGGTCTGGGGCAGTCCCCAGATAGCCCTGTCCTGGAGGACTCCATGGGGTCAAGGGAGTTTTCAGGTGTTCGCCTGGCTTTCCTTCCTGCTTCCCCTGGGATCGGGCGGGGTCATGGCCTCCTTGCTCCTGAATCAGATGATCACCTGGATTTCTGCCAGGTGTGCTGCACATCTGTAACCCCAGCACCCAGGAGGCTGAGGCGGGAAGACTGATGCAAGTTCAAGGCCACCCTGGGCTACATATTGAGACCCTGTGTCAAAAAAACCCAAAACCAAAACCAAAACAAAACAACCCCCCTCCCAAATAAAACCTGGCCTTCCACCAGGGCTAGAAACTTGCAAACCGCACAATTTGCTGGAAGTGTTTCTGAGCGCAGAGTGGCTGAGACACGGTCCTTGCGGCTCTCTGGGCCTGTGACCTGGGATGCTGGGACGAGTGGGAACCAAGCACCCCCCCAGGGCCGTGGGGGCCCTGCTGCCCCCATTCCACACAGGCCAGCTGTGCCTTCGGGATCTGGGTTTGGCCTGGAAAGTGACGACCCTGTTTCTGACCTGAGCAGGAGGGGTGTACTGTGCTTCCAGGGATGGCCCCAGCCCCACACTGAGACCCAGGGGAGGCTGCTCGTCCACGTGGTCACCAGTCCATCTCAGTGGAGGGAGATGTCATGGAAAACGGACTCAGAAGCTGGGTGTGGTGGTGCATGGTGATAATCCCAGCGCTCTAGGAGGCTGAGGCAGGAAAACTTCAAGTTTGAGTCCAGCCAGGGCAACTTAACAACTTAGTAAAACCCTATCTCAAAATAAAGAAAGTGAGCTGGGGATGAACCTCAGTGCAAAGGCACTGGGTCCAATCCCCAGCCCCTTTCCCCCGCAAAAGAAAGAAAACAGTCAAGAGGCAAGGTGGGCTGGTAAGAGGGCCTGGGTGTCTGTCGCAGCGGACAGAGTGCCAGGGCTCAGGCCCTCCATCCCGGAGTGTGTGTCAAGGCCGGCCTCCGGGAGGGGCAAAGAGGAGCCAGTCCAGAGCCAGGTGGCTGCTGAGGAGGCAGCCTGCCACCTCCCGGTGCTCCTGTGTGCTGAACGAGCTGTGGGGAACGTGTGGGCTGCTGCTCTCTCTTGCAGCCTTAACTCTGACAACCTTGGAGCTCTTTGCTTGCCTTTGAAATTCTATAATTAGGCTGGTCGCAGGAATTTTAACAAGCTCCATTTCCATGGCAATCTAGCATCTTGAGCACTCTAACAAGGCAGAAAGAAAAAACACGTTTAAAAAAGCCAAGCTCCAAGCAACAGGCTGTGAAACCAACCAACGCCATCCCCTGGGCGGGTGGAGAAGTATGGGCGGCGCCGAGCTCCAGCACGGGCCAAGATGGCCCTGGGGACCTTCCGCGTCTCTGGACACAGCCAGGCCGCACCCTGTGATGAGCACAGGGCCCTGCAGTGCGCAGGACAGGCGCGCCTTGGGGTTACGCCTCCCATAGACAGCAGGGCTGCTGCAGTGGCCAGGGCCAGTGACCAGTAGACAAGGCACTAGGAGAGGCCCCTGGCCAACGGCCCCACAGAGCTGCCCCCTGAGGACTGTGATGACCCCAGTGCCGAGCACCGGGAGGCCCAGCCTGCCCGGCCTCCTCCCCAGGCCTCCCCAGCACGTGGTTCCACGCTGACTCATCGAAGGCAGACATCTGCCACGCGACGGCAGGGAGGGATGCGCATGCCTGGAGCCGAGCTGTCCCAGGATGGCCAGTGTCCACGTCCTCGTGCACAGATGTGGCAGTGGGTGGCCAGAGCCTGTGAGGGATGTTCTTGGTGTCAGGTCACCGGGGTAGCCAGCCCTACAGGGAGCCGGGCCAGGCTCATGCACACCGTCTCTAGCTCCCTGTTGTCACTGACCACCGACTGCCAATGACTTCTGGACCAGGAGTGTGGCATAGCTGGCTCTGCTTGGCGAGCCACCGGTGCACAGGGCACCCAGGCCTTGAACCGGGTGTTTGGCCACACTGGGGAGCGACAGGTGTGGACGCAGAGGCGCAGGACGCCTGTGGAGCTGTGGCCATTGCATTTAGCCCTGGCTGGTGCCCGGAGACAGCGTGTGCACGGGAATGGTTTATTCCTCTGTGCTGCTAGGTCAGGTGGCCAGGGGGACACCATGCAGGGGTGGGGCAGCACGGAGCAGGGTGGCCCAGTGCCAGCCAGCACAGAGGGCAGGAAGGCGTGGGTGGGGGCACCAGTGAGGGCCTGGAGGTCAGCTCAAGGCCAGGAAGGGGCCGAGGCACACCCCCCACTAAGGCTTTCTCCTCGGCAGCCTACAGCTCAACCACCCGATTCCCCGCCACCGACCTACTTCCCGGCGGAAAACGTGACCTAACTATGCCACGCTACGAAGGGTGAATGCAAGCTAACATGGACACCACAGAGGCAGACTGCAGCTGCACGAAGCGACAGCTTGGAGGTGACAATGGCCGTGCAGGGGACAGGACCGTTTTGGGGGACGGTGGCCGCAGCCCTGGCTCCCACACAGGCTCCCGCTCTCTCCCGCTGTCGCTCCGAGCCCAGGAAATGTCCTGTTGCAACCACAGTGCCAGAGATGGACAGGAACACTCAGCAGGAAAGCGGTCCAGGCCAGCGCCAGCGCCCACTCCCTCCCCGCACAGCCCACGGGGACAGGGACAGGTGCTGCTCTCGGGACGTGGGACTGACAGAGTGCATGCAGGAGCCCGGGGGCTGCCGACCGGGCCGATGAGCAGGACCAACCGCGTGGTGCTGCAGAGGGCGGCAGACGCATCGGCAGCGACCACAGGGGGCCGACAGGGTCACGGCCTGCACCAGACAGTGTGGCGAGGAGGGAAGCCATGAGCAGCGCAGGCGGGCACGGGGCTGCATGAGCCGCCCCAGGCCTGGGGTCCCTCCCAGGCAGGATGCGGGGTCGTCCTGCCCCCAGCCATGGGTCTGCACTGACTGGAGAGGCATTGCCCGGTAGGGTCATGGCCCCACAGTCACGGGACCCAGGTGTCCCATCAGGCTGAGTGGGTGGGTGTGGCAGGGACAGCGCCAGGAGTGCCCGCACACCACCTCCAGTCACCATCCATCTCCACCCCTGCACGGGGTCCCCAAGCCTTGGCAGCCCCCCCCCCGCAAGGATCACAGCAGCAAGCAGATGTCTCAGACGTGCCATAGGAGGGACAGCGAGGGACGGACGGCTGTGCTGGTGTGGACGGCCCAGTGGGTTGGGAGGCAGGCGGCGGGGTCATGTGGGCCCCCTGCTGGACAGCGGCGCCACAGCAGGGCCAGTGGGGTCCGGGAAGGATGTGACTTCCACCCCAAGGAGATAAGCAGGGACCCCAGGGGGCACACCGAGGGGGACTTTCTAAAAGGAAAATGCTCAGGGAAAGAAGCTGCCGTCCCGGGCCTTGTGAGGACCCCAAGTCTCGCTCCGTGACCAGCGGGCGGCACGAGGCAGGTGAGCACAGGACCAAGGAGGACGGGGGGGGCACCTGCGGTCCCCAGGGAGCCCAGGCCCCCCCTGCTGAGAGGCGGGGAGAAGCGTTCCCCCCACTCAGCGTTCACAGTAGTAACTGTCACGGGGGCTGTCGTGGCACACATGAGGCTTTGTGGGAGCGGCCAAGAGGCTGACCGGTGTCCTCGGTGTTTCCACGGGAAAACATGTACTGCTTCCAGGTAACCCACCGATTGCTGGCCGGGGTCTCTATGCTCACAACCCCAGAGTGCCCCGCGTTTCTCACCGCCCAGCTCCAACAGCCCCAGAGGCCGAGGCAGCAACACCCGCACAACCTGAGCAGGCGTGATGCCAGCATGGCCATACAATCGCAGAGCAGACCCGAGTCAGGATGAGGTCGTGTGGCTGGGACGCAGCTCCCTTGGTCCCAGAACAGTGGACACCAGCTGGGAAATGAGCGCAAACGCCGCCCAGAGGCCTCGAAGGCCCAAGGGAGCTGGGAGATGGGCAGGTGGGGAGGGCCCCGCGTCCGGTGTCTGCTGACTCCGCAGAGACTGCAGAGAGCAAGGCCTGAAGCTCAGCCCATGAGCCTCCCTGGAGGGCAGAACAGGGGTCCAAGGCTCGCAGACCCACGCAGGACCAGCGAGACACACGGACATGTTAACCAGCGCGGCTGCCAGAGCAAACGCCACAGGCAGGGCCTTAGCGACAGCCAGTCACTTCTGACCATGCTGGGGCTGGGCTCTGAGGCTTCCCAGCTGCAGGCAGGAGTTCTCATAGTGTCCCCACACCGTGGGGGTGACAGTGAGCGCTCAGGGGCCTCTTCCCCCCTTCTCTCTCTCTTTCTCCTGCTCCTCTCCTTCTTTTTTGCCTTACTAGGGATTGAACCCAGGGCCTTCACACTGAGCTACATCCCCAGCCCTTTTCTATTCTGAGACAGTGACTTACTAAGTCATAAGTCACTAAATTGCCCAGGCTGCGTTTAAAGCTGCAATTCTCCTGCCTCAGCCTCCCAGAGTACTGGGATTACAGGCCTGTGCCCAGCTGGGTCTCTTCTTATAAGAACACCAGTCCCACCGGGCAGGGCAGGGGACTCACCATCAAGACCTTAATCATCTCTCAAAAGCGCTCAGCTCTAAGGTCTGTCACAGTGAGGGGCAACAAATGAAAGGGGGGCACAAACCTTCCATCCATGACCTTCACAAGACCCCCCAAGACTCACACACAGAATGCATTCGCTCTGCCCAAGAGCCCCAAGCCTTGACCCTCCATCGGCTCTGAAGTTGGAAGTCCAGATTCTCCTCTGAACTTCAGTGGAGTCAGCCCTGGCCACACTCGGGGGGCGTCGCCAGACAGCACGTGCCCTCCAGCGGGAACCCGTGTGCTCTGAGCATGGCACAGCGGCCGCAGGACAGACGTCCCCAGTCCACAGGGACACACAGGAGCACAGTGGTCACGGGCCCCACCCCAGTCCCAGGCTGAGGGACAAAGGCTGAGGAAAAGGTCTCGCCCACTGTGGCCCAGGGCCACCCCTCATAAGCTCCCAGAGAAAGGTGGTCTGAGGCTTCGGTGGATCCTAAACCGCACAAGTGCAGAACAAGAGACCAAGGCACCAAGCAGATTCAGAAAGCTTAGCTCGATCGGGATAACCCCGCGCTTCCCCTCTCGTTCCCGGGCTGCAGAACTGATGTTTTCTGATGCTTTCTGAAGAGTGTGGCAGAAAAAGGAAAGTGACCTTCAAGGGAACCCTGGGAAGATGGCAGCTGGCCGCACTGCAGAAAACTACCGACAGCACCTTCATGCACACGACGCCCACAGACACCAGCCGAGAGGAACACCCAGAAAACCAGCCGAGGCCGGGCGAGGCTGTCTCCGAGCTGAGCGAGCCACCAGGACAAGACGCGGCGCGGGGCGCGTGACCCAGCGCCCAGGGTGGCCATGTGTGCTGTTCACACGTGGAGTGACAGCTCGTGAGGGGCGACGAGGCAGTCACATGGCCGCAAGGCTCTCGCCTTACCTGGGATGCAGCGCAAGCTTTAGTCCAAGCTACACGCCAAGCACGCGTCTTACGATCTCTATGCCAGCCACTAAAGGGATTTTTTTCTGAAAATTATTGCCTAAAAGTTATTACTTAACAAAAGTAATAAAAGGGAGAAAGGGGGACAAAATGAATGGTGTAACGGTTAAACTGAAGGAGGAAAGGACGGCGAACAGAGGAGAGGCATTGAGGGGCTCAGCCCAAGTGCAAGGGGACTAAATGCTTGGGCCGAGGACAGAGTGAAAACTGACCTCCCTCGGAAGCGCCACTTCTAGAATCTGACACGGGAAAGCTGAATGCGCCGCCAGCCCCTATCCGTGGATTTGCCTCTGAGGTTCAACCGCATTCGAAACTGTGTTAAGTTCGAACGGGATCGGAAAACCGCGTTAGGAAGCCGTGCTGCTGCTGACGTGTGCCGTGTGCCTGGGCGTGCAGAGCCCTCTCCCCTAAGCAGCACGAGGGGCCAGATACCCGCCTGGACGACGAAGGAGAACCGCCCTGTCCGGCGGGTGCAACTGCTCGGCCAGGTGCCGGGGTGCTCGGCGGATGAAACCCATTTCCTGCCTACAATATTTTCAGCCCATGGTGAGTTTGTCAGGTCGCAGCCCCATTGTAAGCCGGGGACGTCAACGTTATTCTTCACCTTAAAGAGTGACCTGTAACTTCATAAAAGTGCCCCTCTGAAGGCAGGCAGGGTGACCAACTTCCACGTGCTACGTCGTACCGGAAGAAAAATGAACGTCAAGGGAGAAAGGGACAGGCCCTCAGAGTTGGAGACGTTCAACACCTCTGCCTCTGACTGATATGAGACACGGGTCAGAAGGAAAGTGACAGAAAAAGCCTGACTACGACTCACTTGACTGACGTAAATCAGAGCATGGACCTGGTGCCAAGCACATTACCCCTGAGGACGCAGGGTCGTTTATTACGGCAAACTGAGTTGCCACAGATTCCCAAATGAGGCTGGAACACACGGAGGATGCCCTTGGACCACAATGTAATTCAGTTAAAAAATAAAAACCAAAACAAGTAACTGAGTGATACCCAAATGTTTGGAGATTAAATGATATAAATACCCTAAAGGAAATAACTAATAATGAGGACAGATTCCCAATTTGGGGAATACAGCCAAAGTTATGCTTAGAGGAAAAATTAAGTAAAGACATACAACAGAAAAGAGGAAAGGCTGAACAATTAACGATTTAAGCAACAATCCCTACAAACAACAATGAAAACAATAAAGACTACTGCCAGGTATAGTGGTGCATGCCTGTAATCCCAGCTACTTGGGAGGCTGAGGCAGGAGGATTGTAAATTTGAGGCTAGCCTGGGCAACTTATCAAGACCCTGTCTCAAAAAAGGTTGGGGCGGGCGGGGATATAGCTCACCGTTTGGCTCAGTGACAGAGTGCCCCTGAGCTGACCCCCAGTACCACAAAAGAAGGAGGAGGAGAAGGAGGAAGAAGAAGGAGAAAAAGAAAAGACTAAAGCAGGTATCGATGAAATAGAAACAAATATAAATGAGAAAAACAGAAAAGCCAAAAAAGTTGGCTGTTTGAAAATCAATAAATGTCTAGCAAGACATTAAAAAGAGACAGAAAAGACACAAATTACTGACAGCAGCAATAGAGCACTGTAGGTTTCATAGATGGTAACATAATTCCAAAAGACATGAACTCTGCACATGAATAAATACGATGATTTACAGGTTTAAAAGCCTCCGCAGCCTTCCCGCGCCATGACCCTGTCCACACGCAGCCCCGCGCTGTCACAAGCAACATCAGGGACTCGAGGGAGGCCTGCTCTTGCTGCTGGGCAGCTCCCGACTCCCAGGCGGATGGCGCAGGGAGGACAGGGGCACAGACACGGCAGGACAGGACCTGCAAACACTGGGCACCAGGCAGAGTTGCCTGAAAGGAAGGACGGTGGACTCTGCCTAGGAAAGGCCAGCACGAGCACAGCCATGGCGACAGCAGAAGCTGACCGCGAGTGTGCACACAGTGCCCGGCCTTGGGTCCTCCCAACAGAAGCCACCGTCCCTCCCCAGAGTGGCCCAATCCCTGTGGTGAGGCGCTGAATGCCTCGATGGGCAGTGGCTGCACGGGAGCTGTGCGACATGAGAGCGGGCGTCAGGTCCTAAGCAACGGCGTGAGGAGAGGGCACCACTGCCCGGTCGGGGGCACCAAGGGCTGCCCGGCAGGGCTGAGCTGCAGCGTCCCCAGGGCCCAAGTGGGGGAGGGACGTGGAATCCCTGGGGATAGAGGGTGGCAGTGGCAGAGGGGGGCTCCCCATGCCTGTGCCTACCAGGGACGTCACCAGCTCCTCCTGCCTCCTCCCAGACCCTAAGTTGCCTGCTGTCTGCAAGGAGCATTGCTCATTCCCTGGTTCACCCCAGGCCCTGAGTCACCCACCTGTCCTGCTGACCTGGCTCCTGGCCCTTACCTCCCCACTTCCACTGTGTGGCTTTTCCTGCCTCCCCCAAGACACTTGCTACCCTCCCTTTCCTGCTGCATCCCTGGAGCTCAGCGACCTTGGCCACTCCCAAGCCAGGTCCGCCCTACACACCACGGGCCCCCACAGCCTCTTCTGCGGCCTCCCCAGCTCCAGCCCCACAGATGGCCTGGAAGCTGTGGCAGCATCTGGCCCACCGCCCACCTTCTGCGCCTGCTGCACCCTCCTGTGTCGCCCAGGTGTGCGCTGCCTGCAGCCCCGTCTTCTCCTGAAGACCCCCATGGCTTCTGTCCTGACAATGCCTTCCTGATGACCCCAAGCCTCTATGTGGTGAGACCCAAGGGTCTCACCCCCTGGGAACCCCAGTGTCCACCATTGTCCACTTCCTGACTTAAGAGTCCGCCCCTGACCTTGGCAGGGCCTCCGCACCTGCCCTGAGGACTATTGCACATCCATACAGTCCGTACCACAGCACATCCCCACTGTGTGCACTGTGCCCACCACACATCACTGTGATGCATGACCCTCCGTCCCCTATGCCCCCTACTGTGCACCTGCCGTCTCCACGGTGCACCTGCTGTGTACCTGACGGCCACGATGCCCATCCCTGCCTCATTGTTCTCTTGTGGCCGGAGCTGCAGGGCCGGGGGACTAGAGGGATACCTGGGCTCTGGGTCGGTCCACTTGGATTCTGAGCCTCAAGTCACAAGCAGCAGCCCAAGTCCCACACGGACAAGAACATACAGCCTGGCTACGTCCTGCAGCCTGGCTGAGCCTCAGGCTTGGGTCCTCTACCTTGGTGGCCCAAGGGACCACACTATCCAGAGGTAGTAAGCAAGTGGCAGCCACAGTGACCACTGCTGAAGAGGAAGGGCCCAGGGCAGAGGGTGAGGCCTCTAGAGCCTGGACACTGCCTGTGGAAGGGGAGCTGAGGCCCAGGGGACCTATATCCTGGACCCCGCAGCCAGGGGCTGACACAGGACAACCTCAGCCAATGCCACTGGCTCAGTCTCAGCAGCTGAGCTAGAACGAATGCATGAATGAAACAAAAATAAGAACTAACAAGAGAACAGGCAAGGGCCGGTGAGATGGCTCAGCGGCATAAGCGCCTGCCTTGCAAGCGCGAGGGCCCGAGTTCAACTCCCGGATCCCACATATGAAAAAGGGGCCGGTGATATCGCTCAGCGGCACGGGTGCCTGTTGGCGCGCGAGGTCCTGAGGTCGACCCCCCGGTACCCACAAAAAAAAAAAAAAAAAAAAAAAAAAAAAAAAAAGAGAACAGGCAAGTTAGAAGCAGAACCTGCCCCTCCGGAGGTCATGCTTGGACTTGTTTGTGGTACCAAGGATGGAACCCAGGCCTTCGCACTGAGCTGCATCCCAAGCCCTTTTATTTTGAGACTGTGTCTCACCAAGTCATCAGGTTGCCCAGCCCAGGCTTGAACTTGCCATCCTCCTGACTCAGCCTCCAAGATCCCTGGGATTATAGGTATGTGGCACCACACTGGGCTTCCCTGGAGATTTTGACAAAGGTTAGAGGAGGCAAGGAGCTGGAAGGGTTCACCACTGAACCCAGGGGCCAGGAGAGCAGGGAAGGCAGCCACCAGACCCCGGACAGGGGACGTGGCCAATGCCTTGCTCTGGATTCCTTAGTCATGTGAAATTCAAGCCAGCTTTGATCTAAACACAGAACAGGAGCTGTCTCTTGGAAAGTACGTCTCAGAGAGTTTTAAGCATGTACTGGACCCCAGTGTCACAGCAGAAATCAGATGTGGGGACGTCAGTGTCACTAGGGGGGCTGGAGGTGGGAAGGACAGTGTCCCCACCCCAGGGGAGGACATCCCAGAGCACAACATCGCCTGCAGCTCCTCTTGCAGGAGACCTGAGAGTCTGACACTAAGCCACACCAATCCCCAGCCGGCCAGCAGGGGGACCCCTCTCGCGCCCACCCCTCCAGGCAAGGTGCCGTGTTTATTTTATTTCAACAAAGAAGAGTGAGATTCTAGCAAGACCAAACTCCCTCTTGTAAGTCTCCCCATGCCTCTCCAGGGCAGTCTGAGTGACAGGCCACGTCCCAGGTGTGGGGACATCAGGGCACAGGAAGACCACGTGATGCTTGCAGGCAGCAAACAATGAAGGAGGAGGGTAGGTGAGGGGTCTACCTGCTGCCACACTTCCTGACAGGCCTGGCGTGTGACCCCCAGGGACTCTCCTCTGGGTTTGCCCTGGGTGTGCCCCAGTCTGGGCAGGGTGGGGTGCAGGGTGAGGAAGCGCCCTGGAACCAGGCCTGGCCTGTCTGCAGGGCAGGAGGGGGAGGCACTGCGGGGACGCCGATGCTCAGCGTAGACCCTGGGCTTTGCTGCCCCTCTGTCCGGTCACCCCGAGGCCCAGCTTGCCCACCCACCGCTCCCCAAACAGAGCGCTCTGGCTGCCGAGCTGGGGGCTCTGTCTGCAGGGCTCCTGCATGGTGGACGCCTCCGAATGCCCGCCAGGCTCCGCCGTTCACCTCGCGGAGAGAATCAAGGAACACGTTACCCGCAAGCAAGGAACACATTACCCGCAAGCTTGCAAATCACCGCCGTCATCGCGGCCGTCCCCCCGAGCTGGCTCCCGGAGCCGGGGCCCAGGCAAGGCCACGCTGGGAGAGGACACAGCCTTGAGACACTGAGGCAGGAGCTGGGGACACGGCCCAGGGGTGAGCGCTTGTGGGGTGCTGGAAGCCCTGGGTTCGGTCCCCAGCACCACAAAAAATAGAAAATGACTCAAAGGCAGGGCCTCGGGAACCAGAGCAGGGCTTCGGAGACTGGGGAGGAGGCGGGAAGGGCAGCCAGTGGGGACACGCAGAGGCCCACCAGCAGCCGGTGGCCATCAGGCCAGCAGGGTGAAAAAGCAAGACCCACAGCACAAAAGCTGCTGCTTCCACGGAATCCCCGGCTGCCGCAGACGGCTGCCCCAATGTGGATGTTTTGAAGTAATTTTAGCAAAATAACCTCTACCCCTGCAAAATAAAATAAAACTCCCCGAGACCAGGGAGCCGAGTGTGAGCGGGGAAGGGTCCGGCCCGGGCGGGCCACCCACGTGAGCCCTCCCGCCAGGGCATCACCAGTGGTGTCAGAGACCTGGGCACTCACAGGCGATAGGAAGGTGGAGAGGAGCTTGTCGCATCCGCGAGCAGGATCCTCGTCACCAAGGACTGCGTCCTGCCCCGTCCACACAGACACCCTTAAGACACTATCATTAACTTGAAAACGCGTTTCAAGACCTCTCCGTTCCTCACAAGTGATGTCAGTTAGCTCGACAGAGACGAATGACGTCCAACTTAATTGGAGCAAGAAATAGGCCGGGCCGGGTTTCACCAGATTAACACCTCCCAGCCTTGAGGACACAGCTCATGGTGGTGGCCGTGGGTGACTCCACACCCACCCTCAGCCTCAGCCTCACGCTGTCCCTCCAGCAGGGTCTTTGGTCCCCCCACCCCGCGTGGCCCCGAGGTCTGTCCCCAAGGCCCCCGCTGCCTTCTGCCCCAGCCGGTCCGTCCAGCCCTCTGAGCCTCACCTCACTGTCGCCCGGTGTCACCTGCCCTGCCCAGCTGTCCTGTCTGGGCTCCTCAGTGGCGGCAGCTCACATTAATTGCAAGTTGGAGCTTTAAATTATTGTCTGTGCACGGGCGAGGCCACTTAGCTTCCGCACATCTGTTCCTTGGGGGGGGGGGGCACCGGAGGCTCTCGGGGGACTTGGCCAAAACGCCTCAGAATGTGGCCTAGACGATCCTGGGGTTTTAGGGAGTGAAGTATGACGCAGGGCCGCCACATTTACTAACTCCACACCCCCACCACTCAGAAGCAGGGTGCCGCTGCCCTCTCATGACAGGGACGAGGAGTTTCTGCCTCACACTGGCGTGCTCTAGGGGTGACTGCAGCAGGCCAGTCGCGGAGGTCACCACCAGCCCACGTGGGAGGGTGGCATGGGCTCATGACTCGGTCGATGCACAGCACAGGGCTGGGCGGGTGGGGAGCCCTCTCCCTGGCAGGTGGCACAGCAAGGAGTCCGGCTCAGCAGCCAGAGTCCCGAGGGGAGGAGGGAGCCACTGCTGAAGCCGAATCCCCAGCCACCACAGTCACAGATCGCGCTTGTCCCCACGGGAGACTCGTGATGCCCCCGTCCACCCCTCCCATGCCGAGCTGCCCCAGTCTGCACTGTCCAGAGCCCAGGGACAGGGGCTTCAGGCTCTGCCTGGAGGGGTCACAGCAAGGTTAAACTCAGGCACCTCAGGGCCACGCCTTCCCAGGTGTTCCCTAAGTTACGACAGGTCTTCATGGGAAGCGCGTCCCCAGTTTGGAGAAGGCCCGGGATGCAAGGAGCCAGGGCAAGGAGGAGGAACTCGCTGCCCCTGCACCCTCCATTGCCCTGTCTGCTCTGAGAGATGCCCTCAAGGCGCTTCGGGCCGCAGAGCCTCAGTCCTGGGCACCCCTGGTCCCGGGACACTGGACACTGGCAGGACAGCGGAGCCCAGAGGTGCTGAGTGCCGAGGCCAGCGGCTCCCTGCTGCGTGCTCTGGAGCCAGGTTCTGAGTCCCAGCACCCTGACCAACGGTGCAGAGTCTCCCCAGCCCCAGGGCCAGGCCGAGGCTCCGATGCCTGGGCCCTTGGGGCCTCCCCTTCCATCCATGGATGAACCAGGGGGTCGCAGTGCGCCCAGAGCTCAGCTCGACGGCGCGAGTGGCCTCCTGGCCCTGCTGTGTGGGCCCTGTTGGTCAAGGTGCCCCCAGGGAACACAGAGCACACAGCCAGTGGCAAGCGCAGATGGACCCTCTCCTGTGGGGAGGGACAGGCCCAGTTCTGCATGCATGTGGCCCGCTCAGGCTTCCTACTGCTTTCCCCGAATGCTGCAGGCGCCTCGGAAGTCTGAGTAGTGCCTTCCACTCACTGCCCAGCTTCCCGCGCCGCCGGTGAGCACGCTGCCCCCAGGCTCCGGTCCTGAGCTCTCCTGGGCACCACAGGGACAGAGCGGGGTGAGGAGTCTGCGCGAGGCCGGTCGGGGTGGCGCCCCGTGCTGGGGAACCCTGAGCTGGGCGGGTTGAGGGGGCAGGCGCTGCCCGGGAGCTGCTCAGGCCCTGGCTGCTGCTGAGATGGGGCCGGGAGCCCTCGCTCCCGAGCGCCACAGCCCCGGCCGTGGGGCAGCCGCACACAGCCACAGCGTAAACATCCGCGGGCTGCGTTCCTGCTACAATCCTTGCTGACCCCTCAGGGACAGCACTGCCGGGAGTGAGCTGCGGCCGTTTGTCCTCAGGAGACCCGGCTCACTGACCCTGCAGTCAGCATCCTCGCTGGGGCTGCCTGGCAACCAGTACGACCCACAGGCTCTCTCAAGTCCCTGTGGCCCCGGGGTCCTCCCGGGCCCATCTTAACTTCCCACCACACGTGGTGGCAAAGGCAGCAAGCCACATGCGGCACAGGAGGAGGGGCTCTGAGGGTCACAGCTCTGCAGGTGGCCCACGCGCCTCCGCCCCCAGCCACGTCCCCGCCTCCCCCAGCTCCTGCTCAAAGCCACACAGCAGGGCGTGTCCTGTCACGCAGTGTATGTCCCGCGGAGCCAGCGCCTGGCCTTCACACCTGCAGTGCCCCACACGGTGACCTGGGACCATTCTAGTTCAGACACTGGTTGTTTTCTAGTGGCTCTGCTGGGACTGACATTCAAGTCATCCCGGCCTGGCCTCACGATCCTGATGCCCTGGCTGCCTCCCAACCCCATCAGGACCCCTGCCCCGCCCCCTTGCCCCAGGTCCCTCGGGGTCCAGGCCACTCATAGGAAAGCTAGGCCCTCCAGGTCCCTCAGATAAACCTTCTTTAATGCTTAAAATAACTAAATTTAAAAGCTCCCCCCATACCACAAAAGCCCAGCTAACGGCCCTGAGTAAATGAAGCTTGTTTTGTCCTCTTCCCAGAACAGCGTCTCCAAACTGGGTGAAGTTGGCACCCCGAGTCCTCCAGGCCCGTGGCCTCTCAGCCAGGCAGTGGACACTGCGTCCCGTCCTGCGGCCTCTTCCTCAGCCGCACAGGACACGGGCACCGAGGGCCACGCCTGTTCTCATCCAGGGTCAACCTCATCAGGACCTGTGTCACCAGGGCAGCTGCTCCAAGCCAGAGCCTGCACGAGAGCGAGCGTGTCCAGCAGCAAGGGAGCACCTGGTTCCTTCCGGCTCGCTTAGGGGGCAGAGGATGGACTAAGCCACTGTTTCCCGGGGTCGGGTAGTTCTTGTGAACTCAGAGCTCCCTGAGGCATCCTCGCACTCTACACAATCTTGTCCTTTCTTAGAGAACTTTTTACGCTATAAAATAATTTGACTTGCCAGGTTATAGTGACGCAGGCCTGTAATCCCAGCACTTGGGAGGCTGAAGCAGGAGGATCGCTGTGAGATTGAGGCCAGCCTGGGCTACATAGTGAATTTAAGGCCAGCCTGGGCTACAAAAAAAAGTTAATAATAACCTGACTAAAGAGTTGGCAGACACCAAGGAGAGTGGACAGGACGGAAATGTCCAGGACTTATCTCTCAAATGCTGCCCTGGGTGCCTGGCTGTCGCTGCCCAAGGTCAGGGCCTCTGCCACCTCCTCCTGCCTTTTTTTTTTTTTCCCCCATCTTTTTGAGACAGGGTCTTGCTCTGCAGTTCAGGCTGGCCTTGAACTCACTTTGTAGCCCAGGCTGGCCTCAAAATCACAGCGATCCTCCTGCCTCAGCCTCCTGAGTGCTGGGATTACAGGCATGTGCCACCATGCCCAGCTGTATCCTCCTGCCTCTTTAATCGGCAGTTCCAAAAGAGAAGGTGAAGATCCATACACATGGCCTGAGGCCTTTCGCTAAGAAGCAACAGGGACAAAAAACCCCAAACAATTGGATAAAAAATGGCAAAGGATTTGAATAGATAGTTCACTGAAGACAACACACGAATAGCCAATATTCACACAGAAAGACACTCACCATCGCTGTTCATTAAAGAAAGGCAAGGTGAAGTCATGGTTCCGTTACAGCCTCGCACTGTTAGGATGGTCACTATCCCCAGAATGAAACAAAATGAGAGGACAGAATTGGCAAAGACCCAGAAAGGAGAGGAGAGAAGAGGGGAGAAGCCCGCGCTCGGCCCTGGGAGGCTAAACGGTGCGCTGTGCTGCCGCGGAACACAGTTCCTGAGAAATTAGAAATCGAGCTGCCACAGCGCACAGCAGCTCGCTCTGCCCGGGACGTCTCCTCCCGAGAATGGAAGCAGGGCCCGGGCCGCCACTGCATGCCGTGCCCAGAGCAGCACCATTCCCTGCAGCCACATGAAGCAGCCGGGGCTCCACTCACAGACAAGTGGGTGAGAAGTGCCTCACAGGAGGGAAGTGCGAACCCAGCCACAGCCAGCAAGGGCCCCGGGGTATGCAGGACCGAAGCTGGGCAGTCACGGAAGGGCAGCCCCGCCCGGGTCCAGGTGCGCAAGCGCCCAGCTCCAGCTGGACAAGGACACAGTGCTGGGGGTGTGGGGGACACTAATGGGCTGGCTCCGCTCAGTGAGATGAAAATACTGGTTATGCTGCAATGTGAACTGCACACTTACAAACAGTTTAAAAAGACAATTTTTGGTTATGTGTATTTTATCACAATTAAAAAGCAAACAAAAACGGTGGGCCCCATTCTCTCTATTAAAGTATATCCATGTTGCCAGGAGTGGTGCTGCACACCTATAATCTAAGAACGTGGGAGGCTGAGGCAGGAGGATCGCTGTGAGTTCAAGGCCACCCTGGGCTACACAGTGAGTTCAGAACCAGCCTGGGCTACCTAGCGAGACCCTGTCTCAGAAAACCAAACAAACAAAAAAAAAGTACATCCACGTGAAGGCGCGGCTAGCAATCCCGAAGAGTGACATTTACAAAGTGTGTTGGATGATGTGCTCAGCTCAGAGTGTCAAAAAAAAAAAAAAAAAAAAAAAATCAGGCTCTGCAAACTGTACAGGGATGGTTAATTCAATACGGCTACAATATTTGCATGGAATAAAATCTGAAAATAAAGAAGCGAAAGCTAAAAGCAAAAAACAAAAACAAAGCCCATGACCAAGACACTGGAATCCCAGGCTGTGGGTCCCATCCAGGCAGAGGCCGGCCACACCGGGTGGGGGCAGGACCAAGGGCCACGAGAACTGGACTCTGGGCTGGGCTGATGTCAGTGGTACAGCACTGCTCAGCACACACACGGCCCTGGGTTTGATCCCAGGGATGCCAAAAAAAAAAAAAAAAAAAGATGTGGACTTCAGCTCTAAATGTGCAGCGGAAGCTGGACTCAGGAGCCCACGCCTACAATCCCAGTACTTGGGAGGCTGAGGCAGGATGATCACAAATTCAAGTACCAGTTGGGACTTGAATTTTTTATTTTGTATCAAAGTAAAAGGGCTGGGGATGGAGCTCATTTGCAATAGCCCTGGGTTTAACCCCAGCATCACAAACAAACAAGCACATCAATCAATAAATAAGCAGGCGGCCTCTTCACAGGAGCTTGGTGAGTCTTCAGAGTCACCTGAGGAGTGAAGTGTGGTGAGGCACGCCTGTAATGCTAGCACTCAGGAGGCTGAGGCAGGAGGATGACAAGTTTTTTGGCTGGTCTAGGCTACATATTAAGACCTTGTCTCTAAGAAAACAAAACAACCAAGGGTGGGCTCTGATCCTAGCAAGCAGGCAGACTCAGCCTCAAGCTCCTGGAGGGAGCTGGCCAAGGGGCGGACGTCCCAGCCCAGTGGTGGTGCAACTGTCAACAGCACCCAGCGGGGACCCTGGGCCTCTTCTGAGAAAGCAAGGCCAGGGCCAGACAGCACTCTGTGCCCACCTCGGAGAGGAGGCCGGGAGTTGAGGACCTGGGACCGGCCGTGAGCCTGCGGGCATCACACCAAGATGCCACCCGAGGGCCCTGCTGGGGGCGGAACTGTGCCCCCCAGTGCACACTGACCGCCCAACCCTGGCGCTGCAGGACCCTGTGTGGAGCTCAGGTCACATGCAGTTATGTCAGAGAGAGGCCATGGACAGGGACTCTAACCTGAGACCCCGCTGTCCGCTCCAAACGGGCGCTCACTGCACCTGGAAGAAGAGCGCGGCGCAAGGAGGATGACAGGACAGGGCGTAGACTTCGCACTCAGGCCTGAGCCCCTGCCCTGGGAGGACCGACTCCTGCTGTGTGCGGCACATCCGCCTGTGACACTTTGTCACGGCAGCCCTGGAGCTGCGGCCTGGACAAACCCGTGTCCAAGCCAGGCCTGGGTGCCGGTGGCAGGAGGTGGCAAGGATTAGCTCTGGACAGGACACTCCAGCAAGGCGCCATCTCTGGACCCGGAAGCAGGTCCTCCCCAAGCCCGTAGGCGCCTGACCCGGGACCTCCAGCCTCCAGAACTGAAGCAATGAAAGTCCCTCCCTCGCACCCCCCTCCCTCCCTTTCCTTCTTTCCATGCTGCGGATAGAACCCAGGGCCTCACATACACCGGGCAAGTGCTGTACCACTCAGCTACACCCTCAGCCCTTTTTATGCATTGAGCCAAGGTCTCGCTAAGTCACCCAGGCTGGCCTCAAACTTCTGCTCCTCCTGCCCCTGCTCCTGAGTAGCTGCGATTATAGGTGTGCGCCACTTTGCCTGCTGGCTAGCACGTGCGGTTTCTATGTCTCCAGGCTGGTGTCTGCTGTGGCAGTCTCGGGAAGACCCTGACCCTGGAGGGAGGGCCCCAAGCCAGCACCAGGTGGACCCTGCCATTCCGGAGGCCTGGCGTCCTACTCACTCCCCGTGTTCCAGTATCAGATGAAGGGCACCCAGGGGACAGGGATCCGCGGAGGATCCGCGGTCCCTCGGGGGTAGAACTTGGAGGACAGGAAAAGAAGAGTCCAGAAACCAAGACTGACTCTGGCTTTAAAATACAAAAAGTCTACTCGGTAAGCTCTGTCATTCCAGAGAGAAATGATAAATTTGGAAAAATGCTAACATTCGCCGTTGCTATTCTTACTACAACAACCAGAGAGGTAGCCGCCGAGCTCCAGCGACGCCAGCGTCAGCAGACCCCAGGCCCAGCAGGGACTCACGAAAGCTCCGACGCCACGGGCTGGATCCCACGCACCCACGAGACTGCAGGAGCCGCAGAGGGGCCGCCCCACACCGCCCGTGGGCCTCGCTGTGGCTGCCCTGCCCTGCCCGGCCTCCCCAGGGGCAGAGCAGACAGGCACGGCTGTGGGCAACACCACCTGGCCACACATGGCTCCCACGGCCACACTGTTCAGAGAGCGAGTGATGTGGGGACTAGGGATGCCCGAGAGCCTTCCCCGGCCTTCTCCAGGGCCCCAGGAGACAGGGGATTCCGGCCTTAAGCCTAAGCCATGTGGCTGGAGGGTGGAAAAAGAAGAGAACATGATGGGGGCCACACGACCGCTCCCTGCACTCCTGACCCCGGCCCTCTCCAGGGCCTCGTCCACACCGCCAGGAGCCTGTGCAGTGCCCCACATGCCAGAGTCCACTGCCTTCAATGCCCAAGGCAGCCACAGGCGGTCTCCCTGCCCCACGGACATTGCCCGTGGAGCTTCCCACACCGTCTTCCACGGCTCGCTCTGTCCAGACACAGCTGTAGGTCCAGTGCGGTAGCCCCATCCCTACCCTCCGCTTGGGGTCCTTCTCAGCTTGGTGCCTCCGCGGCTGCTCCCCTCAGAAAACACACCCTCCACAGCCATCATGTGGCTTGGACAGGAGCCCCAAGCCCAGCCCATCAGCACCCGGACTGACCACCCAGGCTGGTCTCCCCCAAACACCAGCTGGGGTTGTGCTGTCAACAATTTTTTTTTTTCAGTACTGGGGACTGAGCCCAAGGCCTTCACACTGAGCCACATCCCCAGCCCTTTCGATTTATTATTTTGAGTCAACCAGGCTGGGCTGGATGTTGCAATCTTCCTGCCTCAGCCTCCCAGAGTCCTGGGATCACAGGCATGGACCACCCTTGAATGTCCAGTCTTCCCAATACTGGCCTCCTCCTTAACCGTCCCCTCCTGCCTCAGGGTCCACAGTGGTTTACACCTCAACAAACCAGAAGGAGCCGGGCATGGTGGCACACACCTGTGATCCCAGCACTCGGGAGGCTGAGGCAGGAGGACTACCATGAGTTCAAGGCCAGCCTGGACTACATAGTGAGACCTTGGCTCAAAAAAAGAAACAAACCAGAAAGAATGTGCTATGCTCTTGCCCAGGAGGCACAACCAGTCAGCCAATCTGCAACACCAAAATCAGACGACAGGCGAGAGAGAGGCCAGCAGGCAAGAGTGTATGGGTGAGAGTCTGGCAGATGCCACTGTTACCAAATCCAAGAAAGAACGACAGCAGCAGATATGGAGATTTCCCGGAGAGCCACCTCCGGCATGGCACAGGCTCCCGACCCAGGCGGCCTCGGGTCCTGCTTCCCAGTGCACAAGGTTGGCAAGCACGCTGTGCCCTCCTCTCACAGACGTCTGGACGAGGCGGCGCGCTTCCTCCACAGCGGCACCTTTGCTCCACGGGACTGGTAGGTTCACCCACCCTCTTCCTTAGCATCTTCATTAAAAATTAATACGCATATAAAACTAGAACAAAGAAAAGAGGACGCCCCCCAGAGAGGTCCACGGAAAACGACTGCACTTTGTCCCCAACACTTTTAGCCTGTGTAGTGAGCGTGTGTTGCTTTTACAACTGCTTCAGACACGAGCGTGGAAGGCCCCGGTCTGCGCTGCCATCGCGTCCCCAGAGACGGCTCCAGGCTGGCGTGTGGCCTGAAGCCTGGCCCAGATTGGGAGGCAGCGCTGCATGGGGCGCACAGAACATGAGGCTCTGCTGTCCCCCAGGGACCACTGGTAGCAGCTCCTGGGGCAGGATGGGACCGCTGGGCCACACGGCTGTCACTGGCCAGAATGTCTTCATGCGTGGACACTGGACACCTGCCCAGCGCATCTGCGCTGGGCCCAGGCACCACTTTCAGCCTAAGGGGGCACCCGAGGTCAAAGCAGATGGGCCCCATTCCTGGGCAGCCCCTGATACAATGAGAAGATGCAGTTGGGGTGAGCCTCATGGGGGCACAGAGGAGCAGCGGGTAGGGTGGGGGGATCACAGCCCTTGGGGATGGGGGATGAGCTGCCCAGGCAGAGACTCAGCCGGACCCCGCTGGGTGGGGGAGGCAGAAGCTGGGCCACATAGGGAACTGTACGGTGCCCTTCCTAAGGCTGCAGACTGGGGTGTGAACCCCACTCCAATCAGGGAGTTCTGAACCCCACGCCCGCCCCCGCCCCACCCCCACTGCCTCTGGGAGCAAAGAAAGCTGCTATTCAGAGCCAGCTCTACCACGGCCTAACAAAGGCTGCCTTCAAACCCAGTGCCCTGGCAGCCAGCACGTGCCAGTCACCAAGCAGCCGGCCCACATGCCCACCCTGGCATCCCCCGCTCAAGGCCAGGCCTCCCTGGGGCACGGGCGCAACCAGCCTGGCTGCCCCCGGGCCACTTGCTGCCCCCAGCCACCTCAAGGCCAAGCCCCAGGTCCCCGTGGAGGCTTGTGGGAAAGGCGGCTCCACGCCCCGCTCTGCAAGGGCCAGTCCCAAGAACAGTGGAAAAGTATCCTTCCCCAGCCAAGATGCTGCTCTGAAGAACCACCTCCGAGCCAGTCCTGTGTCCTCTGTCATCCGACAGGCGCGGGAGCTGGCAGGTTCACATTCTGCCCAGGTGCCTGTGACGCTGCTGCTCTCGGTAATTCCGCGCCGTGTTCGGATGACGCGATGAGAGAGAATACCTAACGGAACAAGGAGGCATCACCAACAGCCCTGAGCAAGGGTCTGGCTTCTCGGGGCGCCGGCCGAGGTGCTGACGCGGTGCTGCGCAGCTGGCCCACGGTCCAGCGGGCACACGGCCAGGCTGCACCCCACAGCCGGGGCTCCAAACCCACCCGACGGCCTGCTCCTTACAGAGCCTCCGCTGCTTAAAAGCAGATAGCAGGACAGGGGGCAGTGGTGCACGCCTGCAATCCCAACGACTCAAGAGGCTGAGGCAGGAGGAAAGTTTGAGACCAACCTGGGCAACTTCTTGAGTCTCTGCCTCAAAGTAAAAAGAAAAAAATAAAGGGCTGGAGATGTAGGTCAGTGGCAGAGTGCCCCTGGGTTCCCTCTCAGTACTGCAAAAAATAAAAATAACATAAAATGAAAAGGTCTGAGGTGCAGCTCCCTGGGCTTCATCTCCAGTAATACACGCGCACACATACGTAGACACGACACACATTAAATAAGACGGGAAGTGCACAGAGCTCTGCTGCACAACGACACAAAAGCAGTCACACTGTGAACTGCACACTTAACATGCTGAGGGTGGTACAATGTGGGGACGCGGGTGTCAGACTGGGTGCCCCGCGGTCTGCTCAGATGCCAGCCGCGACCTGCAGTGCCCTGTGCCCCCCACCTGGCCTCCCCAGGCGGGACCGCTGCAGAGGGCCTGACTCGGGCGGCGCAGCTGTGTCTCCCCCAGCTTCCCCCAAGCCCAGCACAGCGAAGGGGACACCAAGTCCCCGACGTGTGTGAGGACGCGGACGACAAAGCAGAGGATACTTAAGCGGAGCTACTGCACAGGACTCGGGGTTCTGCCGTCTCACGGGACCTCGAGAGCAAGCAGCGGGAGGGTCCCCTGAATGTGCAAGCAATCCCGTATCTCACGCTGCATTGCCGACAGGAGTGTGTGAAGCTGGGGAGAATTCTTCCCAGTGGTCAGTTAGTAAAAATTTTTTAATTAACCCCATTAGAAGAAAGACTGGGTTCCCCAGCAGTTTCTTCATAGAAGATATTTTAAAACCATTATCTAGAAGGAGACCAAAGTGTTTGTTGCTGGAAAATATTGGGGGAAATACAGAAATATGCCAAGAGGATTAGGTATGCTGGCTCTGATTAATGTTATTTTTCTGGATTTTGTGATGTTGGTGGTATTTGTTATTTTAACTGTATGGTTTTCATTTCTGTCCTCATCCCAAATACACATAAATATTTATACCTAAAAAAAAAGGTAGTGAAAGTAAGAAAGTAAAGCACAGGGAAAAAATACATGCTAAGCTACCTTTTATGCAACAAAAAGCACAAATAAGATGTGTACACGCATACACACATACACGCACATGCCTTCCTATTTTTTTTTTTTTTTTGTGGGTACCGGGGGGGTCGACCTCAGGACCTCGCGCGCCAACAGGCGCCCGTGCCGCTGAGCGATATCACCGGCCCCTTTTCCGTATGTGGGATCCGGGAGTCGAACTCGGGCCCTCGCGCTTGCAAGGCAGGCGCTTATGCCACTGAGCCATCTCATCGGCCCATGCCTTCCTATTTTTACAAGAAAAAAACAGGAAGAATGAACCAAAAAATTAACTAAATCCGATGAACATGGGATCAATGTATGAAAACAGGAATTTTTATTTTTCACCACGTTCCTGTTTTATATAATCCTGAAATACAATAAGTAAGCTGGGAAGCTAGGTGTGGTGGCACACGCCTGTTAATCCCAGAACTTGGGAGGCTGAGGCAGGATGGTTGAATTCAAGGCCAACGTGGGCTACACAGTGAGACCCTGTCTCAAAAGAAGAGGAAGAATGGGGAAATGTCCTAAATGCGATGCAAACATCCACAACCCAGCTGCCCACGCACACAGAAGGTGGCACAGGGGTCTGGACCCTCCTGAGGACGGCTCCACGCGAGACACGGCAGAGCGTGCCCAGGGACAGCTGCCAACGCGCCCCGGCCTGCCTGGGCACAGACAGGCACCTGTGAACGTCCCGAGGGCCGCAGCGCGGAGGAGGCGATGCTGGCAAGGCAGAAGGAGCCCGCGGCTGGGCTGAGAGCGGGCTCTGCTGCTGGCCCACAGGGACCCAGACAAGAAGCCTGTGCTGGACACCGAGGCTCTGGGACTGCACTGGGGAGAACACCAGCATTGCCTGCCCGGGGCTGCGCGGGTCCAGACCAGGCAGTGCCACGTGGCTTGCAAGCACTGCCGCTGTGGCCTGCAGCACCATCCACAGCCCTGCCTTCCCTTTGGTAAATGCACAAAAATTCTGAAAATGCTATGATAAATATCTGCTACAGCAAACATCTCCCAAGGAAGGGCAAACTCATAACACAAGATCCTGGCAGATTCGTAAGCGACGGCGGCATAAGCTGAGGTCGGCAGCTGGGCACCTCCGCACACCCTCCCCGCCCCCCCACACTAGGGCCGGTGCTCACCGCTCCCGCAGCCTGTTCCAGGCTCCCGCCACACTGTTCCCCACCGAGATCCGCCCGGAGCCCGTCCACACTCTCGACTCAACTCCTCACCGGGCAGACGGAGGACCCCACCCTTCAACAGTCACACAGGAGGGAGGCGAGGGCCAGCAGCTCACTGGACCGGTCATGCAGGGTCTGGCCTCTGACCCTGGCCTCTTGGTGTCAGCCTGCGGCCACACAGCCCCAACTCTGGGCCACCTGGCTGGGTCGTTCCCAGAGATGCCAGGGACTCAGGGTGGCTTGGTGCCCCCTGCCCACAGCCACAATCACAGGCAGCTGAGTTAGAGAGAAATTAACACGCAGTCAGAGAGGGACCACCCTCGAGGAAGTCAGCACAAAAACAGACATCAGAATTGTGGCTGGAGGAGAATCAGGAGAGCCCGGCCGTGGGACGGGATGAGGTGCGACTGACAGCCAGGCCTGCAGATAAACAGCAACCTGAGATTAGCCTGTGACTCGTGCCACCTGGCCCAGGGCGCGGGCAGTGACCAGAGCATCCAGGGCCACACCCCGCGCCCTTCCCCAAATGCCTTGTTCGTTCCGTGGCCCTTGCTATGCCTCAGCCGAGCAGGGACCTCGTGATCCCATAGGTTGATTGCAGTCTGACCCACTGCACCCGCGCTGTCACTTTGCCATATAAATATCCCCTGGACGAAGGCCTCGGTGGCCACCCACGCAGGACCCCTCCCGGAAATCCAGGAGCCATTCTTCTCTCCGTTTCCAGTGAGACGCTCCTAACCCCCTCCTTTGGTTTGCGACTGCACTCCTCGATGTGAGAGCACAAACTCAGCACTCCTGACATCGAGCAGGTTGGCAGTGGTATTTCTCCTGTACCACCGCCACCAGAAGCCAGGGTGGGGCCCACGTGGGGCCTTGGCAGGACGTGGACGGCAGCCCATCTGTGGCCGCACACACAGCGACAGCTAGGCCAGTGGGCAGCGCTGGCCTCGGAGGAGGCAGGGGAAACACCTCCACCTGAGGTCTCCACTCCCAGCCGCTGGGTCCCTTCACATCCTCCACCAGGGACAGCGACAGCCGCAGCTTCCACGAAGCCCAGCTCGAGCACGGCTGCCTCCACTCAGAAACTTTCTGTTTCTGAAAACGGCGGGGTCAGCTCAGTTGTGGACTGCGCACGCGCAGGGCCTGGGCTTGATCCCCAGCGCAGCCCACAGGTGGGGGGCAAAGAAAATGGCCACGATTCATCAAAATAGTGTTATTTATGTTTGCGTATAGTGGTTTTATAATTGTTAACTAAACAAATATTTCCCATTTCCAATTCCTAATACTGTAAATACTGGAATCTAAATGCTCTCTGAGGACCTCAGCTGCTTTCGTGCGTGTAAACTGAGGCAAGGCTGGGCCGGCAGCCTGCTGCTGACTGAGCGCCGGGCTGGACTCAGACCTGGAGGGACAGGGCTGGGCACCACGTGGGCCCGGACACAGTCGCCTCGTGCCAGTCCCCCGTCTCCCCAGGACCTGGTGAGTGGGGTCACAGCCCTTGGACCACCACAAGTTGAAAACATCCCAGTGAGCCCATTGGCAGCGGGGGGAGCGCTCTGCTTCCACAGGGCCCGACACAGGGCACCCCGAGGCCCACACCCTTTCAGGCTTGTGACAGCAGCATCTGAGAACTGGGCCCGAGGTGCTGAAAACAGATCTCAGCAGCCTGGGACTCAGCCTCCTACGCGGCCCAGCTGGGGTGTGAGCAGCCAGGTCAGGCAGCGTGCGGCGCGGACACCTGCACCCTACCTGCTGCCCAGACACCACGATGCAGGCGCACAGGGTCACAGGGGACAGATTTCATTTCCTGGGCTGTGGTGGCCAATGCGAGCGTGGACACTCAAGCAATGAGCCACAGGGACCCTGGTTGCCACCTGACACCCTTCCCCATAGAGGGGTCTCCCGGGATGGGGGGCTCAGCTCCAGGCCGACCGAGTGCTCCCTACCCCCAGGGGGCCCGAAGTCACGGGCTGTGGCTACAAATCTGCCTGCTTTGTCTTCCCCAGAGCCCAGTGTTGAACGTCTACCAGCTAGGCATGCTTAATGAAGTAATCATATTCACAAAATGATTAATTATAGTCTCCACTCAAATCCAATTTTCCTTGTTGCCTCTCTGCTTCAGGCAGACAAACAGCGGCTCGAAGGACGCAGTTCACCGAGTCTGACCTGAAGGGCCCCATGCGCGATGACACCCACAGGTGGCCAAGCAGGGTCCCCGGGGACCAGTGCCTGTCCTTCCCCTCACAGACACACAGCACCTGGGCAGGACAGACGGGACAGGGGTGGCAATGCCTCCACAACTGCAAAGGACCCTCCTCCTTTGAGGACAGTGTGACACCTGCCACCCCCCCATGTGGCCTGTGGGGCGACAACCTTCCTTCCCGAGAGCACAGCAAGGGTCTCGGGGGCCAGGTCAGCGGTGCAGGTGGCCAAGGGCCAGTGAGCCCACAGGAAGCTCCTTCGTGAGGAGACCCCGGCCCACAGCCCCGTCTAGTTGCAAGAAAAACATCAGACACACCCACACATGGCCAGCACCCCAACACTGTCCAGAACATCAGAGGAGCCCAAGGAGATACAGGGACAGACGACACATGGGCCCTGGGTGGAGAGGACACAGGGAAGCACGGGACCTCGGGACAGGGTGGACTTGAGTTAACCTGTCAATACCGGTTCTTCAGCCACGCATGGCGCCAGCTGGTGGGAGCGCTGGTCACAGGCAACCACTACTGCAGCACTTGCATCTCAACCTGCGTAAACCACACCGTTTTAAAAACAGTCTACTTCCAAACCACACAGCCTCTGCCCCAGCAAAGCCCTCTGCTCGGTCCTGCCGGGCCCCTGGCCTAGGGTGAGCACCACCGCTTTGTAGCCAAGGCACCTGAAAACTGCCCTGCTGAGCCAGAGGCAAGGGACCAAAGAGCAAGGCCCTAAGCTGTCACACGTAGCCTGTCCTCCGTTCCCATGGCAATCAGGGCTGGGGTGCAGCAGGGTGCAGCTCGGTGCAGAGCGCATGCTCACCACACTTAGGCCCTGGGTTCAATCCTCAGCACCTCAGAAAAAAAACACTCTGAGACTCACGCTGATTCACAACAGCCACCGGCCGCCCACCTCCGTCCACCTCCACCGCCTCCTCAGCTGGATGCGAAGGCCTCTCCAGGACGGCTAAGAGAGCATAACCCAGACGGCCCCAGGTAGACTCAGCCTCTCGGACACAGGACTGCCTCCCTGCGATCCCTCCCAAGGCCACAGTCCAGGGAAGGGAAGCTCTGACAACCCACAACAGCAAAGGGAAGCCAAGGCAGGGACAGCGGCACCAGGACCGAGGGGCAGATGATGACCCCATAGTCACCAGGAGACTGGGCAGAGACCAACCAAGTGAGCCGGGCTGCAGCCAGGCCCTGGGCACTGCAGAGGAGGTGTCTGGGAAAGGGACACAGCCCCGGCAGCTGCGGTCTCCTTACCGGTCAGCGAGGTACCCAAGATGTGGACCAGCCATGGTGGAGGGTCCCAGGAGGAAGTCAGCCAGGCCTCACTGTCTGCCACCACCCCGTGGTGACTCGCCAGTGGGCCCAAGTCCCAGGAGACGCTGGACAAGGAGATGTCACCAACCCACCACCCACGCATCGCCTCCCTGGGCTGTGGCATTAGACTGACCCGGTGCGGTGCTGCGTTCACGTCGGTCCTCACCACAGCTGAGCACCAAGCCTAGTACTGCTACCCCCATTTTATGAGGTCTGAGACATGGGCCAGACAGTGTGGTGGCCAAGGTCACAAGTGGGCAGCAGAGCTGGAGTCTGACGCAGGAAACGAACCTAGGCCATGCGGCACCAAGGCAGGCAACATGGACTGGTGCGCATACAGCTGTGTGTGTTGAGACAATTTCTTGACCTCTCTGCCTCCAGTGGCATGTTCTCCACCAACTGGAGAAATAAGGATGCTGACACACAGGACATCATGAGGGGAACGAGTCCACGCACGCATCTTACGACCACGAAAGCGCTCGACACCTACTCTGCTACCACAGTGCATCCTGGTGCGAGACAAGAGCTGTGCGCTGGACCTTAGAAGGAAGCTCAGGGAACACAGAGATCGCCTGGAAAACGGAAAGCCAGAGGAACAGAAATTAGAAAATTAGAGGAGCAGTTTATGAAGTCCAAGCAATGGAGAAACTCTGGGAAAAGATGCAGAAGAGAGGTCGCTCGTCAGAGAAGACCGGCCACGACGCTTCCTGCCCGAATGTCACGCACTTCCGTGTGCAGAGCTCCCAGCCGGAGAGGGCTGGAGGCGCCGCGTGAGGACGAATCACCTGGAAACGCGAGAGCACTGAAGACAAGAGCGCCTCAACGCCTCATGGAGGAAAAGTACACACAAAAAACAACTCGAGCTCGAATCCACTTCAAGCCTTGAAGCCAGAGACAATGGAGCAGTGCTGTGGGACACGGGGCACCGTGGGCAAGTGCGCTTCCACACCTTGCTGCGCCATCCTGCCACGGGCGCACGCGCAGAAATCTGTCCCCAACCCTGCCCCGTGCCGGACAGACGGCGTCTGGAGGGTGGCTCGACCAGATAGCAGGCGGAGAAAGAGGAAGTGGCTGGACCAGGAGCTGGCTTTCCAGCCGGGCACAGGGGGTCCTGTGACACACGCAGGGGGCCCAGGGTCGGGGTGCAGAGCCCACTGAGTCAAGGCAGGCGGCCTCCAGCTGGGAGACACAAAATCAGCACAGCACTGACTCCAAGGAAAACCAAACTTTGTACAGAAAGGAAAGTAATGGCTCACAGGCATTTGTGTGATCCACAACACCAAATGGGGATGGGGAGGAAGGAAGGAGAGAGCTGACTGCTAGGTCCCAGACAGGTGCCAGGTGCTGGCCTGGATGGAGGAACCCCAGAACAGCAGCACAGCAAGACATGCAGAGCCCAGAAACCAGTGCTGAGCGGGGTCCGGGCAGGATGCAGGCCGGGGAGCACCAGCCTGCTTTCCTTCAGTCGCTCGGGGGTACTCACCACCTGAGAAGGGAAATGCGCTACAACTCAAATTTTTAAATATAAACATAATGCACAGTGAAAACTTTGTGCAAGAGTCATCAGCAGTAACTACACCACGACTTCTGACTGGGAGGAGACACAGGGTCCACTTCCGGGGCTCGACTCTTCTCCCACGACTGCGCTTCAGAGCAGAGCAAACCAAGGGCTGCCCGGGCCTGGGACCAGGGCGGCAGAGCGGTGCCAGCAGCCTGCACCTGCCCAGGCCCTCGCGGCTCACCCGACACGGGGCACCTCCATCTTCTGGAAATCGGATCTTTCCACATCTCCCACAGGAAAGACAGGAAAAAGCAAACTTTGAAGAGAGCTGAAGCACTCAACGCAGCACGAAACAACACCGGCAGGGTCCCTCCACCCCGCAGGCACCGCGCGCCTGACCAGCTTGTGAGGCCTGGGCTGAGGCCTCTCTGGCACCCCCCCAGCCCCTGTGGGGACCGTGGCCGGCTCCATGGCCAGCTCTGTGGCTCCTGGGGAGGGGTGCACTCCAGCTGGTTCCTCCCGGAGTCCTCGGAGACAAGACAGGAGAAGCAGCCAGTCATAAATGAGGTGCCCTACTCCTCGTATTTAGGGTAGTTCTAAAAATGAACCGTGTGCCTCAGCACGCTGGTAGGGTTCTGCCGGCCGTCTTCCAGATGCTGGGGGTCTGCTGTGTCACCACTGAAACCAGCCTGAGCGCCGGGGGAGCGGCTGTTCTAGACTGCAGCCCTGTCAGAAGGCAACAAACACGGAGTACCTGCTCTGTGCCTGGTCCCTGGGCCGGGCCCGGGCACCCTGGGTGTGCAGTGATGGTTGGCAGGAGCGGTGGCCCCAAGTGCCGCCCCCGCTGCAGGAGGGGAGGGCACGGTATGAGCAAAGGCCCTGTAGCCATGGTGGAGCGAGATGAGGCCAGACCCGCCGGGTCCCTTGAGCACCAGGAGAGAGCGCGGAAAGGGAACATTCTGGATTCTCCGGATGCCATGTTTCCAAAGGGCTTCCCCACAACAGCACAGGCATCAACTGGGCCTCGGTCTTCCAGGGCACCCATTTGGGGCAGCCCCTCACACGCCCTCTCCACAGACTGAGGTCAGCACAGGTGTCCACAGCCACTCATCCCGGGGTCCCACAGATTCTGGAGACTGAGCCCCCAGATGGCCCTTCTGACAGCTACACTCCACATCGGCCTCTTCAGCGTGACAAGGACCTCAGCAGGGACGTCAGAGGCCAGGTGACACGGGGGACTTCCGGGAACACAGGCAGGAAGTCTCCGCTGGGACCACAGATAACCCTGCCACTGCCCACCTGACCCAGCGCAAAGCCCAGGGCCATGGTGGCCCCACTGCAGCACCAGAGTGGACACCTCAGGGGTCGGGACTGCGTGACCCAATGGGGGAGAGGTGGCCTCGGGGCCGAAGCCTGTGAGGTGCTGAGCCGGGGCCGCACACAGCGCACATAACTCCTTACATAACGGTGGTGGCCCCAACTTCAGGAAGATGGTGGGAGACAGAGTCCGCTGGCAACTGCTGCAGCTAGGACAGGAACGTGGTGACTCCATGCAGATTTGGCCAAGATAAACACAGGCGACCGGTAGCCACGCCGGGTGGCAGCACCAGCGCAGGTTGGCTCTCTGCAGGGAGGGAGCCCTGAGCCCCACCGAGGACCAGGGGACCGGAAGCCACCACCCCGGTCTGCCCGGCCCTGGAGACCCTGGCAGTGCATTTAACGCTGAGGTTCGCATCTGCGGCGTGCTGCCAGTGCGTGGTCACACGAAAGGAAAGAGGCCAAGCACCCAGGCATCCCGGAGCAGCTATGACACAGCTCGTTTCTCCCTGAGCAGGCGCGTGTGAACAGACACCCTGCGGGGCATCTCTCCTCCCACCCGTCCCTACGCCAGAATTTCCATAATCCAAAGATCAAAAGGACTTGCACTGGCTGACGGTAGCAGCCGGTGCCGGTGCCAGGGAAGATGTGGGGAAGACGCGGCCTCTGCCCCGCAGCCGCCCCGCAACCAGCACCCAGCACCTCACCATGCCAGGAGCCCCCCCCCATTCCCGGCACCCAGTCCTCCCAAGCCCAAGGTGCCGCCAGCCTGGCAGAGCTGCTTTCTTGTGTTTGTTTTTTTATAAAAACACCCTGCAAAATGGACGTCAGAAAAGCACCCCCATTCCCAGGCCCCCACCAAAGGCCATGCAGTCCCCAGACCCATCTGAATCTACCTCTGGCTGTCTCAGAACAGAAAGCCACGCTCCCCGCTGGCCGCCAGGACCCTGTGGAGTGAACCCAGCACGTTATCACTTGGTGCCACCCCGACACCAACACAACACGGGCGTCAACACAAAGCCGGAGCTCGGCAGGCTGGAGGGTGGCTCGTCCCGAGCGCCAGCGCCCGGGCGGCGCTCGTGTACGGAGACAGGTGCCAGCTGCCGGAGCACTGGCCTTGAAACCTGCACTCAGAGCTCACCATTGTGGTGCTATCGATCCACTGCTCACAGCGATGCAGGATGAAAAGCAAGCAGCAGACGTGCACGTTCGCTGTGGCCACGACACAGACTCTCGGGCTCATGACCGCCCACCACCAGCCCGGGCAACGCTCCCCAGGGCCAGAGATCCCCAGGGCCGGGTGGCCAGGAAACGGGGCTTCCTGCGCCGCGCCAGCCTCTGCAGCAGCTGCATGACTGAGGCCTCGCACATACCGTCCGCGTGCATCTCCCTCCTTCACGCCCGCCTCAGCCGCATCGCTCGCAGTGTGCTCCTCTGGGTGTATTTTCTGAAAATCTGACACCCCAGGTAAACAACAGCCCTTCACAGTGCTTCCCCCACACGGCCGCTGGGCACTGCCCGTCAGTGCAGGAACATCTGTGAGGCGCACAAGCTGTGGCAAAGCCAGGACGCAGGACCGGGCGCCGACTCCCAGCCCCTCCGCTGCATGCACACGGCCTGCAACCAACAACCCCGCCGCCGCCACTGCCGCCGGGGAAAATCCATGGAGAGATGCGCATTACTCACCGGCTTTCTTCCCCTGCCTCCTCAACACGGAATTCTTTATGCGCTGCGGGCAGTGGGCGTGCAGGGAGGCATCTTCTGTCCCTTTAACAGCCGAGCTGCTGTACGTCCTCTGGCCTCCGACCCACCGACAATAGGCAGGGTGGGCCACCGCGGGAGGAGCAGCTCTAATGGAAGGCTGGCCGCCCTGCTCCCCGCCTCTCACCTCCCTGCCTCCTCATGTCTCCAGGCCCGGGTGGTACCCGGCTCCCCTGGGAAGCTGCAGCCGGCAGCTGAGGCACAAACTAAAACACGGCATGGATACCGGGGAGCTGACGTCACGCCAAAACAAGCATCTCCGCACTGAGCGGCGAGGAGAGGGACGGAGGGGCCGCAGCCAAGGCGAGGGAGGGCTCGGCGCCGGAGCCTGTGAAGGCAACATCTGGAAGAGACCAGCTGACCAGGTCCTCGGGATCAGCCCCCCCAGACTGGGATTTGGGGTGCAGTTGCCGCAGGCCTGGGAGTGACCTCCGACCTCATCCAGATACCCACACAAACACCTAGGGGCCAAGGGCATCCAACCCCAGGGTCAGTGGACTTCGATGCCTTCGATGCCACTGCTGCGGCCCCCACTTGACTTCACCGTGTGCAGGGGGTGGGCGCCAGCAAGGGCAAGGACAGGAAGAGCTCCTACCACACCCCAGCCTTAGACGGAGGTGCCCTGCACCCCATGTGGGATCTCAGGCTGTGCTGGGTCCTGCCTGGCTGGGCCAGGACCAACCTCTACCCTATGCCGGTCCCCCAACACGCCAGGCACTCAGAATGCAGGCAGGGGTTTCCTTCAGTTCTTGTAAACAGGACAGCACCTCCTTTCCCAGAGCACCCCGATACTCATGGTGCCCTACAGGGCCCAGCGTTGCGAGGGGAACAGGGGAAGCAGGGGAAACTCCTGCCGCCCACGCCTCGGCAAAGGGACACAGTGATCAACACGGCACAGGGAGTCAGGGCACAAACTCTGCTGCCAGCCGTCACAAGCAGGTGCCAGGGCACCCTTGATGCGCTGGCATTTGGGGCCTGGTGCCCTCCCTGGCGGCCAGTCCTAGAGATGGCGCAGGACTTTCAAACACAGACCAGCTGCGTGGGGGCTGGTGTTCACCTCCCATGGGGCTCCGCCCAGTCCTGCCCCAGCCAGCCCTCCGCCTGCTCCTCCTACCTGCCTGGCTCAGGCCCACACCTGCCCTCGCTCCCCCTGCTACCCACCCCAGGGCTTCTCGGTGCCCTGTGTGGCGTGCGGCCTCTCTCATGTCTGTGGATGACAAGACAGCTTCTCTATGGCAGCAGTGTCTGGCTCGGCCTCGCACACCTGAGTCAGGTACAACACTCGCACGCGTGACCGAGTTTATTTGCATCCCTGGTGCAGCCTCTGGGTCAGAGCCCCGGGCTCCATCACCATTGGGATGGCCCAAGGTCACTTCTCCATGGACACCAGCTTTTCATGGAATGTGGCACTGCACGCAGGGTCCTGAGGCCCCTCCTTCCAGCAGAGGGTCCCCAACGCCTTTACCAGAAGGGAGCTGGCAAACAACAGGCCCAGTGCTCTAAGCCACCCAGACAGGGTGGCTCTCACATTTTTAATTTGTTGATTAGTATAAAAAGAATAACTTTTTTTTTTTAACGTGGGTGCCGGGAGTCAAACTCAGGACCTCGCGCTTGCCAGCAGGCCCCTTTTTTTCCTTTATGTGGGTACCAGGAGTCGAACTCAGGACCTCGTGCTTGCCAGGCAGGCGCTTATGCTGCTGAGCCATATCATCGGCCCCAAGAATAACATTTTGACATGTAGGAAAAACTATGAAATACCGTCAGGGCCCGTAGGTAAGATTTCAGTGGGACACAGCCATGCACACTTGCCGAGGTATCAGCTACAATGTCCACTGCACAGTTTGATGCTCAGTACCTGGTCCTCTACCGCAGGGGCCTGCAGCCCCACCCATGACTAAAACCCTGAAATAACCATGCCACCAGGGCCACACCGGGCCTCGGCAGAAAATGTAAATTTATCCTGGACCAATGCAAAAATTCCTATATGTGATCAGCTTTACAGCACAAACACTGCCCTTCAGCCAAGTTCTCTCCTCCAATCCATTCCAAAATACTCTGCAGAACTCTGGAGAATGCAGGCTGAACTGGCAGATTGCTAATTTCGTTGGAAGCTTATTTTAGGTGGAAAAGAAGCTTTTCCGGTTTCTTGCAAATAATTTGAGACAAAGCTGAATGAAACTGTATTTTTAATAAAACAACAGGCCTACCTATAAATACCAGGGAACCCCGTGTGCTGGGTTGGTGGGAAGGGCGCCTGATAACTGCCCTCCTGCCTGGGCTCTCAGCAGAGCCCCACAGAAGCCCACACCCCGGCCTTCCCTCCTGGACACTGGCCCAAGCTGGCCCTGAGGACGGGATGGCCAAGTGCCCCAGCAGGGGGTGCATTCCCACCTGGTCACCAGTGGGCCTGGCGGCTGAGGTGCAAGTGGGCCTCACTGAGCACTGAGTGAGTTCCAGGGTCCTTCCAAATGCCCTTATTCCTTACCTACCCCTCTTTTATAGGGGGAAACGGAGGCACGGGGTACCCCCCACACCTGCCCAAAGTCACACAGGGTCTCGCCCTGTGGGATGGTGACACTGCATGCATACTGTACTGCACACCTTTATGGTCACACATGCAGCATCACAGGGTGCCACACGCACTCGGCAGTTGCCACCACGGTGGCCCCAAGGCAACGCCCCCTGGGGACAGGGTCCCCCATCCCACTCAGCCACTCTGCCACTGGGCAGCTGTGCATCTGTCACTTAGCACCTGGAGCTGGAGAATCACAGATCGTAAGGACAGCAGCCAGGTGTGAGCAGAGCGCAGGGGACAGGGCCAAGGCTGAGGACCCTGCCTGGTACAAACCCCACCCACTGCCAGCCCTGGGCCCCCACCCCGCCCTCCACCACAGCACCAACCTGCACCCGTGGGGACGCTGCGGACAACAGACCTCAGTGTGGCCACGACTGTGAGGGGCCAGCAGCAGCCGCCCTGGGACACGTCCACATCCACTCCTGAGGCCGCAGGCACGACCTTCCATGTGTAAGCATCCTGCAGAGTGAGGACTTAGGATCTCGGGGTGAGCGTCCTGCATTACCCAGGTGGCCCTGAATCCAATGACCTGTGTGCCTGTGAGAAGAGCATGGTGGCGCCCACCTGTGACCACAGCACTGGAAGGCTGAGGAGGAGATCACAGGCTCATGGCCAGCAGACCTGGACTCAAAATAAATTGACAGGGCCAGGCACATAGCTCAGTAGCAGAACACTTGCCAAGCACCCATGAGGTCCTGGGTTTGGTCCCCTGCACTGAAAGAAGAGAAAAGAGGCAGAAACAGGCACATGGGCCCGTGTGAGACGAGGGCGGTAAGTACGGGAGGGAGTGGAGCGCACAGACAAGCAGTGCAGGGCCCCGGCCCGCCCGGCCACACCGGTGGGCCACACCGCCATCTCACATTTGCAGGCCCAGAGCTGGGGGATCAGTGTCATCCCGCAGCCACCCGGCCTGTGGCAGCCCAGAGCCCCGACGCCACGGGACACCACGGGCCGTGCAGAGGGGCAGACACCTGTCCTTCCTGGTCCTCAGCTTCTCATCCGTGTGGCCACCCCTGCCAGATGCCAGCTCCACCACACAACTCCTCCACTTCCCGTGGGCCGCAGTGACAGGTGTCCTGGGACGCCCCTGGCTGGGAATCCGGGACGGGGTGGGAAACTCACACACATGGAAATGAACGACACAAAGAGCCAGTGGACCAAAGTCACAAAGAACAGAGAAGCCAAAGCCCAAGGAAACTGAGTCTGCAATCAGGAACCCCTCACGGGCTGGGTGTGGCAGTGCACACCTGTGATTGCTGCTGAGGCAGGAGGATCTCAGATCCAGGGCCAGGAAGGTAGTTCAGCACCAGAGCGCTGCCTAGCACACAAGAGGCCCTAACTTTAATCCCCAGAACTGCACCAAAAAAGAAAAACAAAACAACAACAACAAAAACCCCCAAATCTTCCAACAAACTGGGTGCGGTGGCGCATACCTGTAATCCGGCTACTCAGGAGGCTGAAGCAGGAAGACCATCAGTTCAAGACCAGCCTAGGTGAGGTCGTGAGACCCTGCCTCAAAAACAAACCCAAAAACCTCCCAACGAAGAAAATCCCTGCACTTGAGGGCTCCACTGATGAAGGACTTACACCAGAGCCCTTCTCAATACTTCTAGAAACACAGAGAGGAGGGGGCACTTCCCAGCTCACGCTGTCAGGCCAGATACCAAAGTCAAAGACACAGGGAGCATCCCTGACCAACACTGATGAAAAATCCCCAACAAAACACTAGCAAAATGAATTAGTAGCATATTACAAATAACTACAGGGCTGGTGAGATAGCTCAGCAGCATAAGCACTTGCCTGGCAAGTGCAAGGTCCTGAGTTCAACTCCCGGTACCCACATATGAAAAAAGGGCCGGTGATGTCGCTCAGCAGCACAGGAGCCTGCTGGCACGTGAGGTCCCAAGTTCGACCCCCGGTAGCCACACACACAAAAAATAAATAAATAACTACAGCATACTCCATGAGAAGCTGGGTGTGGCAGCACACACCTGTAATCCCAGCACTCAGGAGGCTGAGGTAGGAGGATCGCTGCAAGTTCAAGGCCAGTCTGGGCTACACAGCCAGTCACTGTCTCAATAATAATGGAAATAATAATAATGATAATAATAATAATACTTTATGACCAAATAGGATGTATTTATGGGATGCAAAGTGGCTGAAGGTATGAAAACCGTTGAGAATAACATGCTGCATTAACAGAATAAAGGGGGGAAAACCACATGATCACCTCAGTGGGCACAGAAAAAGAATTTTATAAAACCCATCACTCCTGGGATGGTATAAAGACAGACATGCAAACCAAGGGACAAGAAAGCCCAGAAATAAGTTCTTGCACATAGCGTCAAATGAACCTGCAGGAGATGCCAGGACCACTCAGTGGGGGAAAGAAGCTGCTGGGAAACCTGGGTACCCAAGCACCAAGACCGAGGTCGCAACTTTACCTCCCATCAAATACAGGAGTAACTCAGAATGCATCCCCGACCTAAATTAGAACCCTAAAAATAAAACTTTAGGAAAAAACCCCAGGGCAACAGCTTTGCACCACTGGGTTTGGCAGAGATTTCTTGGACATGACAACAAAAGTATAGACAACAAAAGAAAAAAACAGATAAAAAAGCTTCTACACAGCAAAGGAAACCAACACAGTGAGGAGAAAACCTACAGAATGGGGAAGAATTATGCCAGCTGCACCTTGGACAGAGGATTAATATCGAGAATACATAAAGGACTCAAAAAATTAGACCCCCAAAATAAAAGATCCAATCAAAATGGGCAATGGCAATGAATAGACACTTCTCAAAAGAAGTACAAAGGGCCAATAAATACATGAAAAAATGCTCAGCATGGCTGGACATTAGAGAAATGCAAGTTAAAACAACACTGAGATTCCATCTCACTCCAGAAAGAACAGCGATCACCAAGAAATCAAGCAATAAATGCTGGCAGGGCTGCAGGGGAAAAGGACCCTTTTACATTGTTGGTGGGGATGCAAACTGGTACAGCCACTTTGGAGATCAGTACGGAGAGTCCTCAAAAAACTACAACTACCGGTGAGATAGCTCAGCGGCATAAGCACCTGCCTGGCAAGCGTGAGGTCCTGAGTTTGACTCCCGGTACCCACATAAAGGAAGAAAAGGGCCGGTGAGATAGCTCAGTGGCACAAGCGCCAGCTGGCAAGCGCGAGGTCCTGAGGTCGACTCCCGGTGCCCACATAAAAACAAAAACAAAAGCAAAAAAAAAAAAAAACTATAACTACAATTTCCATTCGACCCAACTATTTCCTTTCTAGGTTAAGACATCATATTACAGTGACACATGCATATGGAAGTTTATAGCAGCACAATTCATAGCTACTACAAAATCTTAGAAGCAGTCTGTCCATCAACAGATGAATGGATAAAGAAAATGTGGCATTTGCAGACCACGGAGTACTACTCTGCCACAAAGAAGGATAAACTTGAGTCATTTGTAAGAAACTGGATTCACCTTGAGATCATAACGTTAAGTGAAATGAATCAGACACACAAGCTTAAATATCACATGGTTTCTCTTGTATAAGAAACTCAAAGTATAAATAAAGAGCAAAAAAAAAGATCGATAATAGGAAACGGAGCTAGAGCTTCTCCAAAAGTGAAGGAGACCGAGAGACGGAGGCAGGGCGGAGGGCGGAAAGAGATGGAGACTTGCTTGCTGTGTGCAGGCACCAGCCCCCCACGAGGAGCGTGGTTGTTAGCTACTGCACACGTGTGCTGATAAAAAGGAAAGAAGGAAAAACCAGACAAACCAGACTCCAGGAAAATTTTAAAAATGTACCGCAAAGGGCTCTACTATCAAAGAAGGCAACAAACAGGAGGAGAAAATATTTGTAAATCATATACCTGAAGGGACTACGATCCAGACCTATAGAAAACCCCTAACACCAACAGAATGATAACCCGACTTAAAAATGGGCAAAGGCTGCCTATGATTTGTACTCTGAGTAACATCCTGGCCGTTGTTTTGTCACACTGGACGTTAACTGCTGTTATTCTCTATTTTGTTATGAAATTTTATTTTATATTTTCATAGAAGCGCTTATTTTGTTTATTAATATCTACTTGTATTACATTAAAATAAAAAATAAGGAGAAAATAATTGCCCCCCTTTAATAAATACAAATTAGAAGAGAAGGCCAGAGGAAGTAGGTACAGCGCCCACCTGCAGTTCTGGCCCCTCGAGAGGCTGAGGCGGGAGGACCCAGAGCCTGGGAAGCAGAGGGCAGCCTGGGCCACTGTCTTAGTTACTTTCTCATTGCTGAGACAAAATATCTGACGCCCAAAGTTAAAGGGAAGAAGGTTTATTTGGCTCACAGTTGGCAGAGGTTTCAGTCCACAGTGGGCCTGCTCCAAGGCAGGGTGGCGCGGCAGTGGAGAAACAGTTCACGGCAGGCAGAAGATAGCAAAGCAACCAGGGACTTTAATAGCATCTTTCTGCCCCTTTTATCTCATCCAGGCTGCTCAGAGCCGGTGGCACTCACACCCTTCATCCTAGTGCCCCTGATCCTAGCATCACACCATGAGTCAATCCCAGCATCGCACACTCTCGATCCAGCCACCCTGAAAAAGCCCCACCTAGGACTGCATGAGGCTTCGGGGGACATCGAGACACAGCCATAACAGCCACACAGCAAGATCCCATCACAAACCAAACAGCAACAGCAACCAACAAAATCCCACAAAAACAAAACAAGAGGGCCGGTGAGATGGCTCAGCGGCCTAAGCGCCTGCCTGGCAAGCACGAGGTCCTGAGTTCGACTCCCAGTACCCGCATTAAAAAAAAAAAACAACAATATCCAAAAAGGCAAAGGGTTCGAAGGGACACTTCTCCAAAGAGGCCAGCAGGCAGGGGTGAAGGGCTCGAGTCGCTAGTTACTAGGGAAATGCCATTCAAGCCCCAGGAGATGCCCTGCTGTCGAAAACAAACAAGAAAGAGAAAACAGCAAGTGCTGGGGAGGACACGCAAACACCGGGACCCTTGGGGACACGGCGGGAACCTGGGGAGGCAGCGTGGTGGCCTTCCTCACGGAGCAGGAGGCCGGCGGAGATGCCAGCATTGCACTCGCGCCAGCTAAACGTGGGGACGTGAACCGTCGCTGAGAGCCGGACAGGACCTGAGTCCACCTCTGCGAGGCGCCTGGAGGAGTCAGAGCCCCACAGAAAGAAAGGCGGGTGAGGTTCCCGGGGGGCGTCAGAGGACGGGGAGCCGGTGTCGATGGGGACAGACTTTCAGTTTGGGAAGACGGAGCATTCTGGGGAGGATGGAGCAATGGCTGTAAAATAACGGGACCACGGACAACCACTAACATACACGTCTAAAAATGGTTCAGATGGTAAACTGCGTTATGTGTATTTACCAGAATTTTTAAAATTAGAAAACAGCTGGGCATGGTGGGAACACACCTATAACCCTAACACCTGGGAGGCTGAAGCAGAGGGATTGTGAATTTGAGGCCAGCCTGGGTTCCACAGTGAAATCCCGTCTTAGAGGAAAAAGAATGGAAACCGACTGCGAACATCATATTAAATGGGGAAAAACTGAAAGCTTTCCCTCTAAAACCAGAAACAAGACAAGGATGTCCACTATGACCACTCTTGCTCAATACAGTCCTTGAAACATTAGCCAAGGCAATCAGGCAAGAGAAAGAAAGAAAAGGGATACACACACGAAAGGAAGAAATCAAAGTATCATTATTCACAGATGACATGATCTTCTACTCTTACAAGACACAAAAATCTCCACTAACAGCCTTCCAGAATTAATAACCAAATTCAGCAATATAGCAGGACACAACACCAACACACAGAAATCAATAGCATTCCTATATACTAATAATGAACTCACTGAGAAAGCAATTAGAAAAACACCATTCACAGTAGTATCAAGAAGAACTAAATAGTTAGGCATTAATCTGACCAAGGAAGTAAAAGATCTCTACGACAAAAATTACATCACTCTGAAAAAGGAGATTGAAGAGGACATCAGACAATGGAAAGATCTCCCACGTTCCAGGACAGGCAGAACGAACATAGTCAAAGTGGCCAAACTCCCAGAACTGATACAGAGATTTAACACAATGCCAATCGACACACCACCAGCATTCCCCGCAGATCTAGAAAAAACAATCCAAAAATTCATATGGAACCAGAAGAGACCCAAAATAGCAAAAGCAATTCTGGGTGACAACAGCAAAGCTGGAGGCATCGCAATCCCAGATTTAAAGTTATATTACAAAGCTACAGTGATAAAAACAGCATGGTCCTGGCACAAAAACAGAAATGTGGATCAATGGAACAGAAAATAATAATAATAATAATAATAATAATGATAATAATAAGAAGAAGAACAGAGGAAGTAGAAACAACCCCAGACACATTAAACTATTTGATCTTTGACAAAGGCCCCAAAAACACACACTGAGGAAAGACAGCCTCTTTAATAAATGGTGCTGGGGGCCAGGGATTTAGCTCAATGGCATAGCACCTGCCTGGCAAGCGTGAGGTCCTGACTTCGATTCCTGGAACCTCCAAAAAATTAAAAAATAAAAAATAAATGGTGCTGGGAAAATTGGCCATCCATATGTGGAAGATTGAGTCTAGGTCCATACATCTCACCATGTATTTGTCATGGCTGTGTCTCGATGTCTCCCAAAGCCTCATGCAGCCATAGGTGGGGCTTTTCAGAGGTGGGTGAACCTAGAGTGTGTGATGCTGGGATCAAGGATGTGCGATTATAAATTTGTCCACTGATCGACTTGGCATGGTTCTGGCTAGGATTAAGGGTGCCCCACTCTGGGTGTGAGTGCTACCTGCCCTAGGGGCATGTAGCCTGGGTAAGACATAAGGGACAGAACAAGGGTCCCTGCTGTTTGCTTGTCCTTGGTTGTTGCTTGCTGCTGCCTCCTGCCTGCTCTGCCGTGGACTGTTCTCCTCTGCTGCACCGCCCTGCCTCGGAGCCAGGCAACTACAGACTGAAACCTCTGCAAACTGAACCGAATAAACCGTTTCTCCCTAACTTTGGGCTTCAGGTATTTTGTCTCAGCAATAAGAAAAGTAACTAAAACACTATTGAACTAAATTCAAAATGGATCAGGGATCTAAGTGTTAAAACAGAAACACTTGGGCCGGGGTGTAGCTCTGCGGCACAAGCGCCTGCCTGGCAAGCGCTAGGTTCTGAGTTTGATTCCCGGTACCAAAAAAAAAAAAAAAAAAAAAACAGAAACACTTAATCTGCCGGAGATAAAATAGGTAAAACTCTCAAAGACACAGGCATAGGCAAGGAATTTCTGGAAAGAATCCCAATGGCACAAGAAATCAACAAATGGGATCACATCAAATTAGGAAGCTCCTGCACAGCAAAGGGAACCACCAAAAAGTGAAGAGACAACTACAGAAGGGGAAAAAAATTTTCCAGCTAGTCCTCAGATACAGGACTAATACCTAGAATATATAAAGAACTAAAAAAAAACCAGACCCAATAAATAAAAGAGCCTAAGTAACAGACCCAATCAAAAATTGGACAAGTGGGGGCCGGTGAGATGGCTCAGCAGCATAAGCGCCTGCCTGGCAAGCGTGAGGTCCTGAGTTCGACTCCCGGTACCCACATACAAAAAAAGGCCTGGTGATATCGCTCAGCGGCACGGGCGCCTGCTGGCGCATGAGGTCCTAAGTTCGACCCCCAGTACCCACAAAAAAAAAAAAAAAAAAAATGGACAAGTGAAATGAACAGACGCTTCTCCGAAGCACAGATGGCCAACACACACATGAAAAAAATGTTCAACATTGGTAGCGATTAGAGAAATTCAAATTAAAACCACACTGAGATACCACCTTACTCTAGAAAGAATGGCCATCATCAAGAAATCAAATAATGCCAGGCAGGCGTGGTGGCGCATACCTATAATCCCAGCACTGGGAAGGCTGAGGCAGGAAGATCACTGCAAGTTTGAGGCCAGCCTTGGCTACATAGTGAGTTCAGTACCAGTTTGAACTATGTAGTGAGACCCTGTCCCCAAAAAAAAAAAAAAAAAAAAATTAATAATAACAAATGCTGGCAAGGCTACAGGGAAAGAAAGGAACCCTTCTACAGTGTTGGTGGGAATGTAAACTTGTACACTTGTACTACCACCATAGAAATCAGTACGAAGATTCCTTTAAAAATTAAAAATAGGGGCCGGTGAGATGGCTCAGCAGCTTAAGTGCCTGCCCGGCAAGTGCAAGGACCCGAGTTCAACTCCCGGAACCCACATACGAAAAAGGGGCCGGTGATATCGCTCAGCGGCACGGGCGCCTGCTAGCGCGAGGTCCTGAGGTCGATCCCCCAGTACCCACAAAAAAAAAAAAAAAAAAAAAAATTAAAAATAGAAATCCCACTTGACCCAGCTATTCCTCTTCTAGGACTGTTTCTGAAACAGCTGCAGATGTCATGTTCAGGGACACATGCACACTCATGTTTATAATAGCAGAAAAGGCCCCCCAGCCAGTCTGCTAGTTGCCCAGGTAATAGTTCCTGTTACCCTTCCTGTTACTACTGTCTCCTAGAAACGGCTGGTCACTGTGATGCATCGAAAATAGCAGCACAATTCACAATTGCTAAATCTTGGAAACAGTCTACATGTCCATCAACAGATGAACGGATAAAGAAAATGTGGTACAGACAGTCCTCATTTAAGACCGAGCCATGTTCCTGCAACTAGGTCATTAAATGGATTGGTCACTAAACGAGGGATTGTATATACTATGTACATAACAACATTCACAACAAAGAAAACGTCAAAGGAAACTCCAACTTGATGACTTTGTTACAGGGTCTCGCTATGCAGTTCAGGTTGGCCTTGAACTCACTATGTAGCCCAGGCTGGCCTGGAACTCATGGCGAGCCTCCTGCCTCAGCCTCCCGAGTGCTGGGATTACAGGCGTGCACCACCGCGCCTGGCTTTATTTGCGTGACTCTTACATGCAGCACTGTAATGTACAACAGAACAAAAAACTACAGCACTATACTGTACAGTACAATCAGCAAAAATTACAGCACTGTATAAACACGGTGTGCTGTACCAAAAAAAGACACTGAGCCTCTATAAACAAGGTGTACAGAACTGTACAAAAATAAAGATGTGCTGTGAGTCCACAGTGCACCTCTGTCATAAACCTGAACAGTGGATGAACAGGTAGGTCATTAAGCAGGAACATCTGTATGTATACTCAGTGGAGCACAACTCTGCCATCAGGATAAACTGGAGTCATTTATAGGAAAATGGACGGCCACCGAGACCATCAAGTTAAGTGAAACAAATCAGATACACAAGCCTAAATATCATGATTTCTCTTATAGGAGAAGCCCAAGATACTGTATAATAAAGAGCAAATTATAAGATAGATAGTAAGAATGGAAAGGGGATTACGAGATAGGCAGAGGAGCTGGGTGTGGTGGCGCACGCCTATAATCCCAGCATTCAGGAGGCTGAGGCAGGAGGATCTCCACAAGTTTGAGGCCAGCCTGGGCTACACAGTGAGTTCAAGGCCAGCCTGGACTACAAAGCGAGATCCTGTCTCAAAAAAAAAAAAAAAAAAGAAAAAGAAAAAAGAACAACAACAACAGAAAAGAGATGGAGAGAGGAGGGAGGGGGGAGAGGGAAAAGGGATTAGAACAAGAGAATTGAAGAAAAAACAAAACTAGAGCTTTTGTAAATGACAGGAGGGAGCAGAGAGGGATGGGAGGGGAAGGGGGAAGGGGACAAAAGAAGAATCAAGAGCTGTTCTGTACTCTATAAACTCCCCAGGATAAACATGATCATTACATGCTGCAAACTGGGCGCGGACAGGGTGGTGCAGCACGGAAGGGCTCAAGGAGACTGCTGAGTGCGGGACCAGGCGCGAAAGGCGCACAGGACGGGGCTCCGTCACAGGGAACTCCCGTGGGACGAAGCGGGGGACAAGCCAGCCAGTCACCAGGGCCGGAGCGACTGCCCACAGGCACGGGGTCACCCTGAGGGATGCGTCTTGGCCCTGGGTAGAGGTAGCGGTTGCCAAGCAATGCGAATGCACTAAACACCGCTGAGCTCTTCACTCCAAGTGCAGAGTGTTAAGTGCGCTTCACAACTGAAAACGAAACACACGAAGGCCCCTGAGTGCGAGCCGGGGCGAGAGTCTGGGCCCACCAGGGGCACCGCAGGGAGACTCGGCCCCAGGAGAAAGGAAGGAAGGGGAGGAGGGGAAAGAAGCTACAACCACTTAATCCCAGAGGGCACCGTGAGCGGGCGTGTGGCAGGCGCTGCACCGCAGGCTGGGGCACAGGGGCCTCCTGGGGATGAGTCCACCCCGTCCCTCTGACCCTCCGTCCACCCAGTCCTCCTCATGGGGCCCTGGAGGGGCTCAATTCAACCTGCCATCCACTTCCTGCCAGTCTGGCCCTTATCATCGACCCTCAGCAAATCACAAACAAACACCCACCAGGCACCAAAGTCACGCAGTCACCTGTCCCCAGGACACCGGAGCAGTGTTTTCCTGTGCTGATGCAGGGTGACCATCAGGCCAAAGCATCGCCTGCTGGAGGCACAGGGCCTGGAGACCTCTGGCTCCTGGCACCAAAAGGCCGAGAGGCACTTGCTGCCCCAGCCAGCCCGTATGTGGCACTCAGGGTGGGGGACAGACACCCCGCCCACCATGCTCCCCCCATGGGTTCTACAGGAAGTTCCAACAGAACGTAGTGTCACAAAGCCTGGGCTACCCAGCCTGCATCTCATCTCGAGGACTCTCAGGTAAGGGACAGTCCTGGCCTGGGCTCAGCGCCATCACACTCCACTCTGCCCTCCGGCTGGGACTGAGCCATGACATCCTGAGACTCCACTCTACCTCCTCAACAGCGGCCACCTCCCTGCTGGAGGCTGGGTGGGTGCGGTGGGTCGGTATCAGTGCAGACAGAAGAGCCCTGCTGGGAAGAGTTTCTCAAACGCCCCAAGCTTCCCCTGTGCCTGAGGGTGCTGGGACCACCTGGCTCAGGGTGGGGCTGACAAACAGTCTCCTCACCTCTCACCTTGGTCAAAAGTCATCCAGGTGGTGGCCCAGAAGGTGTTAAATGCCTGTAATCCCAGCACTCTGGAGGCTGAGGCAGGAGGACTATAAATTCCATGAGAAACTTAGCAACTTAATGTGACTCTATCTCAAAATAAAAAATAAAAATGGGCTGGGGATGTAACTCACTGCAAATGTCCTGGGTTCAATCCCCAGTACTGCAAAAACAGCAAAAAATCAACTCCCGGAACCCATATAAAAGAAAAAAAAGGCCAGTGATATCACTCAGCAGCACAAGCGCTTGCTGGCAAGCGCGAGGTCCTGAGGTCGACTCCCGGTACCCACGTAAAAAAAACAGCAAAAATAATTCATCCAGCTGGTGGCAGACACAGGTGGGGGCCTCCTGCTGCCCAGGACCCTGAAGGCCAAGGGGTGCAGCGGACAGGACAGACTTGCCTTCCCTCCCCATAAAGACACCCTTTCCGGGTGCCTATCCCTCCCGGGGGATGCAGGCACCACACCACAAGAGACGTCAGCACCAGGGACCCCACATGCCAGCCACCTGCTCTGAAGCCCCGTGGGCTGCCTGGGCTCAGAGGCAGATTCCGCGTCATGGGCGTTGCTCCCCAGTCTCTCCAAGGCCCCACAAGGCCACTATACCACTCTCTTCCTCCCCATACCCTGGGGCCAAAGGCATGCGCCCACGAGGCCTCCAGCCCACCTTCCTTGCTGGCCCAGCTGCCCAGGAAGCTCTGCCCAGTGACCGAGCCGTCCCTCAGCGCCACCTCCAGGACGGTCAGATGTGAGGACAGGAGTCCCCCGGAGCCCGCTGCCCCGGGACCTGCTAGCCACATCTCCACCCGCAGAGCACGCAGAGAGGAGCCGGCCCGGCCCTGCCTGGTGCCTCCGTCCTTCTGGGTGCTTTCCTTCTGCTGCTAAATGACCTACTGCCCCCGCCCCTACGCAGACCCCACGCACAGGAAGTGGGCGAGGGCACCGGCCACCATGAAAACCCCACTCACGGTCACAGGGGCCAGCCATGCTGACGTCAGACTCGGTAGGAGGCAGCCATTCCTGGACCAGTGCCAAAAAACCACCCACCCGCCCCCACTGTGCACAACAGATCAACGCTTCACCCCGGCATGCCGGACGCGAGGCGAAGGAAAATCGCAGCACTTACTGTCTTCTCCGGGACAAGGCATGCCGGGCTGCTCGGGGATGCTCGGGAAAACTGGGCAGAAAGGAGGGAAGCAAGAGCGTTAGTGTCCATTGCAGTCTGCCCCTTACACTGTCCTCCTAAAGTCCTGCCCTACTGTGGGTCGACCAGATATCCTTCCACACAAAGCACTCGGCACAGCACCCATGAGGACCTCCCCTGGGGAGATTCCTCAGCACGAAGCCTCAGAAACCTAAGTCCATCTCCTGCCAAACCCATTCTGTAAGGCTCCAAGCGCCACTGAAAATCCAGGGGAGAAGGCAATCGGGGCGTCTGGATGGCAGGGCTGTTAGAGTAAAACTACGGACCTCGTTAGGAAATTAATATGGAAAGGACTGCAATCACCTTGGAGACTGACTTCTAAACACACAGCACGTGCCATTGCTCCACACGCACCAGAGTTCAAAACTAACTATTTTAAGATATACCCTGGACTTCTACAGATGACCAAAACAGAAGCGTAGAAAATGCTATAACTTGGTTAAAACAAATATTTTCGTACTTTTGACTTTTCAAGGTACCACAGCTTCTATGTACAGGAGGCCAAATAAATGTATTTGTCATCATAATAAATAAGTGGCCTCCATTAGGGTTTAAGCCTAGAACTACATTTATATAAGGGCTGAACAATTGGGTATTTTAACCAACTACTCAGATTCCACACCTGGCCCCTGGCACAGGACCCAAAAGAACCAGGAGTGGACATGTGGGGGTGCACACCTGCCAGTCCACACCGGGGGCCCGAGACACCTGTGGAACCACATAGAGCCAGCGTTCAGCCCACAACTGATGGCTCCCCCAGGGCCCACACAGCTCAGGCTTAGAAAATCAAGTTTTAATCCTTGGCACCAAAACAGAAAACAGCAGGCAGCCAGGGACCCCCATCCCGCCCACATGTGCCAGGGCCCTGATTGGCTTCCGACCCCTCTGAGCACCACGACTGGTAGAGCCAGGTGAGATTGTCACTCACCATGGATGATGAGCCCCTCGTCCCTGTGCTGACAGGCCAGGCGGAAGGCCTCCTCCAGCTCCATCTGAGAGGACACGGTGCAAGGGTCACCTGGGCAGGGCAAGAGGCACACTGAGGCCACCACAGTGAGGGCAGAGGGGCCGGGGCAGCCCCAGCTCTGCACTCAGCCGTGGGCTGGGGTGGGCAGTGTGACTGCCTATGATTGGCCACCTCAGCATAAGCCCCAGAGGCCAGCTAGTGGCCAGCTCAGGACCCAGTGGGAGGGCCAGCTGATCCCCAGAGGGAGCCTGGTCACCTGCAGCCCTGGGGGGCCCAGGGAGCAGAGCAGCCAGCAGGACCGAGACCCTTCTAGGTCAGCCCAGACCACATGAGAGTTCCTGCCCACTAGGCTGGACGGGGACCTAGAGCTGCAAACGGCCACTCCCAGGGTGTGCTCTGCCGGATGGGTCCCCAGCCAATTGTGCCAATCAGCCACATGGGACCATTTTTTAGATATGTGTCTGGGATTGAGGAGAATCGAGGGAGAGAGGGAGGGAAACAGATGGAAAGAAACACAGACAAAGAGAAAGAGAGAGACAGAAAAAGAGACCGAGATGCCAGGGAGGAGCAAGGGAGGGACAGGTGGATGCCATGGGGCCGGCTGTGCTTGGCTGGTCACTGTCCTATAGAAGCGGAGAGTTCACCCCTCCAAAATGGCCTCCCAGGAAAGCCCAGAGCCTGCGGAGGGGCAGGTGGCGGGTAAGGACCTGCCCACGTGGGGCCTCACCGCAACACCTCTCCATGCGCTCGAGGCTGAGTCCACCCGCAGCAGGGACACCCCCCGGAGGGCCACCTCGCCTCCCCTCTCTCTGGGTTTCTGTTCACGCCCAGCCGCGTCTCGTCCCGGCCGTCCTCCTGGGAAAGCAGCTCTAACGCCTCAGCCCCGCGGCCCAGAGCCCTGCACGGGACAGTCAAGGGAGGAGGGGCTACCTTCTCTGTCCACCCACTTGAGGGTGAGTGGGTGCTGTGGGTGCAGGCCACACATGTCCCGCACTTCTTCACAGAGCTCGTGAAAGGTCACCGTAGCATCCACGCTGGTGATCAGGATGTCCCTGCAGCAAAGAGGACATGGAGCTGTCACCACGGTCACACCCAAGTCAGGCCACGTGCTGACTTCCAACTGACCAAATGATCGGCTAGAAAAATGAAGTTTTCCCCAAGACAACAGGACAGCCGCCCCACAAACATGAAATGTCACTATAGTGGAAACCCATCCCCCAGCTCCGGCTGTGAGCAGGGTAGATGCACTGGATGGCGCCCCCTAGCGCAGCCTGGGCAACTGCATCTTGTCCCAGTTCTCCACAAAGGTGACCCAGGTGTGGACACAGCCCGTTGATTCAAGCCCCCAAATTACACCCCAGCCACTTTTATTTTATTTTATTTTGAGACAGGGTCTCCCTAAGTTTCCCAGTCTGGGGTTGAACTTGCAATCCTCCTGCCTCAGCCTCCCAGGGCCCTAGGATTAAGGGTGAGCAGCACCATGCCCAGCTCAGAGGCAGCGTTTTTTTTTCTTTTCTTTATGTGGGTACCAGAAGTCGAACTCAGGACCTCGCGCTTGCCAGGCAGGCGCTTATGCCACTGAGCCATCTCTCCGGTCCAGAGGCAGCGTTTTTAAGCCCTTGGAGGAATGATTTGACTGATCTCAGTGTCTCAATTATGACACAATTCCAGGAACTGTCTTTTGAAAACCGAGTCACAGATTGACATCACCTTTTATCTTTTCATCTCAAAATGGGATCAGAGGGCCAGTGAGCTCAGCAGCATAAGTGCCTGCTTGGCAAGTGCGAGGTCCTGAGTTCGACTCCTGGAACCCACATAAAGGAAAAAAAAAGGACCGGTGATATCGCTCAGCGGCACAAGTGCTTGCTGGCAAGCACGAGGTCCTGAGTTCAACTCCGGGTACCCACATTAAAAAAAAAAATGGGATCAGAACCTGGACCTCAGGAGATGCTGAGATTCCCAGCCGCCTGTACAGGTCAGCCCTTCCCTGGTGAAAGGAACCCAGCGCCGCCTCTGTGTGCCCAGGCAGGAAGGGACTCACTCAGGGTGCAACTCATTTTTACCCGAACAACCTCCCCAACTCATTAAAACTGCAACACAAGCCTCCAACACAAGCCTGACTGCTCTGGAACCTCCCTAACCACAAGTGCGAGGGGCGGCTTAGTGCCACGGCAAGTTTTTGTACAGTCTCTGTCCCAAGACAATAAATCCAGAGCAACCAGGTCCCGCTGCAGGACACCCAGCAGGCCACTGCTGAGCCTGGCCACAGACCTCCCTCCCCTTGGACTGCCACCCTGGGGTGGGGGTGATTCAGCCACCACCCCTCCCTGCCACAACATCACCCAGCACCTGCCCCGGCGCCCATGCTCTCTAGGGACTAACCCTGTCCTCCCCACAGCCTGCAGAATCACGGCCAATGAAGAAACTGAGGCGCATCAGATGGGCTCAAGGCCGCACTCTCCACCCCCCCACTCCTGGCAGCTGGAGTCACTCAGACCCGGTGCCCGCCCTGCCTGGCACGTGCCAGCCCTGACCCCAGGACCTCCAGAGGTCAGGGTCTGCACCCCTTCACCTTTGACCTCCTCCTGCCCTGCCCAGTCCTTCACCTCGAGGCCAGGTGAGCAGCTGGACACTCAGTGGGGGGAAGTCGCTGATCTCAAGACTGGGGGTACCTGGGAGGCAGGAGAGGGATGGGTGGCTGGCACATCATTCTTGTCCATCTCAAGAAGGGCCCCCGGACGACCAGGCCCCTGGGCAGAACGTCACCCAGACCCACAGCTTCCATTCTGAGGGCAGGCCACGGTGACCACTTCCCACAGCACTGCCTCCGCTCTAACCCCTGGAAGGCGATCCACAGCCACTTCCGGGGAGGGGAGGGGACAGAGAGGCATGGGGTGGGGGGTAAAGGAGGGAAGGAGAGGGGAGGGGAGGAGGGGAGGGAGGAGGGGAGGGGAGGCCATTGAAGGCTTAAGAGAGGAAGAGGGAGGAGGGCTGGGGATGGGAGGGACCGGGAAGGACAGGAGGGTGGTGGCCCCGCCTCCTCCTCCCGGGAAACTGGAGTCAACAGGTTGAATTTCACCGCGGTAACCAAAGCGCTCCCAGGGGCCGGGCAGTGGCGCGTAGCCCGGGGCCGGGGGGAGGGCACAGCCCCTGGCACCCACCCCTGAGGCCCTGGCTGTTGGTCCCCCGTGACTTCCTACGGAGCATCTGTCCGCAGTTTGGCCGTCCCAGGCTGGGAAGGGGGCAGCGTCTGGAGATGTTGACAGCCGCTGCACACTGACCACCAGCCAGGCCGCTCCCAGCGCCCGATGCCGCGCTGGCCGCCTTCCCAGCCCGAGGAGGGACTGCTGGCCTCGTCCTCCTCTGCCTCTGGCCGTGCCACTGCCCGCACCCCGAGGACACCAGCAGCCAGAAAGGCAGAGTCTGGAGCCCCAAAGCGTCCCAAGGAAGAGACAGCCAAGTTCCCAGGGCAAACCCTGCGGCCAAGCAGCAGCCCAGCCTGACTCCGGGCCCCAAAAAAGGTTCACCTGGAGGTCAGGCCCCACCCCTCCTGGGGTCAGAGGGCACCGGCTGCTGGGACGCCCCAGCCCCTCTGTGACTTGTCCTTGGCACGGACTGGCCAGCCAGACCCCAAGGAAAGCTGCCAGCCTCTGCTCCCCTTTCCCCAGCCCCCTGCGACCCTGGGAGCGCCAGGGCCCAGCCCATCCCCCGAAGTCTACTCCGCCGCAGGAGCGATCCCCTCGGTCTACACCGCCGCGGGAGCGATCCTCCCGCTGCCCCAGGGACCAGCTCCCCACACCCCGAGCCCCAGGCAGTGACCTGCGAGGTGCCCGCCCCATTCCACGGCACAGCGCCAGCAGCCCCGACGCCGGATCCGGCGAGCCGGTGTTTTCAAAGTACTGACCCGGGGCAGCTGCCCGAGACCCGTCAGCCGCCCTCGGTCCACAGCGCCCTGTCACGCTCGCGTGGCTTTCGCCCTGGTCCCAGGCTTTTCTCAAAGGAGGCGTCTTAAATCCAGGGACAGCTTAGATGACCCCGATTTTTAAACATGGGCCTGGCGCAGTCGCGCACACCTGTAATCCCAGCCACTGGGGAGGCTGAGGCCGGAGGATCGAGAGTCACTTAGCAAACACCCGATCTCAAAATAAGAAAAAGCCCTGGGGCTGCAGCTCAGGGGCGCTGCGCCCCGTTCTGGCTCCAGCACACGGGGGAAGCCGCCGAAGTTTTCTCAGTTGGGCGGAACTTTTCATCAGTACAGGTCTGTGGCCTTCGCGTCCCCGCCAAGTTTCCGGGGAGGCCGCCCGCGCGGGGCGGTGCTCCCGTCGGTCCGCGCCGGCGCCCCGATCCCGCGCCCCCGCCCGCGCTCACCCGCCGAAGTGCGCCTTGAGGCGGACGCGGCCGCCGCGCCCGTCCATCTTGGGTCCGATCCTGCCGGGCATGGCGCCCCTCAGCGCCGCGCCCCGAGCGCGCGGGCCATGGCGCGGCGGGCGGCCGGGCGGGGCGGCGCGGAACGCGGAACGCGGTAGGGGCGCGCACGCGCGGGCCCGACGGCGCCGGCCGCGCGACTCCACGGGGCTCGGGCGGGGGCGCGCGGCGCGGGGGCGCGCGGGGGCGGCCAATCGTGGGCGGGCGGTGTGCCAGGGGCGCGGCACCTGTGGCCAATGAGGGCGAGGCGGGGCTCCACCTGGCCAATCCCTGGGGCGCCGACGGCTGCTGCCCAATGGGGGCGCGGGGCGGATTACCTGTCGGGAGGGGCGGGGCCACCTGCTGCCAATGGGAGCGCGCGCGGCGCGGCTCTGCCTGGCGACGCGGCTGCTGGCGGCCGGCCCGGGACCGTGGGCCCGTGGGGTTAGGTGCGCGTCCCCGGGCCCGCCGAGAGAAAACGCCGTCCGCGCTGACGCGCTGGGCGGTTCCAGCGACCGTGGGTCTGAGGCTCTGGTCTCGGACGGCGGACCGGGGTCGGAGCGAAGGCCAGGAATCCGGGGAAGGACCCCGACACCTCCCGTCCCTGCGAACCTCGGATCCCAGGCAGGAAAGAGTTGTCTATACTCGCTGCCTCCTCTCCAGTTCGCCTGTCGGCCTTGACGGATCCTGTACCGTCGTAAAGACTTCTCAGCTTCTTGCTTTCATGCCACACATTCTGCTGGTGCCTTCTTGGTGATCTCGGAGGTGGCCCCGAGGGGCCGGGTGGACACGGTCCCTATGGTCCGGATTCGGTGCTGTCTCTGGAGACGGACGGTGTGCACACCTGCTGCCAGCCGACCGCTCACCTACTGAAGGGACCCGAAATCCTACACACCCAGCAGCCCGGGTCATGCCGAGAGGGGTCCTGCCAGCTGCCAGCCCCGCTTCCCTTGTGCTTGCTGTGGCCTTGTTCCCCAGCCATCAGGAGTCCACTCTGGCACCCCACGTTGGCACTTCCTGAAGACTGGGAAGGGCACTTTGGTGGGTGCAGGCCTTCCTGAAGGAGCGGGGCCTCTGCACCCCTTGAACTTCCTCCAGGGTAGTCTGATCTGGGGAGGAGGTCGGAGAGGCCAGCGAGTGTGTCTCCCTCTGTCCAGGGGACACCGCTTCTTGGACCTGCCCCATCCAAACTCCACTGGACACAGCACCTGAACCCCAGCCAGGAGCCCTTTCTAACCAAGGGATGCTTGCTGGAGAGCTAAGGGTGTCCCTTGTGGGGCCCTGCTTCCTGGAAACTATTCAGGGTCATGCCTGTCCCCCACTCCTGGTGAGGACAGGGGCAGGGCCCCGGTTGGGCTTTAGGGGTGGGGCACTGTTTTCTACAGAGGTTGTGGAGGGAGAGGGCACCCACCCAGGAGGGAGGCCTCTGTGGGGTCCCGAGGGCACAGGGCCAAGTGTCCCTCCCGCCCTACACCGGGCTGGGAGGGTGGAGGCCTCAGTGCTTGGGATCTAACTGGTGACAAGGCTAGGACACAAAGCCCCACCCTGGCCCTCCTCTGCCTGCAGATGCAGGGCTGGGTGCCAGGGAAGCAGAGGGAGCAGTCCTGAGGGAGTGAAGCACCCTTCCGTGATGTCACTCTGTTGCCTAGTGACAGGCACGCGTGTTTGTTTGCAAATTCGTGGGCAGGGTCCCTGCTGGATTGCAGGCCTCTCCAGGGGCCTGGAGCAGAGGAGCAGATGCAGGGCTCCTGGGGCCTCAAGTCACTATCTGCTCCTCCCCGTCACTGCCTGGCCACCTGGGAGTCACCGTCCCGCATAATGGCAGGTTTCAAGGACTCCCTGGAGCCTCCAGAGCTCGTAGGGCAAGGGGGTGACCCTTGGAACCAGACGGAGAGACCCTGGGCAGGAGCAGAAGTGATCTTTGGTGAGGGCTGGCCAACGTGAGAGACTCCTGGGTGGGGCTGAGGGCAGGTCCTTCCACCTCTGGGCAGCCTCTGCCCTTCCTGTGTTTTGCAGAGATACCACAGACTTCCGTGATCACGGTGGGTTATTTCCGAAGTGAAGAAATAGCAAGTTATAAAAGCGATGTGAGCTCCAGGCCTGGTCCTGGGTTATGCAGCTTCTTCCCAGTGGGGGGCCCATGACAGATTAGGGTCAGCTCCTCCCTGTGCCTAGGCAAGGGGGCTGAGGAGGGGACCCTGGCTGACAAAGGGCGCCCCCAGCCAGGGCGGGGCACCAGGGAGGTGCCAGGTTTATCTTGGATTTCTTTGTCAAAGGTCCTTGTGATAAGATCCTCCTTGTGATAAGATCCTCGGAGGAGGGGAGTTTAAACCCCCAGTGACTCATTTCCCCAGGGAGGGTTCCCTGGCCCCGCCCGCCCGCAGGCTGGGGACATCTTTCTCTCCACTCCCAGGTGTGAGGCTGACCCTGGCAGGCCCTGCTGGCTACAGGAAGGGCCCAGAGCCTGTGCTGACAGGTGCTTGGCACTCAGCTGAGGGTGGTTCGGGAAGCACATGCTTCCTGTCTTTGTCATGGGCCCTGCTTGCTAGTGGAGACACATGTTGTGGGGTGGCAGCTCTACTGGCAAAGGGAGAAGCAGTCCCAGGTGGGAGGTTGTCTCAGACATGGCGGGGAGAAAGGGTGGCAGTGCAAAGGCCCTGTGGCTGGGAGCAGGGAAGACAGAGAAAGCCAAGACAACCGAGGTAGTGGAGTAGAGGGGGCAGGGGACCGGGGCAGGGCATTGTGAGACGGGGATGGAGAGCCAGAGCTAGGGCGGGTGTGTGTGTCTGTCGTGTGCGTGTTTCTGTCCAGGCAGCCTGTCCAGCCTGTGACCAGGGCCGTGTGTGCCCCACCTGGCGCGGTGGCCCGGGCCATCCCCGCTGCCACCGAGTCCCCACGGCGCTGCAGTGCCGCGCGTGCCCGGGAGGGGGCGCGGGAGCCCGCGGCGAGGAAGGGCGGGAGGCTCAGGGACGCGGGCCGGCCTGCGGGGAACGCCCATCGGGGACCGCGGCCCCAGCTCCACCCGCCCCCACCCCAGTCCAGTCCCCTGGCGCGCTGGCCCGGCTGCACCTGCTCCCCGCGGCCCGAGCAACAGGCGGCGCCCCGACTCCCGAACGGTGCCCGTTTGCCACTCATCCTGGTTGAAATACAAGGACTGGACCCAAGGACATAGCCTGTGTGTCCGTGCGCCCGTGTCCAAGAACCGTCCGTGCGCGCTCTCCGCTCGCGGGGAGGGTGCGCCAGGGACGGGGGTGGGGCCCGGGAGGTGGGCGGGGTGGGTCCGTCCGCCCAGGCAGGAGAGCTGGGAAAGGGTTGTGTTGCCTTGTCCACGGCCTAGGGCGGGGGAGGCCGGCGGAGGGGACAGGGGCTGGGGTGCCACCGCAGCTGGACGGGGAAGGCAGCACCTGCCACACAGCATCGGCAGAGGCACCCCGCAGCCGCCGCACCAGTCTCCCCTTGGAGTACGTTCAGCGCCCGTTGTCACCGCCCTAGGGCGCCAGACTCCTCCCTCAGGCTAGCGCAGCTGCAGGGGGCAGGGCCCCCTGTCTCCGTCTCTGGGCTGGATGTGCTGCAGAGAGGGGGTTCTGTCCCTGGGGACAGGACCCGGGCCTGAGACAGGCTGGCCAGCGCCTGTGCTCGGACAGGACCCTTGGCCCCGGCCGGGTAGGTGGAGTCGCCCGCGGCTCCTCCCTTGGCCCGCGGGTGGAGGCTGAGGAGGCAGCGTGGGAACCACGTCGCCATGGTAACGCGAGCACGCGCGGAGCAGCGCTATTTTCGCCGGGTGAAAATAGAGTCGTGCTAACTGAACAACTACAGGGAGATACCACTGCGCGCAGGGGTGGTCTCCCAACCCGTCTGCAGAGCTGAACTCTGGGCTCAGGAACACCACCCTGCCCCAAGTCCCAGAGACCTGCTGGGGGGCTGCTGGCAGAGCCCCGCCGCCCTGGCTTCCTGGCAGGGGGCAGAGGACTGGCACGTTGATGAGCTGCCTGGGGGTCAGGCCTCCAGGCTGCGGACGTGAGGACCACCGGGCTTTATCCTTCAGGGACTGTCCTCAGGAAGCAGGCTGCAGAGGGCACCTGGAGCCTTAAAGGTGTCCATGTTGCCCCAGGGTGGCAGACCTGGAAATAGGCAGCCCTGTGACCGATGTCCTCTGCAGGTGGCTCCAAGTCCAGGGCAGGAGATGACCAGGCCAGCAGCAGAGAGGAGCCCAGGTCCACAGTGGGCCCCACTTAACCAGCAGCTCTGTAGCCCCTGAGACAGAGGGTCACCCACAGGCTCCTGTGGCCAAGTTGTGCACACACTCCCACACACAAGTGCCGTGTGCTCAAGTGGGCCAGGCCACAGCAGCTCTGCCAGGACAGAGTGGCCAGGCCCCTGCCGGGTGATGCTGACCCAGCAGCAGCAGCAGCAGATGGCCTGGCAGGTCCTGCCCAGTGGGGAGGCCTCAGCCTGCAGGCCTTGCAGCCTGGCCGTGTCCAGGAACCTCTCTCTTCAGAAAGCTCACATCTTCCCGTGCCAAGATCCCTGAGACCTCGCCACCTAGGGCCTGCTGACCCTGCTGGCCACCCTACCCAGACACCACTAGGAGGAAACTGCTTGAGTCTCCACTGTCCCCGGGGAGGGAGGTACGCGCCCCACTGTATTGTGAAACCTTCCCCAGGCACCGGCCTCCGTGTCCTTGTCCACCTCCCAGCACAGCGTGGCAGGGGTCCCCAAGAGCTATGTGGTTGAGGGGAACAGTGGGGGGTTCAAGTGAGGCTGCCCAGCCCTGCCCTCTGGCAATGTGGAGTCCTTGGGGTGGGGGCTGTGCCCCCAGCATCCAGGTTGGAGGCCCATGAGGCCATGGTGCTTATTGGAGTGGGGGGCACATGAGGGGCAAGGCCCTCTGGCACGGAGGCTTCTGCTGAGCAGGCCAGGGGCACCAGTTGGGCCTCGGGCTCCACGCAGCTCTGTCCTCCCGAGTGCATGGAGCCTGCCAAGCTCTGCACCCTGCCGGCCGGCCCCGTGCCAGACTCGGGAGACAGCCCAGCTCTTTCTGATGGCCTCACTGTCATTCTGTAAACCTGAGCACCACTGTGAGGAAAGGGGGCAAACGAAGCTGCTGCCACCAGGTTCCAGGCAGTGGGAGCCCCAGGCAGAGCCTCTTCCCCCAACACCCCGTGTCCAGGGGAGGATGTGCCCTGAGCTGGGCAGGCCTCAGCCCCTCCTGGGAATGCTGGGCAGAGTGGTCAGAACCCCCCCAGCCCATGACGCAGCAGCGGGAGGAGGTCGGGTTCATCTGAATCCACCACTCAAACTGGCTTAGTTCTGAGCCTTCTGACAGAGGGTGTCTGGGTGTTGAGGGCAGAGGCAGTGGCCTGGGGGGCTCCACGGATCTACAGAGTCCCCCGGACCCTGGCTGGGCACTGTGGTGGATGGCTGGGACAGGCTGGTGACTGCACTGGGCATCCCCACAGCACCTACAGCAGTTGCTGAGCTAAGGATTTCAGTGGTGTGGAGACCTGAGAGTTTACAGCTGCCTGCCTCAGCTTCATGGTGCCATGAGAGACAGATTTCATCCCTCACAGCACAGCAAGTGTGTGGGTGCCTTTCCACCAGGCCTGGCCCCCAAATCCTTCAAGGAGCAGCAGGGACACCCCCAGATGGTACTGCATCTGGAGTTCAAACGAGGGCTGGGCCAGAACTATAATTCCAAGCTGTTCGCCCCACAGACACCCTTGAGGAGAACTCAGAGAAAAGCCGCCAGATGCAGAAAGACATGGGCCACGGGGAAGTCTCCTGCTGCCTGGCCTCCTCCTGGGCCCCTTCCTCAGCCTCAGTGGGCCCGGTGGAAGGCTTGACACCCCCAGCTGTCCCCTCACTGTGCCCTCCCGAACAGGGACATGGGCTCCCCGTGGCCACGTTGCGTAGGAGTCAGTGGGTGGGGGAGACCCACACCAGGCTCGGTGCGGAGCCTGCGTCCAGGCTGCTGGGCTGCAAGACCCTCTCAACCCAAGAGGTCATGAACTCAAGTGGGAAGGAGACGCGAGCTCACGTCCCCCCGCACAGTTACCTGTATTGTCCTGGAAATCCCTGGCCGTGTGGACATAGATGCTTTGGGTGGCCTGGGCCACCTCCCCTCTTGTTTCAGAGTGACTGGGTGGACGGTCCCAAGCACACGGCCGTGTCTTCTCCGAATGCCCCCGTCCCTGTTGCTGTCCCTCCCTCACGACTTTCTCTGAGCTGGTGCAGGGCAGCCCAAAAGTGGGAGCTGACATTTCCACCCTAGGGTGACCTTCCACCTGTCTGGTGGGTGACACTGGTGAGCCCACAGCCGGCCCACTGTCCCCAGGAGAGCTCTGAGCTGATGAGTACACAGCTACTCCGCGGGGGACCTCATTGCACCCCCACCTCCCTCTTACTCATGAGAGCCTCCTCCTCCTCCTTCCACCGCAGCCTCGTAACCCTTCTCTCGAGCTCTGCCCAAGCTGAGCCCATGGGTTCTGGAAGCAGCCGGGATAGTGGACTCTTAGAAGGTTTGTGGATCTCACTGGTACAGCGACAGTGTGGGACCCTGCTGGCAGGATGCCTGTGGCAACAGCTAGAGTGCGGAGCTCTCACTGAGGCCAGGCACCCTGGGCGTGCGTGAAGGTCACAGTCCTCAAGGGTGGCTTTGAGAGAATCCTGTCTTCCACTGACAGTCAGGCCCAAGAGAGGACTCACAGGCTGAAAGACAGGTCCCCGAGACCTGGAGCCACCCACAGAACTTCCCCCGGGGACCGTGTGCCCACACAGTTTTCTATCATGCTGTTGCCTTCTCTTCCCCGGGGTCAGTGGTCTCTGGTTGTGCTGGTCCCACATACCCACTGGCCACTCGTCCATCCCACCGTGACCCGCGGTGCTCCATGAGATGCAGACTCCCTCGGCCTCAGCACCCTCCTTCCCTCCCCCTCCTCCCATCACTGTAACCGCAGCCTCCTTGGCCTCGACGGTCCCATCGGGACCCAGGTAGCATTTGCCCTGTCAGCACGGCCCTGTAGTCAGCCAGCGGCGAGCTTCTCAGCGCTGCCAGCGCCCTCTCGCTGCCGCCTTTCCTGTCTTCTGGGCCCTCCTGCATTAAATCCTTAGTCACCAGCAATTGCTCCCCTCAGTAGACCCCCTCCACACACAATACCCTCCAGGCCACCCCGCATGGCCCAGCTTCCCACCGGGACCACGGCGACGGGCAGCAGGTTCTGTGCACGCCGCGCAGGCTAGGCTGAGGCTTGGCCTCACCTGTCGGTCCCGGATGGAATGAGAGAAGCCAGGGCAGATGTTGAAGAGCACATGTGTCCCCCAAATGGCGTCCCTGGAAAGATCCCAAGTCCTGACCTTAGTACCTGTGAAGGGGACCCTACTTGGAAATAGGGACTTCAAAGATCAAAGCTAAGATGAAGTCAGCCGGGAGTAGAATGAGCCCTGGTGTCCCTCTAGGAGCAAACACAGACACGGGAAGATGGAGGTGGAGAAGGCGATGCATCTACCCGTCACACACGTCACATAGTGCCAAAGCCTGCCAGCAAAATGACAGACACCCCCTCAAGGCCCTCTACAGAAACCACCCCAGCCACACCTACACCCTGGCAGACTTCTGGTCACCAGAACCATGTGAGACAATAAATTCAAGTGGTCTGAAGTTGTCCTGTCTGGTCACTTGTGTCTCTCAAGCTATTTCCCAGGACTCCAGACAGGGCTGCCGCTTCCTGTACTCACTGCATCTCATGGAGCACCGCGGGTCACGGTGGGATGGATGAGTGGCCGGTGGGTATGTGGGACCAGCACAACCAGAGACCACTGACCCCGGGGAAGAGAAGGCAACAGCGTGATAGAAAACTGTGACTGCTCCTCCTTCCCACATCTGAGCTGCGTGTCAAACCCAGGCCGTTGTCTGAAGAGGGGGCTTGGTCTTCCGGGAGAAGAGCCCTGTGACACCCACACGTGTCCGTGACCCAGAGCCTTTGTCGGCCACCATTCAGCATAGTGACCCACAGTCTGGAGGACTTCTGGATATGGGGTCCAAGGTGCCAGTGACACCAGGGACCCAAGATGCCCCATCGCCCACGTGCTCATAGTGGCTGGTGGAGACCAAGTGACACACGGACCACTGGCCCATATCCATCTCACCATTGATCCATACTGGGGTCACGCCACGATCCCCAGATCTATGTGAAGCACCCTGGCATTGTCCCCAGACCTGTGGTGTAAGAAGCACCATGGGAGACAGGGACAAGCCAACATCTCTTGGTCTGCCATCCCGCAGAGCAGACCCGGAGAGCTGTGGCCCATTCCAGAGCCCCCCAGAAGGTGGACAGCTGAGGGGGAACATGAGAATGTGCCTCTAGAGCTCCCACGCCTACGGACACAGGGAGGGGAAGGGCAGGTGACCCAGGCTTGTCCCTAGCGTGCCTGGGCACGCAGCAGAGTCCCTAAGCCCACAGGAATGCTGGCCAGGGATGAGGGGGTGAAGAATCTAAGTGTCCTCATGCTGCAGGGCCACCTGCAGCTGTGGGGACAGCCTGGCTTGTCCCCAACAGCCCTCCACTGCCTTTTTGGGTGGCTGTTGTTGCTGTGACAGCCACCACCTTGAAAAGCCAGTCATGGGCAAACTAAACGTGGCGCCTGAGCAGATGTGAGCGGTGCGCTGGCAGATGGAGCTCGGCACCTGTCAGGCTGCATCTGGTAGGGACAGCAGCCGAGGGGGCCTGGTGCCTTCTGGCGGTGCCACCCCTGGTGCCAGGGGCATCTGCTCGGTTTGAGGGCAGCCGTCGGCCAAGCTGCGGGCGGAGGGTAGGTGCCGTGTGGGACTGGGACTCCGCCCAGGTCATGAGGACAGGCCCAGCTGTCCCTCTCATCTCTCCATGCTCCCTGGCTTCCGGCTCTGGGTGAACTCCTGGGCTGTCCAACAGCGCCCCCAGGATGCACCCCCGCTCCGAACCTCAGGACACGACTTTACTTGGAAACGGTCTTTTTTTTTTTTTGTGGGTACCAGGGGGACGACCTCAGGACCTCGCGCGCCAGGAGGCGCCCGTGCCGCTGAGCGATATCACCGGCCCCTTTTTCGTATGTGGGTTCCGGGAGTCGAACTCGGGCCCTTGCGCTTGCAAGGCAGGCGCTTACGCCGCTGAGCCATCTCACCGGCCCCGGAAACGGTCTTGGCAGATGCGACTGCTTAAGATGAGGCAGACTGAGGCAGGTGGTCCCTAAATCCAGGGGCAGGTGCCGGTGTAGGAGCAGAAGGGAACAGACAGGCTCCGTGTGATAGTGGGAGCCAAGGGCGGAGCCAGGGAAGCCGGGAGGAGGCTGGGAAGCAGCGGCCCTACCCACACCTGGACTCTGCATTGTGGCCTCCGGACTGCGGACAGTAGATGTCTGTTGCCCTGCAGCCTCTGTTTGCGGTACTTTGTCATTGCAGTCCTAGGAAACTGACACCCGCACCCACAAAGAGCCTCCCTGCACCCATTCCTCTGGGCTCTGCTTTGGGGAACCCAGCAAGGCTGCCTGCCAGTTTGGCCTCACGTGGCACGCGGCCCACCTGCCTCATGGGAAGAAAGAGCAAGGCTGGCTCGTCCTGCCCTTGCTGAGGAGAGAAGGTGGGGCGCCCTCCCTGGCACCCTGGGTCCCGGCACACATTCCACCTGAGCAGAGAGAGGAAGCCACCAACCCCAAAGACCCATCCCTGCCGGCACAAGGCGCCTGGTTCCTCAGACCTCTGCCCAGGGCCTGCCCGCTCCTCTCAGGTGCAGGCTTCAGTCCACCCCGTGATCACAGAAGACAAGTCACGTTTGTGCAGCCTCAGCCCTCGCTCTTCTCCTCCTGGCCCTGTGAACACGTGGGCAGAACAGCAGCCTGCAGGCTGAGGGAGTGATTGCTGGTTGCGGCGTCGGGTGAAGGCTGCTGCCCGGGTGGGCCCGGTTGCGTGGGAGCCTGAGGCAGTCGCAAAGGCCGGCTTTAAATAGTTCCCCGTGGGTACGTGTGGCAGAAAGAGGGCAGCTGCGGGTGTCGAGGCAGGCAGGGTGGCATTGGGTTGGGGCCGGGCTTGGCATCAGAGCTGCATCCTTCCGGGAGCCTCTGCGTCCAGGTGAGCTAACGGCTCTGCAAAATGGAACTCGCCCTCCCCTCCCCAAAGGCCCAGAGCCAGGGCTGACCCTGCCTGCCTCCCTTGGGCCAGGACCTGGCGCCCCTGGGGTGGAGGTGGCCTGGGCATCCCAGCTGAGAGGCTACCATGTATGCTTCTAGGGCATGGGTCCCCCCATCCCTGGACAACTCTTGGGGGCCACAGAGGAAGGCAACAGCTACCCTGCAAGGTGGCGTACTGAGCAGAGGGGCTGTGTGGGGAGGGGGCCCTGCCCTGGACGTCCTGTGCTGGCTCAAGCGGCTGGGCAGGGCCTGCGCACCCTGCTGTCGGTTGGTGCCTGGGGCCTCAGCTGACCCAGATCCGCTCCGCGGCTGCCCGGCCACCTGCTCTCTGCTGGCTCCAAGGCTGGCTCTCTGTGGCTCCTGGCCACACTGCAGGCCGGGCCGCCCCACACTTCACAGCCTTGTCCTTCCACAGGGCCTGCAGGCCGCCTGGTGTGAGGGGTCCCCTGAAGGAGGGGTCTTTGAGCTGCAGAAGTGGTGAGCGCTAGGCTGTGGTCTGGCCAGCAGCGCTGATGCCCTCCGCTGTCTTTTGGGAAGTAGGTGGCCCTGCAGTCCTGGAGAGATGCCCATGCCCAGCAGGGATCCCTACCAGTGGCACCACAGGCCAGCATGCATGGTCTATCGGCACCCTGGTGGGCAGGGTCCTGGGCCTGGCTCCCCATGGCCACCACTCAAGCTGGCCTCAGCTGGTGCTGGCCGGCTGGATCCTCAGCAGACCCAGATGAACAGCTGTCCTGCTAATTGTACCCTTCGTTTCTCCAGTGTGGAAGGACCCAGTGTCGTGGAAAGGCTGGACCCCTTATTAAGAGCTGCTGTCACATGCTCCGATGGCTGCAGGGTCCTCGGGCTGCAATATTGTCGCCCCGAGCGCTTGGCAGTGCCGGCAGCAGCTGGGAAGAAGCTGGAGGGGATTACGGGGCCCTTAGTGGCCCCTAAGTTCCCAGAAGGCACAGTGGGGCCTCCAGGCCTGGGGACCGAGCGGGTGGTGCTCCAGACCCCACCGCGTGGCTCACCTTCCGGGTTGCAGCCCCTGGCTCTCATGACCCGGAGCCTGTCCCCGGCCCCAGGGTTTCAGGAAGGTGTCCCAAAAGCACAGGACGCTGGGATCACTCAGCTCCCGCTCCCACCCCAGCCCAGTGACAGGGACAAGAAGGGCACAAATGCCTGATGCTGCTGTCCCGGGTGCTGCCTCCTCTCTTCCCTCAGCCCCACTCTGGCAAGCACAGCTGCATCTCGGGATCCTGACCCCACTGCTGCCCCTGCAAAGGCGTGTGTCCGTCCCAGACTCCCCCACATTCCGCCCTCCAGCCTGCAGAGGGACGGGAACGCCACGGCCAGACCCAGCCACAGTGACAGAGACAGGAACCGGCCACCAGGTCAAGGCTTTATTTCATGCTGGGACCAAAGAGGCCCGAGGAGGCCCTCCTCCAGCCTCGCCTCTCGACAGAGGCCGCCGCCCCCGCCGCCTCCTGCTCTCTGATCCCACAGAGCAAAGGCCTAGAAATCAGATCGGCCTGAGTCTAAAAATTCACAGCTCCCCAGGGTCCAGTGGCACCTGCTCCACCAGGTTGGTGGCTCTGCCTCCCGCACAGGCTGCTCTTGCAGGCGGGGTGGGGGCGAAGCTCGGGCCGAGGCTTCCTCTCACATCCTATCATCCACCTTGAGGTGGGCCAAGGGTGCATCCTTCCCCTGGCCATTTCCAGGCCACCGCCTGCCCTCACAAGGCATAGGCCGCCCAGTAGATGATGTTGACAGCCGCAAATGCCGCAGGAAACACAGCACGGGCGTAGATGTCGATGGTGTCCGCGTCGATGGGCTTGAATCGACCTCGGATGCCCCCGCGGCCCCCTGGTGCCCCCTCTTTCCTCATCTCTCCCGTCTCCACCTCCACCGACCTGTAGGAGCCCATGAGGTTCCCAGGGACACGACACTGGCGGCGGGAGATGGCCAGCTCCTGGGTGACCCCGGCAGCGGAGAGGGAGAAGAGGACGATGGCGTTCCTCACATCCATCTGCATGGGGTGGGGGGACAGGGCTGAGGACCAATCGCAGCCCCCAGGGCCCTGGCTGCCAGGTGCCCAGCAGCTGCACCTCACTCTGCCCTCAGCTACATCACTGTGACCTGCAGCAGGCTGAGCTGGGGACCCAGGGTCCATGTCACCTCCCCAGACCGTCAGCACTGCAGCCCCTCCTATGCCCACCCACCTCTCACCTCTGCCCGAGGCTTTGTGACCTTGACCTTGGCCTTGCGCTTCTTCCTGTAGTCGGCATTGAAGTGGGCGAAGGCATATTCCACCAGAGCCGCAAACACGAAGACGTAGCAGATCCAGAAGTACACGTCCAGTGCCTTGATGGCCGAGGCCCGTGGGAGGGAGGAGCGGGCACTGACCATGAGCGTGGTCATCGTCAGCACAGTGGTGATACCTGGGGGACAGGGGCGAGGGTGGGCCCCACTGTCTCCTCTCCCCGCCCAGTTCAGCAGGGCCTGGGTCCTGGACCACGGTCTGCAGCCCCCACCCCTGCCCCGAGTCAGATGAGCTCCTCTGGCCAGGTCTGGCCTGGCTGGTCACTGCCCAGGACAGATGGCCCAGGGTTGGGGCCCAGAGCTGGGCTCAGCATGGGGGCTCCTGCTCTCTGTGCGGCCCTCCCACCAGGCCCTGGGGGAGAGGTGAGCCCCAGCCATACCTAGAGACACCCTGGCGGGCACCGCTGCTTGACTAATCCAAAAGGAGACCCAGGACATAGCGACCAGGAGGACAGAGGGCATGTAGGACTGGATGATGTAGACACCCCGGTTCCTCCGCAGGTGGAAATGCAGGCTGAGCCGGGGGAAGCGGCCAGCTATGGGGACAGCCACCATCAGCCCACAGGGAAAAGGGGCCATGGCCAGCACTGAGCCCATGGCAAGGCTCAGAAGGGAGACCCTTGAACCTGGCCCTCCCCGCCCACCTGCCGCACAGCAGATGGGCCAGGGTGCTGGCCCCAAGGGACCCTCCCTGTGCACAGCCATGCCTTGGGGGACACAGTGCCAAGGAAGCCTGGCCCAGAGAGACTTCCCTGCAGTCCCACGGTAGGAGGACCCTGAAAGACACCTTCAGGTTCCCCCAAGCCCAGACTGCTGAGAAGAGCAAGGGCTGAGGAATAAGAGGGTGAAACTGGCCACATCACATCACAGGGCGTCCCCAGGCCTGGTCGGTGCCACCTGTGCAGCTGGCAGCGTCTGGCTCAGGGCTGCCCTCAGCCTCGCAGTGGCATGGTGAGGAAGTCCGAGCAAGCGCTGGTGAGGAGGGGCCGTTACCCGACTTGAAGTTCATCAGCTCCGTGGTGAAGTGGTAGCTGGTGATGGTGAACTGCGCCAGCTGCAGCCGGTCCAGCCCGTGGATCTGCTCCTGGTTCTCGGACCAGTAGTAGACGATGTCCTCAGAAGAGTAGCCGTCTGTAGGGAGCCAATAGGAGTGGGGACTGTGGGGGCCTGGCCCGGCCTGGCCCTGCAGCCCTAGCAGAGGAGCCCCGTCCACGTGCGGTGCCTGGTGGGGACACGGCAGGACCCCAGCACATCCCGCAGCTTGGGGCAGGTGGACTGGGCAGAGGATGGGCAAAGTGGGGCGACCATGGTCAGGGGGGTCAGTGTCCCAGCGTCCTCCCTGCCCAGGCCACCAGGGGCCCAGGGACTCCAGGCCGGGCCCCACCCATGGGACCACTCACAGCTCTCCAGGTCCAGCATGCACTCTTGCTCGTCCATGGGGTACTTGGCCAGGTCCATGTCGCAGGCCACTGTGGAGGTGATTCTGCACAGATGAGCATGTGCGTGAGGCCCCGGCCACTGCCCCGGGAGCTGAAGAGACCCCCAGCACCTGCCAAGACCACCTGCTTCCAGATGCCTTGGGCTGGTCTTGCACACTGCCCAGTGTCTGGGTGAAAACTATGACCGAGCTGGAAGTGTGGGTTAGTCCTCGCCTAGCGCGAGGCCCAGGCTTCCATACCCAACAGTGCAAAGTGGTTATGATTCTTCCTTTGGGGCTATGAGGACCGGATTCACACACTTCATCCTTGAGAATGCTTGACTGTTTGCCCAAGTTGGGGCTTGCAGGGCAGGGACCACCTGGGCTCCCCACGCCTGGCCCAAGGGACAGCTGACAGCCACAAGAGGCTCAGGGCTGCCGTGTGGTCTGATTTTTCCAGGAGAGGACAGGCATTCAGTTCTTGGTTTTTAAAATTTTAAAATGTTGCCAACTGACTCTACTTTTTTAAGGCGTGTGTCCGAAAAGCAGATGTGCAAACAAAGACAGGTACAGGTATGTTCACAGCGTCATTCTCACCACAGCCAAGAGTAGACGCAACCACATGTCCATCAGCAGAGGAACAGATAAGGAGACGCGGTCCTTCCACGCAAGGGAATATTACGCAGCCGTGAAAAGGAAGGAGGCACCAGCGTGGCACACAACAGGCAGGCCTTGAAAACATGGTGCCCAGTGAAAGAACCCAGGCACAAAAGGCCACAGAGGTCCAACCCCACCTACAGGAGATGCTCAGAACAGACAACTCCAGGGGACAGAAAGCAAATTTGTGGTTGCCAGGAGCTTCCAAGATGGGGAGATAAGAGTATTTGATGGGTACAGGGCAATGAAACATTCAGGAATAAATAAAGGTGACAGTCACACAGCATGATGAACATACTAAATGCCACCCAGCTCTTCACTTTAAAATGGTTAATTGAACTGCATGGACTTCACTCCATTTAAAAACTAAGAGGGAGCTGGGCAGGGTGGTGCGCACCTACAATCCCAGCATTCTGGGAGGCTGAGGCAGGAGGATTGAAAGTTTGCGCCCAGCCTGGGCAACTTAGTGAGACCCTGTCTCAAAATAAAATATAAAAATGGGCTGAGGATACAGCTCAGGGCACAGGCCTGGGTTCAGTCCCCAGTACCACAAATAAACAAAAGACAAGAACATCAAATAAAACCCAAACTCTCTCCCAAAAAGGCACAAAAAGAAACAAAAAGGTACCACGTTGGCCAAAAAGCCAATCTGTTGGCTTCCTGTCAGCAACCTCTGGAGCTGGGGTCTCGGAGAGGCCAGGCTCCGCCCCGGAGCGCCGCCCCTCGCTGGGCTCACCGGATGCTGTACAAGATGACGCCGTCCGGCTGCAGCCGGATCAGCTTGTTCTCCACTGTCACGTCATGGAACCAGGCAGACTTGGCGTTCACGATGAAAGTGTCGGGGAGCCAGAGCTTGTCCACAAAGCGGCTGTCCAGGCCCAGGGTCTCGTTGGTGTGGTTGTAGGAGAGTCTGCTGTCCCTCCAGCTCTGGTGTAGGAACACGGTCATCGTGTACTCCTGCGGGAGGGACATCGGTCAGCGCTCCCTCCCCACACGGTGCTCAGCACGAGCGCGGGGCTGGCAGCACCTACCATGTTCGCCTCTGAGATGTGGTCGATGCTGGCCACCTCCAGGGCAAGCGCCACATTCACCGGGGGCCCTGTGAAAAGGAGCAGGGCCGGCCGGAGGTGCTGAGGCCAGCGGGGTGGGGACCCCAGCCCAGCATCCCCAGCCAGCCCCGCGGCTGTGCAAGGAGCCTGGTGTCGCTGCCCACTTGCTACCCAAGCCTGGGGACGCTTCCACCAGCCCAGAGCCCAGCAGGGCCACGCTTGCTGCCGGCCAGGGCGGCACCGCCCCACCTCACCTCCGATGCCCGGCCGGAAGTTGCGGGCATAACCCTCCATTAGGCCATCCAGGTTGGGCAACCAGGATATCTCCAGGTTGGAGCCCACGTAGTCCCCAATGTCATTCATTGCTCTGGGAACGCAAAGGCAATGGGTCACAGATTGGCTGGGCGCCGGGGCTAAGCCTGGAACCTCTCCTGACCTTGGCCCAGGGACGCCCCTAATTCCTCAGTCTTTCTGCTCACCCTCCACCCCTCCTGCCAGCCATGAAGGAGGCTGGCCCGTGGCCTCTGTGTGGCTGGGCCCGTGACAAGGGTACAAGCCTCCCGTCAGTGCACAAGGCGAAGGCTCCCAGAAAGGGGCCTGAGAGAGGGACCTGTGCCCAGGGCATCCTCCTAGAGCTGAGAGTGGGAAGAGGTGGCACCCGCTCAGGAGTGATGCTCTCCATGTTCTCAGTCCCTTGTTCTGGGGCTGAGCAGTGACTTCAGATGCAACCTGTAGGTCACCTTGGGCCCTGAGCCTGGCTTGAGCCCTGGGAAGATCAGGGAGTGGTGAGGGCGCAGCACCCCCCGGGCACAATGTGCACAGGGAGGAGGGTGCCCACCTTGGCTCTTGCCTGGCTTCTGCTTCCTCGGGGACGGTGGCCCAGGCTCATGGCCCAAGCCGGCCACCAGCCCTTTGCTCAGCGCCCTCCCAGCCCCTGCCCAAGCCGGCAGCAGCCCGCTCCGTCTCTCCAGCTGGGGAGCGGGGCAGCTGGACACGGCTCTGCCCCCCTGCATCCAGAGTGGACCTTGCTCCTGGCTCCTGGGGTGAGTCCTGAGGCCCTGAGGGCTGCTGGGTTTGGGAGGTGTCCGGCCCCTCCTTCCACCAAAGCACCTTCCTCCGTTTCATCTAATAGTCCTTTAGAAGAGGTTGTCTTGGGCCGGTGAGCTGGCTCAGTGGCGTACACGCCTGCCTGGCAAGCGCGAGGGCCTGAGTTTGACTCCCGGATCCCACATACCAAAAAAAGGGCCGCTGATATCGCTCAGCGGCACAGGCGCTTGCTGGCTCGTGAGGTCCTGAGGTCGACCCCCTTACCCACAAAAAAAAAAAAAAAAAAAGAGGTTGTCTTTGAACCAAAAGTTCCTTAGCTAAGGAAATTCTGCAAATCTCTGACCTCTCCTGGATACCACTCCTGGTGGGCAGGGCGAGGCATCAGGTCTGCCAGTCACTCTGACAGGTGAACGCTGCTTCCCTGCACCCCCGGGACAGGAACAAGGTGTGAGATGGCTTTAACAAGGCACCGTTAAGAATGCAAATTGCCCCAAAGGCCAGGTGAGTTTGGCTTTATTTTTTGCCCAGCCCAGCTGCCATCGAAGGCCTGGACCGAGGCCAGCAAGAGGCACCACCTTCCCGGACCGTCCCTGCCCATCTCAGGCCGTGACACACACGTGTGTCCTTCCCTCTGCCCAGAGCTAGGCTTGGGGGCATGAAGCCAAGGCCAGGACACAGCCTCCCAGGACGCTCACCTATTTTTTTTTTTTTAATATTTCTGCTTATCTTTCTCAGTCTGTGTGTTTTTAATTTTTAAATTTTATTCAGACACGAGGCCTTGCTGTGTTTCCCAGGCTGGTCTCAAACTCCTGGGCTCAGTCAGTCCTCCAGCCTCAGCCTCCTGAAGAGCTGGGACGACAGACGTGTGATGGTGCCCAGCCGAGCTCACCCTGAGGGGCAGAGCGATGACCTTTGCCATCTCCTGGGATGAGAAGGGACCCCACCAAAGCGGCTCCCCCAGGATGCTGGCCAGCTGTTTTTCCAGCTGTGAGCAAATGTGAAGGGCCAGGGAGCAGGGGAGGACACTGCACGCTGGACTCTGGGTTCAGAAGCCACTGTTCCCTCTCTGGGGTCAGGACACACAGGACAGGCAGGGTCCATGGGGGCAAATGCTGTGCTCCAGGAGTAGCCTGAGACAGGACAGTCTCTGCTCTGCCTCCTAAGTCAGGGGTGGCCTGGGCTGGGCGTCCTTCAGGTAGATGGACACAGAGGCTCAGAGATACACACCAGGCTCCAGGTCTACACTGGAGTTCAGGAGTTGAGACTCACAGGGCAGAGCCTGCAGGGGAAAACACGTCAGCTACCGCTCTGGGCTGCTCCCGGTGGGTCACGGGACTCCCGCCCCCCTGCCCCACCAACAAACAAAGCTGCCCTGGCACTGGCTACGCTCTGGGGAGAGGAAGGCGGGTGCAGCTCAGCGAGGCAGCGGGTGCCCCCCAGGATCCAGTGCTGCGCACACAAAGCCCACGGATCTGACAGCTCTGCTTTTAGAGCTGCAGGAGCCTCACTAGCATCCTGGTTACCAAGGCGAGGAGCAGCGCCACAGCCACCGCACCAGAGCTCCAAGGAGAGGAGGCGCCAGGAGCCCGGGAGCAACACCCCCACGGCACGTGGGCCAGCTCCACACCCGAGGACCCGACCCACAGGCCCAGCACAGTGTGCTCCTCTGCACCCACCAAGCCCTCCCCTGGGGACACACTGGGGTGTGGACTGAGGACTGTCCCCAGCAGCACGGGGACAGGACCCAAGACTGAGAGAGGGGGCTGGGGCACAGGGGCCAATGGAGAGGAGGCCCTGTCTGGACGGCACCACGGCGAGTCTGAAGGTCATCACAGGGCTGAGCAGGTGGCTGCATCCCGGCACCTTCCCACCTGGGGGACAGCCTTCACTCCTGTCCCATGCTGTCCCTGCCAGGCCAAGGCCAAGAGCAGAAAGTTTGGGCAGAAAGCACAGACTTTAAAATGTGGAGCATCGGTGACAATTGTCTGATGGCACAGGAGATGGGAGCTTAGCAGGGCGGTGGCATCTACCACCACTCAGGACAGGAAGGAGGATGAGGCCAGGGTCTCCTCAAAGCTGGGGGACATGGTGCATCACCCCTCACCCAACACTCAGGGGCCACACACCAGTCAGGGCGCAGAGGGTTCCAGACTTCAGAAAAGGAAATAGGCTGCGTGCATAGATTTGGAGGGGAGGGGCCCTAAAGAATTTCCCAGCAAAACTCTATAAATAAGCCCTGTGCATAAGATAAATGAACACAAAATTAGCCTCATGGCACCGCCGGACAGGATTTGCCGCCACATGAGTTTTGGTATTAAACTTGGGCTAACGCTTTAGGGTCTCAGAGCCATCCGGATTTCAGACTCCTGGCTAAGCAGCTGCGGGCCAGGCCAGCAGCCCCCACCTACAGCACAGTCCCAGGGTCAATGTGCACACTCAGCCCGCGCTCAGCCCGAACCAGGGAAAGCAGGGGGGAGAGGGGAAAGGGAAGAGAGGCCCGCGGGGACCCACAGGGCGTCCCCAGGATGAGGGCCACTCATGGTCAGGGCTGATTCTCCAGCCCCAGGGCCACATCTATGGCTGGACTCGGCCTCTGGGCCGGTCCCCTCCACACCACCACCAACAGGGAGACCACCACAGCTGGCCCTGTGCCCCGCTGAGCAGTGACAACCAGGACGCAGGCTGACACTCTCCATTTCCGGCTTTTGATGGTCTCCAGTGTCCACCAGGTTGGACCCTGTGGTCCAGAATGCTGAGGAACTGGATGTGTTTCCCTCTGCAGCCTCTGCACCAAGATGATTTCCCAAAAGTCCTTCGCGGAGCCCTCTCACCCCTCTGGGGCAGGTGGCCGGGCTCAGGGCTGGGGCCCAGAAGGCGCTGGGGACCGAGAGCACACTTCAGAGGGCACAGGAAGAGATGAGCCAGGGCTGACCGGCGGAGAAGGGGCTTTCTCTCAGCTGCTCCTCCCCCCGCAGGGAACAGAACCAGTCTCTCTGCGGGGGCACCTGGCTGCCATGCACCTGCGCCAGGAGTAGTCCCCGCGATGGGAAAGGGCGCCCGGGCCCAGCGCCGAGTCCTCCGCCGGGTCGCGGCCCCGGCCGGCAGCCGTGGGCGCTCAGCCCCGGCGTGCCCACCCGCCGGGTCCCCACGCACCCAGGCCTGTCCGGCCGGGAGGTCGCCAGCCGTGCGCGGGGACCTGGGCTCCGGAGCGCGGACAGTGCCGGCCATTGCGAGGACAGCGGACGCCAGGGTCGGGCGCGGGCGAGCACGGGGTCCGGGTCCCACCGCCTCCACCCGCCCGGGTCGCAGCTCGGCCACCCCCACCTCCGGGGCTCACCTGGCGCCGCGGGGTGGCCGCGCGCACAGCAGCAGCAGCAGGGCCAGCAGCCCGGCCCGCGCGCCCATGGCCTCGGGACTCCGCACGGGACGGGACCCGGCGGGACCAGGCGGCCGCCGCCTCGCGCAGCAAAGTTGCTTCGCCCAGGCCGCGCGGCTCCAGCGGACCGCGGAAGACAGCTCGCGCTGTGCGGGCGGGGGGCGGGCGGAGCGCGGGGCGGTCCTACCTCGGACCCGCCCTCGACCCCGCCCACGCCAAAGCGCCGCTCGCCACTAGCCCCGCCCACGCCGCGCTCCACGCCCCCGCCCCGCCCACACCTCTCCCGACCCACCTTGGAGCATGGGGGGACCCTGAACCTCTGACGTCGCCAGCTGGGAACAGGTGCCTCCATGGGCACCAGATGCATGCAGCTTGACAGGAGATGGAGGTGGGGTCCCAGCCCCAGCTTGCTGGTCTGGCTGCCTGGCCAGGAGAGAGCGGGCGACCCCGGAGCCATCCTCAGCGCCCAGACACACACACACACCCGACTAGAGCCATCCTCAGCGCGCAGACACACACACACACACACACACACACACACCCGACTAGCGGGGCAGCCTTGCTCACTGGGGACCCTGGACCAGGCGGATAGCGGATAGCGGGAAAGGAGGCTCCAGGGCCCACAGCCTGTGGTGAGAGCCTGGCTGCGCCAGGGTCAGGCCCCCATCACACTGCCACACCCCAGGCCTGACCATGATGAAATCCCCTCGTGCCCCAAAGGGCCGAGAAAGTAGAGGCCTCCCTTCCCTCATCTGTGAATTCTTTTGAACATGAAGTTTTGCAGTTTCCCTTAAAAAGCTGTTGTTCGGTCTCGTCACTCCCACAGCAAACTTCCTGTGAAAACATTTAAATGGGACAAATTGTTCCCCGTGGGCTGAGTCCCTTGGATGACCAGCCACTGGCCAACACAGGGGATGGAGGGGTGTAAATAGCAGGTGCTGCAGGGCGCCCACCTGGGTCCCAGCAGGAGCAGCGGTAGGGATGGGGCTTCCCAGCCTGGACACCAGGCCCTCAGGAAGCTGCCCAGGTGACAGCCTGAGCCCCTGCACCTCCTCCGGGTCCCCCCAGACTGGGTGCTTTGGATGCAGAGCACTGACATCCCTGTGTCCCCGTGGATCCCGAGTCTGTGCTCTGCACATCACTGTCCCTGGCATAGTGGGCTCGTTCCCACGTGTCCCTTCCTCACCGGGGCAGTGGGCAGTGAAGGAGCCAATCCATGATGAGGTCCAGAGCCTGGAGAACATTACTCAACAGGCATCCCATCTGTCCACCCTCTGTGGTGTCCGTGTATCTGACAGTCCCTGGCATGCGGTAGATGCGTGATGTAGGAAGACACGCAGGCTCAGAGTCTCTTAATGCCACCATCAACCAGTGTGATGAGAGCCTCCTTTATGCTTCAGACAGTGCCTGGCACTCGGGTCTTTCAGCCTGAGCTGGGAACTGTGCAGCCGGGCTCCTGACAGTCCTGCTCCTCCTGTCGGATCTTGGGGCTGACGGTCTCAGAGCTGCTGTTGACTTTGGCCCACCTGACCCAGGTCCTTCAGGGTGGACCAACTCTCCATTATCTGGAGGTAATGTGGAACTTCGCCTGGAGTTGGATGGCTCCTGGGTGTGGCTCGGGCTGAGCTGCACAAACATCTGAGCCATTGATCTGGCTGCTCGGTGGCATCAGATCGGCTCTTTTTCGCTGAGTCCTGGAGGCAAATGGGCTTCGAAACCGCACGTGAAAAGTGGGTAAAGAAATCACCAGCAGACCCACATGCCTCACTGTCCCCTCATCCACAGAGCTCCACAGCAGAGCCCTCTCCAAACACCTGTGCCGTGATGTTTACCAGTCCTCAGGCAAAATGTTTGATTTCTCCCAAAATCTGCACATTTCTTTCCAGCTCTGTATTGTCCTTCATTAGTGTTCAAGTTTGGAGATCAAGAATGAGAATTTGCTGGGCATGGTGGTGCACGTCTGTAATCCAGCACTTGAGAAGCTGAGGCAGGAGGATTGCTGTGAGTTCGAGGCCAGCCTGAGCTACAAAGTGAGTTCAAGGCCAGCCTGAACTGCACAAGGAGACCCTGTCTCAAAAAGCCAAAAAAAAAAAAAGTGTGTGTGTGGGGCTTTCATGATTCCTTCTTCAGGTTTTTGAGAATATGCAACCAGGCCATCCCCCCATCCTCATCTCCAGCTCCACCCCAGGAAGCTCGGCAACCTCAGAACCAGGAAGGCTATAAGGGACGGTCCCCGCCAGGGCCGGGACCACAGCCCTGGGCCAGCGTGGCCAGCGCTGGACTGCGACAAGTCCGTGATGTGAGGTGCCCTCTGCTCCCCTCCTGGTGAGAATATGGCAACGTCCTCACAGCCAGAAGCCCAGCTGCTGGTCCCACTCTGCTCCCACCCAGCTGCGACCTTGGGGAGCTGCTTTTCCTGCCCTCATTTTCTTTATGCTCACAACAAAGGGCCGAGAGCAGGCAGCTGCTTGCTGGGGATCAGAAGCAACACGAAGCTGTTTAACAGAGCCCGGGAGCTCGGTGTGGCGGAGCACGCCGGCAATCCTCCACCCTGGGAGGCTGAGGCAGGATTGCAGGTTTGAGCCCAGCCTGGGCAATTTAGCAGCTGAGGGAGCAGTCTCAACACAGGGAGGGGCTGGGGACGTAGCTCAGTGTGAGAGCTCTGGGTTCAGTCCCAAATTCTGAGCCGGGAGAGGGAGGGAGAGAGAGAGAGAGATCTTGTGTTGTACAGTGACATAGGCCTTGAGAGGGTGAGGCAGAAGGATGCAAAGTTCAAGGCCAGCCTGGACAACTCAGCAAGACCCTGGCTCAAAAGGAAAAGTAAAAGGGGCTGGGATGTAACTCTGCGGTAGAGCCCTGGGCTCAATCCCCGCTACCACGTGCACGCATGCGCACGCATGCACACGCTCCGCTGTTATTACGCTCGGCAGCCAGACGTGCAGTGCTGGCTGCCTCCTCTCTGGAAAATGCTTTGCTTGGTGTTTTCCTGCGTTCACGCCCTTACCCTGGGTGGGAGAACCCCATCCCTGCCCTCCACGTGTGACTCCAGAGAAACCGAGACCCATCCCAAGGCTGTGTCAAAGGCGGGCTGTCCTGCGCACCTCGCAGCCACTTAATCGGTCCCCTCCCTGCCGGGGCGGCAGCAGGGGTGCAGAGTGGGGCTCTGCTACCAGGCCACAGGAGGGACAGAGGAAGGGAAGCCGGGACCTCCAGCCTCGGCCTTCGATCCCCGCCGGTCCTTCTCCCGAGGTCCCTTGTCGCACGTGCGGCCTGCACAACTCCGGCTTCCGCACCAGAGCCTGCGGCTGCTGCGCAGAGCTGCGGCTGCTGTCTCCTCTGCTCCGGCGGGAGGCCTTATGCTCTGCCCAGATGGCACCGGCAGGACGCGCTTGCTCTCGGCCCTGGAGGTGTAAAAGCCCCGGCTCCCTCCTCAGCCCGGGAGCCTCCGCTCCCCACGAGGGCGGCGAGGCCGGAAGCGGTGGCTCGGGGGTTCGGGTGACCGGCCGTGGCCCTGGTGCTGCCTTCCTTTCGCAGAGCCCTTCGCTGGACGCTCGCGGTGCAGGGGACGCCTGGGCACGGAGCTGGCTGGAAGCCACGAGGCGGCTCTGCACCGCAGGCCGGGCTGGGAGCCGGGTGAGTCACGCGGCCCGAGAGGAAACGGCATCGGCTAAATTTAACATCCCTGCCTGAAGCACTGGCGAGGTGGCTTTGTTATTTTCCTGGGAAAATGGATCAAATCGAGAAAATGGCAGTGATACAGAGAAGGGTTTTGTAGAGCTCGGGGTGTAATTATTAATCCTGTGATTTTCTGATGGAGCCCATTCATCCGGATCGCAGAGGAAACTTGGCAGAAAGAATGAAACACAAAATCCTGGGAGCAACCCAAGCTCAGTGGTCGGCTTTTATTTTATTTGGTTTCTTTTTTTGTGGTGCCGGGGATGCAACCCAGGTTCTTCTGCAGGACAGGTGGACGCTCTGCCCCCGAGCCTCAGCCCGCCCCAGCCCTCCTTCAGCGGGGACACCGTCCAGGCGGGAAACGGCTTGGCTGCTGCTGCATTTGGTCACCGAGACCCTGAGAGCCAATAAACAACCGGACCTGGGCCCTTGGCGTCTTTCTTAACTTGAGTTAGAGAGACATCCAAGCTCGATTACTCCTGTTCAGCGTGAAGTCAGAATTCTGTTCTTGCATTTTATGTTTTTAAAGTGGCATTTTGAATTCTTTCACGTGATAGAAACGTTAAACACAAATTAACGTTTCTAACAAAAAGGCTCTGTCAGTCAAGTGAGAAAAATGTGCTTTGTTAGACAGGAGCCAGGCTGTGTTGCTCAGGAAAGCAGCGCCCCTCGGGCCCTCCCCCGGATGTTGGGGAAATAAAGGAGGCAGCATTTTTCACCCCCGATGGTGGGAACATACTGGTTAACATCCTACCCAGATTGGAATTCACTTCAGGGACATTTACCGAGTGGTAACCCTGCCGTGTGCGTCCTACTCTTCGTTTAGATGTTGGGTGAGAGCGAGAGACAAGAGGTCCAGCCCGGAGGAGAAGGTGGGCAGCAGGCCAGAAAGCTTCAAAAACAGAGAGGTGATTACCAGCTACTGTGCGCTGCGGGGGGGGGGGGTTAGGGTGAGGGTGAAGTGGTGGGGTGTGGGTTGGGGGCACCTCAGACAGGGTGGTCAGTGGAGAGGTGACACTGGTGACACTTGAGCTGAAACTCCACTAAGACCGTACCCTTCTGGAGAAAAAGCCACCACCAAGACCCAGGCAGTTCCGGGAGGAGACAGACAGTGCAAAGGCCCTGGGGCCAGAGTCCACTGTGAATCCAAGTGGGAGCGAAGCCCGCCCAGGGCAGGCCGGGTAGTAGAGTGAGGCCATAGAGTCAGGTTGGACCAAGCCCACTGGGTCATGGCCTAGGTTTTACATTGTTTTTATAATAAAATCACTAACTGTAACTATGCAGTTTGTTTGGTTTTGAGATACATGCTGGGTTACGGAGCCACGACAGTAACGCCAAGGTCGCACCCTCATCGGTCTCCTTCCCAGCCACGGTCCGAGTGGCTGTGCCACCCGCCCTGTGGCAGCTTTGCATGTGCTGAGGCGTCATCTACACGGAGCAGCACAGTGGGCAGTCGGCATAGGCAGCCTTCCCGTGGGGCTCCTGGTGCTCCTGCCCCGTCCCTGCCACCCACTGCCCTGCATTTGGTGGGGACCACATGCTCTTAGCCAAGAGTGACGAGAAGTCAGGAGGCTGCTTTATGAAAGGCAGCAGCTTCAGTGTCGCCGGGACCCTCTCCTGCTCACTCCTGTGAACCAGCGCAGCCTCGGCCAGCAGCCCGGGAGCCAGGCCCAGTCCTGGCGTCCCGGAAGGAAACACCGGCATCCACCTGTGTGAGCGTGGAAGTGGGCGCTGGCCGCGGGCTGGGACCTGACCGCAAAGACAGATGGTGACCGCGGCGGGGCCCCTCGTCCAGTGGCCTCTGCTGTGTGGCAGTGGCTCCCTAGCACCAGAGCCCGGTCGGCCTTTGCTTACTTGGCGGAACACTGGGTTGAGCAAAGGCCCAGTTCTGCGAGTCCCATGGCTTGGTTTTCCCTCCGAGCTGCGTCCCTGTCTGAACGGCCTCCGTGTGTCAACTGTGCACCTGCCGTGCTCATTTGGGCCACATCCAGTTCTGAATGCAATGAGCAAAGCTGCTTCGAACGTTCAAGTGCAGACTTCGGGTGAACAGGCTTTCATTTCCTTAGCACAAAGCCGCAGGTGTGGGATTGATGAACGTCAGGAAGATGCACGCTTCGCTTTGTAAGAACGCGCCCATCTGCTCTCCAGAGCGGAGGTCCGCCCTCCCCGCGGCCCCTCCTCAGCGACGCCAACCGCAGAGGTCCACCTTGGGCCGTTTTGCAGCAGGGTGAAGCAATCTCTTGTTTTTCTTTTTCTTTTTCTTTTCTCCTTCTCCCCCCCCCCATTCTCCTCTTTCTTTTTCTCCTCCTTGGCTTCAGTTTTTAGAGACAGGGTCTCACTTTGAAGTGTGATCAAAACATATGGTGAATATTGAAAGTTAAAAAGACTTATCACAGTAAATGACACACTGCTACTAATTCCCTTTAAAATACCGCCCTTGGGCTGGGGATGTAGCTCAGTGGCACGGTGCCTGCCTGGCAAGCATGAGGTCCTGAGTTCAATTCCTGGTACAAAAAACAAACAAAAAAAGCAAAATACTGCCCCTCACCTTGAACACTCTCCTCCCATTGCTCTTGCCACTTTTCGGAGCAGCTCTGGAGCCCTCTTCTGAATGTTCTCAAGGGGTGTGATCAAAAATGCAGTGAAGGCTGCTGCCGAGTGCTATCCAACGGAAAGGCAGCTCATAAAAACACCACGCTGTAGCAGGGTATGGTGGCCCATGCCTGTAATCCCAGCACTTGGGAGGCTGAGGTAGGAGGATTGCCATTAGTTCAAGGCCAACCTGTGCTACACAGTGAGTTCAAGGCCAGCCTGAACTGCACAGCAAGACCCTGTCTCAAGGAAAAAAAAAAAAAAAAAAAAAAACAGGGCCGGTGAGATGGCTCAGCAGCACAAGCGCCTCCTGGCAAGCGCGAGGTCCTAAGTTCAACTCCCGGTACCCACATACGAGAAAAGGGCTGGTGATATTGCCTAGCGGCACGGGTGCTTGCTGGCGCGCAAGGTCCTGAGTTCGACCCCCAGTACTCACCAAAAAAAAAAAAAGCCACGCTGTGTCCTCGCCCACCATATTCACCAGATCCAGCACTGTGCCACTTCTGGCTCTAAGTCAAAGGTGAATGTTTTGAATCAATTCTGGACACAGAGGCAGCCACGGCACTGTGACTAAAGACTCACGACAGAGGACTTCTAGAACTGCTTCAGAAAGTGGCAAAATGATGGAAAGTGTTTAAAGTGAGGGAGAGTATTTAAGGGGGGGTTCATGGCAATGTATCTTATTGTAATAAATTATTTAAAATGTAAACATTCACCATATTTTTCTGTCACATGTGGTGTATAGTCCAGACTGCCCTTGCACAAGGTCCTGAGTTTGATTTCCAGTACCAACAACAAAAAAAAAAGACTGCCCTGAGCTCAAGATCTTCCTGCTTCAGCCTCCTGAGTGCTGAGATTACAGCCATGCATCACCATGCTGAATGGGTATTTTCTTTCTTCTTTCCTTTTCTTTTTCCTTTAGTAGTGGGGATTGAGCCCGAGTCCTTCCCACCGAGCTACATCCCCAGTCCTTTTTTATTTCGAGACAGGGCCTAAGTTGCCCAGGCAGGACTCAAACTTGTGATCCTCCTGCCTCAGCCTCCTAGAGTGCTGGGACTCCAGGGACACAGCACCGCTCCTCACTCCATGTGCATTTTCTTAGTGACTAAGATGCTGAGCATCTTTTTCTGTGCTTTTAAAATGTTTTATTTATGTGTGTATTTATTTTGCTGTACTGGGGGTAGAATCTCACTAGGAAAGCCCTCTACTGCTGAGCCATACCCCCGGAACTTTTCAGTTTCATTTTGAGACAAGGTCTCCCTAAGTTGCCCAGGCCGGCCTCACACTTGTCATCCTCCTGCTCAGCCTGGGTGAGTAGCTGGCTTGCAGGCGTGTGCACTGTGCCTGGCCGTGCTTATTTACCTGTATATCTTCTCTGTATGGCACATCTGTTTAAGTTTTTTGCTAATTTTTAGAAATGCAATTGTTGGTCTTCTCGTCACCGAGTCATAAGTGATGCTTATAAGTTTTACATTCAGTCTTTTGTAGATGTGTATTCTGAAAATATTTTCTGCCAGTCCAGGGTTTGCTTGATTGTTTTCCTAACAGCATTTTTGGAAGAGATGCACCTTCAACCCCGATGAAACCATCCATTTCACCAATGCTTCACTGGCCAGGGAACTTCCCAGGCCGGAACGTGGGGTCCCCGAGGGCTCCCCACACCACTTCCTGTCTCGAAGGTCACTGTCCTGGGTTCCCTGCGTCCAGTGATTTCAGAACTGTTGTCTTTTGTCTTTTAAGTTTTTCAGTTGTCTGGGGGGTGGTAAACATGTCCCAGTTACTCTTTCACGGCCAGAGATAGAAGCGTAATTTTATTTACTTTGTTTATTTCAGCCTCACGTGTGCTAGGCCATCACTCCGCCACTCTACAGTCACAGCCACCTTCATTGTTGAAAACGTTTTTAAGAATACCGGCTCTAGGTGAGGTGGCTCAGCGGCATAAGCGCCTGCCTGGCAAGCGCGAGGGCCCGAGTTCGACTCCCGGATCCCACATACGAAAAAGGGGCCGGTGATATCGCTCAGCGGCACGGGTGCCTGCGGGCGCGCGAGGTCCTGAGGTCGACCCCCGGTACCCACAAAAAAAAAAAAAAAAAAGAATACCGGCTCTAATGCAAATTAAAACAACACTGAGATACCATCTCATCCCAGAAAGAATGGCTATTATAAAGAAATCAACTAATAACAAATGCTGGAGGGGCTGTGGGGAAAAAGGAACCCTTCTTCACTGTTGGTGGGAGTGTCGACTGGTACAGCCACTGTGGAAGTCAGTGTGGAGACTCCTCAAAAAACTAGGGTTGGAGGTCCCATTTGACCCAGCTATTCCCCTTCTGGGCATCTTCCCAGAAGAATTAAAAACATCGTACCACAGCGATATATGTGCACCCATGTTTATAGCAGCACAATTTGTAATAGCCAGATCTTGGAAACAACCCAAATGCCCATCAACTGAGGAATGGATAAGAAAGATGTGGTATTTTTATACAATGGAGTACTATTCAGCCATAAAGAAGGATAAACTGGAGACTTTTATAGGTAAATGGATGCAACTCGAGAAAATACTCATAAGTGAAATAAACCGGACACACATGTGTAAGCATCGTATTGTCTCTCTAGTATGAGAAACTGAAAGAGTAAATAAGATCCAAAATGTACAATAGACATGGTGAATCAAAAAGAAACTGGTCAATAGGAAAGAGAGACTGGAATAGGGAAAAGAAAGAAGGGAAAGGGAAAAAATTGTGTATATATATATATATATATATATATATATATATATATGATGGTTAAGATAGATACACTACCAATTTTACTTAGTTCATTGAAGAGTAAGGTTTGTGCCAATAATGTTTGGACAATTGAATGCTAATGTCTGGTATCCTGAATAACTAACTTAAAGATAGTAATACGTAATGCATTGACCATTGTTACCCTCATATTATGTTGTTTTGAAAATTTGTTCTTTTTTTGATTTGTTTTGTTTTTTCTTCTCTTTAAAAAAAAAAAAAAAAAAAAAAAAAAGAATGCCAGCTCTGTTGCTAGATCTGCCTGCCGTAGAACCGCCTCTTTGAAAGGCCTGCTTCTCTGGACAGATGTCTGGGTTGCCAGCGTTCCTCGCTGCCTCGGCCTCTGCTCTCCGTATTTGCCCGTTTCTGGCCCGCTGGGCCTCTCAGTGGAAGGCCGCTGACGTTCTGTGTTGCCCTGTGACGCGTGCACCTCCCTGCGGGTGTTTTACAGAGGTTTTGTGTACCTCGCATTTCGGCCAATCGGATTATTATCTGTCTTGGTGTGGTCGTCCCTTATCTACTCTGCCTGACGCTGAGTTTCCTTGATCTGTGGGTTTGCAGCTTTCATCAGATTTGGAAGATTTCCAGCCACTCTGGGGCAGGGAGTTTACCATCCCCTGGGCTCTTGCAAAGCATCGAATCCCGCATCCCGAGACGGAGCCCCTCAATGGGTTGTCCCTGTCCCCATCGATGCTCTGGCCCCTGGGAAGCATCTCAGACCCACTCCCATGGCTGTCCACACTGTGTACTTTCTCTTTTATCAGGCCCAGTTTATACTGGACTAGGAGTTACAGAACAAAATTTCAGCTGGGGACAGTGACACACACCTGTAGTCCCAGCTACTTAGCAGGCTGAGGCAGGAAGATCACTTGAGGCCTGCTTGGGGAACACAGTGAGAACCGCCTCAAAAAAGACAGACGAGATCTCACCAAATGTAAAGATCTAATTGGCTTTTATTTACAATTCACGTATCCAGCAGCATCCTGACCAAATATTTAAAAAGGCGTTCCACGGGGCATGGCGGAAGAGCCAGCGTCTACAAGGTGACCTGGGTAGGATGAGGAGGCGGCAGCGCCTGGAAAACAGGCTGATTAACTTGGCGCCTTGGTCACTTTCCTTCAGTGGTGAAGCAGGCGCTTCCTTCGCACGCCGGCTGAGACCAGCCTGGTGGGTGGGGAGCGTGGCCGTCATCTCCCTCTGGGTTTCTCAGCATCAGCAGCTTTATCTTCACTGGGCAACGTGCAGCTCGGCCTGAGTGACTGCGCTCTGGTCTGGTTTGTCAAGGCCAAGTGCAGGAGCTCCGTGCACGCCAGCGGCTGCCTGTAAACCATATTCGTCACCAGGCTCTGCTCCCAACTTGCCCCTGGTTGCCAGTCTGGCAGCCGAGAGGGGACAGTGTCTTGGGAACAGCTCTGCAGCATGGTTCCTGTCCCCACAGGGGCGGGACCACCTCTGCATACACCGAAGCCCAGAAATGTCTGGGCAGTGACACGCAGGCCACTTGCCCAAATGTCCACACCGACGAGCCAGGTTCTAGTCCATCTCACCAGGGCCCTGGACCCGGCCTCGCAAGCACCTTGGCCAGAGCCCTCCCTGTGCGCCTCACTCGAGCTTGGCGGCCTCGCTTGGGTGGGGCTTTCGCTTCCTCCAGTGCCTCTGTCAGTGACCAAAGCACTTGGGTTCTGTCCTTAGTTTCCATGCTTTGCTGGCTGCCTCAAGGTGTCATGGTCCCTCGGTAGGGTGCCACTGTCATTGAGTGACAGCCTGTCCTTGTCCTGCAGCGTACTCCAAGGCTGCCACGTTGATCATTGTCCTTCTCCCGAAGCTGCATTTGTGGGCCGCGCCTTGTGCAAGGCATCCACGCGCCACCAGGACAGCTCCTCACCATCAGCTGGTCGGCCAGCCAGTGACCCAGCCCCAAACCCGTCTTACGGTCTGCTTTCTCAGACCGTTCCTGGTACCAGCCGGGGAACTCGCGTCCTGCCGCCAGACCATGAGCTGGAACTGGGGATGTGAAGGCCTTGCTGGGACTCGTGCCTACGAAGTTCCCGGGAGCAAGGAACTGGGCTGAGCTTTCAGGCCTCAGCACCCACTCTGCAAAGGGACGCAGGGAGCAGACAGGACGGGTAGGGGACGCTAACTCTTAATGCAAAGCAGCCCGGCGGAGGGGAACGGAGGGGAGCGGAGGGTTTGTGTTGGCAGCCCAGCGCTCTGCCTCGGGCCTTGGCGAGGGCCACCCAAAAGGACAGTGGTTGTGGCTCAAACGCCACCATGGGTCCCTGCAGCTGGAGGTGGGCAGCTGGGTGAGCTCCTCCAGGTAAATACCGGTCCTTTCCCAAGGACAATGGGAGCACAACGTCCAGAAGAGTAACTGAGTACCTAGCACCCTTCAGAGCTGGCCATTGCCTTGATTTCTAAGTGAACCCATGGATACGAACATGTTTGACGTGTTGATCCCCCGCCATTTTGTTTCCATACTGAAATTGTCCTTGTTTTGGCCCGTGGGAGCCCCTGCAAATCGGCAGATGCGTCCTCTGACACTGGACTCCTGGGTAGTCTCTTGCTTCTCCACAGCAGGCGTTCCAGAAGCATCGTGCACATCCTCTGCTTCTCACCTGACATCGACAGCCTCAGCTAGGACGAGCCGACCGGGCGTGGAGCAGGGTCACTGCTGCTGGCCAGCGCCTGAATCCAGGCTGGCCTTGTCAAGAGGAGACAGGAGCCGCTGGCCACACAGGCTGCTGGACACTTGAAATGTGGCCCATGTGACTGAGGAATGGGATTTTAGATTTTACTTCATTAAAACTTCGCATGGTGATAAAATATACACAACGTAAACCTTACCAGGTCCAACTGTGTAAGTGCATGGTTCGGCGGCAGTCAGCACATCCTTATCGCCATGAGTCCAATCCCAAGGCTTTCCCATCACTCCGGGCTCAGACTCTGTCCTCGTCCCTCCCTCCCCACCCAGCTTCTCCTGGAAGCCGCCACTTCGCCCTCTGTGGGCTTGATTTCTCTGTAAGTAAATTCAAGCAATATTTGTCCTTTTGCCTGTGTCTTATTTCACTTAGTGTCAAATCTTCAAGGTGCATTTATATCGTGGCATGGTCTGAACTGGATTTCTTTTTAGTACAGAAGAATATCACATCACATACACAAGAATATCCACTCATCGGTTGGTGAACATTTGGGCCACTTCCATCTATCCGTTAGTGTGAATAGTAACAATACTGCTGTAGATATTGGTGGACAAATATTTGTTCAAATGCCGTATTTAATTTTGTTTAATGTAAGTAGCCACATGACTAGTGAGTAATCGCTTAGACAACTGTATACCTTCCCAGGAGACAGAACTAAGAAATATATTTTGAAAAAATAAAAAATAAATTCATACTAAATTTTGCAAATCCAAAACCGTTTTTACTTCTTGTTTTACATTTATGTATCTTATCTAAAGCTGAAAATACTGGTTCTTCATATTACTGTACAGTACTACTTAGTCGCTTGCTCCCACTTTATGTAACAGTTCCACGATAGCAATACCAATATGACCAGGTTATGGTTTAGATCTAAAACGTTTCCCATAGCCTGCCGTGTGTGGAGGGTGACTGGTTCCAGGGATGAGTTCATAGAATGTGCTCTGGGAGGTGGGGCCTGGTTGGAGGAGGTCGATGGGTGTGACCTGGAAGGAATCTCCTCCTGGCTCCTCCCTTCTCTCCCTGCTTCCTGGCTGCTATGGGGTGAGCACCTTTCCTCCGCCAAGCCAAGTGAACTATGCAGCTTCTGCCTTACACCCAGCGACCATGGACTGAACCCCCAGAAATTGTGAGGCAATAGCCCTCTTCTCTTCTAACCTGTAGGTGTCAGGTATTTTGTCCCAGCAATAGGAAAGTGACTCATAGGCCAGGGTTATTGCAAACGACCTAAGGTTTCTTCACAGCTGTCCTTTGTGTATGGTCTACTGGGGTTGTAAGATCACACTGTTGAGTTTAAAATCGTTTGAAATCGTCCTTTTCTACATGTTAAATCTCTAACTTGAACGGTTCGATTCATTTATTTTATTCTATTTCCAAGTTTTAGGATTTTTCTATTTTTATTTATTTTTGGTTTATAATTACATGATTTCATAGCCAAATGTGCACGCATATTTAGAAAAGTCTTGTTTCTATTGTGCCTCCGCCCACAGCTGGGTAACCATTTATAGTTTACTTTTTAATGCACGAAAATACACGTCTAGCCTGGCGTGTTGCCGAATGCCTGTAAGCCCAGCACTGAGTGGGGAGGAGGCACGAGGGCCGCACGTAGGCAACTTTGCCAGACCCTGTCTCAAAATAACTAAAAAATAAAAAAAGGACTAGGGTAGAGCCCCTGGGTTGCATCCCCAGCAACACACACACACACACAGTCGGCTTGGGTGGGCGCGGAGCAGCCCCGTTTCTCTTAGAGAGCCCCCGCGGGCCCACCGCGACTCGCGGCGAAGGCGAGGAGGGGGAGGGGAGGGGAGGGGGGAGGGGAGGGGAGGGGAGGGGGAGGGGAAGGGAGGGGAGGGGAGGGGGAGGGGAGGGGAGGGGAGGGGAGGGGGGACGGCCGGAAGGGTCGTCGCAGGCGCGGCGGGCGAGGGGTCCGGGGCCGCGGTGTCCCCGGCTGTGTCCCCGGCCGCCGCGCTTTCTGCGGAGGATCGAGATCCCGACTCCACCGAAATGCTCCCGTTTTTCTAGGTTGCCAGAGTAACACGTAAGCCCGCCAGAGGCGACCTGTCCGGGCTCGGGGTCACCGAGCCGCCCCGGGTCTCTGCGAGCAGAGCTCCGACCGCCCGGAGCCGGGAAGACGGCGACTGCGCCTGCGCGGCCCCCCTGCGCTCCCCGCGGGAGCGTCGGTTGCCATGGAACCGTGGCCACGCAGCCGCCATTGCCGGACCCAGGCCACAAACCGACGGACGTGGGGGGTCGCCGCCACTGAAGAGAGGTGGGTGGTGAAGCCCTTGCCCGGGCCCTGCGGGAGGCCACGGGTGCGGACTGCCGGGGTGTGCGGGGGAGATGGGGAGGGAGAGAGGAGGGGGCGCGGGGAGGGGGCGATGGGATGCGGGGGAGGAGTTCCGGGATGGGGAGGGAGAGATGGGTCCCGGGAGGGGAGAAGAAATGGGGGGGGGTGCAAGGATGGGGAGAGGTGGAGTGGAAGGGGGAGGGGCGGTCGTGCAGGGTAAGGGTCACGTGCGGGGGGGGGGGTCCGCCCCGTCCTCCAGAGCTGGCGAACTACTTTGGCACAAGTCTGGCAGAGTCCACGCTGAGTGTGGAGGGGGGATGAGAGGCCATGCCTGTCCCAGAGACCTCTAGTCCAGCTTTAAGATGCAAACCCAGATTCCGGAAGCGAATCGGCCTGTTATTTTGTTTTCCATAAAGAAATACTCCTTCATCTGCATAATTTACTCGGCAGGACATTCCTTGCATCCACTCTGAGCGGGTACTCAGCTGGAGGCCAGTGGCCAGCCAGCTATCGCAGGTCAGAACTCCCAGCAGGTGTCCCCTGCACACCGCTGGTGTCCGAGTCACCCGTGCAAACAGCAGCAGCTACTGCCCAGAAATAATCTCCTCAGCACCCCGAGTCCCCCCTCTTTGCCACCTGAGACCCCCTCCCTCTTGTTGACAGTGGACTCGTTTTGTGACGCTAATTTCTTTGCTTTTCTTTAATTTTACTACCTGAAAATGCATTCCTAACAACGGAGTTAAGTTTCACCTATTTTCAAACTTTATATAAAAAGGAATAATATCGTATATTATTTTTAAAACATGTTTTGAAATTCTGACATGTCTGGCCCCAGCCCCTGGCAAGCACTTTCAACAGCTGATGGCACAGGTTCCTAAAGGGATCCGCCGGGTCACAGGTTGCCCCGAGTTTTCCTCGTATCTTCTCAGTCACCTCCAGTCCAGAGCATTGCTCAGCCTTCCCTCGTCTTTCCTTGTCTGACACTTTGGAGGTCCCCTGCCCCTTGCTTTGTGGAAAGCCCCTCCGCTGGGTTTGTCTGATGTTCTCGCGTGTCTTGGTTACTTTTCTCTCCTTGCTAAAGCAAAATACCCGACACCCAAAATTAAGGAAGAAAAGGTTTATTTAGCTCAGTTTGTGGAGGTTTCAGTCTGTAATCAGCTGGCTCCGAAGCAGAGTAGCATGGCACAGGGGCAACCAATCAAAGTGGCAGAAGACAGCAAAAGCAACAAGAGCAAATGGGGGGAGAGCAAGGTTCTTTTCCTTTCTTATATTGTAAGCAGGCTGCCTGCCCTTGGGTGGGTGTAGCACTCACACCGTCCCTGTGCCCTCCTCTTGCACAGGCTCAGGACGTTTACAAAGTGAGGACCCTGGCCCCTGCTGAGTCACTTAGTTAAACTTCCAAACTTTTCAAGTTGACACAGTGAACAACATCCTAGAGTGGTAAGGGCGTGTTCTCTACACCCCAGGATGTAGAACTGCTGAGTTACTTAGTTAAGCTTCTAGACTTCTCAGGTTGACACAGTGTATCAACCATTACACCGGGAGATCACATTCTTGTGCATCTTTGGCAGGAAAGACATCATGGTCTGCTCATTCCATCCTGTCACGTGGCTCTCAGGTCAATTTGTCCCTGTCTTAGTCACGTTCTTCATTGTGGGGACAAAATACCTGATACCCAGAACTTAAAGGAAGAGAGGTTTGTTTCAGCTCACAGTTCCAGTCTATGGCTGCCTCCAAGGCAGAAAGCAGCAGGGCAGGGGCTCGGGGAGAAGACCCCATTGGTTGGTGGTCAGGAAGCAGGGAGAGAAGGGGGGAGCCAGGGAAGGAGATGCACCCTTCCAGGCCACACCCCCAGCGAGTGCCTCTTCCAATCCAACCCCACCTCCTCACAGCAAGTCAACTGTGTCATCCCCATGATTCAGTCACTTTCCAGAAGCCCCGCCTGTGAGCTCATGGAGCATTTGAGGGACATCTGGATCCAAACCATAACATTCTGCCCCTGGCCCCCAAAAGACTCCTGTGCATCTCGTTATGCAAAATGCATTCAGTCCATCTCTAAGAGCCACTAGTGGTAGTGGTGGTGGGATGTGTGCTTCAAACCCCACGAGCAGGCCTTCCTCTACAGCATTGCAGGGTGCAGCTCTCGTGGCTTCTCTCTTGGGCTCACTGCGTGCAGTCTTGCTCAGTGGACATTTCACGTTCTTGGCTTCTCCATCTTCCTGGGGTTTCCACTGCACCTTCGGCTTCACTCTCACAGCTTCACACACTGCTCTCTCAGGGACACACTGCCTGCATCCCAGGCCTTCTAAAATGTGGGTGGAAGCCTCCTGGATCTCACAGCCCTTGCATTCTGCATCCCTATAAAACCAGCGCCACATGGGTGATGCCAAGATCTGCCACCAGTGCAAGCAGAAGCCAGGCCCCTGTGGATCATGGCTGCAGAGGCCTCTTGAGTGCCTGGATGACTGAGGACTGTGAATCAAATCCCCAAGAACAAATTTCCTAGGTGCCTCTTTTCCAGCAGGGTGCTCGGGGAATCTGAAGCAAGTCTTTCACTTTTGGACCCTTGAACCTGCAAAGGGTGGGGTCTTGCTGGTTCCTGAGATGCACTCAAGGCAACTTTCCTGTTATCCTGATGCAAAGTACTTGGCTTCTTTTTAATGCTAATCTTTTCAGCAGCCAAGCTCTTCCCTGGTCCAACTTTTCAGACCCTCCCTTTCTGGCAAAACTGAAAACTTTAAAAACCACTCAGCTGTGCCATTTGCTTTTGATTCTCAATGTAGAGCTGCCTAAGAGCCCCCAACAGTGCCCATGCCACAGACTAAGTTGGGCTGTCTTGAAATTTCCTCCACCAAGTTAGCCTGCCACCCTTCATCTCACTCTCCCACAAAGCCTCAGGACATGACTAAAATGTGGACACATTTTCTGCCAGAGCCTACTACACATGGCCTAGGGTCTGTCAATGAAGTTAGTGGTCACGGCACAGGTGAGACTCGGCCAACACGGTGGCCACGGAGCTGGTAAATGGGCCCTGGTGCCCAGGTGTGCAGGTGGCCTAGGAAATGAAAAGGCAAGGAAATGGGGTCTTTCCGTGTCCAGAAGGGAATAACCCAAGCCCACTGCGGGAGGACGGGCCCCAGGGCACTGTGCAGCCGAAGAAAGGCAGATGGAGCTGGAGATGGCACAGGAGTACAGCCCCTGACAGAAGTGTGGCGCTGGGCGGCAGCAAGACTAGTTGGCTCTTGGCCACTGGGTCAGGAAGAGCAGTGTACTTGAGTTGGGAGAGAAGTGGCTTCGTCCCGGCTGGAATGTCTCTGGTTTAAAATAATACTGATGCTGGGCGTGGTGCACCTTGGGAGGCTGAAGCAGGAGAATTGAAAGTTCGAGTCCTGCCTGGCAATTTAGTGACTTAGCAAGACCCTGTCTCAAAACCCAAAATACAGACGGGGCTGGGGATGCAGCTCAGTGGGAAGGCACTGGGTTGCGACCACCTTCCACTCTGTGGCTTTGCGCCTCCTCTCCTCAGGGTGTCACCTGGACAGAAGTTCTTGATTCCCGGCAGGGGACTCCACCAGCCTCCTCTCAGCAGCTCTTGTTGGTGTCTTATTTAGCAACGCTGAGGCCATGGCGCCCCTCTAACGCCCCGCCATGGTGGCTGACTTAGGGTCTCACCTGCCAGCATCAGGCCACCAGACGTCCGTCCTGTGTCGCGCTGGGACTCGGTGGCATGGCTGGTCCTCTTGTGTGTCCTGTCGTCTGTGGTCTCCGCCATGGTCGCTGCTGCCTTGACCCTGTAACTTTAGAGTGAGTCTTGGCACTGGGGGCCTCCCCCGCCCTCAACACCACTGTTTCCCTTGGTGCTTCCAGATTAATTCAGAAATGCACCAGGCCGGTCCTCACCCTCTCTCCTCGCATGCGCGCGCACACGGCCGCCCCCGCCTGCCTCTGCCTGCCTCTCTCTCTCTCTCTCTCTCTCTCTCTCTCTCTCCCTCTCTTTCTCTTTCTCTCTCTCTCTCTCTCTCTCTCCCTCTCTCTCTTTCTCTCTCTCTCCTGCTTGGGGTTTAGGGAATCTCTAAAGCAAAATGGAAAGAAGACATCTTGACATCGAATCTCTAACACCTGAACCTGCACTTATTTATATAGATTTCTTTTTTCTTTAAAATTTTACCGTAGAAAATTACGGCATGAGGACAGTAGGGAGAAGGTTGCTGTGAACCTGGGTCCCCACCATCTTGCTGCAACAGCAGTGTCCCCGAGGTATCCCCTGTCCCTGTGTCCTCTGCCCCTGCCCGATTCAGAAAAAGCCGTGGGCAAATGCCCGCTCCTGCGGCCCTCAGTAGCTCCCCTCACAGACAAAGGCTCCTTTGAGCACAACCGCAAAGTCATCCAGCAAAATTCAGGTAACTCGCCGAGATCCAGCACCGGTCGGCGCTGAGGATCGGGAATTACCGCAGCTCAGGAATTTACAGTTGTTTACGTGAGTCAGGGGCCAGGCTGGACCCCACATGCACGCAGCCCCTTGCACCTGATCCAGCCCTTTCCTGTCCCCTCCCCGCCCCGACATTTATTTGTTGAAGAAACCGGGTCATTTGTCCCATTTACTTTTATGTAAGTCTATTTTAATGCTGCCCGCGGCCTTTGCCATTTTGTTCTTACAGCATTTGCACTTCTTTTGTGATATATACTCTTTTTCATGGTTTTGATGTGATTTGTTAATGACAGCTTTTCCAAATCCTCTTTTCTCTTTATTTGTTCTGGTAACTAGGAAGATGCTTGGTTTTTATTACTGAAGTCGTACCTGGCAACACTGCTAAGTTGTCTTAATAATTTTAACAATTTATCTGTGTATTCATTTGGATTTTCTCTATATATAATCATTTTATCTGAAAACAATGACCTTTCCCTCTTTCTTTCCTTATGCCTGCTATTTCTGTTACGTTTGATAGTTGCTGTTGGGCAAGCTGGTGAATATTGAGTAGTTTTAGCAAGTGTTGCCATTCTGTTCTTTTTTTCTTCTTTTTTGTGTGCTGGGGATCAAACCCAGGACCTTGTGGGTGCTAGGCAAGTGCTCTACCACTGAGCTGCACACCCAATTCCTTGTTCTCAGTCTTAGGTGTTTTTTGTTTTTTTTTTTCTGAGACAGGGTCTCACTATGTAGTTCAGGCTGGGCTTGAAATATGTAGCCAAGGCTGCCCTTGAACTCATGACTGCCTTCCCAACTCAGCCTCCCAGGTGCTGGAAATACAGGTGTACACCACCACACCCAGCACCCTCAGTCTTAAAGGAATATTTTATTTTATTTTATTTTATTTTATTTTATTTTATTTTGCTGTACAGGAGATAGAACCCAGAATGTTCATACTAAGCTGCATTCCCATCCCTTTTTATTTTTTATTTTGAGACAGGGTCTCACCATGTTGTCCAGGGTGGCCTTGAACTCATGGTCCTCCTGCCTTAGCTAGGCTTGCAGGCATGTGCCACTGCGGCCAGTTAAAGGAACGCTTTTAATGTTCATGATTATCGGGACATAACACTGGGTTACAACAACCCATCCCATTCTCTTCTACTGCGAATTTGTACTTCAACATAATGGTAGCCAGCTGTGTGTCTCAGTAGCTGTGCCTGGTGGACACAGGAAGCAATCTTCATGTTTACCCACTTGGTATGATGAACAGCAAGGTGTGTGCACGTGTGCAAATGTGTCAGGCTGAGAATTTTACCCACATAATGTTCAATCTAACAGGTATTGTGTTTGTTTACCTGAGCATCACAGAGGGTGAAATACACCCACACCACTCTTCTGCTCTTTAAACATGTATTTTACCATAAATGGGATGTGGGTGTGACTCACCATAGCTGCACCTGGGGAAAGCAAAAACCCATCTGTGCATTTACTCACCTGGCAGATGAACACATGGCGTGTACAGGAGCTCCAAAGCAGCGACAGGTGAGTTTTACCCATGAAATGCTCATTGCTAAATTTCTGTGCATTTAGGATTTGTTTTCTAAAAAGTTTTCCTTTGATTTTTCTGGTAGAAGTAGCTCAATGCAGTACAATGGTACATGAAAAATCAGATTTGCAAATTTTGGAAGAGGGCAAAAGTGAATCATCAGATCTTTCATGGATGATGAAGATGATAATGACTTTGACATTAGCCATGTGAGGCAGAGTTCCCATGACAGTGACATGGAGCAAAAATCGACCAGTTCAGACACAGGGAATGCAGACAGATTGCTCCTTGATTCAGATGATGAAGAAAGCAGCAATATGACAACATATTTGACTAGCCGAAATGTTGCGAAACAGTCACACAACCAAATGAAACGATCCAGTTAGAACTAGGTCTGAAAACATAGTGAGGGTCTTGGCAGGGATGGAACCTACTGACAGAATGCCAGCACCGCCACTTGATGTTGGAAATTTTTGTAACAGACAAAATGCTACAAGATACTGTGAAATACACAAATGCTGAAATACAAGTAAAATGTTCTGTATACAACAGTAGCCATACTCAAAAATGTATTTATTATGACACCTCGCTAGCTGAACTGAAAGCACTCATAGGTCTGCTGTACTTAGCAGGGCTTTCTCATGGCAATTGCAGGAATGTAAAAGACTTATGGAAAGCAATGGGTGTGGGCTTGAGGTTTGTAGAATAACAATGATGCTGAGAAGATTTGGTTTCCTTCAAAGTTGCCTGACGACAAAACCACCTGCCAAGAAAGAAAAAGAACTGATACTCCGGCCACTATCCGCTCATGGTTCGAGAGATTTGTGGGTAATTGTCAAGCAATTTACACACCATCTGAATACGTGACTATCGATGAGCATCTTGCAGCATTTCATGGTCGCTGTAGCTTCAGGCAATATATTCCAAAAAAAACCTTCAAAATATGGCATAAAAATTTATGCCCTTGTAGATGTGAAGACTTTTTTTTTTTTTTTTTTGTGGGTACCGGGGGTCGACCTCAGGACCTCGCACACCAGCAGGCGCCCATGCCGCTGAACGATATCACCAGCCCTTTTTTCATATGTGGGTTCTGGGAGTTGAACTCGGGCCCTTGCGCTTGCCAGGCAGGCACTTATGCAGCTGAGTCATCTCACCGGCCCCAGATGTGAAGACTTAATACTTTCAACTTAGAAATTTATCCTGGAACTCAGCCACCAGATCCTTCTTCATATAGTAATAAACCAAATTATGTTGTAAACAGACTTTTTGTTCCCATCTCCCAAACTATCAGAATGTGACATTCAACAGTGTGTTTACAGGTTTCCAATTGATGTTACATTTGCTAACAGAGCACAAGTTGATCAGCGCAGGAACTGTAAGCAGGAACAAAGCAGAAATTCCAAATGAAATATTGCAATTTCAAGACAGAGAATTGTATGGTACAGTCTTTAGATTTCAGAAGGATATAACATTGGCCTTGTATATGGCAAAGAAAAATAAACTGGTACTGCTGATGTCAACGTTGCACCATGATGGAAATATTGATAGGGAAACCTCAACAAAACAGAAGGCTGAGATGGAAACTTTCAACAACAAAACCAAAGGCAGAGTAGATGTTGATGAGTTATGCAGCAACTATGGTGTCACTTGAAACACAAAGCATTGACCAATGGTTGTGTTTTACTCGATCCTAAACATGTGGTATAAATAGTTTGATAGTTTACAAAGAAAACAACAAGTGCAAAATATCACGGACAGGGCCGGTGAGATGGCTCGGCGTAAGCGCCTGCCTTGCAAGCGCGAGGGCCCGAGTTCGACTCCCGGAACCCACATACGAAAAAGGGGCCGGTGATATCGCTCAGTGGCACGGGTGCCTGTTGGTGCGCGAGGTCCTGAGGTCGTCCCCCTGGTACCCACAAAAAAAAAAAAAAAAAAATCACGGACAAATTTTATTAGAAGATTGGAACTGGAGCTCATAAGAGATAATTGAAGTAAAGATTTTTTTTGTACAGTTCTATTGGTATTTTCATTGTGGTTTATATAGGAATTTATTTCTGTTAGTTTTTAGACTTTGTACACCAAAAAACAGTCAATGTTGAAAATTTTGATGGTTCTTTATAAACACGCTAAATATTAAAAATTCAATACTTTATTTTTTGGATATTTTTTCCTGTTAAGTACTCATTGTTTAATATAATAAAACTCATGAAATTAAAATTAATAATTCATCAATAGGAATATTCTAAAGAATAAACATGGGTATTACACACCCACCATAACACACCTTTATGACAGAATTGGCGTTATGCCCTGTGGGCTATGTATGTACTTGCTGTGGGCCTTTTAAAAATCTAAATTGAAGCCAAAAAAAATCTACATTGATAATTTTTAAGTGTATGGGTTTATGGGGTGTCCACGTCTCACGCCGCCTTCCTCACGACTGGCAGCGCCCGCTGTGTGACGGGCCCGTGTGCTCGTGCATCCCCGTGGCGGGCGCGGGTGGGCCCCGTCGCCCGGCTCAGTGAGCTGCCGCGATGACCGTGGGGTGCGGGTGTCCCCACCTGACGCGCCCGCTCCACCAGGCTCCGCCCAGCAGAGCAGTGGGCCCTGCCGCGGGTCACCGTTCGCTTGTGTCCTCTCCTTACTTCGTTTAAGACGCTCATCTCTAGTACGCGTTTGCTGTGTTTTATAAAAATATAGACGGAAAGTCAGCTTTCACCGTTGCTTCTTCCTGTGCTGATGGCGTGGGTCCCCCTGGTGTGCGTTCCAGGAGTGTCGTCCTGGCCGCGCCCTGCCCTCCCCTGCGAGCGGGTGCGTGGCTCGCCGTGGGTGCTGTGGGCCAAGCCTAGGCTGGGACGCGCGGCCTAAGCGCGTTGTCTGTTGCTAGGTAACTGCCAGGTCCGTTTATACTTTCTGCAGGTAAGCCTGGGCTTTAATGTCTCTTTTAAGTAGTAGAGAATTTGGCTTTCGTTACTGTTTTTTGCAAATCCAATTTGAGAAGATACTTGCCTTGAGCTTGGCCTGTTAAGCCATTTATATTTTTGCCTTCTCCGGGATTATTATTATTATTTTTTATGTGGGTACCGGGAGTCGAACTCAGGACCTTGTGCTTGCCAGGCAAGTGCTTATGCCGCTGAGCCATCTCACCAGCCCTTCGCTTGGATTTTAACCGGGCAGTTTCCTAGTGTTTGGTAAGTTTTTCATGGTTTTCCAAGAAAATGAAGATGTGACTTTATCTAGCACTTGTCATTGTTTCCTGGCTGGTCACCTGGCCGAGAGTGGCCCCCCAAAGAGAGTCTGGTGCTTGCTTTTTGGGGCCTCAGCTCTGGAACCTGTCTCCACGCAGGAGACCCTGATGGCCTGCTCCGTGCTCGGGTCCCCCCCCGAGGGACACCACACTCAGGAGCCTTTGCTTCATCCTTGTAGACAAAAGAATCTTCCAGAGTCTTCTGTGTGGATTTGAGAGGAGCTGGACGCTGGGGAGTGGTCACACGTAACCCCTGCTCCTGGAACTCGGCAGACAAGCGCGTCCCCAAGGGCGTCCACTGGAAGCTGTGTCATGACGGCCACCAGGAGCCAGGGGAACAGAGCCCGGTGGTCTGGCCGTGGGCCAGGCATCTTCTGAAAACCCTGCCCAGTCAGGTTAATCGGCTCCGGAGTGGGAGGGTTACACTGAATCTCACAGGGCACCCTGGGATGCTGCCTCATGGGACTTTTTTTTTTTTTAAGGCCAAAAACTTTAGTTTTCAGGGAAATACAAGATGCGTGTAAACACAAACCAAATACAAAACAAAACAGCCCAAATCTTACAGTCCAGGAGCGTGCCAAGACAGAGCATTTCTGCAGACCAGAGAGTCCCGTCAAAGTGATAAAGGACACCTGGAAAGTGGCAGGCCAGGGGCTGGGTCTCTTCCCCAGAGCACTGCATGTTTGTGAGGAGATTTAAAAAGCTCACCATTAAAAATACCAGAAGCATGAAGATACTTTAGCACCACCGTTGAACCTGGGAATATTTTAGCACTCACGCTGACTGCACTGCACATAATGTCCATCTCCCAGTTTCTCTGCTGAGGGGGAGAGGAAAACACCTGGACCCCATGGCGTCCACTCAGAACTGGGCAGGGCTGTGTGGACGCCATGAGGAATCTCCTGCAGTTCTGGAGCCTCGGCGCATCCACCAGTTCACACCCGACCACACAGCCCATGGTGATGGGCACTCACACCTGTCCTGCTCGCAAGTCACCAGCTGCAGACCTCGCAGTAACCCGCAGGGACGCCCATCCCCCACGCCGTGTCCTGGGTTTACAAAGGCGCCAGGGCAAGTGAGAGGCGGACGCACGCTGGCGACCCTGTGCCTCGCTGAGTAAAACAAGTAAACATGGGCAAAGGAGATGCTAAGAAGCCGAGAGGCGAAATGTCATCATATGCATCCGTTGTGCAAACTTGCCGAGAGGAGTGCAAGAAGCAGCACCCAGATGCGTCCATTAACTTCTCAGAGTTTTCTGAGAAGCGCAGAGAGGTGGAAGACCATGTCTGCTAAAGAGGAAGGGAAATTTGAAGACATGGTAAAGGCGGACAAGGCTCGTTATGAAAGAGAAATGAAAACTTATATTCCTCCTAAAGGAGAAACAAAAAATAAGTTCAAGGATCCCAGTGCGCCCAACAGGCCTCCTTCAGCCTTCGTGTTGTGCTCCGAGTGTCGCCCAAGAACCGAAGGAGAACGCCCTGGCCTCTCCATTGGTGATGTCGCAGAGAAACTGAGCAGTGTGGAATACTGCAGCAGATGACAAGCAGCCGTACGAGAAGAAGGCTGCCACGCTGAAGGAAGAGCACGAAAAGGACGTCGCTGCCTACCGAGCTAAAGGGAAACCTGATGCAGAGAAAAAGGGGTTGTCGAGGCTGAAAACAAGAAGAAGGAAGAGGAGGAAGACGAAGAGGAGGAGGAGGAGGAAGAGCATGAAGACGATAGTGATGAATAAATTGGTTCTAGTGCAGTTTTTTTTTCTTGTCTATAAAGCATTTAACCCCCCTGTACACAACTCACTCCTTTTGAAAAACAAAAATTGAAACGTAAGGCTGGGTAAGATTTGTTTTTAAACCTTATGGTGTCTTTTTTGTGTGTGTAGTTAACACACTACCGACTGTGTCTGTAGATAGCCCCGTGCTGGTGGTGTTTTCAGGAGCCACTCACCGTGCCTGGTACAGTGTGGGGCTGTAAATCGGCACGGAAATTTAAAGCAGGTTCTTGTTGGTGCACAGCACAAATTAGTTATATATGAGGATGGTAGTTTTTCATCTTCAGTTGTCTTTGATGCAGCTTATACGAAATAATTTTGTTCTGTTAACTGAATACCTCTAATTGCAAAAAAAAAGTTGCAGCTGTTTTGTTGACATTCTGAATGCTTCTAAGTAAATGCAATTTTTTTTTTTTTATTAAAGAAAAGCCTATTGTAGAGAACAAGTTGAAAATTCAAGAATGGTAGCCATGTACCCTTCTCTTTAAGAGCAGTGTGCTTTGGTCAGAAGCCACTAAAATACTGGAAGGGCATACTGACGGGCGCTCCCTTCACCATCCGGTTCATAACGTGCCAGCAGACTCGGCAGACCGAGCTGCCGCGGTACGAGCGTCAGGAGTACCTGGTCGGCAGTGGAAGGAGGTTCCTCCCAGGTGGACCTGGCAGACGCCGCGCTTCAGTTTGGGGATGGTGCGTCCCCGCTGCGTGGCCCATCACAGTCGCTGATTCACAGCTCGAGAGGTCAGCTCTGGCCTGGACAGAGGCGGGGGGCAGAATCAGTTGGGGACCTGGAAGATGGAAGTGAGTCTTCCGGAAACGGCTTCTGAACTCGGACTCGTTTATTGCCTACAACACCCCTTCTGCACTGAGTAAATCAACGCCGAATCAGCTGCGGCCAGTGAGTGGCAGTCTTCTCTGGCCAGCTTCTTCTGTGGCCAAATTTGGAGGATTTTCCAAACTTCAGCCCTGGCTGGATCCTTGGATGTCGAATCATAAAATTCCCTTCCTATCTGCTCGCTTCTTTCTGAAACACTCAGCATCAACTTCTTCCTTCTTTCTGACCAACAAAGACAAACCTCCAAACTCTCTTTCTACTTCCCACACCTTTTCTGCCTAGAAGACACCTCTTCTGGAAGCCTCCTCCCCAGTGAAGGGATGTAAGCCCCACTCTTGGGACTTTGATGCACAATTTTTTCTTTAAAACATAAGTTACTGGTATTGATTTATTAATAATTTATCCAAGACACATTATTAGGTATTGAAAATACTTTTAGTGAGTCATCCTAAATCAATTGCTAAATTAAACAATGAAAAATTCCTACAGTTTTAGTTCTCATGCGTAGCAACACTGGTGTCCACTCACCTGTCGCCTTCTTACTTTACTGTGACAGGGTTATTCCCAGTGTCAGACATCTGTGTAACAGGAGTGTTGACCTACAAGCACATGACATCTACTCTTTCATTATGAGTCACGATGTTAGGTGTCACAAGCAATAGGCCTTGAAACCAATCACATATTTAAAGTACAGTAGATCTGGGTGTGGTGGCGCACGCCTGTAATCCCAGCACTCTGGAGGCTGAGGCAGGAGGGTTACCGAAGGTTCGAGGCCAGCTTGGGCCCCATAGTGAGCTCAAGGCCAGCGTGAACTACATAAGAGACCCTGTCTCAAAAAAAAAAAAAAGGAAAAAATAAGTAGAAGCCATACCTTGAGTTTAACTTTCACAGGACAAATTAAGGTGCTAATGAAGGTACTGCTACCTAACATTCTTTCATGAGTGAAAGTCTTTTTTTTGTTTTGTTTTGTTTTGTGGGTACCAGGGGTCGACCTCAGGACTTCGCGTGCCAGCAGGCGCCCGTGCCGCTGAGCGATATCACCGGCCCTTTTTTCGTATGTGGGTTCCGGGAGTCGAACTTGGGCCCTTGCACTTGCCAGGCAGGCGCTTACGCCACTGAGCCATCTCACCAGCCCCATGAGTGAAAGTCTTAAGGTCAACATGTGGGCCTATAAAATTCTTTTTTTTTTTTTTGGTACCAGGAATCGAACTCAGGATGTTGAGCTTGCCAGGCGCTTGTGCCGCTGAGCTATATCCCCAGCCCAGGCCTATAAAATTCTGTACCATGAGTCCACACAAGCAAACTCCTAGCCTTCCCAAATGATAACCAAGGTGTGATGAATAGTCTGAAGTTCTTTAAAAATTATTTCTGAGCCTCAGGTACTGTGTGTGTTCTATTGCGGTCACATTCATACGCAATGAGATGCATAGATCTTAAATGTTCAGCTGGTTGCATTTTTGATAGTTTCATTCACCTGTGTAACCACTACCCAAAATGAGGCATGGAGCCCTTCCTCCCATCCCCACGTTCCCCCACCATGCTGCCTCCTCTCTGGTGTTGCACCCACAGTTTTGCCTACACTGGGCTTCTGTGAGCGCCTCGTCTGCCTCCTTAGTGTGGGGCTGTTGGGGCTCACGCGGCTGTGTCCATCCGCCCTTCACTCTTCATTGCTGAGCGTTTTCCTTTGTGTGGATGTCCAGCAATTTGTTTCTCGTTCTCACGTTGACGGACACGTGCATTGTTTCCAAGTTGGAGCTATTAAGAACAGGGTGCTATAAATATTCCTGTGTGAGTTTGGTATGGACACGCCGTTGTTTCTTAGCAACACCAGGACTTGCTGGTCAGGCTTTGGGACGCGTTTGGAAGAAGTTGCCTGGCAGAATCCAAATTCTGCTTCACTCTTGCCGTCTGGGTGTGAAAGTACCAGTCCCCACGACCCTGCCTGCACTCCGCATTGCCGTATTTTTTGTTTCAGGCGTTCTAGTGCCTGTACAGTGATATCTCACTGTGATTTTAATTTGCATTTTCCTGGTGACCGTCAGTGTTGCAGAAAGCGTCACCTGCTTATTGACCATCTCTGTGTCTTCTTGTGTCACATCTGTTCTAAACCTTTTGACTTTAAAATTGGAGTTTAGGGCTGGTGAGATGGCTCAGCGGCGTAAGCACCTGCCTGGCAAGCGCGAGGGCCGGAGTTCGACTCCCAGAACCCACATACGAAAAAGGGGCCGGTGATATCACTCAGCGGCACGGGCGCCTGCTGGCGCGCGAGGTCCTGAGGTCGACCCCCGGTACCCACAAAAAATAAAAATAAAAAATAAATAAAAAATAAAATTAGAGTTTATATTGTCAATATTTAGGAGCTCTTACTATATTCTGCATACAAGATCTTTGTCAGACACCTGTACTACAAATATTTTTTGCCTAGTGTGTGGCTTATCCATTTTCTTAATGTCTTTTTAATGAGGCATCATGAATTCCTATAAAGTCCAAACTTTTTGGTTTCTCTTTTTAATCTGTGATTGACTGATACTTTGTAATGATCTTTTTGCAGCTAACTTCTGTCTCTCAGGATGGAAGAGGATGCTGGCTTGCTCCCCGACGAGGAGCTTGTGGACGACGTTGTGGAGGGTGGAGGTAAAGACTGCACGCTTCTCTCCAACGACAAAGACAACGATGGGCCCAGGGCTGCTCCTTAATTCTCTTTCTTGCAGGGAGACTCATCTATTAAATTGGTATTTTTCCTCAATGAAGGAGCTGATTATTGTCTTACTCGGAAGAAGGATAAATGACAGCTGGGAATTTTGAAAGAGACACTAGTTTTCTACTTTCTGGCATAACTATTGAGACGTGGGGGCCACTTTTATCCCAGTCCTCTGAATGTGACCTGTTTTTATTTTCAGTCATTTTTACAGAGATTGAACGGCCGTGTGGCAGTAAACCCCGTAGTTCCCCTTGCCATGTTTAGCTGGAAGTCTGTGGTGATTTCCTAAAACAAGGATTCTCTAGAACCCCGGACATTTTTTTCCAGTACTGGGAATTGAACCCAGGGCCTTTGCCAGCTCTTTTTCACTTGTTTGTTTTGAGACAGTGTTCACTGACGAATTGCTAAATTGCCCGGGCTGGGCTTGAACTTGCAGTCCTCCTGCCTCAGCCTCCCAGAGTGCTGGGATTACCAGTGTGGACCACCATGCATGGCTTAAAAATTGTTGGAGACATAAAGAGGTTTTAAGTATGTTGTTTCTGTCTTTCCACGTTTACTGTGTGAAAGAGTGAAGCTGAAAGTGCTTCAGCATTTATTAATGCACAATGCCAGTAATGAACTGAGCTGTCATTAGTAACCGCATCCACTTCAGCAGACTCCTGTGTCTCCAAGAGGCCTCCAGCAACTCCAGTGAACGCACAGGAAATAAAAGGCTGAGCGTGTGTAGCACAATCGTGAACACGGGTTTAGTCTGAAGACCCCTGAAGGAGTGTTGGGGCCCCCTGGTTCCCTGACCCCTGCTTTGACAACCTCTTTGTTCATCCAGTTTGAGACTTGAATGTTTGATCTGCTGTTTATTTGGGTTTTGGGGGTTTCTTTACTTTTTTTTTTTTTCCTTGGTTGTCAGTTGTTTGTTTTTGGGACGGGCTCTTGCTATATGGTCTGAGCTGGCCTGAACCCATGGCAGTCCTGCTTCAGCCTCTTAAATGCTAAGATTAAAAGCATGCACCACCACCCCCAGCTGTTTTTTTTTTAACTCTTCTTGCCTTAATTTCTAGAAGCAGACAAATTAGAGGATCCAGAGTTTGAGGTGAAATGTGCTCCTCTGGGAATGGAGAACGCCGCTGCCCCCAGCTGCCCCCGGTAATTCTTGGGGGGAAGGGGAGCTACTCCCCACCCCCTAGTGCAGCTCCTGCAGTGGGACGTGGAGCCGCGGGCATAGATGACCCCGAGTCATGCGAGCCGTGGACGAGGTGGGTGGCAGCCACTGTCCGTTTCATTCCAAGTCCCGGGAAGGAAAGAGGCACCGATGCCGAGAAAGTGAAGATGCCAACCGCGGCCAGAGACGGGGCGCAGGCCTCCCAGCTGCGCAGGAGTCTGGACCTTCTGGACAGGGCACACGAGGACAAGGGCCTGTTCCTCCAGAAGACCAGGTGGGCCTGCCGCGCCCCGGAGCTCAGCGCCTCCTGGTCCTCGCCCTCGAGCTCCGAGGCCAGAGCTCCACTGGGTTTCAGTCTGTTGCCCTCAACCAAGGGGAGCCCCAGAACGGGACAGGGTCCTGCCCTGGCCAAGCACCCAGCGGCCCCGGCCCATGCGGATCCAGGGGACCTCCTGGCCCCCGTGTGGCCCCCAGTGGGCTTTTCCAGAAACAGACAGATGAGGCCTTGCTCGTGTCACACCATAGTCAGAGACCCCGGGAGGACGCGGTGCCCCAGCCCCTGCCTGGGCAGCGGGGAGCCAGGCCGGACCCTTCCCCACCTGCTGCCCCCTGGGGGGAGCGTCACAGACCACGCCCGATGCTCACCGCAGAGGGGAGCTGTGCGCCTGTCGCCACAGGATGGACCTCCTGAGCAAGCAGCAGGCGAGCGTGGCTGCCGAGGTCACCCAGGAGAGGAAATCCAGCAACATGTAAGCGTCCGTGCGCCGGGAGTGGGGGCACGGCGAGGCCAGAAGCTGACAGCCACACCCCAGGGTGGGGACAGAAGTCAGGCCCAAGGTTGGGACTGACGCGTTCCCGTGATGCACCTGGCTCCTCTCTGGGGTTTTAAACCTGTCTGGATCTGGGGTGCAGCAGCCCAGGGTCCTCAAAGAACCCTAGGGCTGACCGGTTGCTCAGAACCCACTTCCAGGCACCATATACACGCAGGGGGTCCTGACCTGCAGCGTCCACACAGCGTGTCCTCTGGTCAGTGTCACTCAGGCCTTTCTTGGAGAAGGCCCCACCCCAGGTCTTCCACACAGGGACCCCAACACCCGCTCACCCTGCTGCATCACAGGCTCTGGGGTGGGCGGCGCTCAGGGAGCACTGTGGCCCCTGGAGGGAAGCAGGACCAGGTGGGGCTCAGTGGCTCAGGTCAGCAGGCATGGTAGTGTTTTGAGGTGTGCTGAGTCCCTCCTGGGTGAGGCCTGCAGGGCCTGGGAACCAATAGTTTGGCTTCCAGACTCCCGGGAGGAAGCCGGCAGGAAGGCAGGAAGCCTCATGCGGGGGCCAGCGGGGCAGGCGGGCTCCGGTGCCCCTGTGGTGAGGCCCTTGGCGGCCCCACCTTCTCCAGGGCCCACCTGCAGCCCTCCTGTCCCCGTCACTGTGCCAGGGCAGCCGTGGGCCGGCTGCAGGCCACATCCCGACGCCTGCACCTGGAGCTGGAGAACGAGCGCGACCTGCAGTCAAGAATCAAGGCCGTGGGCCGGTGAGACGGCTCAGCGGCTTAAGCGCCTGCCTTGCAAGCGCGAAGGCCCGAGTTCGACTCCCGGAACCCACATACGAAAAAGGGGCCGGTGATATCGCTCAGCGGCACGGGTGCCTGTTGGTGCGCGAGGTCCTGAGGTCGTCCCCCCGGTACCTAAAAAAAAAAAAAAAAAAAAAAAGAATCAAGGCCGTGCTGCAGGAGAGCGAGTGAGTTGGGCGGGCGTGGGCACCACTGGGGCCGCAGGAGCAGTGGATGCAGTGATTACCCGGGGTGGAGGGGTGAGGCCTCTGGGCCTTGTGTGTCCTGAAGCAGCGAGGAGCTGGGAGCTGACACCCAGTAAGGCAGTGAGGTGCCAGAGCCGTCCGGTCTGGGCATTTTCTGCTCTCCGCCTGGGTTCCGCTCTTGGGGATTGCAGCTTCAGTCTCTGTCCTTTTCCATTTCCTGGTCCCTGTGCTCACTTACAACGTGCTTCGCTGGTCCGGAGGTGCCCCCGGCTTTTTTAGAAGCACCTGGGAGGAGACAGAGCGTGGCTCTAGAAAGCGGCAGCCAGGTCTGGGTTCCACCAGAACTGGCCCATGGGCCTAGCAGACAGGGTCCATGGGTTGAGCCCCTTGCCATGGCCCAGGGAGGATTGGCGGTGGGTGGCAAGGCTCCCGTCCACATGCTCTGGCCCTGATTCATGACAGCGGTCGGAGGAGCCCTCCTGGCAAGCGCTGTCCTGGCACTCTGGTTTGCTCACGCTGTCCCTGGATCCTGTCCCCAAGCCTCCGGCCACTGGCTGCTGCCCGTGAGCCCTTCAGGCCAGGCCTCTGCCAGTACCCCTTCCAGGCGCATGACCACTAGCCACTCTTGGTCAGTGGCTTCCTGGGCTCCATTCACAGAGAGGGGAGAAGGCAGGCGCTGCCCCAAAACCTAAGGCCCATGCAGACCCTCGTCAGCTCCAGGGACCTCACTGCGGCTCAGTACACCAGGGTTGTTACGTCTCGAGGTCTCTCTGGGCGAAAGTCAGGGTGTCGCAGGGCTGCGCTCGTCCCCAGGCCTGGCCAGGGTCCTTCCTCCTCCCCCACAGCCAGCGTCTTCATCGTCTGCTGCTCTCACTACATATGCGGTGGAGGTGAGGGGGCTTGCGTGGTCCCCATCTGTCTTGGCCCTCGGGACCCCAAGATCAGTGAGCTGCCCGAGCCCCTTCTGCCTGGCCACCTCCTCCTGGCCAAGTGTGGCCACTGGCCCTGTTCCCATATTGTGCCCCAGCCACACCCTGCACGATGCAGAGGACCAGGGCACTCGGAGGGCCAGGCCACCCCAAGGGCAGTACCACACACACGCAGGGCCCTGCCACACGCTCGGACGCTAGGTCTTCCTCAGTCAACCCGAGGAGCTGCTGGTGTCTCAGCCCTACGGCTCCACTTGTCCACACTGGTGCCCGCCTCAGCCTGGCCACTTGAACTCACCCCCACCGTGGCACTGTCCCTCTGAGCCATCTGGCGCCACTATGGAAATGCCCACACCGCAGATGACCCTCCACGGTACTCTCAAGCGACCCTGAAGGCCACCACCCACATCCCCAGAAGTGGACAGCCCACCTCGAGGAAGGTCGTCCTGGTGAGGACACTGGGCAGGGCAGACTGGCTGTGTCACCGGCAGGTCACCTGCTGTGTTAGGGATGCTGGCATCACCTCACCCCCAGCCGTGGGACGATTCACAGCCACACCAAGGTGAGGCAGAGTGCAGCCTCCTCTTCCACAACCTCAGATGACGCAGTCCAGACGCCAGGACGCTCAGGCGGGCGGCCCCGGTGCCTGCACACACACTGGCCAGGACAAGATCCACACAAGGGCGTCGGGTCCACATCTCACCCAGCAGCAGCAGAGCTGTCACCGTCTCCTGGGCCGGGACAAGCCAGGAAGGGTGTGGAGTCTGGTAACTGTCAACCGAAGGCCAGTCCCGTCAGCCAGGCAGCTTTCAGACAGCCCGCCTGGCTCAGCTCGGTGCTGCCAGGACCCCAGCATGGGATGGGGTTGGGGGTCGTCATGTGCTGGCTGAGGCAGGACACTGCCCGTATCAGCAGCGATGCAGAGCTGCCCAGCAACCTGCTGCACCCATAGCTGGTACAGCTGTAACAGGGACCACAGGCCCTCCGTAAAGATCTATGGCAGAGCTTCAGAAATTAAGAAACTGGCTGGGGGAGGTGACGCGAGCATGTGTTCCCAGCACTCTGGGAGGCTGAGGCAGGAGGGTCACAAGTTTGAGTCCAGCCAGAGCAATTTAGAGGTTTAGTGAGACCCTGTCTCAAAATAAAAAATAAAGAGGGCTTGGTGGGAAGACTGTGGGTTCAATCTCCAGTACCACACAGAAAAAGAAAGGGGACCAGTGAGATGGCTCAGCAGCGTAAGTGCCTGCCTGGCAAGCGCGAGGGCCCGAGTTCGACTCCCGGAACCCACATACGAAAAAAAGGGCCGGTGATATCGCTCAGCGGCACGGGCGCCTGCTGGCGCGCGAGGTACTGAGGTCGACCCCCCGGTACCCACCAAAAAAAAAAAAAAGAAAGAGAAAAAGAAAGGAACCTAAAACCTGGCTTTGTAAAGGAGTCGCTCTCACATGCTCCCGGGCTCTGCTGGTGTGCAGTGGCCCCATGCCCTGGTGTGGCACCAGGTCACACTAAGCCAGGCCCCTTGGCTCCTGCCAGCGTTGGGCTGGGGGTGTGGAGGAGGGGCTGAAACCCTGGGAGGCGTTGCTGGGCTCTGGGCTCCTGGGAACCAGCCTTATCTGAGGGGCTGCCGGGGGTGCTCAGCAGGGCCGGGGCTAAGCTTCTGGCCGTCCCCACTGCCCACAAACACGTGTGTCCCTCTAGAGTCTAGGTGGGGGCCTTAACCCTGAGGAAGGTGGCGGAGGCCCTGCAGGTCTGGGAGGTGATGCGACCACCAGGGGTCAGCGCCCCCAGGAAAGGGCTCCGGCGACCAAGTCTCCTGTACCGCCAGTCTCGAGAGGACAGCTAGATGGTGCCATCATGTGGGATGGGTCATCAGCAGACCCGGAACCTGCTGGAGCCTCCGGGTTGGACCTGGGGCATCCAGAACTTCGAGGAACAAACTTGCGTTGATTTTAAACTCCCAGAGTCCTAGTGTTCTGTCCCAGCAGCAGGATCAGCTGCCCCCATACCCTGACTGTGACACAAGAGACCCCGAACACTGAGACCACGGCCTGGGGAGAAGCAGCACCCCCAGAAGGCCTGATTCTCTTCAGAGCTCAGGGTGGAGGACGACGTGAGTCCTGAGTGGGGTGGATGGAAACTCCGAGCACCGATGTGCCATCGGGTCAGGCCGGTGGGGAGAACTGTCAGGGAGAGCGGGGTCACGGCGGAAAGGAGTGACCCTGCTCAGTACAGGGAAATCGAGGGCTTCATGTTACTCAGCAAAGACCTCAGCGGGCCCCGCATTGCACTTAAAGCTGTAAAACCTTAACTGCCAACACCGAGAGTCCAGCGTGGGAAAGGGTGTCATAAACCAGGCTCCCTGAGGAAAGAGATGGAGAAGCCTCGGTGAAACATGACAATGGCTCCGGCCACGTGTCGTATGGGACTCATCTCCCCGGACCCAGGAGCCGCTGGGCATCAGCAGCCTGCACTGTCCGTGCGTCAGGGAGAAAGCTGCGCACAGCCACAACGAGGCTGACTTCAGTCCAGGGGCCATGAGCTAGGCATGGCGGTGCACACCTGCAACCCCAGCACTCAGAGGCTGAGGCAGGAGGATCAAAATTTCTAGCGCACCTGGGCAACTTAGGGACTTGCCATGACCTTGTCTCACAATAAAAGGTAAAAGAAGGCTGGGCCGAGGCTCAGTGTGAAGGGCCTGGGCTCCATCTCCTGCACTGCCGAAGAGCGGGGGTCACAGGCAGTGACCACTGCAACGGGTCTTGCAGCAGGGGAAAGGGAGTGGACTTGACTCCGTGGTCATGTTTGTTTTTTTTTTTTTTTTTTGTGGGTACCAGGGGGTCGACCTCAGGACCTCGCGCGCCAACAGGCACCCGTGCCGCTGAGCGATATCACTGGCCCCTTTTTCGTATGTGGGTTCCGGGAGTCGAACTCGGGCCCTCGCGCTTGCAAAGCAGGCGCTTACGCCGCTGAGCCATCTCACCGGCCCGTGGTCATGGTTTTTGAGAAGCACTTAACAAAGCAGCAGAAGGGAGTTTTCCTGACGTGATGCAGAGCATCTGCTAAGAACTGACGGCGAACGTCAAGCTGGTTGAGTGTGAGGCATTTGCTTTACCATGCGAGTAAGGCATTGCACGGCCGAGCCACTTCCCTCCTGCCTCGTGGGGAGTTGGAGCCCGGTGACGTGTGTGTGGGTCACTCTACCACCGCTGTCCAGGGTACCTTTATACCCGCTGCCTGCAGAAGCTCCTGGTGCTGCACTTCAGGACAGGGTCCTGGTTCTCTCTCAACCTCCCGCTGCTCCGCGGGAGCATCCCAGCTGAAGACAGCCTGGGAACTTCCTGTGCCAGCAGCCGAGGGGCACTGTGTGTGTCACCAACAACCCAGGACAGATTTGCCTGAGACCAGAAGCCGGGCAGGTCCCCTGTTGTCCAGCTAGTATGAGGGTTGGCTGCTGCCAGGCTCCGAGCCCATGCCAAGCACATCTGAGGACTGGCAGGGCTCCCAGGCCTGCAGGAAACAGTCCCGGCCACTTTCCCTGACTCTTCCCTCAGGTCAGGTAGGGCCTGCAGTGGTCAGCTGACCCAACCCTAGGCCAGATGAGCACCCATGGGCCCACAGGAAGTCAGTGCGGGGCTCCAGCCTGGATGCAGTTGTTGTGATGGTGACTTCCCAGGGTAGGAGACTTTGAACAGAGGCTCCCTTGAGGGAACTGCCCTGTCATGGGGGCGACCAGCATGCCCCAGGAGTGCTTGTCACAGCCTGGTGCCAGGCGGCTCAGACCAGAAGGGCTGCTCCACAGAGGCTGGCCCCGGTCTCCATTGAGCGCCTCCTGTCTTCAAGGAACGCCATGTGGCACCTTGAGATCAAGAAGGGGCAGCTGGAGGACATCCGGAAGTCCAGCCACGAGGAGGCAGAGGCCAGGGACCGGTGCCTCCAGGCACATGCGGCTCAGCAGCTCCGCAGGGAGGAGGAAGCCTCAGGGAAGGCGGAGAGGAACCGGCGGCTACGGATCCGGTGAGTGGCACCGGGCTGTCCCTGCATCCCAGCTGGCTCCTGGGCACCAGGGATTTCCCTGCCCTGCCTGCCAGCCCCTGCCCAGGCTCCTTGAAAGGCCTCTAGCCACAGTCACCAGGGCCAGCGTCACCAAAGCCATACCTCCTCAGGGGGCCATTCCCAGTTCCACCCATGTCTGGCTGCTCCTCCACCCTCCCGGAGCCTGGCATGCTCAGGCTCAGTCCCCAGCATCCCAAGTCCCCTCTCAGGGAGTCCCTCCCCACTGGCCCTCCAGTCCCCATGGCCCCTGGCCCAGGCCTGTCCCGAGCATCTGGCTTCCCCACCCTCCATCATGCACCCCACCTCCATCCGCTGCCCCAGGTTACCCCCTGCTCCCCACAGCACCCCCATCCCGGTCCTCTGTCTGCCCCTCCTTGCCTGCTCCTCCTGGTCCCCATCTCCCCATCTTTGCCGGCCCCTTCCCCTCTCACGGCCCCACCCACTGCACCAGCCCCACTTCTGGAGGCCCCTGAGCTCTGGAGCGCCTCATGTTTCGTCTGTGTTGCCCACGGGGCAGCCCTGCCTGCTGCTGCTCGAGGGCTCCTGGCCGGGAGGAGCCTGCGCAGGGAGAGGCTGCAACAGGAGCCACGTCCCCTGCTTGTGTCACTGCAGGAAGTCCTTGCACACGCAGAGGGAACTAGGGCTCAGGCACCAGCAGCTGGTGGAAGACGCCCAGAAGAACCACCGGGTGGCGGTGAAGTTCCTGAAGGCCTCCCTGGGCCGGTGGGTTCCTCTCGACCTCACTTCCTGTCCTGGCCCCTAGGGATCCTGGCCCCTAGGATGTGGGTCCCTCGCATTTGTTCTAAAATCCCCCCCTATTTTACTGTGAGCCCATCAAGTCATCATCAGAACCCAGCTAATCTGTGGTTTTAGCTCTGAGCTGCTGTTTGTTTTTGGAAAAAGATCGTGAGGCACAGTGAGCCCCAAGAGGGAGAAGGTGGCCACGTCCTCTCCCTGCTGCCTTCCTGCTGTCGCCTTCCCTGGCTTCCTGGTGGACGGTGCAGCACCTGAGGCCGCTGTTTCACGCCTGCACATCAGCCTGCTGTCCCTGTTAAAGGTGCGTCTTCCTCCAGGGTCCGGGAGCGAGAGCAGAAGGAGGAGCTGGAGTCCCGCGAGCACCTGCAGCGGCGCATGGAGGCCGTCCTGGCTCTGAAGAACAGCATCACTGCCAACCGGGTAGGCATGGCCCGGAGCCGGCCGCGTCCCCTGGGCCCTGTTACGGGCCAGACCCCTGGAGTCACTGGGCTGGCACCATGGCTTCCTGCAGGGCGCAGGCTCAGGATCTCAGCCCAGGGAACAATAGGGACCCCTAGGAACACGGGGCCCGGGGCCAGGCTGGGGTCCGGCCTTGCAGGGGTACGGAGACAATGGGAGACAGTACCTCAGAGGCTCAGGGCAGGGCTGTGTGGACAGCCCGGGCCAGTGCTGCACACCCAGGACTGGGTTTTGGGTGGGGTAGACAGGAAGAGCTGTGGAGTTCGCAGTGTCCCCTGGAGAGGCGTGGGTGTGTGCACACACGTAGGTGTGTGGTGTGCACATATGTGCGTGTGTGTTTGCATGTGAATGGGTGTGTACTTGCGCTGGCCTGTGCAGACCCCCGGGCTGCAGCTTTGCCTGTTTGCAGGAAACACTGCGGAAGTTTCAGGCCTGGGGCCAGGCCAAGGCGGAGCGGGCGGAGCAGCAGGCCAGGGCTGAGCAGCAGGAGGTCCTGGCCCAGGGCAGGGATGCCTTCAAGCACCTTTTCCACCAGCGCCGCCTCCAGGAGCTCGAGGCGCAGAGGCGGTGCGGGCAGTGGGCTCGGGTGGCTGTGGCTGGGAGGGGGGCGCCCGGCTCCTCCCCGTCCCACTCTGCCTCTTGCCCTGGCTTGGCCGTGACCTGCCTGACCAGGGCCCCCTGCTCCTGCCAGGGCCCTCCCTCCACACACTGCTCCCAGCTACAGAGCCGCACGGAGCAAGGGCCCCATATTCATCTCCTCCAGGGGCCTCGGTGCAGCTGAGATGCGGCTCTGCTCTCAGCCTCCTCCTCCTCAGGCAGCTGCTGCTGCCCGCCCCGCACTGCCCTCCGCTTCCTATTCTTGTCTCCCTGACGGAGTTCAGTGCAGTCTCCCATCCCCGCTGTCAGGTGGGGTTCCCTGAGCCAAGGTCCTAGCGAGGCGGACTCTCCCACCTCAGGTCCACACACAGTGCCCAGCACCTTCTTCCTGGGAGTCCCGACCCTGGCTGGGCACTGCTGAGGGTCAGCCTGGGTGTGGTCTCCTTTGGTCTGGCCTGGGCCCGGCACTGGGTGGCACCGAAGTGCAGCAGGCGTCCAGCTGTCTTCTGAGAAGCGCTTCCCGTAGGGCCTTCGAGGAGGACCAGAAGCTTCGGAAGCGGGAGATCGTTGGTCGCATCCTGAAGGAGGAGGCCCAGGAGGAAAGCCGCAGGGAGGGAAAGCGGCCCCCCGCCAAGGCCACCGCTCTGCGGACGCTGAGGGACCAGACCTGGAGCTACATCTCTGCCTTCTGTGAAGGGAAAGCGACCCCCATGGCCGCCCGGCACTCGCTGGTGGGCAGAGCGATGATGTTTTTTTTTGGGGGGGAGGCCACTCGAAGCCCAGGGCCATGGCACCCCCTGAACAGCAAGAGGGCTGTTTCCCTCTGGGAGGCCTCGGGGTGCCCTCAGCATCCCTGAGAAGGCCTTGTCTACTCCAGGGGCCCTCTGCCCCTCCTCTTCATCCCCGGCCCCTTCCCTTGTCCTCTCTCCACGGAGGCCTCCCGCCACCCCAGCCCCTGCCCGCCGCGTCCCTCCATAGCAGCCTCCGTCTGTCCTGGGGATGGGTTCCAGGGTGCAGCAGAGTCCTCTGTTTTATTTATTTATGTATTATTTTTTTAACGTGGGTACCAGGAGTCGACCTCGGGACCTTGAATTTGCCAGCAAGCACTTGTGCCGCTGAGTGATATCACCGGCCCTTTTTTTTCCTTCATGTGGGTACCAGGAGTCGAACTCAGGACCTCGCACTTGCTGGGCAGGCACTTATGCCGCTGAGCTCTCTCACCGGCCCAAAGTTCTCTGTTTATAAGGTGGTGTCCCAGGAGGACAGGCCCTAGCTCTCCTGATCCCCAAGTTTGCCCTGGGGGGCCATCGTGCTGCCCTCTCTGCCCGGTCGTTTTCAGTGACGCCCTAGGATGAGGAGCAGGTGGGGAGGTTACAGCGCCTCCTCCAGCCAGATGTCCTTCTGTGACTCGTCTGTGTGCATCTGTGTGCTCTGCTGAGCCGGCAGAAACCATTTAGCAACATGCACAAATGAGCGCATTCTATTTTAAGTGGAGAAGCGCCGGGTGGGCCTGCAGGGCCTCGTCCCAGTGCGGCACAGAGGAAGTGGAAGCATGCGGGGCTGCCGCAGGCCGAGCTCCTGTGGGACCTGAGGTGGTCTCCTTCCTGCACCCACTCGTGCTGCGTTTCCATGTGCACGGCCTTCTGCTCCTCTCTCCTGCAGGACAGCAAGGCAGCGACCGAGCCCCTGTCCCTGCTGCTGCTGAAAGCCTCCAGCGAATCCATGCAGACGGTTGGGGCCACCAGCCTGGAGGAGGAGACCCTGGCCAAGCCAGAGATCCCCGGGCTGTGGACTGAGGACCACAGGCAGTGCCAGGTGAGCGCTATCTTCTGTCCCCACCCTCCTGCACCCTCCATGGCCCGGCCACCTTCCTCCCCCAGCCCCAGCCCCTGCCCTCACGGAGGCCCAGGGGAGCCTGTGTGTGCGACATGGCCCCACACGCCCACCCCTTGCTGCCCAGCTCCACCACCAGGGCTTCCATGGTCAGTCTCACACTGTGGCATGTGACCGGGAGGGACAGAGGGGCCTTGCGTCACTTTGTGCACCATCAGGGAAGCACTGCTAGAGAAGGATAAGCTTAGTGTCCCTTGATGGCCTTTCAGCAAACTGTCTACCTAGTGCCAGGTCCTGGGCTCAGGTGGCGGCTGTGTCCCTCCAGTGGGCATCACCCGCCCTTTGGCTTCTGTAAACATCAGTTACTGTGGCTGTCGGGGCAAAGCCATTTGATTCTGCAGGTTCTGGGGATGCAGAAGGGACAGTCCAAGCCAGCTGTCCCCACGCTAGCCCCTTGGGGAGTGGTAGGTACAGGTAGGCAGGCACCAGGCAGCCTCCCACCCGGAGAGCCCCAGCATGGGCACCACATGCGCTGGCCCCAGGCCAGGCCTGAGCAGATTCCACACAGCACCGCGGGGCAGGGTGAGGGCCAGCCTGGGCACCTCAGTCCTGGCCACTAACAGCAGTCAGGAGGTGGCCTTCCCTCTGGCCAGAGCTCAATTTCCAGTGTGCCATTGGAGAAATTGCTTCCTGCCGGACTTTTCAGAACCTCTCTCTTGCCCCGACTCAGTGATCTAGAAGACTTACCCCTCTGCTGACCTGTTCCGGGACTGGCCCACCTCCTGCACATTTCGGCTTTGCTTCCTTTTGTTTCTCTTTCTGAAGCAGTGTACAGACTTGATGCCTGGCCTGAGGGCTACAGTGGCTCCAGGGTGCTGGGTTCCCTGCTCTGCTGGTGGCTGCCGGTCCTTGGGGCAGCACAGGCCTCTGTCTTTGTGAACCTCAGGTGCCCAAGGAGGACGTGGACCGGAAGCCTGTGGGCGGGACAAAGATGGACAAGGACATCCTGGCCCGCACCCTGGAGCGGCTGCGCAGCGGGCTGGTCCACAAGCAAGTGGCATCCGGCCGGGTGTTCAAGGGCCGCCCCTTCAACAGCAAGCCTGAGCGCATCCACTTCAAGGTGGGTCTGCCCGCCTCACGCGCCTCCCCTGTGCCTTTCACTCTGACCAGGGGAAACCTAGTGGCATCATCAGGCCTGGCAGACAAGGCCTCCCTGGGCAAGGCGCTGGGGCGGCTGGGAGAGGAAGCAGCGATTCTGGCTTCCCATGAGGTGGCCCAGGTCGTCCCAAGGGTGAGATGGGAGGCCTGCAGTCCCTCGCCTGCTGTTGACTCGTGACACCCACCTGCTCTTCGTGCACCCTGGGGCCAGTCCCAAGGCAGGAGACCAGGGATCTTTCCTGGGACCTCTCGACTGCAGAGCAGTGTCTGATGCTCGCGGCTGCCACAGGCTTGGGGTGCTGAGGCCTCCCCAAACCCTCTAGGACTTTGATGTCGGCAAAGTGTACAAGAAGAAGATCACACTGATAAATGCCACCTACACACTCAACTACTGCAAGCTGGTGGGCGTGGAGCAGCACCTCCGGGACTTCATCCACGTGGAGTGAGGCGCGGGTGGGGCCGCCAGGGGGTCTGGGCATAAACCCGCGATCAGGTCCCCCGGGGAGCTGGGGGCCACTCCCCCGTGCTTGTGTCCAAGTCGTCGGAGGCCAGCCTGGCTTCCCCGGGTCCTCTCAGCCTTCCTGTTTCAGTGCTGACCTGGCAGCCCTCGCAGCCGCTGCCTGTCGATGGGAAGACGGGGCCCGCTCTGCCCGGGACTGTGCGCTGCTGTTCGCTCCCTCTCTGTTGAAGCCGCGCCTAGGCAGGCACTCATTGCCCCTCCTTCGCTGGCTGTTTCCCCTCTGGTTCCCTTTCACGTTGGCTTCTTTTCCACCTCGTTTTTCGCCTGTGCTGTGTTTTCCTCCTGTCCTGTGCTCCTCGAGCCTGGCCTTCACTTCCAAGCACCTTTGTCATCTCTTTTGCTCTGCTGCCCTAGCCCAGCTTCTGGTTCACAATTAGTGTGTGATGCGCAGCTTCTGAAATGGGGTTCAGCCTGGACAGGACCCCGACGTGCACGTCTCTCCTTCCCTCCTGAGGCGGTGCCCAGGCCGCTCCCCAAGCAGAGCCGGCCACCTGGGGCTCCCACCACCCATGAACCGCCGTCCCCTTGGGGCACCGAGTCAGGTCGGCCCCGGGACCCCTGCCCCCCCAGCAGTTTTCCAGATTCCTCGCTGTCCATAGAATCTCGCATGGACGAGCGCAGTGGGGAACTGGTGACTGTTCTACTCCTGTGGTTAATCGAGATCTGAGGCCTGGGATTTCCAAGGCTCACTGCCCAGGGCTCGAGTCACTACTGCGAGGCCTCCAGCGCCCTCCCGGCCAGTCAGGATTCCCGTGGACAGGCCTTTCCCTCTCCCGGGGCTGCGCCCGCTGGGTTCCTAGTGCAGTTCTCGCACGGGTGACGTGCGGATGCTCTCCCAGACCCCTGGGTCTCGGGTCCTGCAGCCCCATTGCTGTGGCTGCTTTTCTCCAACTCACATTGCTTCCTAACTCAGCTTTGATCAGTTCTGGGCTGCACAGCCCTGGCCCGAGCCCTCTGCCCCTTCCCCTGGGGTTACCCTCCCCCTCCTGTCCCTGTCCCCTGGGCCGTGCGAGGTGTCGCCAGTGCACCACTTGCCTCTCCAGCTGTGTCTGACCGGCTGTCAAAGCTGCTGACGCCGCGTCTTCTCTGGATGCTGTTTCTCCTTTCCAAAAATCCTGTGTCCTTTTTCAGATGAGCTAGCATTTCTTGACAGTGTCTCGTTCCTTTCTCATGTCTGTAATTCTCTATTTATGTCCTCGACACTTTTAATTTCATGTCTCTGAGAGGCCTGGCTTGGTGACTCTGTGGTATGAGCGCCTGACCCTGTGCTGCACTGGGTTGGCCCTGCACACCCTGCACGTCCAGCACCTTGGGTCCTGACCCACTACCCCGCGGGGCCCCGTCTTGCCGCATTCTGTGTAATCTGCCCTCAGAGTGCTCCCTCCCCGTCAGAAAAGCTGGGGATTTTTTTGTTTTGTTTTGTTTGTTTTTAGAGACAGGGTCTTGCTGTGAGGTTCAGACTGGCTTTGAACTCACTGTGTAGCCCAGGCTGGCCTTGAACTCATGCCGGTCCTCCTGCCTCAGCCTCCCTGGTGCTGGGATTATAAGTGTGCGCCACATACCCCACTAAAAAGTTTTGGATTCCCTCCCACCTGGTTTCATGGGGAGACTGCCAGGGCAAGTTTTTATATTACATTTTTAGTTTGCGTAGTTTGAAAGCAAGCAAATCTGGTAACATTCAATGTTGTGAAAGGAGGGCAGGTCTTAGGAATTCTTGGGGACTTACTCTCCCTCAGCCAGGGCCCAGACCAGACAGTGTCCCTGTGCCATGGGGGCTCTTTTTCTGGGTGCCCCCCTTGACTTTGGTATTAAAGTTCGATGTCCTTGGCCCCAGGCCTGGCATTGGTCCCCGGAGAGGCCAAGCGTTGCCTGAGCGTCTCCTGCCGCTGGGTGATGGGGGCAGCAGGGTACACAGCCTGGGCATCAGGACACCGTGCCCAAGACAGGCAGGATGGTGGGAACCCAGGGGCCCAGCTGGGTGTGCACGGCCGGCATCCACCCCGCAGTGACAACCCACTGTGCCCTCAGCTTTGAGCCTCCTGGCCCCTTGTCAGCTGGGATGTCCTACGAGGTGCTTGTCACCTTCAAGCCCATGGTGAGTCACAGGTCACACTGTGCCACTTCTGCTGTTTAATCCCTGAACATAGCACCCAGAAATGAGGGCAGGGTTAAGGGTGAGGTCACCGTGGGTGAATGGGTGTCCCTGCCCTGCGGGGCTCCTCCTGGATGGGTTCTGGGACCCCTGGGTCCACCCCGTGTGACAGGCCTGGGGGTCATGTTACAGGCAATGATGATGGCTGCCATTCTGTTTCTAGATAAACAGAGATCTGGAAGGGAACATCTCCTTTTTGGCTCAGACAGGCGGATTTTCTGTCCCACTGAAATGTTCAGCGAAGAAGTGTTCTGTAAGTTGAAGTCCTGCCTCGCTCGGGCTCTTGGCTGGGGATCCCAGCCTTGGCTGTGGCCCTGGAGTGCTGGGGGCCTGCGGGACAGGGCAGACCTCTCAGGCCTCATCCCAAGACACGCTCTGCTCGGCAGCCCTGGGCGAGCAGCTTGATGCTCTTGCTGTGGTTGGGACAATTCTCAAACATAATGAAGAGCAGGAAGAAGGCACAGTGAACACCCACAGACCTGCTGCTGTGGCCAGTGGTGGTCAGCGTCTGCCACGTTGCCTCCATTTCTCCACCAGCAGTTTTGCCAACCCACTTCCAAGTAGATGAGCGCCATCCTGACCCTCCGCACCCCACCCTGCCCTGGCTTCCCCTTCTCCAGTAAGCTCAGAGCTTGTCACTGCCTCGCACCACAAAGAGGCTGCGCGGCAAACAACTCCCAACTCCACCGCGTGCAGAGGCAGCGAGGCTGGGCTCACGGCCACAGGCCCAGGCCCAGGCCCACTATGGTTCCCCGACCCCAGCCGGGGCACTCGAGGGCCTTCCAGGCCTTTCTCTGGGCCTTGGGGTGCGAACGTCTCATGGACGGTGATGGAACCCAGAAGTCAAGGCCACCAGCCAAGTAGACTTCAGGCCTCACTCATCCCATGGCGCCCGGAGACGCCGTGGCCACCTCGAGTCCAGGTCCAGGTCCAGTATCAGGAGCCAGGGAGCCCAGCTCCAGGACAGGAGGAAGGAGGAGGCAGAAACAGGATTAACAGCGTTCCTGGTTGTTACCCAGCCCTCCGTCACCCGCTGCCCCAAGCCACCTTTTGTAATGGCTTTTGGCAGCCGGGCTGCCATCGAGGTGCATTGACGACTGTGTTCTTGGGTCTCTGGTGAGGGACGGTGGCCTCCCTCCCTCCTAGCTCCTTGGTCATGAGATTGGCCGGCCAGCCGGTTCTCTCTGGGGTGTTCTGGAAATGTGTGGTCGCTGCCCGTGATTCCCTGTGGCCCTCTGTCCCCTGTATTTCCCATAAACTGGACACTAGTTCACATCGGACTCAACACCATTTCTGACTGGACAGCACTGCGGGCCTCGGGGACGATGCCCGCAGGGGGTCTGGGGGTGCAGAGAGGTGGGGAGAGGCCCTTGAGGACCAGGAGAATGGGAGCCCTGCATCCTCATTGACTTGTCGTCCGGGGAGGGAGCAGGTGGGCTCGCAGCTGGTCCTGCTCTCAGGGAAACTTGGCCACTCGCCTGGGCAGCGGGGAGCGGGGAGCCCGGCCTGACGGCAGTGCCCAAAACAGCCACCCCGGCTGTGTGCAGAAGGAAGGGCCTGCGGCATCCGCTTCACAGCACAGTTGGTGCCCCCTGGGGTGGCCGCCACTGGCCTGCCACCCCCACCCCTCCCATTTGTCCCTGGGCGAGGCCGCTGCTGGCTTGACTGTCTTAAAACTAGACTCAGCGCCCCGGGTGTCTCCATCGATTCACCTATCCACGACCTCCGGGATGGGCCGTGCTCTGGGTATGCGGTGTGTAATCTGAGCACAGGTTCGTGGCAGCCCTGTCTTTACCAGCTGGAGCCAGATGCAGTCCACACCTGGGTGGAGGTTGGGCTGTCTGTGGCTCTGCAGGCTTAGGTGACAATCAGGACAGGTGACTTTGCCTTGCTCTGGCTCCCCCGGGTCACAGCAACAGCACTGACCTGCCCTCCTCATGTTGGGCACTGAGCTGGCCGGGAGGGGCACCAGCTCACTCTGGTGTCCTTTGCAGCTGTCCCTGGACAAGGAGCTCATCAACTTTGGCAGCTACGTGGTGGGAGAGACCACGTCCCGCACCATCACGCTGACAAACACCGGGGGCCTGGGCACCGGTTTCCGGTTCCTCCCGGCCTCCGAGTCCCTCGAGCTGGAGGACTCCCAGTCCATCCTCAAGCTGGTGAGCATCCCGCCTGCTCCTGGCCAGCGGCCGTGGCTCCTTCCCACCCGGAGCAAGTGGGAGCCTCTGCCCCGGGGCAACTGTGAGAGAGGGGAAGGGGGCAAGGGACACTCGCATCAGCCAGAACCTGAGGGCCGGCCCCGACCACATCTGTGGTCACCGGCCTCAGAAACAGCAGGACGCTGTCCCCTCCAGTACACGGTGATGGGAGGTGGGCAGGGCCGCAGAGGCCACCACCCTTATGAGGCATCCCCAGAGGACCTGCAGGTGGGACAAGGGGGGAGGAGACGGGTTGTCCCTGCCCAGACGCCTGGGATGGCGGTTGAGGCACTCGCAGGGGTCTGCAACCCTGACCAGGCGTGCAGACTGACGGGAGGGGAGTGCTGAAGACCTGCGCACCTTTCAGAGCAGCCTGTACACCTCCGAGGACAGAAACCTCGATGAGAAGACCACGGTCAGCGTGTCTGACATGCTGCTGGGGGCCAGCACTTCCTCCCTGCCTGACAGCCAGAGCCGGAAGGAGTCAGTGAAGTTGGAGGGTGAGAGCCCGAGAGCCGGGACGGGGTGCCTGGACCCCAGTGCCGTCCACCCACCAGAGGGGCCCAGGGCCTGGGGCCGGGAGGGGTTGGGGGTGCCAGAGTCTCAGCATGGCCTCAGGGCTTCAGTTTCAGGCGATAACAAGAAAATACTCACAGACCCAAAAAATACTGGTTACGGAGTGGACTGAAACTCACATCCGTGTGACGCTAACAGAAGACGGAGGGGAGCCCGGCTCCAACCCCAGGCCGGCCACGGGGTGGGGGCGAGCACAGTGCTGAGGGGGGGTCCCTGCTGGTTGGGCTGTCAGGCCGCACCTCTGTGGTCCCTGCAGCTGTGTGCAGGTGCTTGTGGCACCCAAGGACAGTGACGGGCCCTTGGCCTCAGCACCCCTGCACTGCAGCGCCACCTGGCTCTCATGACCTCCCTGCTGCTCTGTGAAGCCTCAGTTGCACGACGACCAGGAGCAAGCAGCAGCTCCCTGTCAGCCTCTCCGAGAGTGGCCGGCACCACATTGGGTTTCCCTGTGAACCACCTCCTGCCAGGGGCCCCTTATCAGCCTGAGCCGCAGTGGCAGTGCCACCCCATGCCCCATGCACCCGTGCAAGCCCCAGGTGGGGCATCGCTCCTGGGCAGCACAGGCAACACCGGGCTCAGTCCCGTCCATCCAACCAGGTTCTGGACTGGCTCACCACATCTCGCTTTTTTTTTTTTATGTGGGTACCGGGAGTCGACCTCAGGACCTCGCGCTTAGCAGCAAGCGCTTGTGCCACTGAGCAATATCACCAGCCCCTGGCTTTTTAAATTTAAAGAATCCAACCTCAGAAATAGCAGCCATCAGAGCCAGGCATGGCGATGCACGCCTGTAATCCCAGCACTCAGGAGGCTGAGGCAGGAGGATTGCTGTGAGTTCGAGGCCAGCCTGAACTACACAGTGAGACCCTGTCTCAAAAAACCAAAAACAGAAAAAAGAAATAGCAGCCATCCACTTCCTCCTCCTTGCACACCACATACCAAGTGCTCAGGGACGACGTGCGGCCAGTGCTGTGTTGGGAGCCAGGAATCCCAGCTTTCCCCAGACGCCAAGCCCACAGCCTGGCTGTGCCTAGAGGCCTGGCTCTGGGTCTGCCCAGCCGCAGGTGCCAGCGGCCTGTCCAGGAGGGGTGGGCTGGGGCACCATCGGCTCGCACGTCACTTCCCATGACCGTTTTCTTCTGCATGCAGGACCGGAGCGGGGCTCCCCCGGCCTCCCAGCTGTTGGGTTTGCCCACTCAGCCCGAGAAGCTGCTCTTGCGCCCCAGAACAGGCTGTCAGCCAGGAGCGCGACAGCACTGTTTCCAGCCCACACCTCATCACGTTACCCCCCGAAGATGTATCTCCCTCCCCACAGCAGTGCTGGGGGCAGAGCCCAGGGCCTTTGCGCTGAACCGCATCTCCAGCCCTTTTATTGTTTATTTTGAGATAAGTTCTCATTAGGTCACTAAAGTTCCCAGTCTAGGCTCAAACCTGTGGTTCTCCTGCCTCAGTGTCCCAGAGCGCTGGGATTATAGGCATGAACCAACACACCTGGCTAAAGCATCACTTCTGAAGTCAGAATTCCTAATTTTAAGATTCCCAAACCTATCAATAGTTTCTTTGGGGTTCCATGTGTATGCCTGTCTGCGTCTCTTCAGCCACCTTTTTCTTTTTTTTTTTGTGGGTACCGGGGGTCGACCTCAGGGCCTCGCGCACCAGCAGGTGCCCGTGCCGCTGAGCGATATCACCGGCCCTTTTTTTCGTATGTGGGATCCGGGAGTCGAACTCGGGCCCTCGCGCTTGCCAGGCAGGCGCTTACGCCGCTGAGCCATCTCACCGGCCCAGCCACCTTTTTCTGTCCCAGCTCGTAGAGACATAGACAGCTCCTGCATTCCGGTCCGCGCAGCTCAGACTAGTTCTGTGCACAGCGGAAGGGGAGGTCGAGGCTGTTTCTCCCAGGTGACGTCCATGCCACCCTGCCACGTGCGTGGAATGGGATCTGCCTTGCCCATTGGATGGCTCAGTTCCCTGGGGAGAGCCGGCCCTGCACTCTGTGTCCCTGCCGCAGGCGCGGTGCAGCCACCCGCCTGCCAGGGCGGCTTCGCTTTTCCTCGGCCACACTCCTTAATTTACAGCACGGAGGCCCACGCGTTTGCTGTTTGTCCAGTCTGGCTGTCCCCGATTCTTTCCAGAGCAGTGACAGCCACTTTGGGTTTGTTTCTACCATCATGTTTTGTCTTCCAGAACTCGAGGGTGCACCTGCGGCCAGCGGCATGGTGACAGTCCCCAGCGAGGCCCAGGCAGAGATCACGCTGGGCGAGGTCAGCCCTGCCCCACTCACCCCCAGCAGCGGAGCAGGGGGAGCCATGCTCCTTCACCTCCTCCCACCAGAGCCAGGCTGGGCCTGCAGCCGGGAACGCTGTGGTCTCAGCCAGAGCAGGGCCCCTGCCCCACGCTGAGCGAGGCCAGACCGGGCAGCAGGGCCAGCTGGACAGGACACTGCCCGCGGACCCTACGTGGCCAGGGCAGAGGGTGCAGGGGCGAATGTGCTGGAGCCTCAGCCGTGAGTGCTGACGCACAAGGCCAGGGCACGGCCAGGCGGCCACCCAGGGACGTGGCCCTGCAGTGACCTGGCAGTCTCGGGGTCGGTGGGAGGGATCTAACGGAAGCCCTGGTGTCTGCCAACCCGGGCCCCATCTCGCTGTGCAGGTGACCGAGGGGGAAATCGGGCCCTTCAGCTTCATCAAAGTGCCAGTCATCTTCACTCCAGCCGTCCCGGGCGAGGTCCGCGCTCGGTTCCAGGTGGTGTTCCAGAACCCACAGTGCCCGACGGTGAGTGAGCCCTGCCTGCTGGGAGCTGCCCTGTGCCCTTGAGGTGCGGTTGGGGGCACGGATGCTGGCACTGCAGCCCACGCACACCCGGCACACGTGCGCACCACTTCCCTGCGGGCGCGTGCACTCAGATGCTCTCGTGGTACGGGACCACGCCCGCACGCATGTGCACGAGTGTGTGTATACTCACACGGGACTTTTTTTTTTGTGGTCCTGGGGATTGAACCAAGGCTCCTTGCTGAGTTACATCCCGGCTCCTTTTTTTTTTTTTTTTTTTTAAAGAAGGTCTCACTAAGCCTCTAAATTACCCAGGCTGGGCTCAAATTTACAGTCTTCCCGCCTCAGCCTCCCTCAGTGCTGAGATTACAGCTGTGCACCACCACACCCAGCTTTATTTATTTATTTATCTATTTTAGTAAATTATCTTCAGAAAATGACCTATAAGCTCGTTTTCTTGACTGTTGAGGCGTGGTGAGCGCAGGTGGCAGGCGTCACTGCTTCACAGCTGTAAACCTTCATTGCCAGCCGGTTCCCCTCCGCTGCCCCCACCCTCCTCCGCCTTCACCTCAGCCACTCCTCTCACCAGGGCCACAGCCCCTGTCCCCTCACAGTCACTTCTAGTCCCGTTTGGTCTCTGCTGTCACCCCAGCCTCGCCACCTCTGCCCTTCCTGGGAGAAGTCCGTGCACAGGAGGCCGCATGCTGGAGGCACTGCGCTGTTCCCTCCGTCTCGGTTGTGTGCAGCATTTATGTTCTCCCCTGGGTCCAGGGCTCTTGTTTTCACTGGTTCCATCCCATTCCCACTCACCCTGTTCTTGCCCTTTGTGATGGGGCGGTCCCCACCTGACGCCACACGAATCCCTCCTGTCCCAGCCTGCACGCCCACCTGACTCCATCCCTCCAGTGGGAGGAAGGGAGGCCCCACGCGTCCCAGTCCCATGACCCCTCACGGCCGGACCTCTGCGTCCCTGCCGTTTCCCCTGCGTCAGCCTCAACTCCTGGGTCTCTGCTTCCCTGGAATTGTTAGAATTTCCTTAGTGCCGCCCATGGCCGCAGAGCTCTGCCCATGGCCTGGGGTCCCTAGGTGAGGTGGGCACCGGCTGTCCAGGTGGATCTTAGGGTGGCAGTGCCCAGCGACGTCCCCTTCCTGTGCCATCATGACCCTGCTCCAGCCCTTTGCTTCGAAGCCTGCTGGGGTGGGGCGGAAAGCAAAGGACAGATACACCTGCTGGGGCAGCTCAGACAGGAAAGCGCTGTTAGAACAGGAGCTGGAGGGCTGGACCTCACCACGTGACTGGGACAACACCCACCACAGTGCCAAGTCCCACCCCCACCCCATGCCAGCAGCACCAGATGAGAGCCCACGTCTCCCAGTGCCCACAGTGCCCATGGTCCCAGGGTCCCCATGGCTCCTCAAGGTCCCACGGTGCACACTTCACAGTAGCCAGAGGGTGAGACCGCCCACAGCGCCCGCAGTTCCCATGGATTCCGTGGTTCCTGACGTTCCCACGGTTCCCATGGTACTGTGGGTACTGTGGTGATTGGCACATGGTGTTTTAGTATTCTGTTTTATTTTATGTTTGAAAATTTTGATATAAAGAAGAACTTCTTAATGATAATGATATAGCTGGGCATATATCATCTCAGCTACCAGGGAGGCTGAGGCAGGATAATCTCAAGTTGGATTCCAGTCTGGGCCATTTAGCAAGACTGTCTCAAAATAAAAAATAAAAAGGGCTGCTGTTGTAGCTCAGTGGTAGAGCACCCTAATACCCCTCAAAATGACAGGTATGAAAAACACCAGAGCTTTGTTTACTGACCAACTCTCTAATATTACGAGTTACAAAAATCAGCCTGCAGGACTTCCTTGCTTTGCAGGGCCCATGCTGAGTTCACCTGTCCAACTCCAGCTGTATTTCAGAGCCACGGGCGTGGCAGTGGACGTGCCAGTGTGGGTGCCCAATCCCGACGTGGACCTCAAGATCTGCATGTATGACCGGCTGTACCAGGACTCTGTGCTCGTGCACACGCGGTGAGCCCCTGGTGGCTGGCGGGGCCCCGTGTGGGACCCGCTCACTGCTCGCTGCCACCGCGACAGTCGCCACGGCAGAGTTGTGGGCTGAGGCCGTGCAGAGGGAGGGGACCCCGCGCATCCAGGAGCCCGGTCCTTCGACACGGTCACAGGGAGCTCAGGGACAGGGCAAGTTTGGGACAGAGGACGGGGCACCGCCAAGGGGCGCTCAGCCTCCAGACGCTGGAAGGACGAGGGGGTCGGGCCTGAGGGCGGCGCTGCCCGCTCCAGCCTCTGAGCAGCTCTGCCCAGGCTCTCCGGCCCCAGGCCCTCCCGGGATGGGGCGTGGTGTTCAGCTCTGTCTCAGTTCCCCGTCCCATGCAGGGCACTGGGCAAGGGCCAGTCGGCTCCCGGGATGGTGGCAGCCAGGGAGCACGGATGAAGCCTGAGAGGGGAAGCAGGTTATCTGCTGTGGCTCGAGGGCGTCTGGCAAAACTCTCTGAAGTGTGACTCGAGAGTGAGGGCCGGGTCAGTCCAGCTCCACGGCTCCACGCCAGCACACGGGCTGCAGGGCGGAACGCTGCTGACACTGGGCCTCAGGTGTCCCCTTGCCCACAGGCAGCTGTCACCCAGGGAGAAGGCCCCCGGGCAGGTGGTCCCCTGCTGGGCCTCTGGTCACGCTCCACTCCATGGAGGAGCAGCTGGCATCCCCGGGCAGCCTGCCACGCACCTGGGAATCCGCCCTGCCGACACCTCAGTGAGGCACCGCCCGGGAGGAAGCTGCTCCGCCGGGAGTAGGGCCGTGGGGGAGACGCTCAGCGGGTCCATTTGGGGGACAGGGTTGCACGGAGTTTAATCTCAGGATGCAAAGTGCTTCCGAAAAAAAAAAACAAAGTGCTTCTGGGTCACATGAGAGGGAAACAGGAGGCCATGGGGAGTTTTGCTCTCAACCCACCCAAGCCACATGTTTATCAGCATGAGTTTGTGTGTGTGTGTGTGTGTGTGTGTGTGTGTGTGTGTGTGTGTGGTACTGGAGATTGAACCCAGAGCCTCACACTCAGCTACATCCCCAGCCCTTTTTACTTTTACTTTGAGACAGAGTCACCATAGGTTGTGCTCAAACTTGTGATCCTCCTGCCTCAGCCTCCTGAGTAGCTGGGATTACAGGTGTGTGCCACCAAGCCTGGTGATTTTTTTAAAAAATCCATTATCAGTCATTCATAGCTTTGTGTAATTTGGTGGGTTGGAGCTGCATCGCGGTAGGAAAGGTGCTACTTCATGAAGACCCCTTGCATGTGTGTGCCCAGGGCCAGCGCCCAGGGTGGGCAGCAGGGGTCCTGGCCAGCTGTGCAGTGGGGATGCCACGGCCTCTGAACACCCCAAGCAGCCACCGTCCACGGGGGCCTGAGGCCCAGTGGCTACAGTGTGGATGTCCACTGCGGGTGGGTGGAGGTCAGACCCCAGCAGCTCCCGTGGACCCAGGCTCTGGCAGTCGTGCCAGAGAGCAGAGAGGCCTTCCTGTGGCAGCCACCTTGGGCCTCCCTCACGGATTGCCTGGGGTCCGCACAGCCACTTCCCTGCTGCCTGAATCAGTCAGTGTTCCTGTCGCCGGGCCCGACCCCAACGCTGGCACTTAAAGGTGGAGAGGTGTAATTTGCCTGTGGCTCCGAGGATTCCGTCTGTGGTTGGCCAGTGCCGAGGCAGGAGCGACAGGGCAGAAGGGCATGGCAGAGCAGAATGCTTCGTTCAAGGCGGCCGGGAAGCACAGCAGGGGACAGCACCGCAGAGGAGGGGATCAGGGGCCATGGCCAGTACCCAAGGCCAGGCTTCCTCTGCCACCCAGACACCCAGGGTGGGCTCCCCCAGCCCCTGGGTGGCTCCAGGCCAGTGCAGGCAACATGGTGAAGCTTCCACACACAGCGTCCACAGCACGACTCCACGGCTAGCACCTCTGCATGGTTGCTGTGGACTCAGCCCTCAGGGACACAATGGGCAGGTGTCTGGGACACCCTGGGCCACAGACCCTGGACAGCCATTGGACAGACAAGGATCATTCACAGCACTGTGAAGAGGCATCAGAAGGTTCTGGAACCATTGGCCATGCCTTCTAGGTGGAGCAGTGCACAGCTTTCCCTCAGGCTGCCTGAGGATGCTTCCTCGTAGGGGACTGAAGAAGGCACCATGGGCAGGAGTAGGGACTATGGCCAGGGCTGGCTTAGCAGGGTGCTGCCTGCTGTGGAAGGGACACTGAGGCAGGTAGGCATGTGGGAGAGCCAAGGTGGAAATGAAGGCAGGTGGGCCCTGGGGCAGCAACAAACCTCTAGGTGACCTGCTAGAGCCCTTCTGGCTCCCTCTGCTGGCCCTGTGCGGGAGCGTGGGCCATCACAGAGGCCTGGCTACCAGGGCCTCCCGGGCAGGGGAAGCCGAACTGGAGAGGCCAGTGCCACCCCAGACCTGCAACCCCGCAGCCCCTAGCAGGAGTTCTTCTTGGAAAGCCACACTGTCTGGGAACTGGCGAGGCCATGTGTCAATTGCAGTGTATTTTTATGTTTAATAATTTCTCATCAGATTTCATTTCGGAAAAACCAATCCATAAGAAGTAGAGCTTTGCAGCTTCTCCAGCCATCAGGGGCACCGCCTGGCTTGGACTGGGTGTGTGCCGAGCCCTGCTGCTGGCTGTTTCCCAGGCTGCTCTCAAACTTGGCTTCCTCCTGCCTCAGCCTCCTGAGTGCTGGGATAACAGGCGTGCACCACCATGCCCAACTACAGATATTTAACAACCGAAAGGATCAGGCATGTGCAGGACGCAATGCTGTGGCCCTGACTGGCGCCCTGTGCACCGTCCGCAGGTCGAAGGTGGCCCTGCGCCTGAGGTTTGAGGTGTGCAAGGAGCTCAGAGGCCACCTGGAGCTGCTGCCCGAAATGGGCTACATCCAGGCCCTGGCATCCTGCTCTGTGCAGCTCAAGTTCCTGCCCCGGTGAGTGGGGGGGGGCGACTGCTCTCCGTGGGCATGTGGGGCACATGAGGCACACGGTGTTGGGGTCGTTCACCTGCGGGTGCTGTCCCCGTAGGACCCGCTGGCTGGCTGGCTTCCTGCCGTCGCCCGTGCCATCCTTGCGACACCTTGACCCCTGTCCATGGCCCCGAGGTTCGGGCTCGGGCTGTGCATACCCTTGAGGCTCGTCTCTGTTTGTCCCTGGGCCCCGCGTCTTGCTGTTACCATGCCCCATGGGTTCCTCCCTGGCAGCACCCAGAAGTGTCCATGCGGCAGGGTCTCAGTCTTCTGTCTCCTGCCAATGGGTTTGGGATCGTTTGTGCCAGTGTTCCGGTGTGTTGGAAGCCATAGCCCCGCTTTTAATTCTGCTGCCAGTTTTCTGGGAGTGGAGCCGGTCCCCTGCCCTGAGCCCAGCGCTGGGGCTATGACCGCGTGGGCGACAGGGAGACGGGGACCTGCCTGGCCTGGCCCCTCGCCGCTTGGCGAAGCACAGTGGGTTTTTCTTTCTTATTTGCATTTTCTGATATTCCTCCGATGATACTCACTTCCACTGGAATCAAAGCAAAGTGTTTTAATGTGACTTTCAGAAGGGACGTCATCGGTCTCCTTTATGTGACAGGCTCCTTATGAGTTTAACGCCCCACTGTCGGACTGAGATCTGCTTCTTCCAGTGCAGCTGTTCAGACCCCATCCCCGGCGCAGTCCCTGCACCCACACTGCTCCCAGGGTGACTCGCTGCCCACCAGGCCAGCGCATCTCGAGCCTCTGAGTCCACAAGGGCCCCAGTCAGCCCTGGTGCCATGTGGTGACAGGAGGCGTCACGGGAGGGACCCCACAGCACTCCTGTTTCATTACGGCACTTGGGATTCTGAAGCACCCCTCGCTGGCCACTTTTACTGTTGTTTTGCAAAGTAGAAAGAGGAAAAGTACATTCAGTGCATCTCGCCCTGCAGACAGTCCCTGCCAGAAGACGCCCCGAATTATTTTGACAAGGACAGCCGTGTTCTGGAGGCCCCAGTGACAATCTGGGTGGCTGATCAGGTCAGTATGGGTCTCTTCCTGGGACACTGGGCTGCCCCCACCCTCACGCCTGCCAGAGTGTCCAGTGGCTTGGCCCCTGCCCCTGCAGCCCATGGTGGAGAGAAGAAGTGAGGCCTCCCATCCGGGCCCAGGGAGCGGCGGAGACCTGGGTCTGGAAGCTGTGCCGATGGCCGCAAGGCAGCAGGAGGCCAGCGCCTTTGTGGTCGGACTGGAATGTGTTCTGCCCTCTGCTCAGACCAAGCCGGTGGGGTTCACGGTGCATGCCATTGTCACCACCTCGGACCTGGAGCTCCGCCCCTCCGCAGTGGACTTCGGCTACTGCACCATCTACGCGGCCGTCAGGGCCAGGGTCAGCCTCTGCAACCACTCACTCCTGCCCCAGGAGTTCGGGTTTGTGGGGCTCCCCAAGGTATGCACTGGGCTCAGCCAGCAGCCCTCCCGCCCCGAAGGACCCCCCATCCCTTTGCCATCCCGGCCACGCCTCCCTGGCCCTCGGCTTTCCGCTCTCCCTCCCACTGCGGGGGCACCCACGGGGCTCCTGCCTAGGTCCCCAGCCTTTCCTGGGTGGCCCCCCCAACCTCCTGTCCACCTCACACACCCGGCATGGAGCCCTCCCCCCACCTCTCTGCTCCCCGCGCAGTTCGTAGACATCCAGCCCAATGACGGCTTCGGGACCGTCCTGCCACTGGAGACGCTGCAGCTCGACGTGCTCTTCCAGCCCACCAAGGCCAAGGAGTACAGCTTCCAGCTGGTCTGCAAGTCCGAGATAAACCGGTGAGCTGTGGCCCAGGAGGGGCTGCTGGTGCCCTTTGCCCTGGACCAGCTCACCTGGAGAGCGGGTGTGAGTGTGGCGTGTGCAGTGAACACACACGTGTCAGCGTGAGTGTGCACATGAGTGCAGGAGTTGCTTTGTGAGTGTGGGTGTGTGCAAGGGCCTGTGTGTGCGCCTTCATGAGTGTGCACGTGTGAGCATGCACGTGTGTGCCCTCAGAGGTTCTCGCCAGTGTTCCGAGAGTACGTGCATTAGTTTATGTGTGTGATGCATACACAGTGCCCGCGGGACACACACTGTGACAGGCCAGTCACCTCTCCCTGGGCACCTGGGAACAGGACCAGAGAGGGGCAGGGGAGAGGGTATACACATGCGTGGCTGAACGTGGTGGGGTCGTGGACCTGGTGATGACGAAGCGGAGGCCCCAGCCCTGCCTGTCCCCTCTCGTCCCGTCCATAGCTGCAGTCTGGGGCAGCCCTGGGCAGAGGACGGAGTGTGCAGGCAGAGCCGCCTTAGGGGGACAGTGTGTTGCACCCTGTGGAGAAGGACAGTGTGCCTCGCTTACCTCCCCGGACGGTGGGGTCCCGGGCCCTGCACTGCGGGCCAGGAGCGAGGCTGGTTCTGGTTCTGTTTGCCCCCCGGGAACCTGAGGTGTAGAGAATCCAAAGACATAGGTTGGGAGTGAGTGCACTTCGTTTTATGAAAAATACCCGTGAATCGAAACTACTGAATCCCAGGAGAGCCGCAGGAGCCCATCACAGGGGCCTTGCAGGTGGCCTGCTGTCCCCATCAGCGTGTTCCTCCACCTGCGCCCCTTCACCATCCTTGCGCATGCTGCCCTGCCCGTGGGGACACTGCATGTGCCTTCTGTCTCCCGCTGCCCACATCCCCGGCGCTTGCTTCTCCTGAGCCCCTGAGGGTCCCAGGCAGGAGCTACTCCCCTCGGTGCTCCAGGCACCTCCCCTGGCTCAGCTTTCTCAGTTCTGCTGGGAGCTCCCTCCTCCCTCCTGTTTCCAATCTTCCAAAAACTCGCGGGACCAGCAGCTCATCCCCTCCACCTGAAACAGATCTGTGACGTAATCACGTCTGCCTCAATTTCTGTGTGACGGAAACAGACCTTCCACCCGGCATGAGAATCACCTTCGCTCCCCTCCCTGCCCAGAGCTGGTCCTTCCACACTGTAGGAGCCTCTCACACACCCCTCTGCTCCTTTACACATGCGTGTGCATGTGTGCACACTCGGGTCTGCACAGACGCAGGATGGTAAACCACACCACATGCCTGGCGCCGATGGTCTTTACGGGCTGTGGGACGTGGACATCTGAGACAGCAGCCAGCCTGGGACAAGGAGTCGTGGTCACCCTGCCTCCACACAGAGACCTGCATTTTTTTTTTTTTTTTTTTTTTTTTTTTTTTTTTTGTGGGTACCAGGGGGACGACCTCAGGACCTCGCGCGCCAACAGGCACCCGTGCCACTGAGCGATATCACCGGCCCCTTTTTCGTATGTGGTTCCGGGAGTCGAACTCGGGCCCTCGCGCTTGCAAGGCAGGCGCTTACGCCACTGAGCCATCTCACCGGCCCCAGAGACCTGCATTTTGCTCATCTCCCTCCATGTGTTTTTTTGTTTTGTTTTGTTTTTTAATATGCGGGTACTGGGAGTCGAACTCAGGACCTCGTGCTTGCCAGGCAGGCACTTATGCCGCTGAGCTATATCACTGGCCCCCTCCACGCATTTTTGTGATTGGTCCTCACTGGACACCTCAGGGTCCCACCTGGGAGGTGTTAAATTCGAGTACCTGTGACCCATCGAGAGCAGTGGGAAGCCAGGTGTGGTGGTGCATGCCTGTAATCCCAGCACTCAGGAGGCTGAGGCAGGAGGATCACTGCAAGTTTGAGGCCAGCCTGAGCTACATAGTGAGTTCAAGACCAGCCTGAACTGCCTAGTGAGACCCTGTCTCAAACCACAACAACAAGCAACAACAACAACAAAAAAAAGCAGTTGGAAATTTCTAGTTATAATTGCATGTATTAGAAAAGAAGAGGACCAGGCGTGGTGGCACACACCTGTAATCCCAGCACTCGGGAGGCTGAGGCAGGAGGATCACCATGAGTTTGAGCCAACCTGGGCTACACAGTAAGTTCAAGGCCAGCCTGAACTGCATAGTGAGACCATGTCTTAAAAAAAAAAAAAAGTTTGAAAATCAATCTAAACTCCTTTTTCGAGAACTAGGGAAAGAGCACAGAAAATTGAACCCAAAGAAGGTAGCAGAAAAGATACAAGAAAGATAAGAGCAGAAATCAATGAAATAGAAATCAATGTTTCATTAAAAGTCTTTTTATGTAAAGAAAAAAAAAAAAATCAGTAAAACGTATTACTCCAAGCAAGGCCAGCCAAGGTAAAGCAAAAAACACCATGGATGCTGGAGAAGGCCAAGCCCAAGCCACCAGAAGGAGAGGCCGCCCCATGCTCAACCCCTTGCCAGAAACCCTGCCAGCTCCGGGGGAGAGAAATTCCCCAAGGCCGAGATACCAAAACTGACACGAGAGCAGGTGGTAACCCTGGAGAGCTGAACAACTATGAAGGAAAAGGAATTCAAGACTTAACCAGCCCCCAACAAAGAACTCCCAGCCCTTTCCCAAATGAAAACGCTTTCACAGACGAATTCTTCCAAACATAAAAACAATCATGCCGATCTTATGGAAATCTGAGAGAGAGTGAATCAGGAAGGAAAACATCTCCATGGTGGCGGTGGTGGCGAGGAGCAGTGTCCCCAGCTAGCGGCTCTGAGGCCTTCTGTCTTCCCTGCCCAACTGCATGGGCTGGCTGAGGAGCAGCGGGTGCTGAGTTGGGAAGGTCCCTGGGTGCCGAGTTGGTCCCCATGCTGCTCCAGCACGTGTGGGGTGGACTGTTGCAGTCGTGCGAGAAAGGTCACAAGGTCCCAGTTGAACTCACGGCCTCCAGCCAGTGGCTGCACCTGACATCTCCCTGACGTACCTGGGGGGCTACAGAAACAAAGGACCCAAGTGAGCTGCCAGAGTCAGGCTCTTAGAGTCAGTGCTGGATGCCAGGCGTGGGGGTGGGTACATCCCTGTAATCCCAGCCATTCCTGAGGCTGAGACGGGAGGATTGCAAGTTTGACCCCAGCCTGAGCAATTTAGTAAAACCCTGTCAAAAAATAATAAGGGCTGGGGTGCACCTCAGTGGTAGAGCACATGTGCAGCCTGTGAGAGGTGCCGCTTCATCACTAGTACTGAAAAAAAAAGGTGAGGCTGGGAGCAGTAGTGCACAGCTATAGTTTCTGCTGCTGGGGAAGCTGAGGCAGGAGGATCTCTTGAGCCCAGAAGTTGGAGACCAGCTTGGGAAACATAGTGAGACCCTCTCTCAAAAAAACAAAATGGTTGGAAGGGGAGTCACCATGTGCATTTTTGGTATATGGAGAAGGGGAGTTGGTGGGAGTGACACTCAGCATCCATGGAAACCAGAATCCCAGGCCACCAGCGACCCCTGACCAGCCCATAAATACAGGTCCATCGTGCTTAGAAACGGATCAGTCCAAGCTAACACTTGACGTGTAACGGTTATTATGCTGCACACATTTCTAGTTCTCAGTCAGTTGAGGGTAATAATAACCGCAGCATCTCCCCCAAGGAGGATCTGCACATTTAGAGCCTCTGATCCCTGGGCAGAGATAAGGAATACAAACATCTCAGCATCGCGGCGCGTTTCCACAGGAGATAAATAGGCTAACGCGTCGCCCTTCCAAGCACAAAACAAGCCAGCGCGGTGCGGCAGTGCTGCTACCCTGGCACTCGGGCTGAAGCCCAGCCTAGGCAATTCAGCTACTTAGTGAGGCCCTGTCTCAAAATAAAAAATAAAATTAAAAAAGGGCTGGGGATGTAGTTCAGTGCAAAGGACCTGGGTCCAAAAAAAAAAAAAAAAAGCATAAAACAAAACATGTACTTAGGGCTGAAGATGTAGCTTAGTGGTAGAGTGCTTGCCTTGCGTGCATGACTTCAGGCCCAACACTACACACACACAAGTGTAATTAGGGTAAAATTTGATGAGGAAAGTGCAGGAATTCAAGAAAAGTGTGGAATATAAAATTTCCAAAGTAGGGCATGGTGGCACATCCCTGTAATCTCACCCCTGGAGAGGCTGAGGCAGGAAGATTGCTAAGAGTTCAAGAACAGCCTGGGCTACATAGCAAGATCCTGTCTCAAAAAAAAAAATAATAAATAAATAAAAACAATTAGAAAAATCCAAAATAAAAAAGTTTCCAACAGTTGGAAATGACAACTATCTGTTCTCTTTTTATAATGGAAGGTGCTGGGAATCAACTCGTGATGGTGTAAGAATCCTTGCTTATATTTAAAGAGTGATTTATCAGTTTTAATTTTTTAATGTCATTAAGTAGCATAATAAGCCAGAAATTCCCTTCTTGCAGCTGTCTAAGCTTTGGGTTGAAGTTTGCTCAGGGCTGCACAGTCTCTCAGAACGCAGTAACGGGCAGTGAGTGACGGTGGCCACCGCAGCAGTATGTCCTGCACCCCCAGGGCACACTGGGGCTGAGCGTCTCCATGCAGGCTGCCGAGGGACCGGGGTGCTCCTGCATGGCCAGCCACCACCACCCTGGTCACTTGCAGGTGCTTCAAGCTGTCCTGCCAAGCCGTGGGTGTCCACCCGCCACTGGAGCTGTCCCACTACCAGATCAAGTTTGCTGCCACTGCGCTGTACGACACTTCGGTGGCCTCACTCTATGTCACCAACTCCCACGTGAACATGAGCTCACCACCCCGCGGGGTCAGCTCAGGGGACCTCTGCCCAGTGGGACCAACATCTTTTGAGTTCCTGCTACCTCCGGACGCACCCATCACCATCTCCCCCTTGGTGGGAACCGTGTTGCCCGGAAAGGTGAGCGGGAGCTGCACCAGGGTCAGGGTCGGGGTTAGGATTAGAAGTTAGGGTTAGAGGTTAGGGGTTGGGGTTAGGGGTTAGGAGTTAGGTTTAGGGGTGGGGTTAGGGGTTGGGGTTAGGTTCAGCCTCATTGGCAGTGGGTGAGGTCCTGACCTGTGTAGGACACTGCCCTCAGCCCTCCAGTCAGGGACCCCACATTACCCAGTGGAGGCCGAGATTCCTGTGCAACCCCCACCTCCCAGCGCAGTGGTCAGGTAGGGCCACAATCCGGAGGTGACCTTGAGGGGAGCCCAGGGGTCAAGTAGAGCTACTGCCCTCTGGCTCACAGTCCCAGTGTCCCCCCACAGAGGTGCCTGGTTCGGGTGGCCTTCCAGCCCACACTGCCCCACCAGCTGATCAGCCAGGAAGCCCTTCAGACCTCCAACAAAGAAACCCAGGCCAAGCCGGTGCGTGGAGCCAGCTGGAGGGGCGGGGGCAGGTTTGCGTGGCCTGGCATGTCGAGCTGTTCTTGAAAGGGACGGTGGTCTTGTATGTCCCCTCCCTACCCTCTGAAAGCACCAGCTGGCAGCAAGCGGAGCCCAAGAGTGAGGCTGGAGAGCAGGTGCTGGGGTCAGGGTCTTGCAGAGGACAGTGTCTTGGAATCCCGGATCGAGGGGCACAGCTGGGCTTTGACAAAGATGGGACCAGAATGAACCTGAAAGGCAGCCTGGTGACCCCGGGGGAAGATAGGAAACAACCAGGTGGACAGCTGCAGGCCCTGCACGACACCACAGGGTCCTCGCAGGCCATGATAACCCAGGAGCTGGCCCACACCCCACCTGGGGCTGTGCAAGGAGCCAAGGGCAGTGCCTAGGCCCACAGGCAGGGCAGTGAGGCCCAGGGAAATGTGCAGGTTGAGGACCCTCTTACATACACTCCTGCCCCTCCTGTGCCTCTGTTTCCCCACTGGTGATGTGCGGTCCTCGGGCAGCCCCCAGTCTGCCAGGGTCCCCCTGGCTTAGCCCCGCGACCACTGCGGTCAGCCCTTCGTAGGAGCCAGTGGGTTCCCATGGCTCAGCAGGCCTGTGAGTGGGGCCTTCGGGGGGCTCCAGGCAGCACTGCCCACTGGGCACAGGCAGAGCCCCGGGCAGCCCCCCAGCAGCTGTTCTGTCTCCCCGCTGCAGAAGGACGCAGCCATCCAGAGGAAGGACATGAGGGTGCGGGACTGGCTGGGCCAGACCTCTGCCCTTCAGAAGCAGGAGCTGGAAGCCAGGTGTGCTGGAGGGGTCTCCCCGTCTGCATCCCAGGCCACCACGGGAGCCCACCCTGGCTCCTGGGGAGGCTGTCCCCACAGGCTGCCAGAGCATAGCGGTGTGGACACAGGGCCAGAAGTCCCAGGTGACCAAGTTGGATCCAGGGACTCCTCGCCCAGGCATCTGCCCACCCTGCTATCGCCCCGAAAGACCCCTCCATCGGCTGCGGGAGAGGCTGCTGTCCTGACTCAGCCTTCCCACAGGGGAAGCAGCCCAGGAGCGCTTTGGGGGCTTGGGCCACTTGTCAGCACTGGACTCAGTCCTGTGTCCCCAGGAACATGGCTCCTCGTGGCTGATCAGGACCTGGAGTGGGGAGGCATCCCCACGGGAGCACACAAAGTGTGGTGAAGCTGGGCCGGCACTGCCCGGGTCCAGGATGGCCCTAGGCCGCTGATCCTCCCAACTCAGAATCAAGTCCCTAGGGGGCGGGGGGGGGGAGGCTGAGGAGCAGGGGAGGTGGGAATGGGCGTCAGCGCCACCCAGCGGTTCCTTTCCAGAGCTGATGAGTACCAGGCTGCCCAGGCCACTCTGGCCAGAACATTCCAGGGGCGGTTTGACAAATTCGTGGTTCCCTGCGTTGTTGCCAGCGGTGATGTCAAAGACAGGAATGGGCTGGAACCCCTGAGCTTCAGGTGCGCAGTGTTCAGGCCAGGTCGGGGTGTGGTAGCTACGTGCTTGTTACCCTTGTCTGTGCTGATCAGATCCGGGGTCCAGGTGGCACAAGGCTGCCGCTCTGCCCTCAGCCCCCACAACACGCTGTACCTGGAGCTGTGGTGCCCAGCAGTGGCTCCGGCTATTGTGGTGACCTCGGACAAAGGCAAAACCGTCATCAATTTCGGCGACATTGCTGTCGGTGAGTGCTGCCTGAAGCCCGACATCAGCCCACCTGGCCCAGGGTGAGCGGACCCTGGGGCCCAGGGCTGTGGCCAACTCCCTGCCGTTTATCAGGACACCGCAGCATCAAGAAGGTCTCCCTCCAGAACATCTGCCCCGAGGACCTGGCCGTATCCTTGTCCACTTTGCAGCCGCCCAGGCTGGGGTGCGGCTGTCCTGGTGCAGAGCCCGGCCTGCTCCTTGGCCCCGGCCTCCTTGACGCTGGCCTCAGCTGGACTTCTCTGTGCTGAAGCCCGGGGGCCCCTTCTTCCTGGTGACCACCCCCAGCAAGCTGTGTGCTGGCAAGACGCGAGTCCTGGTGCTGTCCTTCTCGCCCCACGAGAGTGTCCTGGTGAGTGCCGCCCCCTGGCACCCCCGTATGCCTGGTAGGAGCTGAGCAGCCCTGGTTCCACCAACGCCTTGTGCCAGCAAGTCAGAGGGGGAGCCAGCCGCCTGCAGACAGAGCCCCCAGCCTGACACACAGCTGTGCCCCAGTCTCAGGAGACGCTGGAGGTCGTCACCAAGAGAGGCACGCTCACCCTCACCCTGGTGGGCACCGGCGTGGCGTCCATGATCACATGCTCCCTTGACGGCGACATCCTCGACATGGGCTACGTGCTCGCCAGGGAGTCCGTCTCCACTGGCTTCAAGGTTTCCCCCGGGGGGTCGGCCCTGTGGAGGCCCAGGGGGCTGAAGGGCAGTGGAGGCCCAGGCTGCTTCCCACCGGCCCCAGTACTCAGCACCTATGCTATACTTCTGAGAGGGCAGAGGGTGCCCTCCCACCACCTGGCACCCACCTGTTCTTGCCGTGTGTCCCTGTGCTGTGGGCCTGTGTACAAGTCCCCTGCCAGCTGCCTCGAGCTTTGCCACATGAACCCCCCCATTAGAGCCCAACTCAGGCACCCTGGGGTGAGGTTTGCAGAGCCCCAGGGCACCCTTGAGGGCTGGCACCCATCGCCCCTTACTCTGAGGGACAATCTGGCCCGGCTCACACAGCCTGCGGGAGGACACCTGCCCCCGCTGTGGGGTCCCAGGAGCAGAGCCCGAACCGGGATTGTGGGAGAAGGGCACTCTGGGGCCTGGGTGAGGACAGAGAAGAGACAGGGGAGGTACGGCCAGCTCAGGTGCAGCACCAGCCAGCTGCCCGCCTGGGAAGGGCTGGGGTGAGGTGGAGTGGGTGCCCACCCTGAGTGCTGGCACAGTCGCTGTTGAAGGGTAAAGCTGCCTGGTCCCCGGCCGGTGTGACTGCAGGGTGGGCACCAACCAGGGCAGAGGGCAGCAGGGTGGCGGGTCCCCTGACGCCCTGCACCCGACAGCTGCAGAATGACTCCTCACTGCCCATCAAGTTCTCTGTGCGGCTGGACAGCCTCTCGCGCTCCAGGGCCTCTGACCGGCAGGAGCTGCCGCAGTTCCTCACCTCCCAGCCCCAGAGGGCAGATGTCGTGGGTGAGCCCCCCGGGGCTGCTGTCCGGGGCGCCTGGTGGGGTGGCAGGGTGGGCAGGGTGGGCACGGTGTGTGGGTGGCGCCAGGCCTCATGGGGAGCTCCTGGCCACCCCTCCACTGCCCATAGGCACACAGAACCACAGCGGCCAGAGCGTGTTCAGCGTGGTCCCGGTCACTGGCATCCTGGACCCTGGGCGGGTGCAGGACTTCACTGTGACCTTCAGCCCAGACCACGAGAGCCTGTACTTCTCCGACCGGCTCCAGGTGGTACTCTTCGGAAAGGTGGGGCTCAGCAACCCCCACGTCTCCCGTTCCCACCTTTCCCTGTGCCGCCCTATTTCAAGGCCAAGGACACCACATTGGGGTCAGGAGTGGAGATACGGGGCGTCCCTGGTCCCACGGAGCCCCACCCTGAGCCAGCCTCAGCCCGCAAAGTGGGGGACAGGCTGCCTGCTTCTCGCCCCCAGAAAGTCTCTCACCAGATCCGGCTGAAGGGGGCTGCCCGCGAGCACATGATGTTCGTGGAGGGCGGGGACCCCCTGGACGTGCCTGTGGAGTCTCTGACAGTGATCCCTGCCTCCGACCCCAAGCACAGAGAGGGTGAGCTCGGCGTTAGGAAGGGGCAGGGGAGGCACGCCAGCTCAGGGAGCAGTCGGGGGATCCCAGCACCCCCCTGGCAAGTGGGCGCACCAGGCCCCTAGAGGAGGGCAGGGGATCCGGCACCGCCATCCCCAAAGCCAGGCGGGACCCACTGTGTACCGGCTCAAAAGGATTCCACGCCCAACTCCCCTGCCTGTCCCGGCCATGGCTTCTGCCCAGCCGGTGCCCAGTGCTCTCCTTCCGCAGAGGTTGAGGAGCTGAAGCCTGTCCTGCTGACCCTGAACTACGTCCAGCTTGACACAGGCCAGCCATCCCCACCCGCCACCAGGGAGCTGCAAGTGGGTTGCATCCGGACCATGCAGCCATCTCTAAAGAAGGTGATGGCGGCTCTGCTCCTGGTGCCACCCTGGCAGCCTCTGCCCCCACCCCGCCTGGGCAGCCCTAGCCGTGCCCCTCGCTAGCGTCCCTGGGGTTTCCTGCAGCAGTGGGGGGTGGGCAGCCCCAGGCAGAGCTGGAGGGATGCTGGGCGCCAGACCCCAGTCCCACAGAGCTGATGCCCACAGACCGTGGAGTTTAGCCTGGATGGCGTCACGTGGCTGCAGCACAGGGGCTTCTCCATCGAGCCTGTGAGGGGCTCTGTGGACCGAGGCCAGACCAAGACTATCAGTGTCTCCTGGGTGCCACCTGCCGACTTTGACGTAGGTGCTGGGCTGGTGACAGCAGAGGTGGCTGGGGGGGCCTGTGAGGGTGAGTGGGAAAGACTGTGCTCCCCTGGGGTGTCCATGGGCTGAGGGTCCTCTCCCATTCCAGCCAGACCAGCCGCTCATGGTGTCTACCTTGCTGCAGCTCAGGGGCGACGTGAAGGAGAACTACAAAGTCATCTTTGTCGCCCATGTGGTGACAGGCCTCTAGGGCCACAGGAGCTCTCCCCATACCCCAAGACCCTCCTCCCACAGCCAAAGCCCTCCCCAGGCTGGGCCAGGCAAGGGCGGCACTTCTGCTGGGTGGGTTCAAATGGGCAGGACCCAGGCTCCCAGTCCCGCGACATGGCCACTTCCTGCAGCCCTGGACCCAGCCAGCTCGGCCCAAGAGCATCCCTTCCCTGAACCCAGTCCAGCCACAGCCTGCTCCTAACCAGAGTAGAGAAGAGCCCCAGGTCCACCAGGACCCAGCAAACTTGGGAGGCCACAGGAGAGTGGCCCGTGAGCCCACCAATAAATGCTCTGTGAGCCAATGCGCACAGCCTGCAGTGTGGGTGACAAGTGCACAGCGTGAGGTGGGGATGGAGCCCTGGTGAAGTAGCCCCCCACACACATGTGCACACGCTCACACACATGCGCACACACCCCAGTCCATAGAGGAGCCAGCTGCGGGGCAAGGCCTTAGGGAAGGCGGAGTCTTAACAGACACCCATGGAGAGGCCCCCTGGGAGCCCCCTAACCTGGAATGCAGGGTGCAGGGCTGCAGTGGAGACTGGCCCAGACCTGGAGAGACGGGAGGAAGGGACAGGAGGCTCAGAGCCCAGGCCCCCCAGCTGCTTCTAATGACCCCGGGAGAAGGCTGAGCAGCTATTAGGGCCAGTTCACCCATTTCCACCCTCGGAGCCTAGCCGGGACCAGGGCAGCCGTAGTGTGTGAGTATGAGTGTCCGCCTGTCTGAGAAAAGCTGGGTTCTGCCCTCAGGGCCTGACCAACCCTCCAAGGGGCCAGATGCACCCGACCGTGAGTGGCTCCTGCACTCCACCCTGCCCCAGTCTCTGGCTGGTTCCCCATTCCCCCCCAGCGCCCATCTGCCTGGCCCACCTCGAAGCACCGCACTCCTGCCCCGCATCCAGTGTGTGTGCCCTTCCTGGCCTGGGGGGCAGAGGGGCGAGGTGCCTGTGTGCTTCCCTGGCACTACTGGGGCTCCCCGAGGCACCTAGAATCTGGGTTTGCCTCTTACCAGCCAGTAGCACTGACCCTGGAGCGGCATCTGGGGACTTCTGTCCAGGCCCCTGGAGGCAGCAGACCAGGGCGCATTCTGCTTCCCCTGGAGCTGACCGGCTGCGTCCCCAGACCCCTGCTGTGCATCCTGGCCAGCGCGGAGGACAGGAGGAGGTCCCCAGGCTGGGCCAGGCCAGACCTCACGAGGTCGAGTTCACCGAGACCCTGCCTGGGTCTAGACCCAGGCCTGCTCCCCACTCCGGTCCTGGCGCCCAGGCCCAATCACAGCTAAGGCGAGGGGAGAGGGGCAGGGCCAAGCTCCCTGCTGGGCCTGGGCTACCAGGCAGAGGCCCTGGACGCGGAACATTGGCCCTTCGGGTGCCGGACAGCTGTGGGCAGAGCCCTGAGGCCCTGGTCACTCACTTCCCCTCCAGATGTCCACGCGTGAGCGTGCTGGGCACAGATAGGAAAGACAGGTGGGGCGGACGCTGCTGGTCCCGTGACGGGCGCAGCAGGGCAAGCAGGGGGCAGAGCAGCCCGATGAGAGAGTGGGCAGGAGTCAGGGTCCTCGCCCAGCGGGATGAGCAAAAGGCATCGAGGCTGACAGAGATGCGCAGGCTCCTCGGCTTGGACGAGGGCTTCAAGGCCAGTGTTTTTGGAAAGCAGTCCGCATCCAGCGCCCCAATGACCCCGACTGGAGGGGGAGGAAAGCCCCACCCTATTTGCCAGGATCGCTGGCGGGTGTGAGGACGGACCCTGTTTGTCCTGCGAGACCACGCCCAGTGCGGCTCCGGGCACAGCTTTCCAGGAAAGCTGGGGCGGGGTTGGGGTAGGCCACGCCCAGCCAGGTGCAGGACACCAGGAGACGGCGGGGAAGACGTTGAGCAGGGAGGGGAGGTGGGCGGGGCCTCCGGCGTCCGGGGCGTGGTTAACTGGACGCGGCCGCCTGCCGATACGGCCTACTGGGGCGGGCCCTCCCAGGGATACCACCCACTGTAGGCGGGGCAGGACCTAAGGGGCGGGGCCTCGGGTCCAGCTGACCTTGTCCCGCACTGTGGTGGGCGTGGTTTGGGCGGGGCTCCTCGGGCACGGGTGGGGGCGGGGCCGCATAAAGGCGCGCGCGCAGCAGGTTCCTCGCTGCTGTCCCGCAGCATGGCCTCGGGGCTGCGGGCTAGGCTCGTGCTGCTGCTCCTGCCGCTCCTGCGGCTGCCGCAGGTGGATCGGGGTCTGCGCAGGGTCGGGCGCACGGGGCCAGTGTGCGCGCGGCTCCGTCCCGCCTGGGCTCACCCCTGTTCCCCACAGGTGGCACCGGGCTCGGCGGAAGGCGGTGGCTGCGATCCCTCGGACCAGTAAGTCGGGCGGGGTGGGGGTGGGGCGGCCGGCCGCGCCGCCGCTGCAGCTGCCCGGTTCCCGCAGGTGCCCGCCCCAGGCCCGCTGGAGCAGCCTGTGGCACGTGGGGTAAGTGGAGGCCGCGCATGCGCTGGCCTGATGGTTCACCCGGCGACCCCGTCCGCCTGCTGCCCCCAATCCCGGCCGCTGGCGGGAGCGCTGGGCCCTGGCAGCCGGGAGCAAGGCCGATCACAGCAGAAGACATAGTCGGCTTGTGCAGTCGGCTGGGGACAGCGTGTCCTGGGAGTGAGCCCAAGGCCACCCCAGCCAGGGCGTGCGGCTACACAGGCCAGGCTCCGGCCAGGGAGGCATCTGGCGCGGGAGAGAGCGCCCTGGTCTCCTCTTCATCTGCCTGTTGTCCCGTCTTGGGTGTCTGGGTGGTGACTGGCCAGAGGGTGCAGGTGCCCAGTAGGCAGGGGCGAGCGCAGCGGTGGGGCTCGCTCCTCCCCTCCAGGCTCATCCTGCTCACCGTCCTGCTGCTGCTGTTGTGCGGGGTCACCGCCAGCTGTGTCCGGTTCTGCTGTCTCCGGAAGCGGGTGAACACGCAGACGCGTCTGCCCCCCGCGTGGCAGCCCCGCAACCTGACGGCCATCCCTGTGGACAGTGACAGCCCTGTGCACAGCACTGTGACCTGTGAGTGCCTGGCAGCTGGTGGGCTGGCCAGGGAAGGGGCAGGGCTGTGGGCGTGAGTCCACAGCCGCCCACACAGAGCCCCTCTGCTCCCTGCAGCATACAGCTCCGTCCAGTATCCACTGGGCATCCGGCTGCCCCTGCCCTTCGGGGAGCTGGACCCTGACTTCACGGCCCCACCAGCCTATAGTCTGTCCACCCCAGAGCTGCCACCCTCCTACGATGAAGCCATCAAGATGGCAAAGCCCAGAGATGAGGAGCTGGCTCCTTCCCAGAAACCTGGTCCTCTCCCAGGGCCCTCAGGCCTTGGGACCACCCCAAGGCCCCAGGAACCAGGTCCCAGTGCCCAGTAGCCCTTGTGCTCCTTAAAGGGACCAAGAGAGCTCTCCTGGAGCCATGGAACCAGGGCATGCAGTCCTGGAGGCAAGGGCCCCAGCCTGCCCCATCCTTCCCCTGGGAAGGTTTCCTTCAGCACATTGCTGCAGTCCTGGCCTTGTTGCTATGTAACACCAGCCGGCCAGCCAGCCACCAGCCCTGTGCTGGCCACCCCAGGCAGGCTGCCCCTCTCTGCCCCAGCCCCTGGCCTGGCTCACAGGCCTCAGCCTGGAGGAGGCACCATGCGCCTGAGCTGTGTGAGCTCAGAGGCAGCCGTGATGTCCACAGCTATTTGAGGGGAGAATAAAGTTTTATGTCTAAGGGGTCTCTGCCTACGTGGGACGGCTCTGGGGGCCCGAGAGTGAAGGCAGGTGCGCAAGCACATGGTCCTAGTGACCTTCAGGCTGGCGTTCAGAGCCCAGATGTGGGCATTGGGAGGGGTCAGGCATGGCAACAGTAGTGACAAGCGCTCCCTGAGGACTGCTCCCAACCCACGCCCCTCCAAGGCTAGGGACAGCGAAGCACAGAGGAGTCAGGCTGCAGCCTTTATTTCACACACGGTGGGGCAGGGCGGTGGCAGCCTTCCCGGGCAGGCGTCCCATAGCTGTGGCAGCTGCTCCCTTGGACCAGCTTGAAGGACTCTCCGGTCATCATGGCCACAAACTGTGGGCAGAGGGGCAGGTCAGCAGCCTGACCCAGTCCTCCACTCACTCCCGGGCTGGCCCCTCACCCTCACAGTCAATGGTCCCGTCCCCGTCCCTCAGCCTTCCTGCATATGAGCACATACCTGAGGCACACTCACCCTGAACCCCTGTATCTCTCAAGCTGCCCACCATGCCCCCACACTCCCAGCCCCGCCTACCTAAGCATGTTCCAGCTGACGTAGCCCTTGCTCTCCTTACCAAAAACCTGGAAATGGGCCCTGAGCTCATCCTGGTTCTGGGCCTTCTCTGGATAAATCCCCATGGGGCCGGGAAGCCATTACAGTTGAAGAGCCCTTGTCTGCGGGAGTCTCGGCCCCAGGCCTCAAGGGAGGTCCCATCCCTTGGCCACTGCACACACAGAGGCCCCGACCAGGGCTGTCCCCGCAGCCACCCCGCCCTGCGCACCATCTCTGTCCATGTCCTTGGCCATGGAGGCCAGCTTGTTCTTGGTGAGGTTGATACTGCTCCAGCTCCTGTCCTTACCTGCCCGTTGCCCTCCTCGTCGAACATCTCAGAGACTGCTGTGTACTTCTTGATGTGCTTGGCCCACAGGCCGTCCATCTGCAGAGGAGCCACACCCTGCTCACTGGGACTGCCCTTCCCCTCTCCGGGGCAAAAGCAGGCCCTGGTGCAGTGCAGGCTTCCAGGACACAGAGGGGCTCCAGAGCTGGGGCTCTGGATGGGACCAGAACAAGCCAGGTGGGGCAGTCCCCCCCAGGAGGGGTAGCAGGGCTGCAGGGGACTGAGGCAGTGGGTGCCGGTGAGACCAGGGGCCCACGGGACCAGAAGGGCTGCTGTACCACTGCCCTGGAGCAGAAAGGCTCAGGCTCAGCCCCTCTCGGGCTCTAGAGGGGCCCCCAACCGCCAGGCACCCACACTGGCCATCGTTTCTGCCTGGATCTCCTGCCACCCAGGCCACCAGGCCCCGGGTACTGAGCAGCCTCACCATGGCTCTGGCTGGCTGGGGGCGGGGCAGGCGAGGACACCAGGGCTGCTACAGGCTGAGAACATGGTGCCCGATGGCAGCCGCGTTTCAGCAGGGCCCAGCTGCCTGGGGTCCCTGGGGTCCGGATTCCAAAAGCCTTGTATGGGTGAGAAATCCTGCAGCCCTATATGGGGACAGGCTTGGCCCTTCCCCAGTGCCCTCCCTTCCCTCCTTGGCCCAGGCATCCCCCTACCCTGAAGATGAGCACCAAGGACCAACCACAGGGCAGGCAAGGGCTCGAGTGATGTCCCTCTTCCCGCACAGCCTGAGTCTGTCACCCACCCCGTCCTGCTGCGGGATCTCATCCTGGGCTGCAGCGCTTGTTGGCGAGGCCTCTCAGGAAAGTCCACCCTGGCCAGCCGGTGTCCGATGGCCCCTTCTGTCCCCAGGAGCCCAGTGCCACTCCCTGGTGACCACCCTAAAGACTGGCTGGGTGACTGGGGCATCAGGGACCTCAGCCCCTGCACAGAGGCCACAAGGGCCACAGCACAGGTGGGAGACGCTGGGCAGGGCTGAGGGCAGGAGGGCAGGTAGACCTCTGGCCAGCCTTCCTCCTGGCGGCTGGGGGCTATTCTGGGGTTTCTCAGCGAAACCTGACCTCTCTCCCGCTCTGAATAGCAGAGCTAGCTCCCTCGGGAGGGCGTGCCTGGGCTGCCCAGAACAAGGCACCCAAGGTGCATAGCCCCCTGAGCCCACTGACATGCGTGGGCTCCCTTCTCAGACGGACACCGGCCCCCGTTCAGGTCTAGCTAACCACCAGGCGGTTGCACCGAATCCCAGGGGCCCAGGTCCTCACTCCCCCCACCCAGGCAGTGGGCATAAGAGCTGCTAGCCTGGCCACAGTGCTCAGAGTTTGCAGTTACAAGCAGGCCGTGGTGGTCACACCTGTAATCCCAGGACTCTGAGAGGCTGAGGCAGGAGAATCGCAAATTCAAGCTCAGCCTGGGCAACTTAGCAAGACTCTGTCTCAAAATAAAAAATAGGGGCCAGTGAGATAGCTCAGTGGCATAAGCGCCTGCCTGGCAAGTGCAAGGTCCTGAGTTTGACTCCCGGTACCCACATAAAGGAAAAAAAGGGCCAGTGATATCGCTCAGTGGCACAAGCGCCTGCTGGCAAGCACGAGGTCCTCAGTTCAACTCCCGGTACCCACATTAAATAAATAAAAAATAAAAAATAATAACAAAAAGGATGGGATATAATTCAGTGTGAAGGCCCTGGATACTGAAAAAATGACGTGGGGGAGATGATCAGTTGTTTGCAGTTACAGGTCTGAGCCATCATGGGCCATGGGGCACAGCCATGGACAGCCCTGCCTCACTACCCACCCCATAGCACTGGGGGTCTCAAACACGCACGCCGGCCCCTCCCCTGCCCTGCCTGATGGGTCTCAACAGGTGGGATGCTCTGCACCCGCTCCCAGAAAATCCAAGCCCTAGGATGTCCCTCTGCAGCCCGGGCCAACTGCTGAGGCCAAAGATCTGTGGCGACGAGGGCAGAACAGCCCCAGTGAGCTCAGGCAGGGCAAGGAGACGCATGCATGGGTGCGAGGTGGAAAGCCACCTACACCCAGCATCTTCCCCAAGGGCACCCAGACCCAAGCCTGCAGAAACGAATGCGTCCCAGCGGCCCTGGACAGCCAGGCCCTGCAGCGCTTGCAGCCGTGGACAAGGCCCCTGGCCTGTGTCTGTGTCACCAGTGATCCTCACAGATTGGTGGCCTCCCAGCTCACCCTCAAAGCTGGGATCCCGGAGGCCACCGCAAGGCCCCTCCCTCCAAGCTCTCCCACCCTGACCCCGCTGCTTTCTGTCTCTGAGCTTCTAACAATTTCTCCTTTCGAGCCTGGCTGACTTCACTCAGCCAGAGACTCAGGATTCACCCTTATTGTAGCTTGTAACAGAATCTCCTACTAGGACGCCCGCTTCCTGTCATGGGGTGAGCCCTGCACACAGCTCCTGTCCCAAACTCCGCCTCAGTTGGCTTCTGGGGGCCCAAGCTGTGACAAGATGGGGTGTTGGGGATTTACCTCTCAATGCCTATCTATAGCAAGGCACCTCTGGGCTTGTGGCACCTGTCACTAGTGGTGAGTTGGAAGGGAAGTGGGGACAGGCTTGGTGGCTGCTGCCAAGCACCATGACAAATGACAAGGGTGGGAGGATCATGGGGACTGGAAACCCAGGTGTGAACCCTGATGTGACCCATCTATGTGCCCAGGTGTGAGCCAGCTGTGAGCATCCAGGGGCTCTCTAGATTCACACATCTCCCCTGCTCTCCATCCACACTGAGGGGGGGAGCTGAAGCCAGGGCCCTGGGGGGTGCGGGTGGGTGAACTCACAGCGTCAGCCCCAGCCCCTGTAAAGCCCTGGATCTCCAGGTTTGCTGTCCTCTCCTAGAAGGGCTGACATGCATCCCACCCTGAAGACCCCACACAAGGCCACATCCCAGCGCCAGACCCCCCACTCCCCAGCTCCACATTGATGCCTGAGGTTGAGCTGGACCCCACCTGGGTACAAGCTGGGCCCCCCACAGTCTAAGTGGCACCTGGAAGCTGCATCAGGACACCATGTATGGGGGATTCTGCACCTCCAGCAGCTTCTTGTGGCCACCTGCCTCCCCCGAGCCTCCATCAAGGGCATGGACATTTTAAGGTAAACACTAAAAGAAGTAAATTGTGCCAGACATGGTGGCATACGCCTATAATCCCAGCACTTGGGAGGCTGAGGCAGGAGGATTGCTATGAGTTCAAGACCAGCCTGGGCTACATCATGAGACCCTGTCTCAAAATAATCTGATATTAATAATAAAGTAAATCCAGCTACTTGAAAGAGCTCCCTATGGACAAAGCTGGAAAAATTTGAACAAGAAAATGAATCAAGCAGTCCTGGGTCATACCCTACCATAAAACAAGTATCCATTGTGCTTCAAAGGTCACCACCAACAGACCGGAAGGCCACTCGCAGGATGGAAGGTAAAGAGGCTCACATCACTGATGATTAGGGAAACACAAATCAAAGCCCCATGGGCTAGAGCTGCAGCACAGCGGTGGGACATGGGCTCAGCAGGCACAAGACCTGGGCTCCATCACCAGCGCAAACATTTTTTAAAGAAAGATGCTGGGCATGGTGGCACACACCTGTAATCTCAGTGCTTGGGAAGCTGAGGCAGGAGGATTGCAGATTTGAGTGAAAACAGTGTGGGCAACTTAGTGAGACGCTTAGTGCAAAGGGCTTGGGTTCAATCCCCAGTACTAAGAGTGAGAGAGAGAGAGGCAAAGAAAACAAGTGTTAGGGAGGATGGGAGTATAAAATGATACAGCCTCAACGGAAAACAGAATGACAGTTCCTCAAAATATTAAACACGGGCTGGTGAGATAGCTCAGCGGCATAAGTGCCTGCCTGGCAAGCGCGAGGTCCTGAGTTCGACTCCCGGTACCCACATAAAGGGAAAAAATGGGCCGGTGATATCGCTCAGCAGCACAAGCACCTGCTGGCAAGCATGAGGTCCTGAGGTCGACTCCCGATACCCACATTAAAAAAAAAAAAAAAAGGGCCGGTGAGATGGCTCAGCGGCTTAAGCGCCTGCCCGGCAAGCGCGAGGGCCCGAGTTCAACTCCCGGAACCCACATACGAAAAAGGGGCCGGTGATATCGCTCAGCGGCACGGGCGCCTGCTGGCGCACGAGGTCCTGAGGTCGACCCCCCGGTACCCACCAAAAAAAAAAAAAAAAAAAAAAAAAAAAAAAAATATATATATATATATATATATATATATATATATATATATATATAAAACAGCTGCATGTGTGTGGTGGCACACACCTATAACCCAACTCTCTGGAAGCTGAGGTAGGCAGATCTGAACTTTGAACCCAGCAGGGAAGCTTAATGACTTAGCGAGACCCTGTCTCAAAATTTAAATTTTTTTTGTGTGTGTGGGTACCGGGCGTTGACCTCACGCGCCAGCAGGCGCCCATGCCGCTGAGTGATATCACCAGCCCTTTTTTCATATGTAGGTACTGGGAATCGAACTCAGGACCCTGCACTTGCCAGGCAGGTGCTTATGCCGCTGAGCTATCTCACCAGCCCAAAATTTAAAATTTTTAAAAAGGTCCCAGGGATGTAGGTCAGTGGGAAGGCCTTGGGTTCACTTCCAAATATGCAAAACAATAACGACAATGATACAGAATTACCATATGAGCCTGCAGTAATTCCATTGCTGGGTACACAGAAAAAAATTAAAAGCGAGGACACAGATAAGCAGCACACATTCTCAGAGCAGTGTTATTCATAATAACCAAATGGTGGGAGCAACCCAAGTCCATGAAAGATGAATGAATGAATGAATACCATGTGCCATGTGTACATGCAATGGAACATTATTTGGCCTGAAAAAGAGATGAAAATCTCAGCTTTTCAGAAGGCTGAGGCAGGAGGATCACAAGTTTGAGCCCAGCCTGGACAATTTAGTGAGCCCTTGTCTCAAAAATTAATGAAAAGGGGACACGCAGTGACTGCCAGTGCCCCCGGGGGCCTCCGCGGAGGAACGCGAGAAGCAGCGGTGCAGAGAAGCAGCAGCTATGAATGACACACTGACTGGCGGTGAGGGCTGACGCCCAGCCGTCAGGCGCACAAGAAAGCCACTAGCCGGGCGCCATTGTGGGGGGGCAGCAGCTGAACTTGAAACTCAGGGCGGCCACCACTCCATCCACGGCTCCAGTGGGAACCTCCACGGAGTAACGCCAGACGCCGCGGTACAGAGAAGCACCAGCCAAGGACACACTGACTGGCGCTTTTCTTCCTGGTATTCCAAGAATCTCCTAAGAGTTTGAAATACTAGCAAGAAACCAACCTACCATAGGCAATTTACAAACAGCAACCCAGGAATTAAACTAAAGAAAGAAAAGAAAATGAGACGACACTTAAACAAGATGCAACCCCACACATCCAGTTCACCAAAAGCAAACCCAGGGAGCAGTGAGGTGGGACAAACCGAAAGCCACCCACCTGACATCTCTGAAGTGGTAACAACAAAGCAGTTGAATGAGGCTCTGGAAAAATTTAAATCAGAAATAATTTCTCAGATAACTGCAGAGATAATGTCCACAATGAAGACCATGCTTAAGGACGCTAGAGCAGACACAGACAAAAAAATAGACGTGCTTAAGAAAATGATGGAAGCCATGAATGCTCAGCATAGGAAAGAAATGGACTCCATAAAGCAGATTCAAGCTGATATCTAGGAGAACAAAAATTCCATTGAAAGTATTTGTACCAGATTAAGCCAATGTGAGGACAGGATCTCAGATATAGAAGACAGGCTTGCAATTAGTGATCATGAAAAGGAAGAATTCTTAAAAATACCAAGGGACGGACTGGTGAGATGGCTCAGCGGCTTAAGCGCCTGCCCGGCAAGCGCGAGGGCCCGAGTTCGACTCCCGGAACCCACATACGAAAAAGGGGCCGGTGATATCGCTCAGCGGCACGGGCGCCTGCTGGCGCGCGAGGTCCTGAGGTCGACCCCCCGGTACCCACAAAAAAAAAAAAAAAAATACCAAGGGACAATGAAAAATCAATCCAGCAGCTGCTAGATGATGCAAAGAAGAATAACTTAAGATTGATTGGAGTCAATGAAAAAGCAGGAGATAGCATAAATGACACCAGAACACTGTTCACAGACATTATCACAGAAAATTTCCCTGGTAGAGAAAAAGAATTTGATATTCAGATAAGTGAGGCTTATAGAACTCCAATTAGCCACGATCAAAAAAAATCTTCAGCCAGGCATATCATAGTCAAGATTCCAGAAATTCAACATAGGAGTAGAATCTTAAAAGCTGTTAGAGAAAAGAAACAAATCACCTATAAAGGAAAGCCCATCAGAATCACAGCAGACTTTTCAGCATAAACCCTCAAGTCAAGAAGAGCTTGGAATGATGTATTTCAAGTTCTAAAAGAAAATAATCTTCAACCTAGATTGATGTACCCCGCAAAACTATCTTTCAAAACTGATGGAGAAATAAAATACTTCCATGACAAAGAACATCTGAGAAAATTTATAACCACCAAAGCAGCACTCCAAAATGTTTTGAATGACATTCTAGAAAGGGATAACAAGGACTACAACTCCAGAAACCCCAACAGAAGGAATCCACCAGGCAGAGCAAATGATTAAAGAGAGGGAGGGAAAAATAAAAATTACAAGAGGGGGAGCCAACAACAAGAAAATAACATGACAAGGATAAGTCAATACATATCAGTTTTAACCATTAATGTTAATGGTCTCAATTCACCAATCAAAAGGCACAGACTGGCGAACTGGATCAAGAAGCAAGATCCAACAATATGCTGTATACAAGAAACACATTTAATTCAAAAAGAAATTCATAGACTGAAAGTCAAAGGATGGAAAACAATACTCCATGCGACAGGAACCCAGAAAAAAGCAGGGGTAGCTATTCTTTTCGCAGACAAAGTGAATTTCAAACCAAGAATGATTCAGAGAGATAAAGAAGTTCACTACATCCTTGTAAAGGGAACAATCCAAGAGGAAGAGATAACAATCATAAATATATATGCAACAAATACCAGTGCACCCAACTATATAAAACAAATATTAATGGACATGAAAAATCAAATAACCACTAATACAATTGTATTGGGGGATCTCAATACTCCACTGTCACAAAAAGACAGATCAACTAGACAAAAAATCAACAATGAAATATTACAACTGAACCAAACTTTGGAACAAATGGACTTAGTAGATGTCTACAGAGTGTTCCATCCCACAACATCAGAATACACATACTTCTCAGCTGCACATGGGACATTCTCCAAAACAGACCACATACTAGCTCATAGAACCTGCTTATGTAAATGCAAAGGAAATGAAATTATTCCATGTATATTATCAGACCATAGTGCAATGAAATTGGAAATCAATGGCAAAAGAAACCACAAGAATTTGCTAAACACATGGAAATTAAATAGCACCCTACTGAACAACCAATGGGTCACAGATGAAATTAAAGAAGAAATTAGACAGTTTCTGCAACTGAATGATAATGACAGTACAACATACGGAACTTATGGGATACAATGAAAGCAGTCCTAAGAGGGAAATTTATAGCATTAAATTCCTATATCAGGAAAACAGAACAAGCACAAATAAACAACCTAATGGTGAACCTCAAACTTCTAGAAAAAAAAGAGCAGGCTAAGCCAAAAGCTCGTACAAGGGAGGAAATTATAAAGATCAGAGCAGAAATTAACATATTGGAGACTAAAAAAACAATACAAAGAATCAATGAATCAAAGAGTTGGTTCTTTGAAAGATTAAATAAAATCGACAAACCCTTATCCAACCTTATTAAAAAAAGGAAAGAAAGTACTCAAATCCACGCAATTAAGAATGAAAAGGGTGATATCACAACGGACCCTGCAGAAATCCAGAAGATCATCTATACCTACTTTGAAAACTTGTATTCTAATAAGATGGAAAATGCAGAAGAAATGGACAGATTCCTAGATACATATGAATTACCAAAGCTCAACCAAGAAGATATAAAAATCCTAAATAAACCAATAACAATCAATGAAATCGAAGATGTAATTAAAAACCTCCCAACAAAGAAAAGCCCAGGCCCTGATGGATTCACTGCTGAATTCTACAAGAAATTTAGAGAACACCTAACACCACTACTTCTCAAACTCTTTAATGAAATTGAAAGGGAAGCAATACTCCCAAATCCATTCCTGGAAGCAAGCATTACCCTGATACTAAAACCAGAGAAGGACCCAACTAAGAAAGAGAACTACAGGCCAATCTCCCTAATGAACATAGATGCAAAAATCCTCAATAAGATACTGGCAAACAGAATGCAGCAAATCATCAAGATTATACACCATGACCAAGTTGGATTCATCCCAGGGATGCAGGGATGGTTCGATATACGTAAATCAATAAATGTAATACACCATATTAACAGAACCAAGGACAAAAATCATATGATCATCTCAATAGATGCAGAAAAAGCTTTTGACAAAGTCCAGCACCCTTTCATGATAAAAACCCTACAGAAAATTGGAATAGATGGTCTTTATCTCAATCTGATAAAAGCTATCTATGACAAACCAACAGCCAATATCATACTAAATGGACAAAAACTGAAAGCCTTCTCTCTAAAATCAGAAACAAGACAAGGATGTCCACTGTCCCCACTCTTATTCAACATAGTCCTGGAAACTTTAGCCAGAGCAATTAGACAAGAGAAAGAAATAAAAGGAATTATGATTGGAAAGGAAGAAGTTAAATTATCATTATTTGCAGATGATACTCTACGTAGAAGACCCCAAAAACTCCACTAAAAAATTGCTAGATTTAATAAGCAAATTAAGTAGTGTAGCTGGATACAAAGTCAACACTCAAAAATCAATAGCCCTCCTGTACACTAATAACAAACTCACTGAGAGAGAAATTAGGGAAACAACACCTTTCACAATCACATCTAAAAAAATGAAATACCTAAGAATCAATCTCACAAAGGAAGTAAAAGACCTCTACACTGAAAACTACAGTACTCTGAAAAAGGAGATTGAAGAGGATATCAGAAAATGGAAAGATATCCCTTGCTCTTGGGTCGGAAGAACCAATATAGTGAAAATGGCCATACTTCCAAAATTGTTATACAGATTTAATGCAATTCCGATCAAAATTCCAACAACATATCTCACAGAATTAGAGAAAACAATCCTAAAATTCATCTGGAACCAGAAGAGACCTAGACTAGCAAAGGCAATTCTGGACAACAAAAGCAAGGCAGGGGGCATCACAATCCCTGATTTGAAATTATACTATAAAGCTACTGTGATAAAAACAGCGTGGTATTGGCAAAAAAACAGACCTGAAGATCAATGGAATAGATTAGAAGATGCAGAAACAACTCCAGACATACTAAGCCACCTTATCTTTGACAAAGGTGCCAAATACATTCACTGGAAGAAAGATAGCCTCTTTAATAAATGGTGCTGGAAAAATTGGCTCTACACATGCCGCAGATTAAAATTAGACCCCTATCTTTCACTGTGCACTAAACTAAATTCAAAATGGATCAAATAACTAAATATTAAAACAGAAACATTAAATCTCCTGGAAAATAGAATAGGTAAAACTCTTGAAGACATTGGTGTAGGCAAAGACTTTATGAATAAAACCCCCATCGCACAGGAAGTATCATAAAGAATCAACAACTGGGATCTCACCTTATTAAAAAGCTTTTGCACAGCAAGAGAAACCACCAACAGAGTGAAGAGACAACCCACAACGTGGGAAAAAAAATGTTTGCCCGCTATGCCTCAGACAAAGGATTACTATCGAGACCATACAAAGAACTCAAAAAAATCAGACCTCCCAAATTTAAAGACCCAATCCAAAAATGGGCATCTGAGATGAATAAACACTTCTCAGATGAAGAAATACAAATGGCAAATAAATATATGAAAAAATGTTCAATCAACATCACTAGTCATTCGAGAGATGCAAATTAAAATAACACTGAGATTCCATCTCACCCCAGAAAGAATGGCTATTATCAAGAAGTCAACTAATAACAAATGCTGGAGGGGCTGTGGGGAAAAAGGAACCCTTCTCCACTGTTGGTGGGAGTGTCGACTGGTACAGCCACTGTGGAAATCCGTGTGGAGACTCCTCAAAAAACCAGGCTCGGAGGTCCCATTTGACCCAGCTATTCCCCTTCTGGGCATCTTCCCAGAAGAATTAAAAACATCGTACCAGGGCCGGTGAGATGGCTCAGTGGCTTAAGCGCCTGCCTTGCAAGCGCGAGGGCCCGAGTTCGATTCCCGGATCCCACATACGAAAAAGGGGCCGGTGATATCGCTCAGCGGCACGGGTGCCTGTTGGCGCGCGAGGTCCTGAGGTCGTCCCCCCGGTACCCACAAAAAAAAAAAAAAAAAAAAAAAAAAAAAAAAACATCGTACCACAGCGATATATGTGCACCCATGTTTATAGCAACACAATTTGTAATAGCTAGATCGTGGAAACAACCCAAATGCCCATTAACCGAGGAATGGATAAAAAACATGTGGTATTTTTATACAATGGAGTACTACTCAGCCATAAAGAAAGATAAACTGGAAACTTTTATAGGTAAATGGATGCAACTCGAGAAAATACTCACAAGCGAAATAAACCGGATGCACATTTGTAAACATCGTATTGTCTCCCTAGTATGAAAATGCAATTTCACTGTGACTATTCCATTCTTTAGTCTTCTATTTTTACCTAGCTTTTACATGGCTTAATCTTATACTGAGTAATATTTTTCTCCAGAAGGTATTTGTACATTCTCTAATGCTTGAGTTTGTTAATACATGAGAATGTTTACTTGTTGTCTTTAAAAAAAATTAATAAAAAATTAATAAAAAGGGGTGGGGATGCAGCTCAGTGGTAGAGCACTCGCTTAGCTGCACAAGCCCTGGGTTCCATCTCTGTCCAGAACTGGTGGGAAAAAAAAATTTTAAGTAAAGACAAATAAAAGCGGTGAATTCCGACACATGCTAGTATCCGGGTGAAGCTTGAGGACAGGCTGTCGCGAAATAAGCCAGCGGCAAAGGCCAAATACTGCATGGGTCCGCTTAGGGGGCCCCTAAAGTGGGCAGAGCCAGAGACCAGCAGTGGGCTGGGGCGGGAGGGGCAGGGTTGTTAAAGGATTGGGCAGGTAATAGCAATGGATTTGGAGTTTCCCTTCAGAAAGAGGAAAAGTTTCTGGAAACGGCTGGGGCAATGGTTGACCACTACCGTGAATGTATACGTTTTTTTTGTGGGGGGTACTGGCAATCTAACTCAGGACCTTGCACTTGCCAGGCAGGCGCTGTGCCACTGAGCTATATCCCTGGCCTCCCGTGAATATATTTAATGCCAAAGAATCGTACACTCGATACCGGCGAAGATGGTAATTATGTGTCTTTTACTACAACAACAAAAAAGAAAAATCTCGCACGAGGCATTCCAGATAATTTATGTAGATCTTGGGCGCAGTGGCACATGCCTGTAATCCCAGCACTCGGGAGGCTGAGGCAGGACTGCCCGGAGTTCGAAGCCAGCCTGGGCTATATAGTGAGTTCAAGGCCAACCTGGACTACATAGCCAGCCTGCTTCTCAAAAGAAAAAAAAAAAGGCGCGGTCCGAACCCTCCGCAGACCCTCCTCTTCCCGGAGGGGAGCACAACTCTCCACCCTCAGTTGTGGGCTCGCACCGTGACGTCCTTTCCATCCGGGCAGCAGGGAAGAGAGGGAGAGTACTCGACCTCCTCCGGACTCCAGGCGGACAGCGCCCAGTCCCGCCCGGGCTCGCCGGCGCTGTGCGCCCCGACCGTCAGCTTCTCCTGCGCAAAAGCCGCGGCGCCCCACGGCGGAGAAACCTCCGCAGCTCCGCCCAGATGGCCCGAAGCCTGTCGCAGCGCAGAGGAGCCCGGTGTCCTGTGGGGCAGGAAAGGCCCTGGGGCGAAGCTGAGGCCCCGTGAACAAAGCCCGACTTCCGTTACCCGCGGGGTCCGCGCGGCGAGGGCGCTGCAGACGCGGGGCGGCCGGGTCGCGCTGGGCCGTCCGGGCGGTCGGAGCACGCGCGGCTCCCCGCTCCGGCGCGCGTCCTGCCCGGCGGGGCGTGCCTCAGTCTCCCCTCCGCAAAGGGGGCGGGGAGGGCAGCACCACTGCGGCACACCCCCGGCAGCCGCCCGCCTCCCCGCATCTCCTTCCTTCCAGCCTGCGCGGCGCCCGCGCACGCGCCGCAGGGAGACCCGGAGCCTCCCGCGGCCCGCCCCGCCCCGCCCCGCCCCTTCCGTCGTAAAAGCCCCGCCCCTTGGCTTCGGCCCCCGCCCAGGCTCCGCCTCCGCCCGGCCAGAAAGCGGCGCCGTCCGGCGCAGCCCCGCGTGCCCACCAGGCGGCGCCGGAAGGCTGCGCGCAGCGGGGCATCGGGATTGTGGGTTGTGGGTTCTGGGTTCTGGGTTCTGGGTTCGCCCCGCCCAGGCTGGGGCGCGGGGCGCGGGCGCGAGCGGCGGCCGGGAAGGAGCGCGGCACCCGGGGCGCGAGCTCGGTCTCCTCCCGCCGCTCTCGTCCCTCTCCAAATGCTGCCTGTTTCTATTTTTGCAGGGCTGAGGATGGAGCCCGGGCGCCCTCCCTCTGAGCTCCACCCAGCCCTTTTTCTTTTTCATTTTCATGCAGGGTCTCGCTAAATTGCCCAGGCTGCCCCCAAACTTGCGATCTTCCTGCCTCAGTCTCTGGAGTAGCCGGGACTCGGCAGGCGCCACTCTGCGCAGCCGGTCCACCCTTTCCAGGGTCTTCCGCGCGGCCCTGCAGCTCTGCCCCCGGGCGGCGCCCGTCCCGCCCTGTCCCCGTGTGGTCCCCGCCGTGGGTGGCGCTGCCCCTTGCATACAAGCCCGGCCCGGCGACACCCGCCGAGGCCCGGGCAGGAGCCACCCTGGGGATGCGCAGGGTGATCGGCAGGCGGTGCCACCCGGGGACCGCAGGTCCCGCCGGCTCCCGCGTTCGTCACCGCAAAGGCCCCGGGGACCCGGCTCCAGGCAGCTCCCCCGCGGGCCCCGCCGGTTTCCACAACACTCGCACCCGTACCGCGGCCCAGAGGAGGCCGGGGGTGCGGGGCACCGGACCCCACCTGGGACCCCGCAGCTGGGACCCGGCCCGTGCCCCCTGCCCTCCCCTCCCCTCCTCCCGGCACCTGTCCCCCCTCGGCCTGGGCCCCGCCCCACCCAGCTGTCCGTCCCGCTGTCCCTCAGGCAGCCTTGCTGCACCTCCGGGCCTCGGGGACAGGGACGGATTGGTGACAAACAGCCCTCAGGCCCTAGGGGGCCTGGAGGAGGGCTGGGACCCAGCAGGCTGGCTCTGGGTGAGGCTGCGCTGGGCGCAGTTGCTAGGGCCCTTGACCTGGGAGCTGCTGGACTCGGGGACCCTCATTCCTGGCCACGCTAGCCCAGCCCACAGTGGCCCGGGACCCACGTGTCCTTCTGAAGTGCTGGGGCCAGCTAGGTGTAGTGGCGCAGGCCTGTAATCCCAGCACTCAGGAGACTGAGGCAGGAGGATCACCGTAAATTTGAGGCTGGCCCGGGTTACATAGAAAGCTCAAGGCCTGCGCGAGGGCCCAAGTTCGACTCCCGGATCCCACATACGAAAAAGGGGCCGGTGATATCACTCAGCGGCACGGGTGCCTGTTGGCGCGCGAGGTCCTGAGGTCGACCCCCCGGTACCCACAAAAAAAAAAAAAAAAAAAAAGAAAGCTCAAGGCCAGCCTGGAATACATATTGAGATCCTTTCTCAAAAAAACCAAAAAATTCATTGTTTTTTTAAAGTGCTGGGGCCACACTTGGCCAAGTCAGGGGCTCTGGTCAGGCTGAGGAGGATTCCAAGGGTCTGATGGGCTGGGTCCCTGCCAGGGACAGGGTGACAGATGGCCTGAGGGAGAGGGGACATGCAGGTGGCCCTGTGTGAAGGCGCTGGTGCTGGTGGAGGAAAAGCAGCCCCTCCAGCACCTCTGCTGCTTGGCTAGCAGCTCCCTGGGGCTGACAGCACTCGGTGGGGTCCCTGCCTGCAGGGAGGTAGGCACAGCCACTTAGTTCAGGCTGCATTAGGCCTGGGGCGAGAGGTCCAGGGAACTACCTTCCCTCCACGCCCGCCCGCTGTGCATCCTGTCCCCAGCCCTGCCACTGTCTGTGTGGACAAGCACAGGGTTCACCCAGACTCCTTCCTGTGGTCACCACGTGCCGCCAACAGGCCCTGTTGTGTGGGTGCACAGGGCCCCCAGCCTTCAGCCCACCCCGCTGCTCTCCAGCTGGTCATGTGAATGCAGCTGTGTCCTCCGGGCAGTGGGCATCAGGCCCCTGCTCAGGCCCCAGGTTCCACCACCTCCTGACAAAGCTTGCTGCAGCTGGCCCTGTCTGGGTCACGCCAGACAAGCCCTGACCCATCCTGCGTCCTGGCATCACCCATTGTTTCTCTCCTCCCCAGCTCCCTGCTGGATTTATCTTTTTTTTTTTTTTTTTTTTTTTTTTTTCGGTACTGGCAAATGAACTCAAGACTTTCACACTGAGCTACATCCCCAGCCCTTTTTTATATTTTTATTTTTAGACAGAGTCTTGCTTAATTGCCCAGGATAGGTTTGAACTTGCAAACCTCCTGCCTCAGCCTCCCAGCGTGCCAGGATTAAGGGTGCGCAGCACCACACCCAACTAGAATGTACCTTTTTTTTTTTTCAATAGTTCATAAATGACAGTGGCCTTTCCTGCAGAAATGGGAAAGTTTGCCAGGTGTGGTGGTACACACCTGTAACCCCACCCCTCGGGAGGCTCAGGCAGGAGGATCACCATGAGTTCAAGGCCAGACTGGGCTACTTAGTGAGACTGTCTCAAAAAATAAATAAATAGGGCCGGTGAGATGGCTCAGCGGCTTAAGCGCCTGCCCGGCAAGCGCGAGGGCCCGAGTTCGACTCTCGGAACCCACATACGAAAAAGGGGCCGGTGATATCACTCAGCGGCACGGGCGCCTGCTGGCGCGCGAGGTCCTGAGGTCGACCCCCTGGTACCCACAAAATAAATAAATAAATAAATAGTAAAAATAAAAACAAAACAAAAAGAAATGGGAAAGCTGATCCTGGAATTCACACAGAATTGTAAGTGCCCTAAATAGCCAAAACCATCTTGAAGATGAAGAATAAGTTGTAGGATTCATACTTTCTGATGTCAAAACTTACTATAAAGGTACATAATGAAGACAGGCGTGAAGTCAGACATAGACCAAGGTGGAATAAGGAGCACAGGCAGAGACCCTCGCGGATACGAGAGCCGATTTCCCACACGGGGAAGGAGCATCCGTTCTCAGCTGGAGGCCACAAGGCTGGCCAGGAATGTGAGGGAGGAGGCGGCCCCACCCCGCACCCGCCGGACACTGCACACGGTGGCAGGCGGGCTGCCACAGCAATGCCATGGTGGCCGGAAGAAGACAGGGATGAGCGTCTACGGGCACCATGTGGCAGTGACCTCAGAGCTGCAACACGAAGACACAGGTGACACAGGAACCAGAAAGAAGAAAGGGAAATCGACTTCTTCAAAATCAAATCCTCTGCGCGTGAAAGGACGCTGCTGAGAGAATGAGCCCAAAAGAGAGAGGAGGCGGCCTACAGAGGAAACCCTTCAAATCGTGTATCTGGTGAGAGTGTGGTGCCCTACATCTGCAGAGAACTCTTACAACACGACAAAGACAGCCCAAGGACACGAGGGACATTTCTCCAAAGAAAACACACAGATACCAATAAGCACGAGAAAAGATGCTCAACGTTGCTGATCATTAGAAAAGAGCAAGTCACAACCACCATGAGGGTGAAACTGGTACGACTGCTACAGAAATCAGCATAGTGATTCCTTAAAAACTTACACTAGAAATCCCATTGGCTCCAGCTATTCCCTTCTTGGTATCTTTCTGGGAGGGTTAAAGTCATCACATTACAGTGACCTGGGCATAGCCGTGTGCACAGCAGTAGAACTGCTAATAGCTGACTCTCAGAAGCTGCCTGCCTGTCCATCAGCGCATGCATGGGTAAAGAGATGTGGTGTTTGCCACTGTTCTGCCAAGAAGAAAGATGAACTTGAGTCACTTGTAGGGAAGGGGACTGAGAGATGAAGGGGGGAGGGGAAGTCTAAAGAACTAAGTGGCATGCGCCACCTCCCCAAGAGGACTGTGACTATTACATACTGCACACGCATGCTCATCAAAACTACAGAAACTAAACCCCCCACAAGGTACCGCTCACCCACCAGGGTGGCAGAAGGAAGAGGCAGGCTCCACGTGCCAGTAAGCATGTGGAGGTCCCAGGACCTGGGCCGCAGTGGGCACGGAGGGCAGCTCCACCACCGAGGAATGCCCAGCGGGTTCTCTGTGGGCTCACAGTTAGTGTGGGACCCAGCCATGCCCGTTCTAAGGACAGAGTGCTAACAGGCGTGCGGCCCAGACACGGGAGGCCTTAAGAATTACGCTGAGGGCCAGGCAGGGCGGGATGGATGCCACCCCTGTAAGCCCCTGGGAGGGCAGCCCTGAGAGATGGAAGCTGCATGCTGGCTCCCAGGGGCTGCCGTGTGTGTTTCCATGGGGTGCTGAGAATATTCGGGAACCAGCAGTGGTGCAGGCTACAGGTATTGTGAACGCACTGAACACCACTGAATTGTCCTTGTACACTCTAGAATGATTCCAATGGTACTTGGGAGACTGAGTCAGGAGGATTGTTAACTCAAGGACAGCCCAGCCTGGGCAACTTAGTGAGACCTGTCTCAAGATAAAAACCAGGCTGCGTGGGCCGGTGAGATAGCTCAGGGGCATAAGCGTCTGCCTGGCAAGTGCGAGGTCCTGAGTTCAACTCCTGGTACCCACATTAAAAAAAAAAAACAAAACAGGCTGCGGATGTAACTCAGTGAAAAGGCCCTGGCATCAATCTCCAGTTCTCCAAAGAAGAGGACAAAAGTAGTGATGGGGCTGCACCCGTGTAGGGGACCATCGAGTCACGGGGTGTACTTGAGGGGCATCCCCACCCCATTAGGGACCTGTGGATGCAGGAACCTCTGTGCCAAGCTGAGCTGCATGGGGTGGGGACACCGGTACACCAGGTCAGTGTGAGGGTCCTTCTGGGAGTGGATGTCCCACCCGGCTCCCAGGGGCAATAAGGACAGCAACCAGGGTGCAAGGTGGGGAGAAAGGACTGTTCCTGCTGGGGCTGGGGCCAGGCAGGCTTTGTTCTAAGTAGCTCTGCAGTCCCTTGGGGCCCTGACTTCACAGGGACTGGGATGGTGGCTGCACTGCCTGCCTGCTGTACCTCAGGTGTAAGCTGTTTACCTGGCTGGTGCTAAGGAGCAGAGTCCCTGGGTGCCCTCCTTGGGGAGCCCATGATCCCAGAACAGAGCCATCCCCAGCAGGCCCTGGGCAGGCGGGAGGCAAAAAGGTGGGGTATGTGCCCAGGGACAGCCCTGACCCCCTCCTGGCCATGCAACGCCCCTCAGCCCTGGTCTGTGTGCAGAGGATCTGGGGTGGGCAGGGGTGTGGCCTGGGTGTGTGTCCCCACTCCCTGGCCCAGGGACCCCTCCCTGAGCATGCTAGGTATGTTGGTGACACCGCGGAGGGGAGCAAAGGGGTCTAGGGGTGCAAAGCCCCAAGGCCTGACCAGGCACTGCCTCTGGGCCTGTCCCCGTCACTCCACTGAGGCCTGTTCTGTGTCCCTGAGGACACAGCTGGAGGCTCTGCGACCCCAAGTCAGGCAGAAGCTGGGGACAGGATTTCTTGCCTGCCTGGCTGGTTGGCAAGAAGTGCAGCTGGGGGGCCGGTGAGATGGCTCAGTGGCATAAGCGCCTGCCTGGCAAGCGCGAGGTCCTGAGTTCAACTCCTAATACCCACATACGAAAAATGGGCCGGTGATATCGCTCAGCAGCACGGGCACCTGCTGGCTGGCGTACAAGGTCTTGAGGTCGACCCCCGGTACGTACAAAAAAATAAAAAAAGTGCAGCTGGGGACCAGTGGGAGCCCTGGCTGCCCTCAGTCACCAAGGACTTGTGCCATGGTGCCCCTGCCCTAAGACAACCTGGGAGTGGATGAGGACCCAGGCGGCTCCACCATTCTGCCCCTGCATCCAGTTCCGGGCTGGGGCAGCCAGGGCCGTGTCTCTCCCAGCGTCCCCTCCAAGCTCATGGACATGTGGAGAAGCCAGAGTCTCAGGCCACCCAGCTGACCTTACCTGGTTCCTCTCCTTGGCCCTGCACTTAGGCCGGGAGCTCCCAGCGCAGCACCTAGGGGCTTAGATCAGCAGCTGACAAGGCCTGCAGCTCAGTGTGGCCCAAGTCCTGATCCCAGGAGGCTTCTGCCTTGCACTGTCCGGGCCAGCCCCTGCCTCCACACTGGCACTTCCTGTCACCCTGGCAAGCCACTGGTGTAGCCCCACGTGAACCCCCAAGGGAAACCCTTCCGAGTCTTGGTGGTGTCAAGAGTCTCTTGAGCTGGTGGTGTGAGGTTGGAAGGCAGGGACCGCATAACCCTTCCCGGCAACAGACAGAGAAAGAGGAGGAGCTCTCACACAGGGCTGCTTGACACAGGCAGGCGGCGGGGTGGGGGGTGTGGCCTAGCTGAGCGCCTGATCCCGCTGTGCCTGAAGCCCAGTGGTCTGCTCACAGACTGCTACTCCGTGAGCCAGGTGTTTCCTCACACTTGCTATCCTGACTCCCTACTGACCCACTCTTGGGGTGTGTGTTACAACCACACGGAGTCCCGTGTGCATGGCCTCTGGATCCATGCACGGGGGTTACTATTCTTCCTGCTCACAAACGAGGGTGACACTGGTGCTCCTGTCATTTACGTTTGTCTGTGGCACTCAGACCATGATCCCGTCACCCGGTGGAGCCAGTTTGAACCTGTGCCACTGGAGAACAAAGGGTGCCATCTGCTGCCTGCCTCCAGGGGAGCCGCTGCTGGGCCTCATGGGCTTCCTGGAGCTGTGCACGGGGCCCGGGGACCGTAAGGCTGCCTGCGCCTTGCTAGGGCTCTGGCTCAACCCTGGGGGACAGCGACATCCCCCAAGCACCTGCTCTCCATCCCACACCTGCATTTCCTGACTCCCCAGGCAGCCCCCCCACAGGCTTTGGTGCCCCCTGGAGGGATATCCGGTTTGTGACTAGAAGTGCCAGGGACATGTTCGGTGCTGGGGACAGCGCAACTTCCTGCACCAGCGGGAGGGGTCGCAGTCCCCAGAAAGCTGCCCTATCTGGTCCACGCCCCTGAGGTCAGGCCCTGGCACCCGTGGGCGCCATGTGAGCAGAGGGAGGGAGGGGCACAGCCTCCTGGTCGGCGGCCCGGTTCCTGCACAAGCCCTGCCCTGGAAGGTGCAGGAACTAATTAGTGCTCTCTCCCTAGTCACCCGCACCCTGTCCCCAGGCACTGGCACGTGCCTTCCCTCCCTCTCCCTCTCTTCCGGGGCTGTGGAGGCAGGGTCAAGCTCCCGTCCTCCCTGGAGCCCTCCCCCGTCCCCTGTGGCCCCGAGACCTTAAGGCATCCTGGGTGTGGCTGGCTGGTGGGCTTCGGGTCCCAGTCACATGCGCGGATTGTTTGACTAATTCAGATTTGAAGACCTACTTTCCCGTTAGTCCATTTCCTGCCAAGGACTGGGGGAGGGCATCTGCACGCACATCTGCACTCTCGGTCCCCAGCGAGGCCAGGCGCAGGGCCAGCTCTGGGCAGTGGCTCCACCCGGGGCCCACTCAGCCCGCAGCACCTGCCCTGGCCTTGGGCTGCCTTGCTGCGGGGGTGGCCGTGGACTCTGGCCAGCCTCTAGGATGCTTCCCAAAAAGGGAGTGTCACCAAAAAGTCAGGGGGCACGAGCTCTCCCTACCCGTGTCCTGCTGTGGGTGGCTGGGTGGCAGGTGGGGGCCAGAAAGTAGAAGCTCGGGTGGTAGCAGGTGCAGGCGGGCAGGGGGCTTCAGAGCCCCTGGGAGCAGGGGGAGGCTGGGGCCCTTGGAAGAGGATGGGGGTTGGAGAAGCTCCTGCAGGAACCTGCTGAGGCTGACCAAGGTCCAGGACACGTGTCCTCCGGGCCAGAGGACAACGAGGCCAGGTGGCAGCACACAGCCATGGACAGGATGCTGGGAGGCAGAGGCTAGGGCTTCCCACTCCTGCTTCTTCCGCCCCTCGACTTTGCTCCTCATCCCCCACCATAAACACATAAACGAGGGGCAAGTTCCAGGGAAGGCCCTAGCTCCCTGCGCCCTGCATGACGTGGAGATGTGGAGGTGGTGCCATGCTTGGGGCGCGGGGCGGCACTGGCCTGGTGTCTTCCAGTGCGGCCTTGCCTGCAGTGGCCATGGGCCGGGGGGCCCAGCTGCCAGTGCTGCGCTGCCCAGTCCAGGTGGAATCCTGTCCACCCTGCCATCTCTACGGTGACCCTGGGCCGGGGATGGAGAAAACTGGGAAGGGGTGCTCTGGGGGGGGTCCCACAGAAGCACGAGGTCTTGATAGGGACAGCTGGCCCTTCACCTACTGCCAGCTGCCCACTGCTGCCTCGGCCTCCCCCTCTGCCTGCCTCCCTCTCCCTCCTCATTTCCACTTAAGCCCTGGACTCAGGTGGTCACTCAAGGCTGGCACCAGGCCTGCTGTGTTGAGAATCATCATGAATCCCCAGAGCCTGGGACCCACCTGCCAATGCCCAGAACCCTGTTCCTCTGACTGCCCATCATCCCTCGGTGCTCGATGTGCCCTACACCATGTCATTTTTTTTTTTGTTCCCTTTCAGCACTGGGGATTGAAGCCAGGGCCTTTGCAACAAGCTCCAGCCCAGCCCATTTTTTAAATTTCTATGTTGCAGTAGGGTTTTGCTAAGTCACTAAATTGCCCAGGCTGGGCTCAAACATTCAAATCCTCCTGCCTCTGCCTCCCAGGTGCCGGGATAACAGGTGTGCGTTACTGGGCCAGGCTTTCCACCCTCTTTTGAAGCCTCTACCAGAGCCTGGGGCCCACGTCCCTCCTGGATGCTCTGCTGCTCAGGTGCCAATGCCCCTGGGCTGCCCCTTGTTCTGGCCTCTCACTTGCAATGTGGGTGCCCCCCAAGCCCCTTCCATGTGCTCTGTAAAGGTCCCCAGGACCTTCTGTGGGGCAGGTGGGGCAGTGGGCAGTAGGAAGGGGCTTCGTGGGGCTCACACTGCAGCGGGGAAGGGAGGGGCGCAAGGGAGCCAGGAATAAACTGCATGAGAGAAGCGAAGCTGGCGCGGGACCTTGTGACAGCCCGAATGACACGAGGTTATAGGGAGACGCTCCAGGGCAAACAGGGCCACAGGGACCGTGGGGAGGGCAGGAGCAACCTGGATGTGGGAGGGGGAAGCCGATGGGAGGTGTCAGCATTTTGAGCAGAGGAGTGATGTGGTGACTGGACGACGTCCTGGCTCACCCAGGGTGGGGACAGGGGAGCCCAGAGGAGGGCAGAGCCGTGGGGTGGGAGCACGGTAACAGGATGACAGGACGGGGTTCCATTCGTTCCGCAGGCAGGTCCCTCACTCCCACAGCAGAGCGTCACCCGAATGAGAATGAGCCCGAGCGTCAGATGGACATGGCAGATCACGGAGCCCCATGGTGCGCGAGGACCGAATGCCCACGTAGGCGAGCACGCACAGCGCTCCCGAGGCATCTGCTGAAGACGACATGAGTGCCACTCACCAGCAGTGAGCTCCCACGTCGGATCCCGGCTTCTCCCAGGAAGCTGGGCTCCTGGGCCAGGGGCAGGTTCAGGGCTGGGAGAGGAACCCAAGAGTCTGGAACTAAAACAAGGAGGGGGCCGGGCATGGCAGCGCACGCCTGTGATCCCAGCACTCGGGAGGCTGAGGCAGGATGGCTGTGAGTTCGAGGACAGCCTGGGCTACCTAGTGAGACCCTATCTCAAAGAAACAAACAAATCAAAACAAAACAAACAGCAAGGAGGCATTGCAAGTAGGATGGGTCCGAAGCATCCAGGGATGGGAAGGGAAGGCCATGGGCTGAAGGCCTGCATTCTTTCTCCCAGGTGCACACAGCAAGAAGGGAGGCTGGGGCGCAGAGAGGCAGGAGAGTGCCAGAGGCTGGGCGCCCAGCAGGGTGATGTGGCCCCGAGGGCTGTGGCCTGGTGCGTAGGCCTGGGCTGGTGTGCAGGACAGCACAGGGGCAGGGAAGGGGCTCCGGCTGTAGGATGGGGTGAAGAAGACGATGCGTGTGCAGCTGGAGCTGGGCGAGGTGGCGCAGGCCCAGTTAGCCCAGCACTCTGCGACACCGAGGCAGGAGGATCGCAAGTTTGAGCCCAAACTAGGCAATGAGCAAGAACCTGTCTCAAAAAATAAAAAGAAGCCCCTGGGTTCAACACCCCACACCACACACACACAGTCGTCTGGGCTTCTGGGCCGAGGGGCACGTCCCACGGATCCTTGAGGCCTTCCTTCCCCACCTGCCTAGCCAGAGGGGGCCCACACTTTAGACTCCCGGAGGACGGCGGGAGGCGGCGTGGCCCCTTTAAGCCGCTCGCGCACGCGCGGCCGGGGAGGAAGCGCGGGCGTGCGCTCCCCCGTGGGCCGTGCGCGGTGACGCGGCGTGGGGTTTCCCGAGGCTGCGGGCAGGGGCCGCCGCGCCCATCCCGATGGCTGGAGGCGTCTGAGGGGCGGACGGCGGCGGCGGCGGCGGCGGCGGGCGCGGGCGGCGAGGGCAGCGGGCCGGGACCGGAGCACCGCCGCGCGGACCCGACACCTCGCCGGCTCTGCCCGCGGGCCGCGAGCGCGACGACTGACCGGCGGCGGGGAGGCGGGCGCAGGGCGAGGTGAGCGCGGCCGGCCTGCCCGCCAGCCCTGCCCCGGAGCCGGGCCCCGAACCTCGACCTCGGCCCCGGCCCGGCTCGAGGGGTCGCCGCCGCCGCCGGGGCTCCGCCGCGCCCTCCGCCCCACCCCCACCCGCCCGGCCGCGCCGTCCCCCGCCCCGCGCGGGTGGGGCCGGGGCCTGGGGGCCGGGGGCCGGGGGCCGGGCGCGGGCCGGGGTCTGGGTAGCCGGGGGTCCGGGGGCCGGGCGCGGGCCGGGGTCTGGGTAGCCGGGGGTCCGGGCGCGGGCCGGGGTCTGGGTAGCCGGGGGTCCGGGCGCGGGCCGGGGTCTGGGTAGCCGGGGGTCCGGGCGCGGGCCGGGGTCTGGGTAGCCGGGGGTCCGGGCGCGGGCCGGGGTCTGGGTAGCCGGGGGCCGGGGCGCGGGCCGGGGTCTGGGTAGCCGGGGGTCCGGGCGCGGGCCGGGGTCTGGGTAGCCGGGGGTCCGGGGTCCGGGCGCGGGCCGGGGTCTGGGTAGCCGGGGGTCCGGGTTCGAGCGCGGGCCGGGTCCGAGCGCGGACCGGCCGCAGCGGGCCTCGCCCCCGCGACGGCAGCAGGGCGGCGACGCGGCCGAGGGCTCCGCGGCGGAGGGTGCGGCCTCCGCGGGGACCTAGCCCGACCCGAGCCTGCCGCGCCGTCGCCCCGCGGGACCCGGCCGGAGGCTCCGGGCGGGACCGCGCCCTCGGCGCGCGGGAGCGGGTCCCGGGTCTCTCCCCCGCCTTCCCTGCGAGGCGCGGGGCTCCCAGGAGATCCCCGGCCCCCGGGCCCGACCCCAGCCCGGAATGAATGGGCTCCGCGTCCGGCCGCCGCGACAAGATGGCGATGCGCGCCTTTGTCAGCGGGACCGCGCCGCCCGCGGGCCGGGCGGAAAACAAAGGCCGGTGGGGCCCGCGACCCGGGAGGCGGAAAGCGGGGCCGTGGGCAGAGTCCCGGAGCCCCGAGGACCCACGGGAGGGTGGGCAGTCCGCTCGGTGAAGATGGTCCTGGACTGTGGGCCCCGAGGCACTTGAACGACCCGGTCCGTCTGCAGGGAGGCTCTCTGGTGATGGCCGTCACTGATGTCAATATTTTGGGAAGGGGCGATCGTGGGGCTTGTGGGTGAATAACGCGCAGATCTAAGGTAGCCCACAGTGTTAGACTGGGGAGCATTCGTGGTTCTTGTGTATTTTTAGGTTGCTGTCTGATAGGACAAATCTCAAATAATGCTTGGTGGTTAAGTAGTTGCTTCTAAGATTGATTATTAACTAAGAAAATGTAGATTATCTTTCATGATTAGCAAATAAATGGAAATATTAGTTCTGTGAAAAGTTCCAATTGAATGAGGGTTTTGTAGCAAGCGTTGTTTTTGATAAGGTTCAAGTTCTTTTCTGGTTCAAAGCTGTAGTTTCTTTTGGAGGAAGGGGCTTTTTATGTGAAACTAAGGTTTTTAGTTCTCCTGCTAATATTAGTCTCTTCTGGATTCTTCCGGACGGTACATATTGCAAAAAAGAAAATGAGCAAGCAGTTCCCTTTTTGCTTCCTTACTGACACTGGGTGTGTGGCCAAGGATGGATCTGGTGCCACCAACATGGAGACAGGTCTGCAGCTTCCAGGCAGCAGGCAGGCTGGTGTCTGGGCCTGGCAGTCCTTCCCACGGCGAGCGTCCAGAGATGGAGTGCGGCTGCTGGGAGGGCGAGGCTGGGCTGCGGGGCCACGGTCTCCTGGAAAGTGAGTCTACAGAGTCAGTTAGGTTTCCTGGCCTTCGGGGTCCTGTGCTGTTGGACTCTTGAGCCCACTGAGGCCCAGTGTCAGGACTGTGGCCCATCTGGTGCTGCTGGACCCTTTTAAGGTTTTTTTTTTTTTTTTTTTTATACTTTTCCTTGCAGTGCTGGGGATTGAAACTAGGGCCTTCACACTGATCCTTTTGTTACATTTTCAGATACGGTCTTGCTCAATTGCTCAGGCTGGACTGGCACATAGTAATCCTGCCTCAGCTCCCCAGAGTGCTGGGATCACAGGCATGTACCACCACATTCGGGTCAAGGGCATTCTTGCACAAAATTTGGAGAACGCACAGCTTTAACTCAGAATTGACACTTGTATGAACACACTGGATGAAAATGGTTCTTCTTGTATAATATGAGTTTACAACAAAGTTACATTTATCTCACCAGACAAGCACTAAGCAGAGTGCCCTTTAGTGACGCTTAAAAAAAGATTTTTTTGTGTTTTCCTCAGTTATTTCTGATTTTGGGGGAGGGAAATTGAAGTAAATTTCCTCAGATTCAAAAGGCTGCAGAAGCTTGGCACGGTGTCCCAAGCCTGTAATTCCAGGTGTTTGGAGGCTGAGGCAGGAAGATGCCCAGTTTGAGGCTACCCTGTGCAACTTAGTTCAGTCTCAAAAATGAAAAGGCTGGGGATGTAGTTCAGTGTAGGGCACTTGCCTAGGTTTGGTGATGCTCTGGGTGCCATGCCGTTACCCTGCCCCAAAATGGAAAAAAAAAAAAACATACAACTGTCTTTGAGTAAAGCCTCTCATGAATGTGTTTCACGCTTAGTGAGTTTGATCAAAGAGTGTATCATCCAGGCAGGTTTGTGTTGTTCATTTGAGAAGTGGACTGACTGTATGAGAAGGTAATTCATTTCTCAAAGCAAATATTTGTGCGATACTATCAGAATTATAGAAGCTTTATTACATCACTTGGCTGAAAATTTCTGTTATCCACTGATTTTACTGGGAAAGTTACAGCCCTAAAAATAGCTTTGTGAAGGGGATAGAAAGGTCTTCTGGGGCCGGTGAGATGGCTCAGCAGCATAAGCTCCTGCCCGGCAAGCGCGAGGTCCTGAGGTCGACTCCTGGTGCCCACATAAAAAAAAAAAAAAGGTCTTCTGGGTGTCTGTACTTACCTACCTAATTCTTACTTCAACAAGCAACACTGGCTTTATTTTGAAAGTGCAGTATTGGCATTTATTATAGTTTTCTTCATTGGATTGTTTTTCTCTGCCCAAGAGATTTGGCTCATGTCAGTCTCAAAATTGGATTAAATTCTTGCTGCCTGGGCTTTGGCTTTGGCATTAATGGCTTGGTAATAGATATTCCCAATTTCATTATCTGGGTTGGACCATATGGCATTGCTGTGTTATTTTGAGACCCTACTTAGTGTAAGTCATAAGATGAGCATGAATTTTTAGGATCTTTTTAAACCTTGCTTTAAATTCTCATTTCAGGTTTATATTTGTTTTTTTTTTTTTTTTTTTTTTTTTTTTTTTTTGTGGGTACCGGGGGGACGACCTCAGGACCTCGCGCGCCAACAGGCACCCGTGCCACTGAGCGATATCACCGGCCCCTTTTTTCGTATGTGGGATCCGGGAGTCGAACTCGGGCCTTCGCGCTTGCAAGGCAGGTGCTTAAGCCGCTAAGCCGTCTCACCGGCCCTATATTTGTTGACTATGAGCGGTTGGAGAAATTATGAAGTAGTTCAGTTAAGTGGTTGTTTTGGTGAACATAGAATAAGGAAATAAAAGAGCAAAATTAAGCCAGGCAGCGTGGTACACTCCTGTAATCCCACTCACTCAGGAGGCTGAGGCAGGAGGATTGGAAGTTTGAGGCCAGCTTGGGCAATTTAGAGACTCCCCGTCTCCAAAGCAAACAGAAGGCAAATTTTAATTGAAATAGATCAGAGAAATAATTTACAAAATGGAAACGTTTAACAGTGAGTATGTGGAGTGTGTACCGATGTATTATTATAAGAGACGTGACGTCATGGTGGCTGTTGGAGAGGAATGGAGGACGCTTTTTTTTCCAATGCTAGGGATTGAACCCAGGGCCTTCTACACTGTAGGCAAGAACTGTACCACTGGCCTATACTCTGTGCCCCCTCCCCTTTTTAAACTTTGAGATAGGGTCTCTTAAAACTCCCAGGCTGATCTCAGACTTGCAGGCCTCCTGCCTCAGCCTCCTGAATAACTAGGATCACAGATGTTTGCCACCACCCTGGGCTGGGACCACACCCATTTAAAACTCTTGAGTTTGGTTACACAATTCTCATTTCAAACCACGGGACGTCTCCAAGCCTTGGAGTCCAGCAGCAAGTGGTCTTAGACCCTTTAGTGTCCTGTGGTGCGACGCCTTGTTAAGGGGACACAGGGTTCACTGGAAACTACTGCCAGCTTTCGGCTTCATGAAGCACAGTGGATTCCTTGTTTTTTTTTTTTTTTTTTTTTTTTTTTGGTGGGTACCGGGCATCGACCTCAAGACCTCACGCGCCAGCAGGCGCCCGTGCTGCTGAGCGTTATCACCGGCCCTTCTTTCGTACGTGGGTTCCGGGAGTCAAACTCGGGCCCTCGCGCTTGCCAGGCAGGCGCTTACGCCGCTGAGCCATCTCACCGGCCCTTGCTTGGTTTTTTTTTTTTTTTTTTTTTTTTTTTTTTTTTTTTTGTGGGTACCGGGGGGACGACCTCAGGACCTCACGCGCCAACAGGCACCCGTGCCGCTGAGCGATATCACCGGCCCCTTTTTCGTATGTGGGTTCCGGGAGTCGAACTCGGGCCTTCGCGCTTGCAAGGCAGGCGCTCAAGCCGCTGAGCTGTCTCACCGGCCCCCTTGCTTGTTTTTTAAGAAAGTATTTTTCTTAATTTAGAGTTCTGAGATTTCTAAAAGCTTACTGATTTAAAAACCAGTATTATCTGAGATAATTCTTAGGATTATTCATTTGAACTCACTGCGCTGTTGGTGAAAGGTTACAATGAGCTAATAATTCGTTGCTCCAAGCTTAGTAACATCTTCTGAAGGGGAAGAGACTATGTCTTAATTCTTCAACCTGTTCTAGGGTTTACGGTGCCCATCCATATGTGTGTGGTTGTCTTCAGACTCAGTTCTGTGGCATTCATAAAATCTGTTCTCCTCCAGAGTTAGACTCTCAACTACTTGTCTGAATGTTGTAGTTCATAAAGCTTAAAAACTTTTGGACTCTTTGTAATTGAGGAGCATGCATCAAAGCCTGTACAGTAGGTTTCAAAAAATTTGTCATAGAAAGCCGGGCATGGTGGCGCACGCCTATAATCCTAGCACTTGGGAGGCTGAGGCAGGAGAATTGCCACAAGTTTGAGGCCAGTCTGAGCTACATAGTGAGTTCAAGGCCAGCCTGGACCACATAGTGAGACCCTTCTCCAAAAAAAAAAAAAGAAAGAAAGAAAGAAAGAAAAGTGATAGAAAATAATTCCTAAATTCTAGGAAGGGAGAGAAAGATTCCCTCGTTTTCTAAAAGAGTGGGAACCCAGTTAAAACTCAGCTCTGCCGCTTAATGGGCTATGCTGAGCCCTCAGCTCTGGGTCCCTCATCTGGGAATGGCACACGGGGCAGGGCTGTGCTGCCTGCCGAGGCCTGGGTGAGGATGCATTGGGTAACTTGTGCCCACGGCTCATAGCCGTGCTCTCTGCAAGGGTGGCTGTTGCTGTTGCTAGTGGCCTCGCTTTGCCAGCATCTCTTTAAATTTAGGCCACGTACAAGAGGACCGCTCACCGGCAGGCCTGGGCTTCCTCCCCTCGGTCCAGAGAAAGGTTGGTGTGGGTGAGCAGCACACGTAACGGCTGTCTTTGCAGATCATGTCACTTATTTCCTACCTCTTTATCTTAAATCTTTCCTCACATTGTTTTCCCAAAAGCCTTTTTTACCTTGATAGGGTAATCTTGAACCAGTGCCTCATTTTGAAAACTGGCAGTTACTATGTTTATTATTTGGAGGGCACCCATCACCACCACTTATACCGAATTTTTTTTGGACTTCAAATATTCACTCAGCACCTTCTTGGCTGGGTGCTGGTGATAAACTGTGGAAAGTCAGAAGTGGTGCAGGGCCTTTCTGAGTTTACAGTTCAGTGGGGAGTCTGACAAGCAGGGACCCCTAGTGTGTTCTCGAGTTGGGAGAAGCTCCCCAGTGAAAGTTGAAGTCATGACCCAAGTGGAGGGCTGTGTGGCCGGCAGGTGGAAGGAAGCAAGGGGAGGAGGTGGTGTGAGTGGTTTTCCTACAGCAGCCAACCGGCCTCCACCTGCTGTGTCTCCAGCACCCAGAATAGTGTCTGGTGTGTAACAGATGCTCAGTAACTACTTACCCAGTGAACGAGAGCGTGGCTCATCCAGAGGTGGAAATCCCATAGGGAGAAGCAGATTCAGGGCTGTTGGAGCCTTTCCTCTGGATGACTCCGGAGATCTTGGGAGGGGTAGGAGATGGGCTTGACGGGCCATCCCTGTGTGGCGCACGCATGAGGAGGGAGGGAGGCTGGTTGGGGTACGTGGTGGCTGAAGCCTTGTGGTTGCATGAGGGGAGGAAGCTGCAGCCCAGGCTTGTCTGGTGGCCAGGTGGTGGTGATTGGTGGGGGACAAAGTGATGGGTTTGCATTTGCTGGGTTCAGGGTGGTCAAGTCCTCTCAATCTGCATCAAGGGTACGGTTGGAGGTGGTCTCGGACAGCTTACTGCCTCCCTCCTGTGCCCTTGCTCAGTGGCCGCCTCCAGGGTGTTCTGGTCCCATGGATCTCCACGCCTGCTCTGCTTTGCCTTCATAGATGACGCTGACCTCCTGACTGCTTCTCAGCTCTGTCTGTGGAGACAGCATTTGGGGTCGTCGCCTGGTGCCAGCCCCTGAAGTGGGGCCTGAGGTAAAGGCTTGTTGAGTCAATGACTTCTTTTGCACCTCTGGTGGTGGTTCCCAGGAGAAGTGTAGGGAGGAAGCCTTTGGGAGTCCCCAGCATTTAGATGGCAGCTGGAGTCCTGGGCAGAGCTGTACCTGAGAGCATGGTTCTCAGAGTGTGGTCCATGGACCACATCACCACCCCCCATGGTTCCTGAAATTGTTCAGGGTCCATCAGGTTAAAATTGTGTGGTGGTTTTTTGTTTTTTGAGTCAAGGTCTTGCTATGTACTAGTTCAGGCTGGCCTTGAACTCACTATGTAGCCTAGACTGGCCTCAAACTCACAGAGATCCTCTAGCCTCAGCCTCTTGAGTGCTGGGATTACAGGCCTGTGCCACCATACCTGACCTAAAATTGTGTTCTTTTTTTTTTTTTTTTCCTATATGGGTACTGGGAGTCGAACTCAGGACCTTGTGCTTGCCAGGCAGGCACTTATGCCGCTGAGCCATGTCACTGGCCCCTTGTTCACTTTAGATTTATTAAAATTGTGTTCTTTATCATATTAAGATGTTATTTGACTTTGCACTATGTGGGCATCTGCACTGATGGTTGATAAATCTGCTAGTGCTTTAGACAAATAAATCAAGGCTTGGTACCAAAGTAGTGGTCATAGTCATTGTCACAGCATTCAGAAGTATTCCTCACAATAGGAACCTGGAGTTGAAAAAAAAACCCAGTTGGGCCGGTGAGATGGCTCAGCGGCTTAAGCGCCTGCCCGGCAAGCGCGAGGGCCCGAGTTCGACTCCCGGAACCCACATACGAAAAAAGGGCCGGTGATATTGCTCAGCGGTACGGGCGCCTGCTGTCGTGTGAGGTCCTGAAGTCGACCCCCCGGTACCCACCAAAAAAAAAAAAAAAAAGAAAGAAAGAAAAAAAACCCAGTTAATCATCTGGGCACAGTGGTCACGCCTGTAATCCCAGCACTCTGGGAGGCTGAGGCAGAAGGATCACAAGTTTGAGCCCACCTTGGGCAATTTAGTGACTTAATGAGACCTGTCTCAAAAATGTAAAGAAGGGCCGGTGAGATGGCTCAGCAGTGTAAGCGCCTGCCTGGCAAGCACGAGGGCCCGAGTTCAACTCCCGGAACCCACATACGAGAAAAGGGCCGGTGATATCGCTCAGTGGCACGGGCGCCTGCAGGTGCGTGAGGTCCTGAGGTCGACCCCCCGTACCCACAAAAAAAAAAAAAAAAGACTAAGAAGTGTTTAAAACCTGTATTAAATCACTTAGAAATAAGTCTATCACGTGTTACATTACACCCTGAACCCGGCAAATGCAAAATGTAAAGAAAGGGCTAGAGATGTAGCTCAGTAGGAATGCCCTGGGCTCAATCTCTGCTACCCACCCCCAAAAAAAAGACTTATGTCCTTGATGAAGAAACAGATCGATTCTGTCACACTATAAGCCTTGACTCCTCATCTCTTTTCCGTTCAGTGACAACAGCAAGTAGGCATAAAGCACACAGGATGGGGAGTTTGTGATTGAATTAAAGAACGGGATATTTAGGTTTGGGTCCTCGCAGCTATTTTCCTTTCTTTTTCTTCTCTTACCCTTTTTTTTTTTTTTGAGAGAGGTTCTCACTGTGTAGTTCAGGTTGGTCTTGAGTTCACTATGTAAGCCAGGCTGGCCTTGAACTCCCAGTGATCTTCCTGCCTCAGCCTCCCAAGTGCTGGGATTACAGGCGTGTGCCACCACGCCAGCCATTGCAGATTTTTTTTTGACAGTGAACAAAGTAAACCACACACTTAGCTGACAGTATTTTTGGCAGTTAATAATATAACGTGCTTTCAGACAAGTTAGAATTTTGGTAAACTTGATGCTGATCCAATGAGCCTGACAAGACGGCTTTCTAGTATTTGAAGAATTTTCTTAGGTAAGTGATGATCCTAATGCAAGACTTTTAATTGTGTGTAATAACGTATCAACATTTTGAGGATCTGTTTATCTTGGTGAGCTTATATTTTTCCAAATGGTCTGTAAATGATGCTACAAACTCACAGGTGGGTAAAAGACCCATTCAGAGCGTAAGAATGAAGTAAGACCAACATTTGGTGTAACATATTAGTGCAAAAAATCGGCAGTTTCATATTCCACATCAGAGCTACCCTTTTAAGCGTGGTGGCTCATGCCTGTAATCCCAGCACTCTAGAAGCTGAGACAGGTGGATTGCTAGTTTGAGGATAGCCTGGACTACAGAGTGAGATCGTCTCAAAAGACAAAACAACAAATAACTACCCCCTTAAGAAACTGGCCACTTGTTGAATTTTAATGTAGTATGACAGACAAATATCTACATTTATTTGAAACAACTAAAAATGCTCTTCCACCTACCTATCTGTGAGGCAATCTGAGTTTTCCTCCTAGCTGTCTACCAATACCTTGCATTGCAACTGAGTATGGAAGCAAGGGTGAGTGAGAGTCCAGCGCTTCCCTATTGACTGAGACAATTAAAAAAATGTGCATGGGCGTGGTGGTGTACACTTGTATCCCAGAACTTGGGAGGCTGAGGCAGGAGGATTGCCACAAGTTTGAGGCCAGCCTGGGCTATGTAGTGAGACGCTGTGTCCCGGGGGGGGAGTGCTACAATGTGAAGTACAGCATTTCATCAAATAGTTTTTCTTAAAAAATAATTGTTTTGGGGCCGGTGAGATGGCTCAGCGGCATAAACGCCTGCCTGGCAAGCGCGAAGGCCTGAGTTCGACTCCTGGAACCCACATATGAAAAAAGGGCCGGTGATATTGCTCAGCGGCATGGACGCCTGCTGGCGCGCGAGGTCCTGAGGTTGACCCCCAGTACCCACACACACACACAAACACACACACAAAAATAATTGTTTTTCATAAAAATGTAACATGTGATAGACTTATTTCCAAGTGATTTAATACAGGTTTTAAACACTTCTTAGTCTTTTTTTTTTGTAGGTACCGGGGGTCGACCTCAGGACCTCGCGTGCCAGCAGGTGCCTGTGCCGCTGAGCGATATCACCGGCCCTTTTTTTTCGTATGTGGGTACCAGGAGTCGAACTCAGGACCTCGCGCTTGCCAGGCAGACGCTTATGCTGCTGAGCCATCTCACCAGCCCAACACTTCTTAGTCTTAATTTCTTTTTTTTTTGAGGCAGGGTCTTGCTGTACAGTTCAGGCTGGCCTCGAACTTGGCAGCAATCCTCCTGCCTCAGCCTCCTAAGTGCTGAGATTGCAGGCATGTGCTACCATGCCCGGCTTTAGTTTCTTAATGTAGTAAATTCTGGTAGATTTCTTGGTGACCAAGGTTCCTGAGCAGCACTTAACCTAGGAATCTCCTGGGTCCAGACGCCTGTCCTGATACTGGTCTGGTCCCCATCCCCACTATGCCTTTTCCTGGGGAGAACCCAGAGACTCAGCAATGGCGGAGTTGGGAAGAGGTATGGACAGGTTGAGGCAAAGCACCAAGTGGTGGGCTGAGGAGGAGGAGGAGGAGGAGCCCAGGGCCTAACATAAGGCCTCGTGGTCCCTGGGGGCATCTCTGGGGTGCAGGGTGCTCAGTTGGCATGTGCCCGGGGTGGGGAAAGACAAAGAGGATGCCTAGGCTGGAGAGGACAGAGGCGAGGAGGAACCGGGGAGCCAGGTGAAGACTGCTGTGGCGCACAGCAAAGAGGGGGGCTCTGCCCAAGATGCAGCTCAGTACCTGGGCTGCTGGTGGCTGGAAGCCCGTAGCCCCCAGGGTTCCTGTGTCCCCATTACCAAGTGTGGTCAAGAAGCTGACAAGGGTCAGACCTTGGGAGCAGAGGGTCTGGACAGAGGGAGGCTCATGTCAGCGGTGCTTGGAGTAGGAGTGAGCCTCGGTCCTGGAAAACCGATGCTAGCTGCCATGTGGCCAGGGTGCTATGTGAAGCATGTTGGGAGAGAGGGCTTACAGTCCCCTGCTTAAATGGAGCCCCCAATCCTGGCTCTCTGGCCCTCAGCTGATGCTCCCTGGGCACAGGCAGACTTGGCTTTGCCAGGCCTGTGGTGCCGGTGCTTCAGCACAGGTGCCACCAGGAGCCTGTCACAGTGCTGAGATCTGCGCTGTTGGTGGTGCAGTCAGTGTCGCCCTGAGGTAGCGCCGTCGGGGCCCTTTCCAGCCAGACAGCCGCCAGGTGGCCTTGAGCCTGTGCTCTCCATGGTGACCTTGTGCACTTCCTCTCAGGAGCTCCTCCCTGCTCTTTGACCTAGGAGACCGCCTGCCCTTAGGATTACTAAGGGAGACTTTTCCCGTAGGAAGCGGGTGTAGCCACAGTCTTATCTGGGCTTTCTTCTTCAGGGCTCCTCTCTTCTACTTTCAAACATAACTGGTGTTGCATAATGTGCTTTTTTTGTTTGGTTTTTTTTTTTTTTTTTTTTTTTTTTTTGAAACAGGGTTTTGATATGTAGTTCAGGCTGGCCTCCAACTTGCAATGATTCTCCTGCCTCAGCCTTCTGAGTGTTGGGATTATAGGTGTGTGGCACCACACCTGGCATAATGTGCTTTTTTTTTTTTTTTTTTTTGGTGGGTACCGGGGGGTCGACCTCAGGACCTCGTGCGCCAGCAGGCGCCCGTGCCGCTGAGCGATATCACCGGCCCCTTTTTCGTATGTTGGTTCCGGGAGTTGAACTCGGGCCCTCGCGCTTGCCGGGCAGGCGCTTAAGCCGCTGAGCCATCTCACCGGCCCGCATAATGTGCTTTTGATGTCTTTAGCCACTATTCTTTTTTTTTAAAGTTAGGCATTCTGTTTCCATGGCCTTGTTTTTCCACCATCTAGCCTGTCCTCATTCTTCGGGATCTTGCTCCTATTGTTTCTTCCCTTCCCTGCCCTTCCCTGCCCTTCCTTTGTATTTTGATAATAAAAATGTCTAGCTGGGTGTGATAGTACACCCCTATAGTCCAGGCTACTCAGGAGGCTGAGACTAGAGGATCACTTGAGCTCACAAGTTGAAGACTTCATCTCAAAAATATAAAAATGTTTTTGTGTTCATTGTAGGAAATTCCAAACATAAAAAAATCCATGATCTCTTTGTAAAATATAACCATAGAAGGGCTGGGTATGGTGGTGCATGGCTGTAATCCCAGCATTTGGGAGGCTGAGGCAGGAGGATCACTGTGAGTTCGAGGCCAGCCTGGGCTACATAGTGAGTTCAAGGCCAGCCTGCACTACATAGTGAGACTCTGTCTCAAACAAAAAACACCAAACTAATAAAAAAAAAAAGTAGACAATTGTTAGATTTTCTTTTAATCTTCGTATTATTCATGCATAGGTGGGTAGAAATTGGGGATCGCTCAGCATATCTAGAGTTTTACCTCCTGCCACAGCGTTCCATACCTGTGAGTATCCCCTGTACCTGAAGACTGATGTGCAGCTGAGTGGTGGTGACTGGTTGTCTCTGTTTCCTGCGTAGCTCAGCTGAGTTCGTCTGCTGGGCATCTGGGTTCTGCCTACACAGCTTCAGACTCCTCAGGTCGTGGGTGTTGTGCGGGCTCCACGATGGGGCGCTGGGCAGGACTGGGCTGGGCTGGAGCCGTCTCCATGGCTCCTTGGCGCCAGGCGGTCCTTTCCTGAGACCTCCCCTGAGCCTGCCCAGCCCTGTTTCCTGCTTTTGGGGTGAGGTCTCCTGAGGTTCTGGTGGGTTCTGGAATGTTGGGAGTATTCACATCCTGCACTTGGTGGGCAGCTTAAGCAACAAATATGCTCTCAGCTATGGAGGATGGAAGTGTGAAGTGGAGATGCCGTGGGGCCTGCGCCCTCCTAAGGCTTGGGGATCAGATCCAGGCTCTGAGCAGGCTGAATGCTGCAGTCGTCCCGAGTCCCTCCTAACCTCCTTGTGGGTTTTGCTAGAACTCTTGTTGTTGGGGGGCTGGAAGCGACATGGCATCATGTTTCTGCCTCTGTATTCGTGTACCCTTGTCTTCCTTCTCTTACTGGGGCGCTAGTCACTGGGTAGCGGCCTGCCGGATCCAGTGCGGCCTCGTTGTACTGCCAGGATGCATTCCAGGTAAGGGCACGGTCTCCCTGTGGCATCCTTGGCCCTGCCCTTCTTGTGTTCCTAATTCACTGTCTCCCATGTCTTTAGGACCAAGCTCATAAAAAGTCTCTGTTTTAGGTTAGAGAAACTAGTAAGAGAATTTAGTAGGGAAGATCAGCATGGTGGTACATGCCTGTCACCCAGTGCTCGGGAGGAGGCCAAGAAAGCTTGTCTCAAAACAACATGCACACAGAGGATGGATGTCTCCCAAGGATTCTGGGGGTTTCACAGAGGTTTTAGAGAAACACCCTAAGTTAATCTGCAGAGTCAAGCTTGGGAACAGCAGCTTATGTTAAGGTGACTTTCCCGAGGACAAAGAGAAGGGCTCTTTTTTTTTTTTGAGACAGAGTCTTGCCGTGTAGTTCAGGCTGGCCTTGAACTCACAGCAATCCTCCTGCGTCAGCTGTCCCTGGCCAGGTAGAAGGGCTCTTGCAAAGGCCTGGGGTGACAGAACTCAGAGTTGGGGGTGGGGTGCTGCTGCCAGCAGAGTGAGGAAGGGAAGAGAAGAGCATTTTTCTGGGAAATTGATCTTAGAGCGGAGAGTATCTTTGTGCCTAGGACTGACAGAGAACAGAATTTAAAAATGTTTTTTTGCAGCTGGATTGTGGTGGTTACATCTTGGTGTGTACCACAGGATGCCACTGAGCAACAAAGGAGCTGCTGGGCATGGTGGCGCATGTCTGTAATTCTAGCCGTCTTGGGAGGCTGAGGCAAGAAGAGGCTCACAAGTTCAAACCTGGTCTGGGCAATTTAGTGACTTAGTAAGACGCTGTCTCAAAGTAAAAAAATTAAAGAGATGTCGTTCAGTGCAAAGGACTTGGTCTAAATCCCCAGAACTGTAAAACAAAACAAAAAAAAGGACCCACATGGGTGCTCATGCCTGTAATCCTAGGATTCAGGAAGCTGAGGCAGGAGAATTGCTGTGAGTTCAAGACCAGCCTGAACTACAAAGAGATACCCTGTCTCAGAAAACCAACCAAACAAAAACAGGATCATCTGTCCCAAGCTCTTAGCAATGCCCAAATTGAGACAGGGGTTGTGCAGTTAAAAAGCAAATCGCCTTACGTCTGCTGTGTATTGTTGGACAGCAGACTACGCTGGCCTTAGTGATTGAAGCCATTTTCTGGGTGTCGGTGTGGGAGAGCCCTGTGGTGCTGTCTGGCCTGGGATGGGTGGGCCTATAGCTAGGACACTGCTGTCCCTCCCTGGCCCCCAGCAGTCCAGCTGCGACGTCCCCCACAGGGGCTGAGTTCTGAGGGTAGCAGTGAAGTTGACAGGATCCTTGAGGCCTGTTGGGTTTGTGCCACCTCTCCTGTGTTCTGGTCAGTGGAGGTTACAAGTGTAGCCTGGGCTCAGCATGGGGAAGTAGGCTTGGGCTGGTGGCAGGAGCTGCAGAATGTACCCTGCCCCATGACTGAGGAGGGAGCCCCGGCCTTCACACTGAGCTCCATCCCCAGCCTTTCCTTATTTTGAGACAGGGTCCCACTAAGCTGCCCAGCTGGGCTCAAACTCACAACCCTCCTGCCTCAGCCTCTCAAGTAGCCGTGATGACAGGCATATGTATGATGTGCGGCATGTCCTGGCTGTGCTCCCAGGGGCCCCTTGTGTTGCTGGCTGTGGACCAGGGGTGCTAGATAATGTGAGGACCAAGTCAGGAGAGGAAATGGGAGCGGCGGAGAGGAGGTAGTTGAAGGCCTGTCTCACTCTGGGTCGGCTGGGAGGGTTGAGCTGGTTCTGCAGCTGCAGAGTTTGCCTTCCTCAGCGTGCTGGCTCCCACTGGGAGCTTAGCGGTGACAACAGCACTTGGTGGGCCTGACTGGTAACTCAGAAGGGTAACTTGCAGGTTGTATTAGGTGGAATTTTATTTGCCTTTCAGCTGAGAGAGGAGAGGAGCTGCCTGGCTTCTCTGGAGACCCTCCGAGTTGTGACAGTCTGCATAAAGTGCTGAGTCCGAATGCTAGGTTTTGGAAGAGAAGAGGTCAGATGAGGAAAGCTGAGTTTGGGAGAGAGGGACTTTTAGTTTGTTATTTTTCAATGCCGAGAGTCAAGCCCAGGGTCCCCTGTATGCTAAGCCATGGAGCTACATTCCCATCCCTAGAAGAAGGGATTTTAGGGGCCGGTGAGATGGCTCAGCGGCTTAAGCGCCTGCCCGGCAAGCGCGAGGGCCCGAGTTCGGCTCCCGGATCCCACATACGAAAAAGGGGCCGGTGATATCGCTCAGCGGCACGGACGCCTGCTGGCGCGCAAGGTCCTGAGGTCGACCCCCCGGTACCCACAAAAAAAAAAAAAAGAAGGGGTTTTATTGTTAGAAAACAAGAGATCATCTTTGTTTTTAATGTAAAGACGTAGAACGAACAGAATTCAAGCACGCTCATGTCCTTATTCTTTTTTTTTTTTTAATGCGGGTACCAGGAGTCGAACTCAGGACCTCGCGCTTGCCAGGCAGGCACTTAGGCCGCTGAGCTGTATCACCAGCCCTCATGTCCTTATTCTTTGATACACTGAACAGAAATCGCTGTGAGGGTTCTTGCGTGCTAATTCTAGAGTCACATTCTGGGGTGTGCTGAGGGCACCTGGCCGGGTTGCAGACGCCAGAGGAGGAACTGGCTCCCCAAGAACGACTGATTTGATGCATCCCTGCTGCACCTCCTCCTTAGTTAGTGTCGGAGGCTGCCGACACTCAAGGGGGCAACACGGACCCAGGCGAAGTCCAGCCAGCTGTGCACCTGCACTGCCTGCTACCCTTGCCTGTGAGCCCAGGGCTCAGAGCAGGCCTGTAAATAAGCTCAGGCCTGAGTGTTCAGCGGGAACAGATGGGCTTTGGTGGTGGTATGGAATTTAGTAATTTAGGTGATGAGCGGTCGGTGTGTTGGCTGGGGCCTCAGGGCTGAGTGTGCTCTTTTGTAACTATCTTGTTATTTATAGGGACTAATTTGAGAAATAGTGATTTTTTTTTTTTTTGTGGATACCGGGGGTCGACCTCAGGACCTCGCGCACCAGCAGGCGCCCGTGCCGCTGAGCGATATCACCGGCCCCTTTTTCGTATGTGGGTTCCGGGAGTCGAACTCGGGCCCTCGCGCTTGCCGGGCAGGCGCTTAAGCCGCTGAGCCATCTCACCGGCCCAGAAATAGTGATTTTTGAGTTTTTGTTTCTCTTTGCTGTACTGGGCCTGCCCTGAGGTACATCCCCAGCTTCTTTTTTATTTTGAGACAGGTTGTGTTCCTCCTGCCTCAGCCTCCCAAGTAGCTGGAACTATAGAGGCATGTGCCAGGCTGGGCTTAAGCTCCCAATCCTCTTGCTTCAGCCTCCCTAGTGCTTGGATGCCTCTCTCTCTCTCTCTCTCTTTTTTTTTTTTTTGAGACAAGGTCTCACTGTGTAGTCCAGACTGTCCTCAAACTCTGGTAATCCTCCTGCCTCAGCTTCCTGAGTGTTGGGATTACAGGTATGCGCCACCACGGCCAGTGCACCGTTTCCTTTTTAATAAGGGAAAAAATATGTGAGTAGTTACAAGGCCTGTGTGAAGATAATGCAGGTGCATTGCTAAAAGGTGAAAGAATGGATAAGTAGGCACCCACTCAGAACTTGTGCAGTTATTTCTGTGTGCATGCGCATGAGTATTGTAAATACACCACTTGTTTTGGAGGAGTAGGTATTTCAGAGGAGTCAGTCCTAAAAAAGATGATGGGGAAGTGTTCTGTTTGAGAACACTATATATAAATATATATATTTACTTATATTGATGTATTTTTTTGAAAAGTGCTTTCAGTAGGCAGATCAAAGTAGTCTAGATATTGATGTATAAATTTCATGAGTAGTATAGCTTTTTTAAAAATTAAGTTTAAATTGGTGCATTTTAGGTATACATGATGATCACGTTCATCATAATGAATTTGTACCTGTACATGATATATCTTCTCTTTTTTTCCCGTTCCCCTCCCCTCCCTTCAACCCCTCTTCCCCTTCTTATTTACAAAAGCTTTGTTTCCATTATTTCTTTCTTTTCTTGTTTTTTTCTTTTCCCTTCCTTTCTCCCTCCCCCCTCCCTAGTTCCCCTTCCCATTTGAACATTTTTTTCCTATTTCACGATATCTATTACACATTTTGGTCCTTATTTACACCAGAGAAACAATGCAGTATTTACATATGTGTGTCCGATTTATTTCACTTCAGAGTATGGTCTCAAGGTGCATCTGTTTACCTAGAAATGTCTCAAGTTTATCCTTCTTTATGGCTGAGTAGTACTCCATTGTATAAAAACCCCACATCTTTAGCCATTCATTGGTTGATGGGCATTTGGGCTGTTTCCAAGATTTAGCTGTTACAAACTGTGCCGCTATAAACGTGGGTGTGCATATATCGCTGCAGTGTGATGCTTTTAATTCTTTCGGGAAGATGCCAAGAAGGGGAATAGCTGGATCAGTGGAACCTCTAGTCCTAGTTTTTTGAGGAATCTCCACACTGATTTCCACAGTGGTTGTGCCAGTCTACACTCCCACCAACAGTAGAGAAGTGTTCCTTTTTCCCCACAGCCTCTCAAGCATTTGTTATTGTTTGATTTCTTGATAATAGCTGTTCTTTCAGGAGTGAAATGGAATCTCTGCATTGTTTTAATTAGCATCTCTTAAATGACCAGTGACGTTGAACATTTTTTCATTTATTTATTTGCTGTTTCTACTTCTTCATCGGAGAAGTGTCTGTTCATTTCAGCTGCCCATTTTGGGATTGGGTCTTTAAATTTGGGGGGTCTGATCTTTTTGTGTTCTTTATATATTCTAGATATTAGTCCTTTGTCTAAGGAACAGCTGGCAAACATTTTTTCCCACATTGTGGGTTGTCTCTTCACTCTGTGGTTTCCCTTGCTGTGCAAAAGCTTTTTAATAAGATGAGATCCCAGTTGTTGATTCTTTGTGATAGTTTATGTGTGATCAGGGTTTTTTTTTTTTTTTTTTTTTTTGGTACCGGGGGTCGACCTCAGGACCTCGCGCACCAGCAGGCATCTGTGCCGCTGAGCAGTATCACCGACCTCCTTTTTAGTGTGTGGGTTCTGGGAGTTGAACTCAGGACCTCGCGCTTGCCAGGCAGGCGCTTACGCCGCTGAGCCATCTCACCGACCCGTGATCAGGGTTTTGTTCATAAAATCTTTTCCCTCAAAAATGTCTTCAATAGCTGTGCCTGTTCTATCTTCCAGCACATATAATGTTTACTGTTTAGATCTTTGATCCATTTTGACTTTAGTTTAGTGCATGGTGATAGATACAGGTCTAGTTTTAGTCTTCGGCATGTAGAGAGCCAGTTTTTCCAGCACCATTTATTAAAGAGGCTATCTTTCTTCCAGTGAATGTGTTTGGCTCTTTTTTCAAAGATAAGGTGTCTGAGTGTGTCTGGAGTTGTTTCTGCATCTTCTAGTCTGTTCCATTGATCCTCAGGTCTGTTTTTTTTTTTTTTTTGTCAGTACCATGCTGATTTTATCATAGTAGCTTTGTAGTATAATTTCAAGTCAGGGATTGTGATGCCCCTGCCTTGCCTTTGTTGCCCAGAATAGCCTTTTTTGTTTGTTGGTTGGTGTTTTGAGATAGGGTCTCACCCCCAGCGAGGTGGTGGTGAGCAGATGTGGGAGGCCCAGGGAGATCAGTGTGATGCTGCTGGGCCTGTGGCGCTGACCACAGGGTGGAGCTGCTTGTCGTGGGCATGCCTGCAGTCCCAGCTCCTTGGTAGGCTGAGGCAGGAGGATCACAAGTTCAAGGCCAGCCTGAGCAACATAGCAAGGCCCTGTCTCAAAGGAAAAAAGGGACCAAGGGATTTAACTTGGTAGAATACTTGCCTAGCTTGTGTGAAGTCCTGGGTTTAATCTCTAGTACCTCAAAAAAGGGAAGAAAAGAAGAATTGTAGGATGGTGAAAAAGGGTTTCCAACTTGGGAATAGGTTTTCAAGGTAGTGTTGTGGGTGCTCTCCCACGGTGGGGAGGGTGAAGGGCTGTGTGTTTCAGCAGCTTGGAGGAGAGTGGAGATTGGCGTCTCAGACTCGTGTATGCCACAGGAGAAGGCTGGGCTCCCAGCGTTGGGAGGAAGAGGCTCTGGGCTGCACTTAGGTGACTGGGTTGTGGCGATGTCCATGTGTTCACAAATCTAGGGGAAGGGTTTGAATGTTTTTACCATAAAGAAATGTGTTTGATGGGGCCGGTGAGATGGCTCAGCGGCTTAAGTGCCTGCCCGGCAAGCGTGAGGGCCCGAGTTCGACTACTGGATCCCACATACGAAAAAGGGGCCGGTGATATCGCTCAGCGGTACGGGCGCCTGCTGGCGCGCGAGGTCCTGAGGTCGACCCCCGGTACCCACAAAAACAAAAAAAAAAAGAAATGTGTTTGAGGAGGCAGATATGTTGGCCCAGATTCAAATCCTACACACTGTATCCACGTATGGCAGCATGGCCCCAAAGTATGTGTAATTTTTATGTTTTTGTGTATCAGTTAAAATTGAATGAAAGTACCAAGAAGGGATCATAACTTGGGCTATCTACAGACTACCTGCCGTGCAGTGGGTGCTGTATTAGGAGCCAGAGTGTGTCAGACTTGGTAGCCCAGCCTCTGTTTGTATGGCCTGGTAGCTGAAAGGCTTCTACATCTTTAAATGGTTGAAAAACAGAATAATTGTGGTTTTTTTTGATGTGCGAATTTCTGTGAGATTCAAGTTCCTGATGTCCCTAGAGAAGTTTTACTCCTTGCTTCGTTTGTGCATGGTCTGTGGCCCGAGGCTGCCTCTGTCCTACAGCAGCACCTAGCAGCTGTCTGCATTGCCAGGGCCGGTGGTGCCCTGCTGTGGACCCCAGCCCCGGAGGAAGCAGACCCGGCCCCTCGGGAGCACAGCTGACCGCGCAGAACGAGGTCCCGGGCCTGTTTTCAGCCCCTGCGCTGCACTGCCTCCCACAGAAAAACCTGTCTCCTTTCCTTTGAAACGTGTCAGCAGTGGCGTGCTGACGTACAGCAGGCTGACGGTGGCCTCTTCTGCACAGCAAGCATAGATGGGTTTTCTACTTTTCCAGTTTGAGTCATCTTCGGGATCACACAGTGAACCTGAAATTTCGGCGTTCACATGGTAGAAATGCCTCGGGAGGAGAGTTCCTCAGTAGCAGTTGTGCAGAAAGGTGTAAAAGGAGGTCCTTAGCTGGGCATGGTGGCCCACGCCTGCAATCCCAGTAGTCTGGGAGGCTGAGGCAGGGCAACTTAGTGAGACCCTGCCTCAAAATGAAAAGAGCTGGGGATGCAGTTCAGTGTGGAGGCTGTGGGTTCAGTCCCCGGTAGCCCCCCACCCCCAAAGAAAAAAGAGGCTCTTGAGGCAAAGGAGCAAGGATCTCGGGTAGTCAGCAGGACTGCTGCACGTACAGAATGCCAGGATGCTGCCTGTGGACTGGGCCATGGGGTAGGCATTGTGTGGGTGTGGCAGTCAGGGTTCTGTGAGCTCTGAACTGCCTGTGGGGCACATTTCCTCCTCAGTGGGCCCCACTCCAGGAGCTCTTCTGGCTTTCATCAGGGTGGGAGGTTCTGAATGCGCTCTGCTGGCCAGGACTGCACAGCTTGCACGCGTGCCTGTGTGCTGCTGCTGTGTTTTGCCAGCCAGCTCGACCCAGAGCCTGCCCATTCAGACTCTGTTGACGGCTGAAGAGGGACACGCTTGGGGTTCTCACTCTGTGTGCATCTGGGGCAGGTGCTTGGATGCTGCTCAGCACCTGCAATTCTCACGCCAACCCTATACTGAAACAAAGGGGGCAGGGGATGTTCCCAGTGGCCGAGGGGCCAAGGGAGGGTGGTGGCCCCTGTTTTCTGTGTGTGGCCATAGCTGACTGCAGTTTGAATTCTGCCGCATTGCCCACCGTGGTATTTGTGAACATCTCCAAGGGATGATTCCTGTGTACTCGCTGAGCTGTCTTAGTTTCTCATCTTGTTTTGCTGTGCAGGTTGCTGCCGTGGTCAGGTCCCTTTCGGCCCCTGCAGGGTGGGGCCCACATTCCCTCCCAAGGGACAGGGCCTTGAGGGGGGCAGCCAGAGTGGGGACTCCTTGTCCTCACACTGAACCCCAACGCCAGGTTGTTCTCCTAGAGCATGAGTTGGTTTTCTTTTAGAGCAAATGAGAATACACTATAAAATAGAATGAAGATTCACATTACGTTTTCTTCCTTTACATGGGAGACTTCAGTGTATGTGTTTTGAGAAGATGGACTTGTTTTTCTGTAACCTCAGCGAGTTGTCAAAATCTAAGTTTCACTCTGAGCCTGACTGTCTCCTCACCCACGTTGTGCTGACTCCCTGGACAGAGCTGGTCAGTCTAGGAATGTGTGTTGAGGTAGACAGCAGTTCTGTTCTCTCACCCTTGCATTTTAGGGTACAGGCCGGTTCTGTGGGATAACCCTCACTTTATGCAGAGTATCACAGAAATGTGCCCTGGGGGTGGTTTCTGCTCTCCATGCTTTGAGGGTCTGCCCCAGGGGGCTGCTGGACTCCACTGTCCTTGGTTGCTTTTGGCTTTGCCCTGTGTGTCCTTCCCTTTCTTACGCTGCCCTCTCCACCCCTCGTCCTCAAGGTGGCATTGCAAATCATACTTTCCCTGGGAGGTAGCTTTCCATAAGCAGGTAAGCAGGTACAGGTTTCTGCTGGGTTTTGTTCTCAGACTCAAAGACTAGGAAATCAGTCCTTCTTTTTATTTTTCTTTTTTTGGTATGCTGTAGTTTGAACCCAGGGCCTTATGTATGCTAGCCAGAGCCTTACCACTGAGCTATATTCCCAGCCTCTTTTTTTTTTTTTTTTTTGGTGGGTAGTGGGGGTCGACCTCAGGACTTTGCGTGCCAACAGGCACCCGTGCTGCTGAGCGATATCACCGGCCCTTTTTTCATATGTGGGTTCCGGGAGTCGAACTCGGGCCCTTGCGCTTGCCAGGCAGGTGCTTACACCACTGAGCCATCTCACTGGCCCTTTTTTTTTTTTTTTTGGTAAATTAATTGCCCAGGCTGGCCTTAAACTTGTGCTTCTCCTGCCTCAGCCACCTGAGTAGATAGGATTGTAGGTGTTCGATAGTCCCTGTTCTGGTGCACATGTAGCATATTACCTGTTTTACAGCCCATCACCTAAGCAGATGGCCAGAGATAGGTCAGGCTTTGGGGATGGGCCTAGAGGTGAGCTGAGGGGTAGCTTGTGTGGCCTCTGCTGCCTCCTCTGTTCTCCCTGTCCCCACTTCCTCCTTTCTCCCTCCCTCAGTTTGCCCTGTTCCCTCTCTTTCCATTATTGTCCCTTCCCCACCCTGCCCTCAGCCCCCCTTGGTGTATCATCTCTGTAAGGCCCAGATTTGAGCCTCGAGGCAGGCTCCAAATCCATGGCACCTTAATGTCCCAGAATGTGTCCTGTGTACTTTGGCCACAGGACACCTAAGTTGAAAAACTATTTTTATTTTATTCTTACATAGCCACAGTTTGTTAACTAATGGACTGTACAGCTACTCAGACTTCAGAATCAGATTGGACTCCACCCGCCTCGCTTCCTGTGCCATGATGATGTTTGTGCAGTGCCTGCATTTTTATCAAAACAGCTGCCCGGAACGCAGCTGTTAGGATGTGACCTCATCAAGAGGGCCTAGCGCCGTCTGCTGTTGGGGCCAGGAACTTCTCAAGCAGGCGGCGAGCTTCCCTCATGGTCACAATGTTGGAGCTAAGGTTCTTGTGGCTCAGTCTGCAGAAGTTGTTCCTGTGGCGGGTGGGGGGGGTGTTCCCACAAGAAGGGGCTCTGCCTGCCAGGCTCTGCTGCCGCTGGACTCTGCTGGCTGGGAAGGGAGGAGTGGGCTTCCCCTCCTGGGAATCAGAGTTAATACTGGTTAACAGTACTGAGAGCCCACAGGGGCTGTCAAAAGACATTCAGTAAAAACAGTGGGTGACGGTATAATGGGACCTTACCAGTGCTCATGCACTTCTGTGGGAAAGTGAAATTTATCATCTTAAAAAAGTAGTTAAGGCGGGTGTGGTGGCATATGCTTGTAATCCCAGTGCGCGGGAGGCTGACGCAGGAGGATTGGCGAGAGTTCGAGGCCAGCTTGGACTACATGGCAGCGAGACCCTGTCTCAAAAATGAAAATAGATAAATAAATAAGTAGTAGTTAAAAAGAAAACTTTTAGAAGATAGCCTCTAGTTTTTCTTGGCAGTGTGACAGGTGAGCTGCAAACATAAATGGTTTGTCAAGGTATCAAGTGACTGCATTTATTAGGTGCCCATGGTCGTGGCCACGGTCGTCCTACTTTTGATATAATAAGCTAGTAAGACAGTGGGGATATTCATGAGTACTTTTTTTTTTTTTTTTTTTTCATGAGTACTTTTAAAGAAAAATATTAAGGAGATTTTTACAGTTGTCTCAGTTTTAGAGGCCACATGCGTTGTTGACTGTGTTTTGGGAAATGACATTATTTCCTACTGTGTGTATTTTGGGCCCACATCTGGTACTTTAGGACTCGCTCTTCAGCTGGTTAGATGGAGGTGGTGCCAGGGTGCAGAGAGAGGTGCCCACGTAACATACCTTGGGGAGGAGCTGGTCACTGTGTCTCGGATGGCAGTCACTGCTTAGCCCCCTCTGCTCCCTCCCCAGGGACCACCATCTTTACCCCTGTAGCAGGGGCAGCTGGCCACAGGACTTGCTGTGTCCTCTCTGGTGCCACAGTGGACCCACTTCCTGGCTGGAGGACAGCGAGTGAGTGAGCTGGAGCAGAGGCCTCTTCCTTCAGAGACAGAGGCAGCTGGCACTTAGTGGTCGTGGTGGAGAAGGACTGTAAGCTGCGTTGGACAGTGGGCCAGGTGACAGTGCCTAGTGAAGACAGAGGACAGTGGGAGGACAGAGAGGGAGGGACAGAAAGGGACAGGGATGCAGAGAAAGGGTTCTGGGAGCAGCCCCACCTGGGTTCTGCCTCATTTCTGGGTCCCTTTCCTGGGGTCCAGCTGCGCTTCTGGTCCAGGAGGCCTGTCAGGATCCTCTCTCTCCACTTCTGGGGATCGAGAAGGGGTTGGGAAGAAGTCATGAGTAGTTTAATTTTTCATTCTAGAATTAACCATTTCCTAAAAGATATAAGTGTTAATATCCAGTTTCTTCATTTTATTTTTTTCTCCCTGGTACTGTGAATTCAACCCAGGGCCTTTGCACTGAACTACACCCCCAGCCATCCCTCCTCCCTTTTTTTTTTTTAACTTGATTTTTGAGACAGGGTCTCACAAAGTTGCTAAATTACCCAGTTGGGGCTCGAAAATTCGATCCTTCTGCCTCAGCCTCCCAGAGTGCTAGGATTACAGGCGTGTACCACCACTCTGGTTCCAGTTTCTTTTTACTTTGTCGTTATTAAACAGAATTTGGAGACAGTAGGACAGTAAAGTTATCTAACTAATGGAAACATATAAAGTGACTAAAATCAGAATGTGCTGTCCAGGTACCCTGGCCTCCCTTTTTTTTGGGGGGGGGGGACCAGGAATCGAACTGAGGACCTCGTGCTTGCCAGTCAGGCACTATGCCACTTGAGCTATATCCCCAGCCCACCCTAGCCTTCTTGAATGTCTTTCTAGTGTTATTTCTAGGATGCTTCTGTCAGAAAGTCAGTACTGTCCCTTCTGAACCAGTGCCATTTTTGAATTTTAGAAGAAAAATCAACTGTTGTCGGTATTTAGAGTCTCAGCATTCCCATTTCATCATCAGAGACTGTGAGGTAGGACCAGGAGGAGGCGTTAACAGTTCATAAAAGGAAAAGGTCCACCTGCTTCGCCAGTGCCCAGGTAGCAGCCCTGGGCCGACAGCAGCGCTCAGCACTTGAAGAGCAGGGACAGGGTCCTGCGCTGCTCTCTGCTCTCTCTAGCCCGCCCCAGCCCTTCTCTCTGGAGGTGGGCAAGGCCACACCCTCCAGTTTGTGGAAACTGCCCTGCTGGTTGTCCCGGTAGCCCAGGAAGCAAACACCAGGTGGCTCCCTCACCCAGGTTACCTCTGAGGTTCATCTTCCAGGCTGGCAAAATACAGGGCCCTCAGAGTTATTAATCCTATCATGGGGTTGTTTGTTTCTCTTGCTTCTAGCCATTTGTCATTAATGAATGACTTGGATGGAGTTTTTTGTTTTGTTTTGTTTTGGGGGGTTTGTTTGTTTTTGAGACAGTGTCTCACTGTGGAGTTCAGGCTGGATTTGAACTCACTGTGTAGCCCAGGCTGGCCTCAAACTCTCAGCAATCCTCCTGTCTTAGCCTCCCGAGTGCTGGGATTACAGGGCATTACAGCCACCACACCCAGCCCTAACAAAGTTGAATTTTAGAGAAGGATAGGCTGGATGTGCTGGCCCAAAACTGTAATCCCAGCTACTCAGCAGGCTGAGGCAGGAGGATTCTAAGTTCGAACCCAGCTTGGACGATTGAGTGAGGTCCTGCTGCAAAATAGAACAATGTGAAGAGCCGAGGAAGTAACTCAGTGGTAGAGTACTTGCCTGGCATGTGGGAAGCCCTGAGTTGCATCCCCAGTACCATAAGAGAAAAAATGATCAAGCATCCAGGAATTGAGACAGTAAAGTTAATTTGCTTCTCACTTCGAGAGACGGAAGTGGCAGGGCTTGTCAGTGTGCAGCTTAAGCAGGTGAGAAGTCAAGGGCTCTACACTTGCCTGACCCTCTCTGTGGGACTTTCTGCTTGGATGTCTGGGACAGCATAACAGCCTTCTCTGGACGCCTTATAAAAGACCCCCTCTCCTACTGAGCCTTCTCTTCTGATCCTGTCTGTCCTTCCCAGTGGGCAGCACCTGACACACCAGAATTCGAGACATCATTGATGCCTTCCTCAGTGGCAAAGTAAGCCCCATAACAGCCAGAGCCGTCCAGTCTCCTGAGAGTCCCTTTCTGCAGTGCCTGGCTCATGGAAGGGGCTTGACAGGTGTTTGCCGAGTGAGTGAGTGAAGGCACCTAGATACAGACCTGTGTATGGAGGCCATTTTGTTAAGTGTTTTATGAGTAACTTAGAACTTTGTCCTCTTTTAGTATAGTCACATAGTGTGGCCCTGTGTGCACTCACACTCCAAATACATTTTGGTGCTTACTTCACTCCAGCCCAACTTGTGCCCGCCACAAGATCAGGCGTGAGGTGTGGCAGCTCTCAGACACATCTGCCGGGGTTCGCAGAGCAACTCCTGCCGTCCCAGGGAGCCGAGGCCTTTCTATTCCTGCTTCCTTCCTGTGCTTCTAGAGCATAGCTTGTTCAGTGCAGGAGTCGGAAAAACCTGTCCACAGAATACCTTCTGTGTGCTGTGGGTTTTTTCAGGAAACAGTACATACTCATGCCTTCGGCAGCTAAGTTTTTCTCAACTGTGAGGGACTATTCTGCTTTTTAAAACTGTCTGCAGTTCTGTAAAACAAGAACATCTCCAGCATTTCTGTGTGACACTAGTGGTCCAGATCTGGCAGAGCGCCAATGTCACCCTGGCCTGGCCTCCCGAGAGCTTCTGACTCAGACTGCAAGGAGGTGGGCCGGGACATAATTGGGTAGGCAGAGTGTGTCGAGTTAGGCTAAGCTCAAAAGTTGGGCTTTCATCTGTAGGAGGAGTATTTGAAGACTTTTGAGCGGAGGAGTCACATGTCAGAACTGTCCTTCAGAAAGATAAATTAGGCAGTGATGCTTAAGATGGATTGAAGTAGAAAGGAGGCGGGGTAGAAAAGCAGATTAGTAGGAGGCTGGGCAGAGTGGGGCTGGAAGGAGGCACACAGTTGGAGCAGAGGGCAAGGCACTGGGGGCCCCAGTGGGATGCAGGGGTAGCTGGGGAAAGGAGGGTGTGAGTCTTAGAGGGGATCTGTGAGGGCAGGTCCCTCGGAGTGGTGTCAAAGGGCACTTTGGGCACCTGTAGGTGGAGGAGGAGATTGGGCTCTCCAAACACTGCAGGGGTAGAGTTTTCTAGACGCTGGGTGTAGCCAGGGAAAGGGAATACAAGGACGGTAGAAGAACTGCAAAAACTATTCCTGGTCTGGCTGCAGGCGTTGAGGAGGGAGACAAGAACCTGTTGTTGGGAGCTGGTAATGGGGGCAGGGAGTCTTGGGGAGGCCCTTGGTGCTGCTGGGAAATGAGCCGGTGTGGTTTGCTCCAGCACCTAGAAATGTGCGTGCGGTGCTGCTGGTAGGGGTGGCTATATGGGCAGCTTCACTGGAGCTGTTCAGTAGCAAGAAGCAAACCCACCGAGAGCCTAGAGCATGGGAGGTGAACAAACAGCCCACTGCGGCACGTGTGCCATGGGTTGGCCACCATTGCTAGATTAAGGAAAAAGGACTTAAGGAATAGAGTGCAGAGGAGCCTAGGAAGTGACAGCAGAAGGAAAGAGCTGTGAGTGCATGGGGCTCATGCTCCCTGGCCTCGGCTTCGCTCTCCGCTCCGTCGAGGTCAGGTAGCCAGCCATGGCTGTGCTTCCTGTCAGGCGTCCAGACCCAGGTAGCCTGCCCCACTTTGGGTCTCAGTTTCTACAGTCTTTGTGGGTGGAGTTGGTTTGGTTTTTCTTGAGCTGGGTACTTGCCCTGTTCTGATGAGGTGTGGTTGGGAGACAGGGTTGCGTAGTATAATGTGGTGCGGAGGGACAGACAGCTCTTACACAAGGTCTGTGAGCGGAATGGGCCCCCAGCTCTCCAGAAAGATCTAAGAGCAGTGGCTGGGACAAAGCTCTGTTCTTGTTAGCCTGTTGGGGTAGAAACCAGAGCTGGCCGGAGAGCCCAGGAGACTGAGCAACTGCGTGCAGGGGGCTACAGGGAGCCCGTGAGGCTCGGGGTGAGCAGGAGCAGAGGGGAGATGCACGAAGGGATTGTGAAGTAGCTGATTTTAAAAGGTGTACACTGTCCCGCGTGAAAAGAGGGAGCATCCCAAGATAGGGCCTGTAGAGGAGGAGCAGAACGGAACTGGCAGAGATGTGCCTCGCAGGCAGTTTCTTCAGTGGGGCTCACCAGACATGGGCTTGTGTCTTGGGCCAGGAAGAAGCTGGTGGGACAAAGCCTGGCCAGTGGATCCAGAGCGACACCCTGGTAGGAGGAGGAAGGGCTAGGGCTAGGACAAGGACAGCGGGGTACCCTGGAGCACTGGGGCAGCTACATGTGGTCCAACGTGCATATAAATGGGGCCTAGAAAGGAAAGAGTGTGAGGAGCCAATGTTGGGAGCTTTTCAGTTAAGAAAAGATGACAGTCCAGATGTGGTGCACACCTGTAATCCCAGCACTCTGGGAGGCTGAGGCAGGAGGATCAGAAATTCAAGCCCAGCCTGGGGAAACTTAGTGATTTAGTGAGACTGTTTCAAAATTAAAAAGGACTGGGGATGAAGCCTAGTGCAGGTGCTCTGGATTCAATCTCCAGCATTTTTTTCTTTTTTCTTTTTTTTTTTTTTTTTTTTTTGGTGCATACTGGGTGTCGAACTCAGGACCTTGCGCGCCAGCAGGCGCCCGTGCCGCTGAGCAATATCACCGGCCCTTTTCTCGTATGTGGGTCCTGGGAGTCGAACTCGGGCCCTCGCGTTTGCCGGGCAGGCGCTTACGCTGCTGAGCCATCTCACTGGCCCAGCATTTTTTTTTTAAAAAAAAGAAAGGAAGGAAGAAAAAACTACAAACCAGAGATCTGTGAAGCCTGGAGAACCCTAAGCACCACAAATACAAACAGAAACCCCACACCCGGCACATTGCAGTCAAGTGCTGGAAAGGACAGCATTTTGTTTTTGGTTTTTGGTTTTTATTTTAAAGAGAAAAAAAAATACAACAAAATTTCAAAACAAGATAATAGGAGGGTAAAGATGGTTAATACATTGTGTATTGTTATCTTTAAATTAGTTACTCAGGGCCGGTGAGATGGCTCAGCGGCTTAAGCGCCTGCCCGGCAAGCGCGAGGGCCCGAGTTCGACTCCCGGAACCCACATACGAAAAAGGGGCCGGTGATATCGCTCAGTGGCACGGGCGCCTGCTGGCGCGCGAGGTCCTGAGGTCGACCCCCCGGTACCCACCAAAAAAAAAAAAATAAATAAAAAATAAATTAGTTACTCAGAGTACAAGGTATCAGCATTCAGTTGTCCAAACAATATTAGCACAAACCTTTCTTTTCAACAAACTAAGAGAAATCAGTAGTATAATTATCTTAACTATTTTTTTTTTTGCTTTTCCCTTTATTTTTTCCATTCCTCCATCCCAGTTTCTCTTTCCTTTTGAAGTTTCTACCCTTTTTTACAATATCTATTGTACATTTTGGATCTTACTTACTCTTTCAGCTTTTCACACTAGAGAGACAATATGATGTTTACACATGTGCGTCTGGTTTATTTCACTTATGAGTATGGTCTTGAGTTGTATCCATTTACCTATAAAAGTCACCAGTTTATCCTTCTTTATGGCTGAGTAGTACTCCATTGTACAAAAAGACCACATCTTTTTTATCCTTTCCTTGGTTGATGGGCATTTGGATTGTTTCCAAGATCTGGCTATTACAAATTGTGCTGCTATAAACATGGGTGCACATATATCACTGTGGTACATTGTTTTTAATTCTTCTGGGAAGATGCCCAGAAGGGGAATAGCTGGGTCAAATGGGACCTCTAATCCTAGTTTTTTGAGGAATCTCCACACTGATTTCCACAGTAGTTGCACCAGTCTACACTCCCACCAACAGTGGAGAAGGGTTCCTTTTTCCCCACAGCCCCGCCAGCATTTGTTAATGGTTGATTTCTTGATAATAGCCATTCTTTCTGGGGTGAGATGGTATCTCAGTGTTGTTTTAATTTGCATCTCTCGAATGACTAGTGATGTTGCACATTTTTTTGTATATTTATTTGCCATTTGTATTTCATCTGAGAAGTGTGTATTCATCTCAGATGCCCATTTTCAGATTGGGTCTTTAAATTTGGGGTGTCTGATTCTTTTGAGTTCTTTATATGTTCTCGATAGTAATGCTTTGTCTGAGGAACAGCTGGCAAACATTTTTTCCCACGTTGTGGGTTGTCTCTTCACTCTGTTGGTGGTTTCTCTTGCTGTGCAAAAGCTTTTCAACAAGATGAGATCCCATTGTTGATTCTTTGTGATACTTCCTGTGCGATGGGGGTTTTATTCGTAAAGTCTTTGCCTGCACCAATATCTTCAAGAGTTTTACCTATTCTATCTTCTAGCAGATTTAATGTTTCTGTTTTAATATTTAGATCATCAATCCATTTTGAATTTAGTTTAGTGCATGGTGAAAGATATGGGTCCAATTTTAATCTTCGGCATGTGCAGAGCTAGTTTTTTCAGCACCATTTATTAAAGAAGCTGGGCCGGTGAGATGGCTCAGTGGCATAAGCGCTTGCCTGGCAAGCGCAAGGGCCCGAGTTCGACTCCCAGAACCCACATACGAAAAAAGGGCCAGTGATATTGCTCAGCGGCACAGGCGCCTGCTGGCGCACGAGGTCCTGAGGTCGACCCCTGGTGCCCACAAAAAAAAAAAAAAAAAAGAGGCTATCTTTCTTCCAGTGAATGTGTTAGTATGTCTGGAGTTGTTTCTGCATCTCCTAATCTGTTCCCTTGATCTTCGGGTCTGTTTTTTTGCCAGTACCATGCTGATTTTATCACAGGAGCTTTATAGTATTATTTCAAGTCAGGCATTGTGATACCCCCTGCCTTGCCTTTGTTGCCCAGAATTGCATTTGCTATTCTGGGTCAAGGACAGCATTTTGGATACAGGCAGGAAAAAGGTGTCGCACTGCAGGTGTGGGTAGCTGGCCGCCCACAGAAGATGGGGCAGCAGCACTCATGCTCACAAGGGGCTGTGGCCTGGCCTGGTGGACGGACAGACAGTCAAATAGCTGCATTGGTATCTGGGTGAGGCTCAAAATATTGCAGGAGTTTTGTGTATGCTAGGTTTGCTATAAAGCTGATAAAATTAGTATTTACTCTGGTATCTTTCACATTTTTTTTTTATATATATATGTGGGTACCGGGAGTTAAACTCAGGACCTTGCACTTGCCAGGCAGGCACTTGTGCTGCTGAGCTATATCCCCAGCCCTCACATTTTAATTAAGTTTTGACTAAAATGGTTCTATAAACTCTTGGAGCCCCCCCCCTTCTTTTGGTGTCTGGGATAGAACCCCAGGTCTTATGTGTGCTAAACACATGTTCTATCCTTGAGCCTTTTTTTAAAAAATCTCTTCCTTTGACCTTTAGCTCCTCTGATGGGTTACTTTTTTCATTTTTCTTCTCATTTTTTGAGACAGGGTCTTGCTCTGTAGTTTCGGCTGGCCTCAAATTCTCTGTGCTGTGTAGCCCAGGCTGGCCTCAAACTCCTGCCGCCTTGGCCTCTTGAGGGCTGGGCTTATAGGTGTGTGCCACCACGTCTGGCAGGGTTTCTAAAGAGAAAATAGAGGCTAAGCAAGTACTTCTACCTCTCATTTCCACACCTGTGGCAGGCCTATAAGAACTGCTTTCAGGGGCCGGTGAGATAGGTCAGCGGCGTAAGTGCCTGCCTGGCAAGCGCGAGGTCCTGAGTTCGACTCCCGGTACCCACATACAAAAAAAGTGCTGGTGATATCGCTCAACGGCACAGGCGCCTGCTGGCGTGCAAGGTCCTGAGTTCAACTTCCGGTACCCACACACAAAAAAAGCACTGCCTTCAGAGTGGCCTTGGTGAGTCTTTCCTAGCTGGGAGTGGTCTTTCTCCCACTGCTTGCCTGGTCCTTTGGCTGCATCATTTCCACCCATGGTATTGTCAGCCCCTAGCACCTACTGTGCACCTCAGCTTTCCACAGTACCTTTGGTCCCAGCAGGCGCAGTTGTGAGATTTCCACTGTAGGCTTTGGTTCTATTAGGTCCCTAGTTCTCTTCAAGGGTGGTGCTGCTGGCTTAGGCTCACAATTCTGTGGGAGCAGTAGCCCTGTCCTCAGCACTGCTTTCTGCAGGCTGTGGAGTCAGCGGAATACCCTGCAGGTGGGTCTTGCTTTCAGCCCTCTGTGACCCCAGGCTGCGCTGGTGGGATGGTGTGAGCACCACCAGCACTCTTCCGCCACCATGGCCACTTGGGCTTCTGCATCAGGAATGCACACAGTGGTCACCTACTCTCTTTTCTGAGAGAAGAGGGAATTTGAATTTTGCTTAATGACTTGAGCAGAAGGCAATCTAGACATTTCACACATAGCCCTCTGCGATTTGCTTTTCTGCCTAGTTTTTCTTTTCCTGTCTGTTAATATGGAACATTCCTGGAAGGAGGTATGTTCAGAGGTTGGGATAAATGTGCCTTCACTTTAGAGGAGGAATTCTCTCCTGGGACCAGGGATGCTTCATGGGGACCCCTGGTAGTAGTTACAAGCTGGGAAGGGATGCTTTTGGCACCTGGGGAAGGGCTACTGAGCACCCACCAGCGACCTTACCTAGAATCTAGGTCAGTGGTAGCAAGGGTGAGAGCTCAGGACTGCTTGAGGGACGCGCCTTGCAGCGAGGGTTTTTGGAGGCAGCAGTAGTTTGCATTTACTGATTATCTTCCGCATTTCCCGACTTCCACTTCCACACCCACATTTTCTTTTTTGAGGTGAAATTCTCATAACATAAAATTAAACTATTTTTAAAGAGAACAGTTCATTGGCATTCAGTGCATTCAGTGTTGTGCGGCCATCACCTCTGCCTAATTCTACCTGTTCATCACCCCATGAGGAAACCACCTAGTAAGCTGCTTTCCTGATGCAGGGCCCGTGGTGACTACTGTGTTCCTGTCTTGATGCATTTTCCTATTTTGGAGTTTTCATAGAAACAGGATCATGCAATGTTATGTTACTTTTCATGTCTAGCTTCTTCACTGAACGTAATTTTTGCAGGATTGATCCATGTAGGAGCATGCATCCATGGTTCTTTCGTTGTTATAGCTGAATAATACTCCATTTTGTGAATAGACCGCATTTTGTTTGTCCGTTCACCCATTGATGGGAACTTGGGTAGCTTCTACCTTCTGGCCAGCGAATACCGCTGCTAGGACTCTGATGTCCACTCGTATTGAACCCTTGTTCCAGTTCTTTGGGGTATGTACCTAGGAGAAGAGTTGCCATGTCATGTGGCAATTCTGTGTTTAACTTTTTGAAGAGCTTTTGAACTGTTTTCTTTCGTACCTACTTCTGTTACCAGAAAAGTAGGTACTTATTTTTACATAAGCAGCATAATTCCACAGTTCATCACTTTAATTCAGTGTGGCTCGTTGACACCTCTCCTGACCCTAGAGTCAGGAGAGGTGTGTGTGCCTGTGCAGGCCTATGGATTCCTGAGCTGGTGATAGGTGGGTTGTAGTCTTTCCACACAGTTTACATGGGACCATCATACAGGCTTGCAGCTAACTTAATTTCTGGAAAGTACAAGCAGCCGCTTCCAGAGTGATCTAGAGTTAGACATTTCCTTCTCGGCCGAAGTGTGTCTGGGGGAGTTGGCTATCTCCCCTGCAGTCCCTGTGGTCCTTTCCGGCTGTGTCCCGGACACCACAGAGGCAAGGGTCGGAAATGTCCCTCTAGCCAGGACTTGGGGGCTAGCCAGCGGCCCCCTGGAGAGTCAGGCCAGGTCCTCTGAACTGCCAGCCAGGGGGAACCTGTTGAATCACAGTGGTTTTCTTAGTCCCACCCCCTTCCAGTTGTATTCAGGGTATTTTCCCTGGGGCTTTTCTAGGGAAGTTTTTAAAATAAAAAGTTGGGGTCAGATTTTTCTTTTTAATATTGAAAAATGAAATACTACAGTATTACTAAACGAAAGTGTGGTGGGAGGCACAGTAACAGAGAAGAGGTGGGGATGAACGTGCTGGGACTTAAAATGTAACCGTTCACAAAACAACACAACCTGCGTACCACGCAAACAGTGCTCTCTGCAGTTACAGACAGGTCTGTGTGTGTTGGAGTCCAGACCAGAAGCACTTCTGAATTAAGGTAATTTCATATGTATAATGTATACTCATCATTTCTTAAATACATTTAGATTTCTTCAGGATTTCTGTGTGTAGTGTGTGTTGCTGGGGATCAAACCCAGGCCCCCATGTGCTATGCATGTGCCCTGCTGTGGAGGTGTACCTGCAGCCCAGGGTTTCTGCTAATAACCTCATTTTTTGCTGCAGTTCATCCACATCGTTTTTGTCCTAGTGGGATACACCCCAGGACCTTGCAAATGCCAGGCATGCACTTTACCACTTAATTACATCCCCAGCCCCCTTTTTTCCATGGCACCAGAGATTGGACCCAGGGCCTTCACACTGAGCTACATCCCCAACCCTTTTTTGTCTGTCTGTCTATATTTATCTTATCTATTGTGGTTTTTTTTTTTTTTTTTGTGGGTACCGGGGGGTCGACCTCAGGACCTCGCGCGCCAGGAGGCGCCCGTGCCGCTGAGCGATATCACCGGCCCCTTTTTCGTATATGGGTTCCGGGAGTCGAACTCGGGCCCTTGCGCTTGCCGGGCAGGCGCTTAAGCTGCTGAGCTATCTCACCGGCCCCATCTATTGTGTTTTTGAGACAGGTTCTCTCTACGTAGTTCAGGCTGGCCTTGAACTCACTGTGTAGTCCAGGCTGGCCTTGCACTTGCAGTGATCCTCCTGCCTCAACCTCCCAAGTGCTGGGATTACAGGTGTGCACCACCACACCTAACACCCCTGCTAAGCTTGATCGGAAAGTACCATGCTCAGTAGATTGCTTGGGTCTGAAGACTCCATGCTGCTTGGTGAAAGCAGGTGGCATCCAGGAGGAGTTTGTAGCTGCTGAGCACAGGTTGCATGTAGGTCCTGTCTGGGGAGAGTACTTGGGCTGTGTTTTAGAGCTCGCTGCTGCCTGGCTGGGCCCTTGCCACACTTTCCATGGGCGCAGATGTCCCCTCACACACCAGTCCCCAGCCATGCTGAGATTGTGGGCCTCGTGCAGGGAGGGAGGAAGGAAGGGTAGAGAGCTGGGGCGGGTGGTAGCCACGTGTTGGAGAGGGGTCACTAAGAGGCGATGTGGGAATGTGACCAGGAGCAGAGAATTAAAGAACATTCCTGAATATTTATGTGTTTTTCTTTCCGTTCCTTTTTTCGGGGGCATGCTGGGGACAAAACCCAGGGCATTGCCACGGTAGGCAAGTGTCTAACACCGAGCTGCACCCTCCCTTTGTTTTGTGTTGAGACACAGGTTCACCTGTTGGCCCATGCTGTCCTCAAACTTGTGATCCTCCTGCCTCAGCCTGCATTTGGATAGTAGCCTTTGTCATGTTTCAGACATGGATGTTGGATGTATAGCCCCAGGGTTGGCCCTTTAGACATTCAAACAAATGTGATAAGTACTGAAATGGAGTCCTTCTCAAAACCAACTGACTAATGTGGCAGTCACTCTCTTGTCATTGGAGGAAATGCCGGGAACAGCAGGACCTGCTCTGGGCTGCTGAGGCTTTGGATCTATTCAGTTGGAGATTTTGTTCTTGAGATCTGCTGGCCTGTTTGTCTTACAGGTTTAGTACGTGTTTGTAGTGTGGTTAAACAATGCCAAAATATATTGGTTACTTTTTTAAAAGTCTTAAGGAAATGTTCAGAAATAAAAGTGAGGGCCGGTGATATCGCTCAGTGGCACAAGCACCTGCTGGCAAGCACAAGGTCCTGAGTTCGACTGCCGGTACCCACGTGGAAAAAAAAGTGAGATATTGCATAATTGCCCAGCTCAATATTTACAGGATTTTGCCAGTTTATGTAATCTCCCTTCTTCCGTTTCCTCCTTCCTTCTTTGAAGCGTTGTACAGCAAATCCCAAACTCTCATCCACAGCTATGTGGTTGGCATTTCCAACTGTGAAGGACTCAGATCCTTCACCCTGTTGAGCAGAAGAACAGCAGTTCCTTCCTGCCATTGATACTCAGACTGGATTTCTGCTCTTTTCGGATTTTCAAGTTATTTATTGTTGGCTTGAAACAGGGTCTCCCTAAACTGCCCAGACTGGTGTTAAACTTTGGCCTCACGTGGTCGTCCAGCTTCAGCCTCCTGAGTCGTGGAACTTAGGCCAGAAGCACTGCTTGCACGTTTGGATTTTGAATCAAGATCCAAAGCCAGCATTTTAAGGGATTTTTAATGGAGAAGCAAAAGAGATACAAATGTAACAAATAGCATGAAGAATTCCATCAGCAAGCTGGACATGGTGGTGCACGCCTATAATCCCAGCACTCCTGAGGCAGGAGGATAGCGGTGAGTTTAAGGCCAGCCTGCGGTACATAGCAAGACTTGTCTCAAGAAAAAAAAGAATTCCATCAGCAGAGTAAAGTGCTTACCAGCTTGCTGCTGATCTTGTTCATATATACGCCTCCACCTATTTCCCGCCTTAATTTGTTTTGAAGCGAATTGCAGAAATAACATTTTGTTCTTACATATTTCTGGGTGTACGACAGAGACCCATTAGACAAATACAATACTATTGTTGCACCTATGAAGTGATTCCTTTCTGTTGCATTTACTTCATTTGTCCAGTTGGCCTGAGTATGTTTCTAGTATGGTCAGAGTTCCAGCTGGCTGGTACCTGAGTCTCTTAATCCATACCCGCCCCCAAAGGTTTTTGTGAGAGACAAACCAAGCAGCCACCCAGGGCCTTTGTCCCAGAGTGTCTCACAGGGCCCGTGCCTTGTTGCTACAGCCTCCGAATGTTGTAGAGCTTGGGCCTCGTCATGTGATTCTAGAGGTTTGGTCAGATTTACTTTTAGTAGTGTAACTTCATAGGCATTGTCATGGTCTTAAAGTATGATTGTGAGAATTGCTAAGCATCTCAGTCAAGGACAGCAGTTTTTGTTTTGGGGTTTTTTGGGGGGGTGGTTTTGTTTGTTTGCTTTGTTTGTTTTTACTTTTTGAGACAGGATCTTGCTATGTATTTCATGCTGGCCTTGAGCTCACTATGAGCTCATCGTGTAGCCCAGGCTAGCCTCAGATTCTTGGCAGTCCTTCCTCAGCATCCCGAGTGCTTGGGATTACAAGCGTGCGCCACCGTGCTTGGCTTATTTGGTTTGTTTTTTTGTTTTTTGTTTTTTGTGTTTTTTGTTTTGTTTTGTTTTGGTACCGGGGATCAAACTCATGACCTCATGCTTGCCAGGCAGGTGCTGTGCCGCTGAGCTATGTCCCTGGCCCCTTGTTTGTTTGTTTGTTTGTTTTTTAATGTGGGTACCTGGAGTCGACCTCAGGACCTTGCGCTTGCCAGCAGGTGCTTATACCACTGAGCGATATCACCGGCCTTTTTTTTACCTTTATGTGAGTACCGGGAATCGAACTCAGGACCTCGTACTTGCCAGGCAGGCGCTTATGCCACTGAGCTATCTCACCAGCCCCCTTGTTTGTTTTTTGAGACAGGATTTCTCTGTGTAGTTCAGGCTGGCCTTGAACTCACTATGTAGCCCAGGCTAGCTCAAACTTGGGGTGATCCTCCTGCCTTAGCCTCCCAAGTGCTGGGATTATAGATGTGACCACCACACCCAGCTAGCAGTGTTCATTTTATTCATCTGACTTCCACTCTCATGCCAGCCATCCACCTTAAGATTGCTCTGTTGGAGGGGACCCTGTGTATTTAATCACAGGAAGGCTTGCAGAGCACTTTCAGACTGATAGTCTCATTTAATGTTAACCTTAGGGCCGGTGAGATGGCTTAGCGGCATAAGTGCCTGCCTGGCAAGCTCAAGGTCCTGAGTTCGACTCCCGGTACCCACATACAAAAAAAAAAAGGGCCGGTGATATCGCTCAGCGGCATGGGCGCGTGCTGGCATGCGAGGTCCTGAGGTCGTCCCCCGGTACCCACAAAAAAAAAAAAAAAAAAAACAAAGTTAACCTTAGCCTGTGACACCAGTGCCAGTAGCCCTGTTTGCAGTAACTAGAGCAGAGGGAAAGGCAGTTTAGTGGGAGACCAACCCTTCCTGTTTGCAAAACCAGACTCCGACATCATTTTCTAGTGTCTACATTCCTTTTGCCATTAGCGAAGTCATCGTTGGTGACTCTTAACAGCTCTGGAACACCGACACCTTTCTCCATCTAGTTCACAGGGCCTCGATTGGAGGGGTGCGGTGCCGCTGTGCACGTGTCAGGAAATGGTGCCCCACCAGGAGCCCCACCAGGAGCAATTGCACTGCATGCATGAGGCATTCTCATAGAAATGGTTGTGTGGTGCTGGACTTGCAAGGATGTTACGTTCTTTCTAGATTCGGCACAGATGACTTCAAGACCTGGTGTCTCCCCGTCCCTCGTGTTGGGGACCAAGCCCAGGGCACTGAGCTGGTTCCCCAGCTGTGTACTTTCACATTATTTAAATTTCTGTGAGAAGCAGTTCCAGAACAGTTGTTCTAGATAAGACCCAGGACAGATGTGGGTTGTGAGCAGACCTGAGACCTCAGCAGGCTCTGTCTTAGTGGATTAGGCTGGAAAGTGCAGCCTCAGCACTGCCAGAGCTTACCTGGGCATCTTGAGGAGGAGAGGAGCCTGCCTGGTGGTGGGGCAGACTGATGGTGGGGCTTCCCGGAAGGGCTGGGGACAAGGACAGTGGAGAGAAAGGTAAACGCCGTCAAATGTGAGTAAGATTTCTGAAATGTGCATTCATTTAACTTTTCAAAGTAGTATTGGCAATATTTATCAGTATTGGGCGATTGAATAGAAAAATATGGCCAGTAACTAATACAAATGCTATTTATGTAAGTGGGGGGTCTAAAACCACTAAAATTACTACATTCAAATTTATATTTGGGCTTTCATTTAGTAAATACTAAGCATTCCTCCGAATTATCATGTTGTTGTCACTTTTTTTTTTTTTTTTTTTTTTTTAAGCATGGGTCTCATAATTCAGCTGCCCTTGAATTCCCTGTGTTGCCCAGACTGGCCTCAAACTTGGAGTCCTCCTGCCTCAGCCTCCCAAGTGCTGAAATTACTAAGGTGCACCACTGTGCCTGGCTCTGTTACGGTTCCTAGTGATAAAGTTCCCGTCATCCAGCAGCTGTGAACGTTCAACATTAGCTACTTTTCTAAATGGAGAGGTGTAGAGAAAAGCATGCGTGCTCCTTGGCTGCCGCATCCAGAGCTGTGAGCTTGGGGTGGGTGTAAGCAAGCCCTGCATACAGGGGAAGACAGTGAAGAGCACAGAGCCCACTCTTCCTGGTCTCGAGCAGACCTGGCTGCTGTGGAGGGCATGTGTGCGGGCCTGGGGTCTCCAGTGAGGCTGACTTGGGCAGTGAGGAGGATAGCTGCTACTGTGTCACCCGTGTTTTCCAGTTCCTCGAGGGCATCTGTGTGTTGCTGTCCCAGCTCCTGGGGCCACAAGTGCACCCACCAGGGTGGTCCTGAGCTGTATGAGTCTATCCCCAAAACCCTTTTTAGGTTTTATTATATTTATGTCTTAAAAAATTTTATCCCATACACAGACTACTATAGTGAGAAAAAAATATCTATTGTCAGACATTTAAACCTTTAAAAATTATATCCTCTAGTTTCTGTGTTAATTTTAATCGCCTGACAAGGGATTTCTCTTTCTCATTCTTTTGTGTATGGATTAGAGAAGGTCTTACAGGAATCTTATTTTATTAGTAGTAAATATAGGAATACCCTTTTTCTTAAAAATGCGTGCGCATACACACACACACACACACACACACACACACAGATGTGAGTCTCTTCACTGACCTGTGAGCACTCACTGGCGGTCGAGGGAGCTATAATGAAAAGGCGGTGCTGGTCATTTCACTGCTCAGTAATGAAGGAAGCAGGTCTGGTTCTGTACTTTTTGCTTGTCAGTAAACCTTAACGTGTTGGTGTTACTGTGAAATTTTGTGAAGTCACTGAGTTAAGCGGTGCTTTTCATTTTAAAGTGAGTAGGATCAGTGAATCGAAGGGTGTTCTTTGAAAAGATGGGGAGGGGGTCTGGGGATGGAGGGAGGGAGAAGTAAAAAGGCTCAAGATGTGGTATCAACTCCCCCGTGATGAATGTGTTTACTGTGTATTGCAAAAATATATAGTACTACATTTAAAAATCGAGGAAAAAGCAAATATAAAGAAGGGTGGCGAGGGCAACCCATTTGGGACCCTTTCTGTCTCTTAGGAGCTATTCTTATTCCCCATTTCTTTTCCCCAATAAATGTTCCTACTCTTTAAAAAAAAGGATGGCTAGGTTTTTAGTAAACTCATTTCTCTAACCTTAGCCAATACAGCTGGTTGATTGTCACATAAACATTTTTCCGTCATATATATTAAGAATATCTAATTTTAAAAAAGACTTCCAAGAAAAGATTTGAGCAGTCACTGTCTCTACCAGGGCAGCTATTTCCACATGCAGGGCTCCCAGCCCTGCTGTGAGAGCCATGGTGATGGGCGGCTTAGGAGGCTCTTCCTGTTCACCCAGGCCCTTGTGTCTGTTGCTTTAGCCCGTGCTGACAAAGCCACCTCAGCTTCCCAGTGTTCCTTTGGACGCAGACACCACTTGCTTGTTGAATAAATAGAACTTCTAAATTCTGTGCTTCATAAGAGTTTTAGCTGCTGCTTTTCCCCAAATTTGCTCTGTACAGTGGGGCGGGGGGGCTTTGTTACAGCTGAGAGCAACTCTGATGGCATTGCTAGTGAATGACCACCCTCTGTATGTAAGCTTGACCTCATCTGAAGTACACCTGAGGCAGAAAGCATCATCATAGCTTTCTATTTAAAACATTTTGTATTCTGTTGGTACTGTGTTTCTTACACAGTGACATCCGTAAACATCAGTCCTCACATTTTGTAGACTATAGAATAATAGTCAGGTGCAGTGGAATGCTTCGATAGCCCTAGTTGCGCAGAAGGCTGAAGCAGCAGGATCACTTGAGCTGAGGAGTTCAAGACCAGCCTGGGCAACAAAACCACTCTGTCTCCAAAGAAAAGAATCAGCCAGTGGCACATACCTGTAATCCAGCACTCAGGTGGCTGAGGCAGGAGGATCGCTGTGAGTTTGAAGCCAGCCTGGGCTACACAGTGAGTGAAAGGCCAGCCCGAACTGCACAGCAAAGCCCCTGTCTCAAAGAAAAAAAAAAAAAAAAAAAGAATTAGCCAGTCTTTTCATGTAAGAGGAAACTGTCCCCACTGTGTGACATTGCCCTCATCTAATGCCAGTGATCGTCATTGTCCGGTGGCCTGCGGCCTTCTCCTGTAGTGACGGTTTCCCCATGATTCAAAGACCCACTGAAAGGCCTTTGGAAACCAGCACGGCACTCAGAACTCCTCCTGGAAGTGTCGCCACACACCTGCCTTTCAGATAGCAGCATTAGCAGCTGCTCTGTGCAGGGGGTCCCACCTTAGGCCGCAGCTGCGGTTGCAGGCTGTCCTTGGTGTCCTGTGGACACTTCCTGCCTTCAACACTGAGGCGGCACACCCCCTCCTGTCCTGTCCGGCTTGGCGCGGTGGCCAAGGCACTCAGCCAGGAGAGGTTTTGTAGTCATTGACGCATGTACGTCAGGGATAGGTAATGTGGCTGGTATAGTGATTTGGGTGCTTCTGTGTAGAATAGGAAAGTTTAGGAACTTCCAGATAATTTTCCCCAGATGTTTTTCAATTTCCCGAAAATAACTACTGTTAATTAGATATTTGACGTGTGTTAAGTTAACTCTATGACAATTTGCATGGAAAATTGAGGTCCTTTCATAAACCACATTTGTGTGTGGGAGCTAATTCTGTTCTTAAGTGATTAAAATGTTGGTAATTCCGTCTTCACCTTGTGGTGCTTTGGTCATATTTATGACTGATTTATCAGCTGAGATCTTGTCAAAAATGCCACTCCTGTCACATCCTCTAGGGAAAAAGGAAGTTTCTCGTTTAACAGGGTGAATGTCTTTGCCTCTGATTTGGGGAGCGCTGTCTGCCTGACATGAGTGGGTGTGCAGGACTCGCCGTGGCCAGACTCGGCCTATACCTAAAAGAGGTGAAATGTTTCTGAGCCTCCTTGGGGTCCCAGGGCCTCCTTTCTGTCAGTGGGCTGGGAGGACCACTGGACACCACACATGTCCTTCTAGAATTGCTGTGTGGACATTCTGGGATCTTTGTGGTCACAGGCTCATGGTCACTGCCATGGCTTCCAGGTGGTAGTTTGCCAGGCTACCTCAGTGCTGTCTTCTAAGGTGGTTGCCCCTGGGTTTTTGCATGGCAGCATGGCACTCGCAAACGTGAGTCTTGTGTTCTTGATTTATGGGGAGACCTGGTCCTACTGTGAGAATCACTTCTTGGTGGCATTTTCTTTTTCCAGTCCCTCCCCAGGCACCGTCATACTGTGCACACCAGTGCTTGCCAAGCTCTGCCTTACTACCCCAGTCCCAGGCTGGTGTTGTGTAAGCTGCAGCAGATGCTGAGGAGAGGGTCTCTGATTTATAATGCGACGGTAGCATTGAGCCTCGTCAGCATCTCGCATTACCCAGCACTCACTCAGCGCTTTCTCTGTGGTGTCTTTCCAGATCCCGGATTCTCTGTGGCAGCGGCGAGAGTACTAGGACCTGAGGATGAGCGAGCTTGACCAGTTACGGCAGGAAGCCGAGCAGCTCAAGAACCAGATCAGAGTGCGTAGTGCTGTGGGCTCTGTGGCATTTGGGTTAGGGCAGAAGTTGCCCACTGAAGAGAGGGCAGGTGGCGGGGCAGTGTTGAGTTTTCATGGTAAGGGAGCCTTCCTTTTTTCTTTTTCCTTTTCTTTTCTGTCTCTCTAGATTGAACCCACTGAGCTACATCCTCAGCCCTTTTTTATTTTTATTTTGAGACAAGGTCCCCTAAGTGTTGCCCTGGCTGGGCTCAAACCTGTGAGCCTCCTGCCTCAGCCTCCCAGAGTGCTGGAATTACAGGTGTAGGCCACCACTCCAGGCTGCAAGTGAACCTTAATTGGCTCAGTATGTATTAATTACAGATCAGGTATTTGGTCTAGTAAGAGTTTTCAGGATTTTGTCTTGCATATTATAATTTGTTATTTGAAGGATTATGAAATATTTCTGTAAGAATTGGTAATGATCTTCCTGCACCTTTTGTCTTCACTTTGGGAGTTAGCTTTGTGAGCCCCTCCTGATCAACTGTGTTGGAGTGATACCTGCCCTCCCCAGAGAACACGGCTACTAACAGGAGGGCAGAAAGGGTGCTCTGGGGGGGGGTACTGACTAAAACAATAAAAAGATGGTATTTTAGGTGTGCCTGATTTATTTTTTATTAATTTTGAAAGGTAATTTTCCCTTGGGATGATTTTTGGAAACTACAACTTTCAAAAGACTGCTAGATAGATCAGAAATTTCTGGCTAAGTATAAACTCAAGCAAAGACTGATTTTCATGGAATTCTAAAACATTAAAAATTTTCCCTTACTTCTTTCCCTCTTTTTCTCCCTCCTTCTGGCAGTGCTTGAGACCAAACCCAGAGCCTTATGCGGGCCAGGCAAATGCTCTAGCACAGAGCTGCACCCCCAGCCCTGAGCATTAAATTCTAATTTATGAGTGATATATAATGTTAAGTTGCAGAATCCATGAGCTTTTTAAAAAAAGGAGAAGGTCTGAAAGGAATTAATTATCTCCACTTTTGTGAACATTTTACAGAGAAATATTTAGTACAAGTATGTGTATCTGTTCTCAGACTTAATACGAAGAGCAAGAGAAAGGGAGATAGGCTTCTCAGGAGAAACCCAATATTCAGTGTATTTAGGGATTTTGTTTGCTTGAAAGAGCTTTCTCTTTGATTCCATTATCATCTGAAAGGCTTTTGCTACCCTTCAGAGTTGCACTTTCCAGGAAGTTAATAGCATGCAATACATGTCTGAACAACAGTTTATTTTTCTGAGTGCAATGTAAAGGCTCATTCTCTCCTTTTAAACAGCCAATCATATGTTCAGGCACGCTGTTGGGCGTTGGAGAAAGAAGCACCCAACAGTCATTTTAACAAAAAGAATCCTCTATTGTAAGAATTTTACACCTCGACATTTGAAAGACCTGCTGTAGCTCAGTGTGCACAAGGGAGATCTAGATCTTTAATATTTTGCCCTTGGCCTGTAATCCCAGCACTTTGGAGGCTGAGGCAGGAGGATCACTGCGAGTTTGAGGCCAGTCTAGGCTACACAACAAGACCTTGTCTCAAAGTACCAAAAAAATAAATAAGTGAAGCCTACCCTGGTCAGGATTGTTCAGCATGTTCCCTCCCCCAGAATTAATAAAATATGTTCTAAAATATTTGCTTTGATGGGAAATTCCTGAAATACCTGTTCAGATAGAACCAAAAGACACCCTCCTCCCCTGCACTCATTTTTGGGGCACCTAGGATTGAATCCAGGGCCTTGTATGTGCTAGGCCTGTGCTCTGGTCCTGAACCACACCCCAGCCCATTTTTATTTTATTCTGAGACAGTGCCTTGCTAAATTGCCCAGGCTGGGCACAAACTTGAAATCCTCTTGCCCTGGCCTCCTCAGTAGCTGTAATTCTGGTGCCACCACACGTGCCTCCCTTCCCCTAAAATTTGCATGACTTAAGAATGTGAGTTTTAGTCTGGTATGGTGGCGCACGCCTGTAATCCCAGCACTCAGAAGGCTGAGGCAGGAGGGTTGCCGCGAGTTTGAAGCCAGCCTGGGCTATATATCGAAACCCTGTCTCCCTCCCCACCAAAAAACAAAACAAAAACAAAACAAAAAAATATATGTATGTATGTATGGCTTTACACAGCTTGTTTCATGACAGCTTTGTTTTTGGTAAATAAAAAAGTAAAGAAGCAAGAGATTATATTCCTTCTTTGTCCCAAAAATCTGATGGCTAAGTATATAGGAATCAGAATTTTGAGGCGTTGTGTTAAACATTTACCTAAAATTACTATTTTTAAGTTTACCTTGAAGATACTGTCCTAAATGGCAGTGTGATTTGGCCTGGTTAAGACACTTCGTTTTCCTGATGACTGTAAATTATTGCTCATAATCAACTCAGACACATTCATCCAGATAAAAGAAGTCCATGTTGGGCCGGTGAGATGGCTCAGCGGCGTAAGCGCCTGCCCAGCAAACGCGAGGGCCCGAGTTCGACTCCCGGAACCCACATACGAAAAAGGGGCCGGTGATATCGCTCAGTGGCACAGGCGCCTGCTGGCGCGCGAGGTCTTGAGGTCGACCCCCGGTACCCACAAAAAAATAAAAAATAAAATAAAAGAAGTCCATGTGGCACAAGGCAGAGAGCCCAGGTTTCTGCAGAGCACAGCCTGCCGGGTGTGGGTTTCCTCCCCATGCCCAGCCTGTGTGTGGGAAAGCACAGGGCCTCCGGGACCCGCAGAAGGTCATGTGACACTCTTCACACCCTTACCAAGTTAAAAACAGCAAAACAGTCACTCTGAACGTTTTACATAATCCAATGTATATTTTTTTAGACAGGGTCTCTCTGTACAGTTCAGACTGGTCTTAAACTCACTGTGTAGCCCAGGCTGGCCTCGAATTCTCAGCAATGCTCCTGCCTCAGCCTTCCGAGTGCTGGGATTACAGGCGTGCGCCACCACCCCTAACAGTTGATGTGTTTTTATTGAGATATACTGCAAAATTTAATTTTTGTACTGACTTCAGAGTTCAGTTGTCTTTCACACTTAGGCCACACCTCGGTCTGCACTCAGTGAACAGCAGGAACACACGGTGACGCATTGCCCAAGAGCCTGGCATGGATGCCTCTCGGAGGTGGGCCCTGAGCGCTGCATAGCTCTGGGCTCATCTCTGAAGCAGAGGCTCAAGCTGTGCCCCTGCCTTTGCATGGAGTCTGTGGGCACGGCGAAGAGGAAGACTGTGAAGGGAAAACTTTCAAAAAATAAAACAAGTGGATGTGGTGGTTCGTGGCTATTACCTCAGTCCTCAGGAGGCTGAGGCAGGAGGATTGCAAGTTTAAGCCCAGCCTGGGCAATTTAGGCCCTGCCTCAAAAAAAGTAGGGGCATGGGGACTGGGGATGTAGCTCAGTAAATACAAAGGCCCTGGGTTCAGTCCCCAGTTCTGTGAAAGAAAGAAACAGGGTTGGGGAGAAAGGAAGGGAGAAAGAATGAAAATTTTTCTGATTGCCTAAGGCACACATTCTGGTTAAAGGATGTAGAGCATGTGAATTAGGCAGGAAATGGCCAATGATCCTGAGTTGTTTTCTTTCTTAGATTTGTTTTTCAGCTGAAAGCCCCCAAAGGACCTTTCAATTCTTGTTTCAATTGTGTTATTGAGGAAACACGGGCTCTCAAAGGCAGGCTTGTTAGGATACGGCAGCCTCACGTATGTGGGGGCCCAGCTCCCTCTGTGGCGGCCATCTGCACTCCACATGTGTCCAGAGCACTGTCCAGGGGCTGCGGGCCATGCTGGCCTGGGCTGTACTTTAAGGCGCCAGCCTGTGTATGCTGCACGAGATTGACTGTCGGTGATGGGGTTAGATTCCTCACCGTGCGGGCCTGTGACGTTGGAGAGGAGTCTGCACATGGCCAGTGTTCTGCCGCAGGCCTTTGCACGGGAGAACGCCTCCTCCCACCCAGGGAGGAGGAAGTGTCTGCACTGAGGAGCGCCCTGTCAGTGTTGCACACCCGTCCCCGTCCCAGTGAGGGCGGCATGAGCTTGGCCACCTTGGGATCCCTCATGTTCCATAGGTTTCGCTGCAGCCTGTCCCAAGCACATCCAGATACTAGACAGGGCAAAGCTGCTGAAAGCCTAGGTTTTATTTTCTCTAAGAAATTGTTATTTTTTTCAAACCTGAAGCCATATGTGACATCAATAAGCACGAAAAACTTGATATTCATAAATATTAAACTTCATGCTTGACAGGGAAAACTCACTGACAAAAAGACTCGCTACTGTGGATCTCCCTTTTCTACTTCACAGCAGTTCTGGGGATCAGAGCAGGCTGGGCAGGTGCGCTGCCACTGAGCTGCATGCCCAGCCCTGCTCTCTAGATTTTATTTATTTATTTATTTATTTATTTTTTATTTTTTGTGGGTACCGGGAGTTGACCTCAGGACCTCGTGCGCCAGCAGGCGCCCATGCCGCTGAGCGATATCACCGGCCCTTTTTTCGTACGTGGGTTCCGGGAGTCGAACTCAGGCCCTCGCGCTTGCCAGGCAGGCGCTTATGCCGCTGAGCCATCTCACCAGCCCTAGAATTTATTAATGATAGAGAAATACTTGGTTACATGATTTTTATGTTTTAATTATGAGCAGAATCAGTAATAACAGTTTTGTTGAAGAAAGTAGACTCCAGAGGCTAGGAGTATATTGTATATTTATATAATAATGTAAGCTCGGGACCAGGGGACACGAGGGACACTGTCCTGTGAAAGCTGCTGTGGCAAAGCAGGTGGCCAGACCACAGCCAATGGAAGTATTCTCTTACTTGGAATTGTCATGAGTCCTTTGCATTATGCCTTAGCCCAAATTTTGAACTTTTTAAGCTGTTATCTCATTTTCCTTCAATACAAATATCTTTAGTTATAAAAATCCATACTAATTTGAGATTTTAGGACTTTTCTAGTTACTTTGATGGCTTGTTAGTAACAAAAATACTTGAGTTAGCGTGTTATATCCTTGGCAGTTCCTACCTGCTTCCCTAAGTTGTATAGATGATGGTCTGTACAGATGATGATCCATCACAGATTGATGATCAGATGGCAAGAACCAGAAAGTCAATTGAGATTTAATGATTGAAAACAAAGTCCCTAGTCAGTACGCTAAAGGAACAGTTCTTTGGCTGAACAGCTGGTTTTAAAGCTGGCTTGCTTTGGTCCCTGCCCCTTGGGAAGACAGAGCCAGCGTGGCCATCTCTAGGAGGGGAGCACCCAGTCCCAGGCCCCTGGTTGCTGTCCTGGTGATGCCTGCAGTTCCGGGGTTCCAGGCCCCTGGTGGTCCAGTGAGGGTGTGCCGGCCTAGACATGCTTGGCTACTGCGAGCTGTGTGCGGTGGGGCCTGGACAGTCCCAAGCAGCCGTGGACTGGGGGTGACGGGAAGGGAGTAGAGTGCTCCATCCTTGGTGCTGCTTTTCCTCTTGCCTGGGGCTCTGAAACTTCTGTGTGTGAGGGACTGGGAGTGGAGGTCTGGATCGTGACTGATCACCCCTCTGTTGTTATTTCCTAGGATGCTCGGAAAGCATGTGCGGATGCAACTCTCTCACAGGTAAGAGGCAGGTGCCCCGTGAAGCTGCCTGCCAGGCTTTGCACTGAGCTGTGCCCAGCCTGTCCCCTCTGATAGACTGAGGGGCCCTGGGGATGTTGCTTTTGGAATTCATTCTGGTGATGGGCAGAAGGAATAATGGGCTTTTTTCCCTTAGATTAATAAAAAAGGGGGCCGGTGAGATGGCTCAGCGGCATAAGCGCCTGCCTTGCAAGCGCGAGGGCCCGAGTTCGACTCCCGGAACCCACATACGAAAAATGGGCCGGTGATATCACTCAGAGGCACGGGTGCCTGTTGGCGCACGAGGTCCTGAGGTCGACCCCCCGGTACCCACAAAAAAATAAATAAATAAAATAAAACAGTATCTCTAGCTTTTTTTTTTTAAGAGAAAAAAAATAGAACGAAATTTCAAAACAACATAATAGGAGGGTAACAATGGTAGTATCTCTAGTTTTAAAGAGTTGCCTCTCATCACAGAGTTAATAGTTGTAGAATGCTTTTCTTGTTCTTTTTCTTATTTTTTTTCTTGTGTGGGTACCGGAGTCGAACTCAGGACCTTGCACTTGCCAGCAGGCGCTTGTGCCACTGAGCGATATCACCAGCCCCTTTTTTCCTTTATGTGGGTACCGGGAGTCGAACTCAGGACCTCGTGCTTGCCAGGCAGGTGCTTATGCCGCTGAGCCATCTCACCGGCCTGCTTTTCTTGTTTTAAAGTGTGATATTTTACTCTCAGTGACAGAATCTGCCTTAGAATTTCAGTTTTTAATGTCTAGTTCGGCAGTTCCTCAAAAAGTTAACCATAGAATTACTGTACGACCCAGAAATTTCCTGCCAGATAGGCCTGGAAGTATTGAAAACTGGTTTTCAAACAAACACATGGACAGGACACATTGTGAGACCCGCAGTAGGGCTACAGCCTTCCCTACACTGCGTTCTACATGCGCAGATGGGTGGCCACGCTGGGGCTGGGGCAGCGTGCATGCGTGAGTGCCCCTGGAGTCCCCCAGCACTGCGGTCCCAGCTGTGCCTGCAACGCAGGTGGACACGCACGTGTGCTGTGGTCTCAGGTGTCAGCACACAGCCTTCACCTGTGAGGTATGGGATGAGACGAGGAGAATGAGCCGAATGATGTAGGCAGTGTGACCAGGACCTACAGGCAAACTTTTCCGTTTTATAGTTTTGGACCTTGGGTTACTGAAACCCTAGAAAATAAAACTACTGGTTTACTGGGGACTGTTGTGCACCGCGTTCACTCCAGCACTGTTCTCGGTAGCTGAGAAGTGGAGCCTCTGTGGACTGTGGTGTGTGCATGCAGTGGAGTGTTACTCAGCTGTGAGAAGGAGCACAGCAGTGAGCCAGGCACAGGTAACCCTCACAAGCCAGGCACAAAGGGTTGTGTGTTCAGGATCTACTTAGAGAAAACACCCACAACAGGGAGATCCGTAGAGACAGGGAGTAGATGTGTGGCCGCCCAGGGACAGGTGAGAGAGGAGTAGGAGTAGCTCTTAATGAACGCGGGAATCTTCTGGGGATGGTAGAAATGTTTGGGACCAGACTGCGGGATGGTCCTGCAGCACTGTTGATGGGCCAGATGCTACTGAATTGGACACTTCAGTGTGGTTGCCTTAGATTATGGGAACGGGCCCTGAGGCCCAGCGGCCCAGCAGGGGGAAGGAGTGGGGAGAGGGCGAAGGGCCTGTTCGGGCTGGTGCTACTGTATATTCATGTGTGGGGCGGAGATGGCCTGAGACCCGGTGAGGATCACAGGCAGCTGGGTACTCACCCTGGACGAGCTGGTCTGGGAGAGCAGGAGAGCTGCAGGTTGAGTTGCTTCTTCACAAGTGCTAATCTGCCGGAACTCCTTATTTTTAAGATCACAAACAATATCGACCCAGTGGGAAGGATCCAGATGCGCACCAGGAGGACACTGAGAGGGCACCTGGCCAAGATCTACGCCATGCACTGGGGCACAGACTCCAGGTACGCACCGCATGGCAGAACAGTGCGCAGCAGATGTGTGAGTTGCCACATCTCATGGGGCAGGGTGCCAGGCAGCCAGGGGCAGCGATCACAGGAGCATGCTGCCTGCCCTCGGTTTCGCTCGCCTGGCTGGCTGAGTATCGTCGTTCCACCACAGAGTCCTGCTTTCGCCTGCCCTGGCTTTGTTCTCTCAGCTCTGCTGCATGCTGCTCACATGACCTCAGGGGCATTATCTCTGTGCCCTCGGCCTGCTCTGTGGTCCCCAGGACCCTAGAGCCTGCCCAGGACACTGGAGGATGGAGTGGGCTGAGTGTCAGGCAGCAGCGCGAGGGCCTGACTTGGTCTCTTGCTTGCCTAGAGGGGTGTGGGGTGCCCTGCAGATGGGAGCAGCTGTCCCCACCTCCCTGCCTGGGCCATAAGGAGAGCCCTCCGTTCAGGGTTTCTGGTCCCCACTTTGCGTTCTGCCTTTGCTCAGACTTTGTCCTTCCCTGGGCCTGTGGTCTCTGCCCCTGGCGTTGGCACCCTTCTCACCTGCCCATGCCTGGCTTGGGCTGTGGCCTCAGCCCACCACCTGCTCTTGAGTAGTCTGTTAGACTTCCCTCTTTCAGAGGATGCTAGGTCTGTCCCTTTTGCCTTTGCCACACAGATATTCAATAAGATGTTGCTTGACTTGTGTAACTATAACGTGCTCTTTTACCCTAATAGGAGTCTTGATAGTCCTCTTTTGAGTAGTATTATTTTCTCTGTTCAATTGCCAGAATGGAATTTTTTGCTTGGCTTTTTTTCTTTGTTTGTGGAATTGTCTGCTTTAGAGTGTAAACAGCTGGAGAACAAAAGCGTCTATCTTTAGTTTGTTCTACACGGGCCCCCATACAATTGGCGTGCAGATGAGTGCTGGTATGACTCGCTCATGCTGTGGTGGTGGGGTGGGGGCTGGGAGCTGTGCTCTGGCTGCACTCTCTAGTGGACAGAGGTGCAGGTTTCGTATCTCCATGTAGACGCTGACTCTTCAGAATTCTGAAATGTAGATTTGATTTAAATATTTTCTCACCATAGGATTTGTTTTCTTTCTTTTTTTTTTTTGTGGGTACCAGGGGTCGACCTCAGGACCTCGCGCGCCAGCAGGCGCCCATGCCACTGAGCGATATCACCGGCCCTTTTTTCGTATGTGGGTTCCGGGAGTCGAACTCGGGCCCTCGTGCTTGCCAGGCAGGCGCTTAGGCCGCTGAGCCATCTCACCAGCCCTCACCATAGGATCTGAATCAGGGCCTCATACTTTTAGACAGGCAGTCTACTGCTGAGCCACATCCCAGCCTGGAGTACGTTCTGAATGCTTCCACTGCAGAGAATGGTAAATAAGCTGGGAGCTGGTGGCTGCATTGGTCCCCTGGTTTGGTCGTTCTGCGATGTACACATGGACTTCACAAATATATACCATTGTCGATTAAAATATAAGTAACCTGGGCAGGGTGGTGTGGTCCCAGAATCCAAGCACTTGGGAGGCTGCGATAGTAGGATCATGAGTTTGAGGTCAACCCGGGCTACATGGCAAGTTCAAGGCCTGCCTAGACTACATAATGAGGTCCTGTCTCAAAAAGTAAATAGTAAACTGAAATAAATGGAAATTAAAAGTGAAGTAAAATTATTACCCATGTGTGGCGGTGCACACCTATAACTCAGTTCCCAGGAGGCAGGAGGGTCACAAACCTGGGCAGATCAGCAAGACTGTCTCAAAGGTTAAAGGGAGTTGAGGGTGTGGCCTAGTGGTAGGGTGCTTGTCTAACATGCTCTTGGTCCTGGGTACCCCGAAAAATTTGTGAGTGGTAAATAAATGTGTCGTGACTCAAAATAAGTAAATGAAATTAGCAAAAAAAAAAAAAAAGACAAGGAAAAGAAAACGTTCTTACTGACCCACCCATCTCGGGGTTGTTGCCAGCAGGAGGTGCAAGCGCAGCAGGACGCGGCTTCACGTGGGGGCGTTGGCACAGCGCCTGTGCAGCGCGGTCAGCGGCTGGGCCTGGGCCTGGCCGCAGTGTGCTCTTCTCAGACCCGGGTTCTCACAGGCATCTGGGCGTCGGAGGGACGAGTGTGGCCCAGGGGCTCAGAGCAGGGCGTGCCTGAGCGGTAGGGCGAGGCCTGTGTCCATCCCAGGCTCAGACGGGGGCTGTGCCTTGAGCAAAGCTAGGCTGTGTATCAGCAGGGCCAAAGTCTGGGTCATGGGGGCCCGTGAGCAGGGGGAGCACTGGGGAGACCCCAGGGGCCTGGTGAGGTCATGTTGGTGTCCTCTCCTCCCTGCACAGGGTACGAGGTTCTGTTCATGGCATTTTTGTTGTTGCTGCCGCTGTTGTTATTGCTCTGTATTTTTATTTTCTTATTTTTCTGAAGTACTAGGCATTCCCAGGACTTTCACACTGAGAGCTACATCCCACCCTCTTACTTACTTGCTTATTTTTAAATTTTGAGCTGGACACGGTGACACACGCCTATAATCCCAGGATCTGGGAGGCTGAGTCAGGAGGATCACTGCAAATTCAAGGCCAGCCCAGGCTACATAGTTCAAGGCCAGCCTGGACTACACATTGAGACAGGGTCTTCTAAGTTGTCTAGGCTGGGCTTGAATTTGAAGTCCCCCTGCCTCAGCTTCCCAGAGTGCTGGGATTACTGGCATGCACTACCATGCCCAATTGTATTGTTGCTCTTTTCAACTGGACAGTATGTTTCATAATGTGTTATCACAAAGAAAAACCAGAACAGTGCTGAACAGGACCTCTGCTGTGCAGAGTCTTTGGGAATTACCTGTGTTTTTAGGGTAGACCAGGGGGTGCCTCTAAAGTCCAGAATCGCTGCTTGGGGTTTTTTCTTTTTGCCGTGTGGTTTCCCCACGTCCTCATTTTCATATCTGCTGCCTTTGTAGACAGGTTATTACAAAAGAAGACTGTGATGGGGAATGGCATATAGTTTGGTGGCAGAGTGCTTTCCTAGTGTGTTTGGGGCCTTGGGTTCGATCCCAGCACCACAGAAATCAGAGGTCTTTTCCTGACTCCAGACTAATTCTTTTTTTTTTTTTTTTTTTATGCGGGTACCGGGAGTCGAACTCAGGACCTCGCACTTGCCAGGCAGGCACTTATGCCACTGAGCGATATCACCAGCCCCAGACTAATTCTTGAGTGAGAGCGGTTTATTGGTGCACATGTGTTGAGTGTGCATAATGATGGATCTTTTTACACTGAACAACTGCTTTCAGTGAGATTCAAGGTGCACACTTGGCCACGTAGGTTACTGTTAGTTTTCTCTCCTTTCCAAAGTCTGCTGAAATCTCTCCCCAGAAGCAAGAGCCCTCTCTGGGTGTGGCATAGGGTGTGAGGCAGCTGGGTGCCCGATCACAGGCAGGGAGAGACTTGGGGCATGCTGCCTTGACCCAGCCATCGCTAGCCTGGGATTAGAGGTGCATCTTCTCTCACCTTCCGGGGATCAGCACCTGGCTTAGCGCTGTCCTGATCCCGAGAGTCAGCAGTTACTAATCTCTCTGCCCAGGCACCGCTAAAGGTGACCCACTGGCCCACAGATGACCTCCGAGTAGCTGAGGGGCTGCCTTGTGGGAAGGGTTTGCAGTTCCTGGTGTGGGCAGCTGAACCTGGATGCAGAGGAGTAGCGTTAAGCATGGCATTGCAGGGGCAGTGAGATAGCTCAGCGACATAAGCACCTGCCTGGCAAGCGTGAGGTACTGAGTTCGACTCCCGGTACCCACAAAAAAAAAAAAGAAAAGAATGGCGTTGCAGGATCGGGAACATCTTGGCCTTCGCCCGTAATCCTAGCACTCTGGGAGGCTCATGCCGAAAGATGGCAAGCCTGGTAACTGTGTGCGGCTTAGCAAAACCCTGTCTCAAAATAATGAACTAAAAAGGGCCAGGAATGTGGCAAAGTGTGTAGGCCCTGAGTTAGGTCCCCAGTCCCGCCAGAAGTTTGTCACTGGAGGGCTGGGGCCAGCTTGGTGTTGGAGAGGAGCTTTATAGGCATATGGCCTTAGGTTCAACCCCAGCACCAAAACGAACAAAACTGCATCTGAAAAGTAGGCTGGGAGGATTGAAAGTGTCAGAAGTGATGAAAATTGTTTTACTCGAGCTTTTCATGAGCTTGAAGGAGCAAAGTGTGTTTCCAGCTGAAATGGTAAAACCTGTGTTCCTGGTTGAGATTTTGAAGACGGAAACACAAGTGTCACTGCTTGTCTAGCGTGCTGACAGTGTCTCGCCCCGCCCTCAGCCCCTCGTCCCGTGCTCCCGCGCGCTCAGCCTGCTCTCCTGGTGACTCAGTTCTTTGCCTCTTCACATCCCGTCCAGCTCTCCAGCACAGATGGATCAGCTTGTCCATGCACAGACCCTGACCTTAGTGTAGTTTTGCGGAGCAAGAACCAGTCCTGACAGTTCGTGGTGGCTGTGCTGTTGATCATCTGTCTGCCACAGGTGGCCCAGTGCCGCCTCCTGCTTCCAGAGACCCTGCGTTCTGGTTTTAGCTCACCTGGGAAGTTCCACGGGGCTTTTTAGTGGGCAAATATTTCATGAGTTTGGAATGTCCAAAAGCTTTTTATTCCTTATATCCAGGCTTCTCTGTGTTGGAGTGGGACAGGAGACTACAGGCTCAGGAGAGAGCTGTGTGTCCTCCGCTGGGTTTGCAGTGAGGACACCAGGCAGCCCCAGCAGCTGTATTCCCAGCAGGGTGGAGCCTGGGGGCCGCACCCTGCAGGAGCCCAGCACTCTCCAGGTCGATGGTCACCTGTAGCCGTGTTGCCTTCCGAGCTTGCACAGTTGGTCTAGCATTCAGGTTCTTTTTCTCCTGAGCAGTTGTCAAATGTACACGTCGGGAGTCACCCACGCTGCACTTCCGCTGCCTTCCGTGGTAAGGTTTCCGTGGCCGTGGACTGATGGCTGCTCTTTTCTGTCCTTCAGGCTCCTCGTCAGCGCCTCACAGGATGGGAAACTCATCATCTGGGACAGCTACACCACAAACAAGGTGAGCTGCACAGACCCTTCCTGGAGCACCCCAGGGGTGGGCGTGGAAGGTCTAAAGGGCCCGGCTGGCCTCTCCCTTGGGTGTCCATGAGAGCTGACTCCCACTCTGCTCTGTCTCGTAGGTCTTGTGTTTTACTTAGAGAATGCAGCAATACAGCTGCATTTAGTTACTGCCTGAGTGTTTTTTTTACAAGAGATAATCTGAGAGGCATTATACTTTGAGTATAAATTAAATTATTTTAAAAATTTAGCCTTATTGCTTCTTGGCCTTTTGGCTAAGATCAAGTGTAGTATCTGTTTTTTGTTTTGTCTCTTTGAGACAGGGTCTCACTATGCAGTTCAGGCTGGCCTTGACCTCACTTTGTAGCTCAGGCTGGTCTTGAACTTGCAACAATCCTCCTGCCTCACCCTCCCGAGTGCTGGGATTACAGGCGTGTACCACCATGCCCGGCTGTAGTATCTGTTCTTATCAGTAAAATTTAGCCTCGTGTGGTGGCACATGCCTATAATCCCAGCATTTCGGAAGCCAAGCAGGACAATCGCTGTGAGTTCGAGCCCAGCCTGGGCTGCATAGAAGACCTTGTGTCAAAAAACTAATAAATAAAAACATACGTACATCCATTAAAAAAAAAAAAAACAGTTTAGCCTGGGACCAGGAATATAGCTCAGAGGTAGAATGCTTGCCTAGCATGCATAAGGATATGGACTTGATCCCAGTGCCTCAAGTAGAATAAATTAAATTTGGCTGAGCACAAACGCACGTGCGTGCCTCTGTAATCCTGGCTACTCAGGAGGCTGAGGCATGAGACTTGCTGGAGCCCTGGAGTTCAAGCCAGGGGGTAGGGCCAGAGGGCTTGCCTAGCTTGCCCAGGGTTCAGTCACCAGCATTGCCAAACAGAAATTTAATCCAGGCTTGTCTCATTTTGAGAAGTTGTCATCAGTGCAAACAGAGAGGAGCCTGGTCCAATCTGGTTGTATGTTACGGAACAATACTAGCGTGTAAGAGGTTGCAGAAATTCCAGCAAACCTATCTGCAGCACAGGCTGGTGTGTGCAGGACTGATGATGACAAGCTTGGTACTTCAGTGAAAACACCTCGTTTCTTTTTTTTTTTTTTTTTGTGGGTACCGGGGGGTCGACCTCAGGACCTCGCGCGCCAGCAGGCGCCCGTGCCGCTGAGCGATATCACCGGCCCCTTTTTCGTATGTGGGTTCCGGGAGTCGAACTCGGGCCCTCGCGCTTGCAAGGCAGGCGCTTAAGCCGCTGAGCCATCTCACCGGCCCCAACACCTCGTTTCTTTAGGGGGACAGCCATCTCGACAGGCTTCTCTCTCTTACGTCTTTCGATTAGGAGGCTCATCAATCAGGAGGCATTGCTGTCAAATGCCTACCTAACATAAATTGTGACTTTAGTAAATGATGGATTACATTAGTGTTCTGTTGTGTAGTATAGGATTTCCACATACAGATTTCTCTGGTCACATATAAATTTCTCTCCAAGAAAATTGCAATTTTAGCCCTTATTTTGCTCTGTCACCTCCTATGCAGTGGAAGTTGAAAACTAGAAATAGAATCATAATGTCAGTAGTCGATGCTCATTTTTTTGAGAGAGGGTCTTGCTGAATTGCCCACACTTCAATGTGACTTCACAAGAGCTCCCGCCTCAGCATCAGGTGGCTGGGACTGACGGTGTGTGCTGCGTCTGTCTGTTGTCAGGTCCACGCCATCCCCCTGCGCTCCTCCTGGGTCATGACCTGTGCTTATGCCCCCTCTGGAAACTATGTAGCCTGTGGCGGCCTGGACAACATTTGCTCAATCTACAATCTGAAGACCCGCGAGGGGAACGTGCGCGTGAGCCGGGAGCTGGCGGGACACACAGGTACACGTTCTCGATAGGGGCTGACAGATGCTGCTGCCTGCTGGGGTTGCGTGTGTGCTTTTGCTGCTCACTATTATTAACTATATTGATCATTCCTGATTGTGTCAGTTTAGCAAAAGTTACGGTCATGGCTGGCATGGTGGTACGTACCTGTAAGCCCGACATTCTGGGAGGCTGTGTTAGGGGACTCAAGCGAGTCCAGCCTGAAGACTCAGTGAGACTGGCTCAGGCGAAAAGCTGGGGTGACACTGTGGCCCTCGGTGCAAAGCCCTGGATGCAGTCCCCAGTACTGAAAAAAAAGATGGGCTGCCCGTTTTGCTCATTGCTGTTCCACACTGTCTCCTTTCTCTCTCCCCCTCCCTCAGTTGGCTCCCTGGCTTCTCGTGAAACGCCACTGTGTTTGGAGAACGGTTCTGCTTGGTGTGGGCTGCGGGTGGCAGGACAGCTGTGCTGTGTGCTCTCTGTCGTCTGTATGTACTTGTGTTTATTAGGGCAAGGTTTTTGATGTGTTGTGAAGAAATTAGGCTTAGCGATCTGAATAAATTCCGCACAGTGTAAGTAGTCTTCTTCACTCACGCCTGTACGTGGTCTGTGGTGCTCCCGTGCCGCCCTGCAGATGTGCGCCTCAGACGAGCAGGAAGTTGAGGCTGGCACACTCTGCACTTTCCTGCAGTCAATTCGTAAGTTAGGCACGGGGAGAAATTCACAAAAGTAACTAATCAGAAACTAGAATGAGGGCCGGTGAGATGGCTCAGCGGCATAAGCGCCTGCCTGGCAAGCGCGAGGTCCTGAGTTCGACTCCTGGTACCCACATACGAAAAAAAGGGCCGGTGATATCTCTCAGAGGCACAGGCACCTGTTGGCGCACGAGGTCCTGAGGTTGACCCCCAGTACCCACAAAAAAAAAAAAGAAGAAGAAAGAAAGAAACTAGAATGATACCAGCAACACGTGATAATAGTGTTTTTCAGACTTGTGAGTTGTGTTTTTCTGGACTTCTCCATGCAGTATTTTCAGGCTGGGTTGACCTTGGGCGTCTGACACTGGGCAAGCTCGGGAGAATGCAGTAGTGTAGTGGGTGTGTTGCTGGTGGGGCTCCCTGCTCTCATTCCTCTGAAAGTCTCTTGTGTTCCTTTCGTTTGCAGTGTCGAGGTTCTAATGCAGAGCCTTGGGCATGCTAGGCAAGCTAGCTACCCCAGCCCTGATTTTGTCTTTTATTTATTTAGTTAGTTTTTTGAGACAGGGTCTCACTATGTAGTTCAGGCTGGCCTTGAACTCACTTTATAGCCACAGTTGGCTTCAAACTTGCAGCGATCCTCCTGCCTCAGCCTCCTGGGTGCTAGAATTACAGGTACATGCCACCACGCTCGACTAACTTTATGTTTTATTAAATTTGTAGGAGTTGAGCGGTATCTTCAGATAACTCTTCTGCCCCTGTTCTTTTCACTCTAGCAGGTGGGTTTTCCCATCTTCTGGTCTCTGCTTTCTGGGCTTCCCAGCCGTCTCCATGTACTGTGGTTCATTTATTTCTCTTTCTACTCAAGTTCCGACATCTTCATTCATCTCTGGGAGTAGCTAGGCCATCCAGCAGACTCTTCCTGTCAGGTGGTTTAGGGAGGCACATCCCCTGTGATAGCATAAACCCAGCCAGAGCTTACATTTGTGAACCTTTGATGGTTTGTGTGTGTGATATTCTATTTTTCAGTTTTAGAGTTTCTCTTTGCTTCTATTTTATGTTTCTATTAGGATTTCCTTTTTATTTATAACAAGTATATTTCATTAGTGTCTTTAAAATTCTTGTCTGCTGACAGGTGGGGTGGCACATGTCTGTAATCTAACTGTTTGGAAGGCTGAGGCAGGAGGATTCTAAGTTTGAGGCCAACTTCGAAAGGTCCTGTCTCAAGATTTAAAAGGGGTGGGGCTGGGGGCACAGCTTCGTGGTAGAGTATCCCTGGGTTTTGTCCCCAGTATGACCCAAAGAAATTCTTGTCTCCTAATTGTAGCACCTACTCTTCGTACTAGTGGTCTCTGGGAATCTTTCTTAAATCGGGCGACGTTTTGCTGTTTTATGGTGTGTGTAGTCATTTTGAGTTGCGGCCCAGACGTAAATGTCACAGACACTCTAGATCCTGTTGTGTTCCTGTGGGATACCCACGTTTAGTTTGTCTCATCAAGCAGGAAACTTCTTTCCTTTGCTGTCAGTGGAAATCTCCTCCCGTCCTCTCGGCATTGGCCGGGGTCTGTGTCCTGCACGTGGCGTCCGAGCCAGGCATCTGGGCAGCTGTGTGCACGACTCGGGGCCCTCTGGCGTCTGCTCCAGCTCCTCACTGTGAGCCCCAGGTGACTGTCGGGGATGGGCTTTTGGTGGTCACAGCTCCCCTTGCTGTCATGGAGCACAGCTGCATGTGGACAGGCCTGACCTCCCCACTGCAGAGTCTGCAGCCCAGTTTGTGGACCCAGGGCTGACCTCATAGCCGGCCCGGCGGGCAGTTACGAAGTGAGGGTGCCTTGCGGAAGGACTAAGCAGGGAGTTCAGTGACTGGGGCTGAGTGTTTACAATGATTATTTAGAATATGTTACAGACAAAATAAACTTTAGAGTTCTTTTTTTGGTGAAAATAATTTCGAAGGCGTTAGATTATATTTGGAAAGCTATTGCCTAAAATCTCATTTTTGATGAGACTGCATGGCCTCGTCAGGCTGTTCTCAGTGACGAGCCTCAGGAGCCGGTGGAGAGTAGTCGACCCCTGTCCTTGAAGGCTGCCGCTCTCTGAGACCCTGTGTGGATGTGGGACCCCAGCCGGCCGAGAGCCTTCTGCCCAGCGTTCTTTCTGAAGCCTGATGACAGCATTGTTCGGGGCTGGGACCCAGTGTGGCAGCTAAAGCTTTGTGTTCTGGGCACAAGTTTCTTCCTCCAGTGAGAAGCTGGACTTTTTCATATTCATGGGTGCAGAATGGATTTCTTTCTGACAGGCACCAGCAAACTTGGATAAAGAGGAGAATAGGCTGTCTCCTCATCGAATCTATCCGGAAGTCACTCTGGGGCCCTTAGTGATTTTTGTTGCCTGTCTCGGCAGCCCCAGTGCTTTCCCTCAGCTGCCCCCAGCCCTCCATCCTGCCTGCCCAGCGCCCAGAGAACGTGTGCCCTTTTCAGGGCTGGCCACCCGGCCTGGCTCAGGCTGCTGTTACCTAGAATGTGTCCTACGCCACCTGCCAGCCACTTAATTCTGGTGGACCCCAGGCCACCTGGCAGCATGATGGCACTGGGCAGCCAAGGATGCAGCCTGTGACAGCTGCGTGGCCACACCGTTTGTGGCCTGAACCCAGGGTTCCTAGAAAGCCTGCTCACATTCTTCTCTGGCCCTGTCCTTCTATAACCTTCTATAATTTGCTCCTTCTTTCAGCGTCGAGTCTTCTTCCTCTCTGGCATTTTCCCACTTTAAGATCTTCATGTTGCTCCCTCATCCCTATGCCTTCTCTTTTCCTTTTGACTGACTGAAGCAAGTGCCTGCACTCCTTGAGGGGCCAAGGGCTTTTCCTGCAGTTCTAGGCTAACGGTTCTCCCCTTTCCTGGGACAGAAACCGCTGCAGATTCTGGTGTTATTCCTAGGCCCCCTTGGCCATCCTGGTTCTGGGTATCCTGGGCCCTTTCTCAGGTGGAGTTTCACCCTTGACCTGCGCTCCCTGATACAGGCTGGAAGCTAAAAACTGTCAATGCGTATCATCGTGGAAGTTGTGGAGAAGACTTTCTTTTTCAGACAGGGTCTCTAAGTAGTTCAGGCTGGCCTTGAACTCACTATGTAGCCCAGGCTAGCCTCAAACTCACAGTGATCTTCCTGCCTCAGCCTCTCAAGTGCTGGGACCAAGTATGCACTACCACACCCGGCTTAGAGAAGAAATTGTAATTCTTTTGTGTTTTTTACTTAAAATCCCATCCAGAACTCTAGTGTTAGCTTGTTTGTTTAACCTCTTGCTGTGTAGTCCAGGCTGGCCTTGAGCTTGCTGTGTAGCCTGCGCTGGCCTCTAACTCACGATACTCCTGCCTCAGCCTCCTGAATGTGAAGATCATAGATGCATGCTGCCATGCTCACTACAGTGCTGTCTTGAAGTTGTAGATAGTGGCACCGTCTGCGCCCTAATTCGTCTCTGGGCCTTTTCCATTTTGTTGCTCTTTGCTGTGGAGGCTGCGGCCCTGAGCCCATCTGCAGGTGACTGGTTTCTCAGCCCTCAGCACAGCATGGAGAGCAGTTGTCTGAGGCAGAGGCGCTTGGCCACACCGGGTGCTCTCAGGGTTAGCAGCCACCAGCCCCTGAGGCACCTGGGTCGGCATCGCCTGCCACCCTCCAAGAACTGCCTTCTCTGGAACTTGTCCCTGTGCCCGTGGCTTCCAGGGGACTCAGGATGACCCTGGTACCTGGTGCTTACGGGGGGAAGCCAGGCCGCAGTCCAGTCTCCCATATGTCCACACATACACACACAGGGAATCATTTGTGCTTCAGGACTCCTCTCAGCAAGAGCGTCGCATGTGCAGAGCCAGCCTTCCTCCTCCCAGCAGTTCTGGGGAGTGAGGCCTAGCAAGCAGGGAAACTGAGACTCACGGCCACTGGGAGCCACCATGTTGGGGAAGGTCCAGCATGTATGTAAAACATACAAGGCCGGGGGTATAGCTCAGTGGCACAGTGCCTGCCTGGCAAGCACAAGGTCATGAGTTCAATTCCTGGCACCAAAAAAAAAAAAATTTATGGGCCGGGGATTTAGCTCAATGGCGCAGCGCCTGCCTGGCAAGCGTGAGGTCCTGAGTTGGAGTCCCGGTACCCCCCGCAAAAACAAATACAGTGTCTATATGGTATCCGCCCCCCCCCCCACATATTAAAGCCCAGAAAGGACTGAAGACTGAGCCATGCAATGATGAACTTAGCCCCATCCTGGCTTAGTTGCAAGTGATGCTTGTATCTGCTTGGAGCACCAGCTGTGACTGCATGTGGAGTCACCACGGGGACGCTGGGGTGGCCTCCAGTGAGGCCCCACTCACCCTGTGTAAACCATCTCTGCTGCTGTTGGCGTCAGCCATGTCGGGCCACCCACTCTCATGCCTGGGTTTCTCCCAAGTCTTGGTGGTTCTTTCTGGTCTGCTGGGGGCTGTGGTGCCAGGGCCCAGAGTCAGAACGTGAGGGGTGTGCCCACCGTCCTGTCCCTCACTCTCAGGGAAGAGCCGATGCATGGTTCAGCTGCAGCATGGCCAAGAGCTACACTGCCTGGGTGAGGTGCGGGCAGCAGGGTTGCCACAGCTCACTTTCCTGCCTTCTGTGCGCGTGCATCACTGCACAGGCTCAGAGGTGGTAGGGTAGGTGGAGCTGTCTGGACCCTTGGGTGGGGGGTGGAAGAAGTGACTTGTGCCAGGGAGCCAGCAGGGAGCTTTGGTGGAGACATGGGTGTTAGAGGACCAGGCGGGGGCATGGGGTGAGCAGGGGCTTTTCAGTACTGGGGATTGGAACTCCAGCTCTACCTCCAGCCCTATTTATTTATTTATTATTTATCTATTTGTTTGTTTGTTTACTTTTGAGGCGGAGTCTTGCTAAATTGTCAGGACTGGCCTTGAACTGTGATCCCAAGGAGCTAAGATGGCCTAGGTGTGCTCCCCTGGGCCCGGCTCTTGTCGAGGCACATGGTGTCCAGTGACCTGTGCTTCATGCGCTTTGTTTTGTTTTTACCTACTCACACAGTGTCCCGTAGCCTGATGGGCTTGGACGGGGAGTGTTTCAGTGAACACCTCGGCTAACCAGAGATCTCAGAATTGCCAGGGCTGCGCTGACCCTCTGAGGGCAGGTTGGGGCCAGCCTGGCACCAGCTCCAGGCAGTGTGAGGTTTGATGACCCTGAACTCTGTTCTCTGTAAATTCCAGAGCTGGGATGAGTGCACTGACTCCATGGTCACTTAAACTTGAACACAAGGGCAAAGCAATGGAAAACAGCTTTATTAATACAAAATCGTAATGCAGAGACACAAAATTGGTATTTTGTTTTGCTTTTCCTGTCCCTAAGCTGTTGAGGATGGAGTGTCTCTCTGCCCCTTGTCACCACCTGCCAGCCCACCTTGCCTCACTTCCTTCCCAGAGGGTGGGTGGGCAGGAGCACCCTGGAGTCCCTGGCATCACTGCCATGCAGCTGTTCCGCTGTCTTTTCCTGTCCCCTCTGTTAGTCTGTCTGTAGCCTGCAAGCCCTCTGTGCCCTGACCCCTTGGCTTGGGACTTTCTCCTGCCTCTGGCTGGGTCATCTGCTTAGAACACCCACAGGGACACTGAGTGCCTGCTCTCTGTCCCTGCTGCCACCCTCCCCTCCTCAGGCTTGCTGTGCTGCTCTTTGAGTTCCTGTCATTCTCTTCCCACTGGAGCATGAGGTCCAGCACAGCAAGGCTGTGTTTCCAGCCCAGGATCTTCTCTTGTTAGCGAGCAAGTGAGGGCCTGAGGGGCGGGAATCCCTGCCTTCAGGTGAAAGCTTGAGGTATTTCGTGGGCGCTGTGCTTTTGGCACACTGGGTGCGTTCAGGCTTTAGTGTGCACAAGCAGAGGAGAGGGTTGTGGTCAGAGCCCGTCCCAACCTGGACATGGATTCCCCTGCCACGCTCGTCCCACACTCCCGACTGTTCATATTCACAAAGGCAGGAGCAGGCCCAGGGCTCGTGGGTTCAGTGCTCACTATGTCTGTTCTCTGCCAGGCTACCTGTCCTGCTGCCGATTCTTGGACGACAATCAGATCGTCACCAGCTCTGGAGACACCACATGGTGAGTGTGAACCTGCGCTGAGACCAGCCTTTGTTCACAACTGGGGGAGGTTTACACATGGAGGAAGCATGGTTCTGGGCATCAGGTAGACTTTTTTTTTGAGACAGGGTCTTGCTGTGCACTTCAGGCTGGCCTTGAACTCATTGTGTTTGAGGCCTAGAGTGGCCACATACTCACGGCAATCCTCCTGCCTCAGCCTCCTGAGAGCTAGGATTACAGGTGTGTGTAATCATGCCTGGCAGACCGTTTTTAATTTCGAATGGCCTTGAGATTTAAAATACAAAGTAATTATGTGTGAATTCCTTGTACTATTTGCAGATTTACAAAGTTTAGTTTTGAACTGGGCTGAGTATTTTTGATATTTATATTATAATTGTGCACCAAGTACCTCCTTTTCTTTGTTTTCGCTCGGTGTATTTCACCCGGCTAAGTGCCCCTCTGTGGCACCATCCCACTGTGACCATGAGCACAGTGCAAACAGCAGGTGTCGCAGTGACATGAGCCACGCCAGACCTGATCTTGGCATTTTTACCTTACTGGTAGGTGGAAGCCCACTTACACTCCAGCCTTTTCTTTTCCTTTCTTTTCTTTTTTTTTTTTTTCCTAGAATGTTTTCAAGTGCACAGGACTGAAATGACCCGGTAGTGATTTTGGGAGTGTCTCCCAGTCTTCACAGGCCTGACCAGGTGGCCAGGGACCCTGCAGCTGGCGGGGCTGTGGCACTCACATGACAGGATGCACATCCGATGAGCTGTGGGGCTCACTGAGACTGGGACCACCACGCGTCATCGTGCAGGCTCCCTCCTGCGCTCCCGCTTCCTCCTGAATGCCCCTCAGGCCTCCTTGAGGAGACTCCATGTGCAGTGTGACGATACTGTCCGCTTGGATTTGCTTGGCCTGACAGCCAGCTCCCCTGCGGGGCTGACACGGGTGGATGTTTTCTGGGGTGCTGCTCTCTGTGGGGCGCAGCAGAGAAGCAGTGCTGTTTGTGGCCTTCAGAGCCAGCCCCCGCTCTGTGCAGGTGCTGTGAAGCATTTCGCCTTTCAGCACCATCGGACAGGAGCACGTGGATGCCATGTGCAGCTGTTCAGACTACATCTGTGCTCTAGTGCGTGACTCTAAGAAAGGGCAGCAGGGCCTCAGAGATGTTTACCTGGCGTGGTCACCGTGATGCCCAGAGGGACTACACTGATGTAGCAGGGGCCTCTCCTCCTTTGTGGTCTTCTCCAGGGCTTCCTGCTGCCTGCCTTGGGGACCTCTCCACCTCCGTAAGCCTGGGTGTGGCACCAGCCTTGAAGGAGGGGTGGAGGCCCCATTTGCTGGTGTGAGCCTGCAGAGACCACTGCCACTCTGAGTCCCAGCCTGCATCTCATCTGTACAGTTTTATTTTTTATTTTATTTTTTTTGTGTGTGTGTGGGTACCAGGGGTCGACCTCAGGACCTCGTGCGCCAGCAGGTGCCCTTGCTGCTGAGCAATATCACCGGCCCTTTTTTTGTATGTGGGTTCCGGGAGTCGAACTCAGGCCCTCGCGCTTGCAAGGCAGGTGCTTACGCCGCTGAGCCATCTCACCGGCCCTGTACAGTTTTATTTATTCTCTTCGCTTTGGTTCTCCTTTAAGTAGTAGTGTATTACAAAATGTAACCTTGCCTTGTGTACAAGCGTGGAGCTTTTCTGCAGTCCTGGATGGCTTGAAGGCTGGTGTTTGGGCTGTGAGGCTGACATCTGCTTGTTTGCCCTGCTCCAGTGCACTGTGGGACATTGAGACTGGCCAGCAGACGACCACGTTCACTGGACACACTGGGGATGTCATGAGCCTGTCTCTGGCTCCTGACACCAGACTATTTGTCTCCGGTGCTTGTGACGCCTCAGCCAAGCTCTGGGATGTCCGAGAAGGCATGTGCCGGCAGACCTTCACTGGCCATGAGTCCGACATCAACGCCATCTGCGTGAGTTTGAATCATTTCCTGAGTTCTTCTGCCCTTACAAATATACATGGAGTCACCCATGGGTCCACAGAGTGTCGCATGGGGGACCTGGCTGGGGCCTGATCTGACCTTGGAGGCCAGGTGGTTCTGTGCTGGTTGTGTCTTGGGTGCTGAACTGGCTGCTGGATGCCAGGCCTATTCCTGCCCTGAAATGGCCAGTGGTTGGTATTCTGCACTCACAGCGTGTCCTCTTCTGGTCGGGGAGCAGCGTGGAGCCGGGGAGCCTGCCCTCCTCTGGCTCCCTCTCCATGGTGCAGTGTTCAGGCTGTTGGGTGCGTCTGGTGGCCATCAGAGGTTCTTGCTCCTTCCTCCAGGAATCAGCCCAAGGGCGGGCAGCTAGGGAGGAGCACTAGCCTCTCATTGGTCCACCAGACTAAACCTGCCCTAGGGGTTTAGTTTAAAACCTAGTGCCCCTGCCTGTGCCGGAGCCCAGCCCTGCCTCTCTTTTCTGGCTTTGTCCCCAGCAGCCACATTTCCATTATTTCTGAGTTAGCATTTGCATCTTGTCTAGATTCACATGTCGTCTTGTTCACCCTCTTTTCAGTTCTTTCCAAATGGCAATGCGTTTGCCACTGGCTCAGATGACGCTACCTGCAGGCTCTTTGACCTCCGTGCAGACCAGGAGCTCATGACCTATTCCCACGACAACATCATATGCGGGATCACCTCTGTCTCCTTCTCTAAGAGTGGGCGCCTCCTCCTTGCTGGATACGACGACTTCAACTGCAATGTGTGGGATGCCCTCAAAGCTGACAGGGCAGGTAGGTAGCCACCAGGCCTTGCTGTGCACGCTCAGGGAGTCGTCAGGGTGGATAGGGTGCTCATGTGCTGAATTATGGAAGTTTGTCAGCCCAGCTGACACAGCAGAGGAGGAGACAAGCCGAGAAGCAGACTCCAGCCCTCCAGGGTACTGACACCAGAGGGAAGAGGAGCCCTTCCCTATGAGGCTGGCAGGAGAGCTTGGGCTCCATTCGGGAGGTCCTGAGCCTGTGTTCCCTGGTGGAGCAGCAGGCCTATTGGGCAGTGAGGGTCTGAATTCTGCTTAGCAGAGGCAGTTGTGTTGTTGTTAGGTACTGACGTGCTGGACAGAGCCCGAGACCTTCCTTATAGTGCACTTGAATTTGAAGGGTGCTGACACCTCAGAAGCCTCCAGCAAATCCCAGTGTTCGTAAAGGAGATAGAGGGGCTGAGACTCAGGGTCAGGTGGGCCTTACAGTGCCCCGTCCTCTGCCAGGGGCTGAGTCACTGAGGGCAGTGGCAGTGACCCTGGCCTCCATAGAGAGCCCTCCCACCGGTGCTCGGCAGGGACATGGGCGCTGGAGGTTCAGATTTCAATAGCTTCAGCTCCTTCTGGAGGAAGTGGAGTGTCCTGCCTAGTGTGCTGTCCAAGTCATGACCATTGGGGTGTGGCAGGAGGCCTGCCTGGCGCTGGGGTCACTGTGTGACAGCCCCTGTGGACGAGCGAGAGACGGGCCTCATCCACATACTCATGTGCTCAGCTGCTTTGAGGTGGAGACTTTTGACCATGGAGTTTACTCCATTAAGCTTTATCAAATGTGTAGATGTCAGCATGAGCAGCTCCAGGTTAGTGGATGTGTGGATGTGTGTGTGCGTGCGTGCCTGTGTTTCTTGTCATCCTCTTTGAGTGTGTCTGTACTTCCTGCAGTGGCGTCCACATTGTCTTTAGAGATGTGCGTCAGAGTAATTTCCACTTGCACAAAACTTTCTCCCTTCATTGTGGCCTTGCCTTGCTATTGAGGTATCACTGGGATTTGACCTAAGGGAGTCTGGATCCTGTTCCGTCAGAGATTAGCCAGCCAGCCGTCATCACAGCATCACAGACAGGTGCCTCTGAGCTTCCGAGTGACAGCTGTCTTTGCTTCCAGGTGTCTTGGCTGGACATGACAACCGCGTCAGCTGCCTGGGGGTGACTGACGATGGCATGGCTGTGGCGACAGGGTCCTGGGACAGCTTCCTCAAGATCTGGAACTAACGTCAGTAGGTAATGGAGCCACCCGATGCCCTCCCCACAGAGCTATGTGTACTTCCTGTGTATGGTCTCTAGGTTGACATAGATGTGGCACTGATTTGAAATGTGGTCGGTACGAGTGGTGGCCCCTCAGCTGCACACGCTGAGGGGCGGCGAGAGGGCGGTAACGCTGACTGGGCTGAGCTCAGGTTTCCAGTGTCTCTCTGTGCGTTGACCCACGCTCTGTTCACAGCAGCAGGTGGACGCCACCGTGACTGGAGACCATTCCAACCGTGAAGCGCTACAGTGATAGCATATCTTATCCACCCGTACTAACGTGGACACCCACACTCCCCTCAGAACTTCAAAGGGCAAGATCTTTTCTCCTTCACTTATTGCTGAAACCAAGAGCACAATTCCCATTAAGAGAAGGATCTCTGTGCTGTAAACTAAAACAAATTGTGCATTCCTTCCGGGGCCATTGTCTTTGTTTTCTTTTTTGTCTTGGATGCATTTTAAGAGGAAATACTACAATAAAAATGTTAACCAGAAGATAACCCTGGGTGTAACTGTGGGACAGACGCGCCTCTCCACTAGCTCACTGAAGAGTAGGCCAGTGACCCTGTTTCGTGGCACTTATGCAAAACAAGTTGCAGACTTTGTTTATCTTGTAATCATTTCTAAATTTCAAGTTGTGTTTGTGCAGGATTTTGGAAGCATTCGCATTTTCTTTTTTAAATAGATTCCTTGTGTCCAGCAGTTGAACAGAACCGTTGCTGGGGCAGGTCTCTGATGACAGGACACGGTCTAGTCCCTGGCGTCTTGCTCTCTCTCGCGTCACAGATGACTGTTGCACACAAACACGGTGTAGTAGAAGAGAAGGCCGAGAAGCAGAGTAGCCGAGCACATGCCGCGATGGTCACGAATGTGGTCAGAGTCCTTCCCTGTGCCAAGCCGTGAACTCAGGCCTGGCCCTCCCTGCCCTGCCCCCAGCTCTGTCTCCTCTCACCTTGGGTTCCTGTGAAGTTGGAGGGAGTCTAATCACCCCACACCACCCGCCCTGCTCTCGCTGTCAGGAGCCTGCTTGCGAGATGCCTGGCCTGTGCTTGGATAGTCAGTTGGTTATCTGTGTATGAAACAATGTACAAATCAATGTTTTGAAAATAATGATCTCAGACTTTCTAAGTTAAATTTTAAAAATTTGATTGTTTGCCATATTGGGTGGGTTTACTCTTAGAATCGCATGCTGTAGAAATGCTCAAAAGTGCATATAGGACTCAGTCCTTAGGTGTTCTTTTTCTTTTAAGAAACAACCTGTTAAAGTTGTAACCGTGGCGGCTCTGTCCACTTCCGTTGCTACTCTGCACACATCGGAAGCAGCGAGCGCTCTACATGCTTGAGTAGCGGGATGAGTCACTGTTTTCTTTACTTCTTTAAAACAAACCAACAAACAAAAAGTCCTGTTGCAAACGATTGCTGTTGGATTCTGAGGGAGAGGCTGAGGGAGGAGGGAGGAGGGAAGGGGCACCCGACCTGCAGCCCGGCCCTTTCTTGGCAGCCCTGGACAGCCTTCTGCACCCAGGCAGACCTTTGACCCCGCCCGCCTGTGTGGGGTCTCCCCAGTTCAGCAGCAGCAGCGTCCGGACAGCAGCGTCCTGTGGGCCCTCCCTCCTCCCTGTCCCCCAGCCCGCCTCATAGCAGCAGTAGTGGCTTCGCCATCCTGTTTCCGCAACATCCTGTACAAACTGTGCTGTGACTGTGCGGTAGGCCTGGACCTGGCAACGAGAATACAACGAAGTCCCTTCTCTTCCCGTCAGATGACTCTAGAGCTCTCTGCACCTTCACCCTTTTCACCTTTTGTATTTAATTTTAAAGTCAGTGTACTGCAAGGAGGCTGGATGCAAGATAGAACCTATATTAAACTGTACTGTTATTTAAGATGTAATAAAGCAGTTTGACATGAGGGACTCTGATGTGGTGGTTAATTGAGGGCCATTTCAGTGTGTAGAGGTGGTTACTTCCCCTTGCTGCCCCTGTGACACCTAGGTGATGCAGGCCCAGCATCAGGGAGGACCAGGCAGAGCCACCTTTGAGGAACAGTAGATGTTGCGGGGGGGGGGGGCCCACCTGCCAGCCCCAGCCCGGCCCCCCTCCTCATGGCCTCCGCCACCGCTGCTCTCCCGATGGTCTCTGGGGACCAGGCCCTCGTGACACGCCTGCCCCTCAGTCTGAATAAGTGAGCTGTGCCTGGAAGAGAGAAGTTCTGCCAGGGAAGTGTGGAAGGCAGAGCCCCAAACTGTGGGCCGCCCTCCAGCATCCCAGCTCTTCAAATGCTTCCTAGGCTGAGTGACACACGGTTTTTAAAAACCTTCAATAATCTAAGATTATAAAAGGAAACTTTGTAATCCTCATGACCAGGTTCTGGTAGTTTTTCATAAAGAGATCAGTGAAGAATGACCCTTCTCCTTCCTAGCAAAGCAGCAGCAGTGGGGAGCATGGCCCTGAGACCACTGCTTCAGGCTGCTAAAGGAGGAGCAGCTGGCACTCACCTTCTTCCTCCACTTTCTCTTCCTTGCAGACAGGAACCCTTCCCCAACCCTCCCCCTGCTAGCCCATGAACCACCAGGCCCTGTGGAGAATGCAGAGTCTGAAGCCCTTCCCAGGCTGCAGGGGGGGAGGAGTGTTCACAGCAGGATGACCACACCACCCTCTGCACTTCCAATTCCCCTCCTGCTCCTTGGCCAGAAGACCCGGAAGCTGATGGCCTCTCAAGGCCAGTCCCAGTCTCTTAGCAAATCTGCCTCTGAAAGCTGGTGCCCACTCTGGGCAGGTGGACGGCGGCACTGGCTAGAGCAATGTGGGAAAGAAAGGATGGTTCCACTCTGGGTGGTGTCTCCTGCCCACAGGCACCAGCCCTGCCACAGGTGCACACCGCAGCTGAGGGGCCTGTGTTGCTCTGCCCCCAGATGGCCACCTCTTTCCCGTTCCCAGGCAGCCCATGGCCCTTCTCATCTGTCCCACTTCGCTCCCCAGCACACCATACTCTTCCTCACAGGGACCCCACATAACAGAGGTGCTTCTTGCAGCCTGTGCTGGGCACACAGGTCTGGGGACCAGGCCCACTGTCACCACACTCTGGATGCACTTGACTGCTGGGGCAGGGCCAATGGGCCAGGACGGCTGTCCTTGTCCACCCTGCCACTCACCCACTGTTCCCCACTTCCACTTGCCCTCTACTGCCAAGTCCCGCCCTGCCCTTCCTGATCACCGCACTCTGGACTCCTCACCCCTCAGCCAAGACTCTAGCTTCCGCCCAGCTCTGCCTTTCTCCCAGGGTGACAGTGGGCACGTGATTCTGCCTCCCTGTCCTCAGGCACCCCCCCATCCCCCAGTCCTGTGACAAATACCAAGTCCTTGCTTCAGGGATCTGAGAACACAGGGCCTGGCACCAGAGAGCACAATTGTCATTGCCAGCCCCAGGACTCTGCACCTGTTGTTCCCTCCACCTGTGGGCCCCTGTCCCTGAGCACCCCTGAACAAAACTGACCTTTCCTCCCCAGCCCCACCTGCATCTGCCTGCCTCACCAAAAGGCAAGCACTGGCAGGCCGGTGTCCTCCCCGCCGAGTCGTGTGTGCCTGGCATTCAGGAAGGGGCACCCCCGAATGCCAGCAGGATACAGGTGGACACAGGTAATGCTGGGTAGGTCTACCTTGTGCTCCCACACCAGATGCGCCAGCTGGAGGCCTCCACAGGGAGCCTCCATCCACCCTGGCCATTACCCCCTGTGGGTGCGGGGCAGCCTGCACTCACCCTGTTCATGCAGCCTGGCCAGCTGAAGCCAATTTCTTTCCCACTGGATCTGGAGCCCGACCCCAAAGAGTTGCAACCTGCATCAGAGCACTCCTCTGCCCCTGCCCCCAGCCAGGGGTGTCCACCACACAACCCAGCTCTGCAGAGTCCCACCCCTCTCCACCTGTGACAGCCTGACTCCCCACTTCTCCCTCTCTCTCTCTCTCTCTCCTTATCCCTGCTGGCTCCCATCATTCAACCCTCAGAAAAGGGAGCCCAGGTTTTGAGTCTGAAGTGTAAACATGGAGGCCTTTGGGGGGGCAGGACAATACCATGTTAAATCCAAGCTCTCCCACGTGATAGGACAGTGCTGTACCGCTGAGCTCCGCCCCACCCTTGTAAAACAGTCTCATTCATTGCCTGAGCTGGCTTCATGTCTGTGGTCCTCCTGCCACAGCTTCCTAAGTAGCTGGGATTTCAGGTTTGCCTCACAGCACACGCCATGGTGGACCATCTTTTAGAAGTCCAAAGAACAAAATGTTAAATTGCCCCCGAGCAGAGTCCCGAGCTCTGGGGCTGAGAAAGGTACAGGGCAGGCCGCGTCCCCCCTGTGGCCACGCCCCCCGGCCCCCTCCCCCAGAAGCAGCACGCCCTCCTTCCCTGGAACCTGCCTTGGGTCTCCTCCCCCACTTTCGCCCTGGGCGGTCTTTGCCCCTGCAGTTCCTGCTCTCCCTCTGAACTCCGCCTTGTGAAACGCCCCTGGCAACCCTCTGCGCAGGGCCCGGCCTTGGCCTTGGGTGTTGTCACTGGCCCTGCCCTGGGCGTGCGCAGCTTCGCCAGGGTCTTAGGGTCTCATGGGACCTTGGAGCTGTTGCACAACCGAGTCAGCTGAAGGACCCAGCCCTGTTTCCTCGGCTGAAATGGGGAAGCTCAGCCGCCGTGCAGCTGCAAGGCCAGGCACACAAAGGCTCCCTGCTGGGCTGGGGCCCTGAAAGCTCCCATAAGAGGGAGCACCTGGTAAGGGCTGTGTGACTTCGGGCGGATGGCAAGTGGGTGCCGCTGCGGCCACTTTCTCTGGAGGCCCAGGCCGGTGCCTGGCATGTGGCATTGTCAGTCAAACATCATTATGCTAATAATTACATCCAAACATGAGCTCAAAGCCTTCTGGGAGTGGCCGGTGGTCACTCTGTGGTACTGGGGATTGAACCCAAGGCCTTCCCACTGAGCTACACCCCCTGCCCTCTTAAAGAATATTTTTTACATTTTGAGACATGCTCAGGCTGGGATCCCAACTTTTGATTCTCCTGCCTCAGTCTCCCGGAGTGGTGGGATGACAGGCCTGCGTCAGCACCCCAGATTTACTTCCCTTTTCGGAAGCAGCTGTTTACAAAACAACCCATGGGGAAGTTACACATCTGAAGAAAGAGATCCTGTCATCCTTAACCCCTTTCCAGTTCCCCTTGGGGCCCCACTGCGTAGCGGTCCAGGGACGGTGCTGCTCCTTCCAGGCGGAGGGCGGGCTGCGGCAGGTAGGGGCTGCGGGAGGCAGGGGCGGATTCCATCCAGGGGACGCCGCGTGGAGAAGGGAACACCTGAGGACGGAGGCTGGCGCGCCAGGGAGCAGCGGGTCGCAGGGCGGGGGCCGAGTGGGGAGCCGCGCTCCTCCTGCCCGACGTGGCGGCTCCGCGCCCGCCAGGGGCGCAAACCCGAGATCGCGGCCAGTGCAGGGCGCCCCGAGCCACGCGCTGCGGCAAGGGGCGCAAGCGCCGGGACAGAGCCGCTCCCCGGCCGCGTCGCAGCAGTTCGCCCGACCGCACCGCTACCCCCGGCTTCTGGGCCCGAGTCCGCCCCGCCTGACTGGCGGCGCAGCGGGGTCGGACCGCGAGGCCCACGTGCGCGACGCCCGTGCGCATGCGTGAAGGCCGCGCCTGCGCAGTCGCAGCGCGGGCCCGAGCTGCTCGGCGGCGCCGGCGCCGGTCCGGGTGACCATGGGGCGGCGGGCTGCAGGGACGCCGGGGCCCAGGTAGCGGCGGGCCGGGGGCTCGGCCCGGCATGTAGACGCCCCAGTGCGGCGGCGAGCGGTGAGTGCGCGGCGTCCGGGCCCGCGACGCCAAGCCCGGCCCGGCGGCCCTGCCCACCTGCGGGGTCGCCACCGCCTGTCGCCAGAGTGGGGCGGCCGGCAGGGCGGGGCGCGGCGGGCCGGGGCTGGGGGCCGGCGCGGGTGGCGGCCCGGGGTCGGCTCAGGGACAGGGTCGCCGCAGGGTTAGGTGCGGGGACCCGAGGCGGGGAGCCCACTGGCCGACCTCGCTCCCTAGCTGCTGGGGCTCGGATGCGGTGGCGTCTTGAGTGGACACAGCTTTGGGGACCTGGTACCCGAGGGTACGCAGGAGGGCCCGGGGCCCGTGGGAGCTGGTGGCAGGGGTGGCATTCTCTGAAGTCCCCATTTTAGCTCCCACTCGGTACCTGCCGGTCTTCAGACAGCCGTAGTGACTTCTTCAGGCCCTGCCGCCGCGGCCCAGATGTGGCGGGCGGGTGCGGGCCGCTTTCTCAGCCGTGGGAAGGCGCGCCCCGGCGGTCTGAGGGCCCGGCGTCCTCCCTGCTGCCCGAGGGCCGCCTCCCCACGCAGTGGGCTTGCTTTTGGCTTTGACTCTCCGGCACCAGTTACTCTTCTCTTGTTTGGCAACTCCACTGTGTTTCAGTTCAAAACTTCCTCATTCTTCCTGGCTCTTGAGGGAAAGCTTTTCAGAATCTCTTCATGTGTCCCGCCTGTCACTGCTGGCCTGGGGCTGACATGCTTGCCTTAATAAGTAAGTTATTTTAACATCACGCTGGATGACATAGTTCAAGGGCCCCCTCACCGAGCCTCGGGGACTTTCTGCCCTCTGAGACTTCTGCGGGTGGCCTGACCTCAGAGGCCAGTTCTTCTCCGTGGCTCTTGAGGCCACCGCCTGTGTTAGTCAGTTTTCCCCTGTAGTCACCAGACACAATGCCTGACACCCACACCCCCGGTGAAAGGAGGAGAGGTTTTTGGCTTGAGGGCTCAGTCCTTGCTGGCTCCAAGGCCGGAGGTAGGGAGGGCAGGGTGGGGCAGAGCTGCCTAGTCCGTGGCCATAGGGAAGCAGAGAGCAGGCCCAAGGCCACATCTCCACAGCCCACCCTTACCCAGGCTGCGGGGGCACTGGCAGGTATTGCACTTGCCTTACGCAGTAGCTTCATTTGGGGTGACCCTCAAAACAGTTGTGTTTTTCTTCAACACTTTTGGGAGTTTATGTTGCTAAAAACAGTTGGTGGTGCTGCTGTTTGTGCTTGGGTCTATTTGTTTTCGTTCTGGGGCCTGAGCCCAGGGAGCATCCCAAGCCTTTCCCTTTGATATTCTTATTTTGAGACAGGGTCTCCTTAAATTACTTAGACTGGCTTTGAAATTGCAGTCCTCCTGTCTCAGCCTCCAGAGTAGCTGGGGTTACAGGTATGCATCACCACGCCTGGCTTGTCCCTGCCGTTTAGTTCCTCTGGAAACGGTTGCAGTAAGTAGTTAGGTTTCGTTTGTAAGTGATCCTAGGGAGGCCTCCTAGGTAGCCCGAGACACAGTTTGGGGGGACGGAATGCAGCGGAGGTAGTGACATCGGGAAGTGACACTTGTGATGAATGACACAGAACAGGCTGTTGAGTTCAGGCTCCCTTGGAGAATGAGGAACAGGTGGTTCTCTCAGGTAGTTATGGGCCTGCCTGCCTGGCGGCACCACAGCAAGGGGAACTCTACACTGCGGCCCAGCTTCTGGAGGGATTGTTGGGGTGGCAGGACAGGGGGCTGTGGTCCTTCCATGCCTGTTGTCAGTCACCACATGGCTCCTCCTTCCTAGACAAGGAGTCACGTTGTCACCAGGATCCCATGCCTTAGTTTTTGCTGGTGGGGTGACCCTGCCTCACTGCCCAGTGTACAGGGACCTGATGTCCTCTGCCGGGAGGCGGAGTGGTGTCTGGAGACACCACCTTCAAATCCGTGTCCCTGGCCAGGCTGCACAGAACGTTCCAGAAGCCTCTCTGGGTTGCCATGCTGCCATGCGAGTGCCCTTGGGCCACTGGCTGGGGAGATGAGGGGGCATTCAGTAGGCACTGAGTGTGTTCCAGTTCAGGTGACAAAGGAGGTTGGTCATTTCCCCATTTCTGTCACTAAATAAACTTTCCTTTTCATTGGCTTTTTCAACAAGTATTTGTTAAGAGCATGCATGGGACCTCATGTATATTATGTTTATATTTCTCTATCTAGTTTTTGTTCATGTTTGTCGTACTTTCATTTGTTGACATCATGATGTTTTTCCTCAGTGCTTTGTATGAGTTTGTTTGGTTTGGTTTTGGTTTTCTGAGGGAGTCTCACTGTGTAGTTCAGGCTGGTCTTGAACTCACTATGTAGCCCAGGCTGGCCTTGAACTCACGGCAGTCCTCCTGCCTCAGCCTCCCAAGTGCTGGGATTATCAGCGTGTGCCTCCTTGCCCAGCTTGTATGAGTTTTTTGGGTTTTTTTCCAGTACTGAGGACTGAACTCAGGGGTGCTCGACCACTGAGCTATCTCCACAGTTCTTTTTATTTTTTCATTCTGAGACAGGATCTCCATAAATTGTCCATTCTGGCCTCAAACTTGCAGTTCTCCTGCCTCAGATCCAAAGTAGCTGGGATTACAGATGTGCATCAGCACACCCTGCACGCGTGAGTTCTTCATGAAACTTCGTAACTGCGCTCCGGTGCTTTTTCCTAGAAGAACTTCATAATGTAGAAGGTCTTTCGTACAGTTAAATTTGTGCTCTAGAAAATTTGAATGAGCTAGATGTAATTAGAATTGTGTCCTTTTAAAATGGTTAACGTTGGGCCGGTGAGATGGCTCAGCGGCGTAAGCGCCTGCCTTGTAAGCGCGAGGGCCCAAGTTCGACTCCCGGATCCCACATAGGAAAAAGGGGCCGGTGATATCGCTCAGCGGCACGGGTGCCTGCTGGCACGCGAGGTCCTGAGGTCGACCCCCCGGTACCCACAAAAAAAAAAAAAAAAAAAAAATGGTTAACGTTGCTTGGGTTGGGAATGTAGCTCAGTGGTGAGTACTCGCCAGCATGCATGAACCCCGGGGGGGTTCCCAGCCCTAGCACCCCAAGGGGGAAAAAAAGTTAACACACCCAAGAAGCGAGTTAAATGTGCGTTTTGACTTGCAGTTGTCAGAAAATACACTGTGGAGATAGCTTAGAATTTTACAGCTGATTTTTAATATTCAGTATGATTATTTTATGAATTAGCTCACTGCTTCATCATTCAATTGATCTTTGCAAGTAAATATTATCAGACCTCCTAGCTCATAAACCAGTAGTGACACAGCTGAGCAGCCAGGCGGTGCTGGGGTTTTTTTCTCTTCTTGGCACTGGGTCATATGCTGTGGTCCAGTCCCAGTTCTGCATGGCTGTCCTTTAGTCAGTCCTGCTTATGCAGCGAAGTCCCCATAAAGCCCAAAGAGCAGGGTTCAGAGGCTGAGCATTTGGAGGTGCCTCAGAGGATGCGGCAGCCCTTCTCTACATGGCCTGTGCACCTCTCCATCCGTACGCTGTGTAAGATGCTGTGTAATAACGTGGCAAACACACTTCCCTGAGTTCTGGGGGCCCTCCACTAACTGAACCCAGAGATGGGATGTGGTTCATAGCCTACTGGTTAGAAGCTCATGCCAAAGCTGGGTGTGGTGGTGACTCATATCTGTAATCTCAGCCCTCTGGGAGGCTGAGCCAGGAGGATCTCAAGTGTGAGCCCAGCCTACTCAGTGTAGCAACTTCATGAGACCCTGTCTCAAGAGGAAAAAAAAGAAAGAATCACAGGCCACAGACCGGGCTGCAACTGGTGTCTACAGTGGGTCCTCTTGAGGACTGCATGCGCACAGTGTGGGATCTGACATGACCTCAGGGTGTGGATGGAGTCAGAACTGAATTGAGGCAGAGGCCCCAGAGGGTTTGTGTGGGGTGTAGACACCCACACCTGGGATCCACGTCTGTGTTGTGAGTGTACAGCAGGAGAAACTGAGTCTGCGGAGGAGCTGGTTTCCTTCTGTGACGTCAAGGTAAATGGATTAGGAAACACCTGGTGGATTAGTGGAGCACAGTGGGCGTGTCAGTGCATGACTGACACATGGGCTGCAAACTGAGGCAGAAAGACCTGCCCCAGATGGTGGTGGTACCAATCGATAGCTTTTCGGCTGAATGGAATAAAAAGGGAAAGAAGGACGTCTGTGCTTTGCTTCTTTGGAGGAGCTCCAGTTTTCACCATCACCTTTGGACTCCATCTGCAGTTCCTTCAGGCTTCCGGTGCAGACCCTTCTGCTTTCCGGCACAGACTCTTCCACCCTGACTCTGCAGCCATCATAAGCATATTTAGTATCATACATATACGTATATTTTGCATTAAATCTGCTTCCTCGGTGAACCCTAACTGATACACATTAACCCCAGAGAGGTGGGGTTGCTGCTGTGATGCTGCCTGGTTCAGAACCCTTTGGAACTGGTTTGCAGGAGGAGTGTGGAAAGGTTTGGAAATCCCAGCTGGAAAAGTAGCTCTAGAATGCTGTGAGCCGAGCTTGATGGGAGAGTGTGGTCGGAGCTCAGAAGACCAGGATGCTGACAGTAACAGCCTCAGGAGGCAGCTGGGCGTGGGTCTGTAATCCTAGCACTCAGGAGGCCGAGGCAGAACTGCCATGAGTTCGAGGCCAACCTGAGCTACACAGTGAGTTCAAGGCCAGCCCGAATTACACAGTGAGACCCTGTCTAAAAACAACAACAACAAAAAACTAGGCTCAGGAGATGTCAGATGGAAGCAAGGACTCCATTGGCAATTGGACTCCAGACCCTGTCTGTTGTGTTCCGCCAAAAAATTTGTCTACGTTTTGCTCATGTTCTGAGACTTTGCAGGAGACTGAAATTAAGGACGGTGGACTAATTAATCTAGTGAAGGAAATTCCATAATAACCTACTGCTGAGGCTGTGGCATAGGTATTGTTGGTGGCTTTTAGCCAAATATATGTTGAGAACCAAGAGCAAAGGGCGGACTGGGGATATAGCTGGCAAGTTCAAGGTCCTGAGTTCGATTCCCAGTACACCCCCCACAAAAAAAGAGCAAAGGGCACAGCTGAGTGGTTTTAGAAGTTGAGTTTCTCTAGTAAGAAAGCCCCTGTAAAGTTGGAGTAGAGGAGAGCTTGGCTGCTGAAAAGATTAGCATTAAAAAGAAGCCGGGCCTGGCGTGATGGTACATGCTTGTAGTCCTAGCACTTGCACTCCAGAGGCTGAGACAAAGAATCACTGGGAGTTTGAGGCCAGCCTTGGCTACATAGTGAGTTTAAGCCCAGGTTGGACTACATAGTGAGACCCTGTCTTAAAAAAAAAAAAAAAAAAAAAAAATCCTGGGCTATATGGTGATTCAAGACCAGCCTGAACTACAAAGTGAGATTCTATCTCAAAAACAAAAACAACAGGGGCCAGTGAGATGGCTCAGCGGCTTAAGCGCCTGCCCGGCAAGCGTGAGGGCCCGAGTTCGACTCCCGGAACCCACATATGAAAAAGGGGCCGGTGATATCGCTCAGCGGCACAGGCACCTGCTGGCACGCGAGGTCCTGAGGTCGACCCCCTGGTACCCACAAACAAAAAAAAAAAATCATCAAATACTTTACAACAGGACAATAGAAAAGGTGGCTCAAGGACATCATAGTAACCAGCAAGACCCCGCCCAACCTTCAGAGGCTCAAAGTTGCAAAAATAAAAGACTTTGCTTTAAGAAGAAAGTTCCAGCCTGGGTATGGTGGCACCTGTAATCCCAGCACTTGCGTGTAAGCCCAGCAATAGGCTGTAAGCCCAGCATTCAGGAGGCTGAGGCAGGAGGATTGCCACAAGTTCAAGGCCAGCCTAAACTATATAATGAAACCTTGTCACCAAAAAAAAAAAAGAAGAAGAAGAAGAAGAAGACGAAAGCTCCAGGGCACCCTGCTGGACGAGAACTCCAGCCTAGGGCATTGATTCCCAGGGATTTGGTTCACAGTGGTCAGCCTTCCCGGCACCCAGAGGCCCTTGTAGCCATGATGTAAAAGGGCCTGGCCACTGCTAGCACTGGTGGGAGACCATGGTGCCACCCACATGGTGCTGGTTTTATGCCTTGCCCCCAGATTTCAGAAGGCATAAAACCATTCCAGAAGGGGAGCCAGGCCATGTGCCCCTGAGAGGGCCATGCGTGAAGCTGTGAATGTGAAGCCAAAAGTGCTGTGGAGACCCCAGGAATGTGGTGATCTGAGGAAAGCCTCAAGGAGTGAGCGAAGCCAGCCCAAGAGAGAAGCCGCGAGGGCTGCAACCACACGCAGTGCCGTAGGGATAGAGCCGCCCCAGCCCTTGGGAGCTCACATCTCGCCACAGCTTGCCCTGAGTGCTGGTCATGGGACCGTGGGTTTAATGTTTGCCCTGCTGCGCTTTGGTCTTGCTTGAGTCCTGTTGGTTTCGCCCCATGCCTGTTCCTCCCTTTTGGAGTGGGAATGTTGGTCCTATGCCATTGTATGTCACCAGTGTTTAGCTTTTCTAAAATATTTGTAAGGGCTCACAGCTAAGAGTTTGCCTGAAGTCTCAGGAGATTTTGGACTTTTCAGCCGTGCTGGACTTTGGTAACTTGTTGAGGTGGACTAAATGCATTTTGCATGAAAAGATATGTGTGAGTCTTTGAGGGGCCAGGGCCCCCAAAGCCTCATGTGATTACAGTGGGGCTTTTGGAAGGTGGTCGAATTATAGGGTTTGCTGGTAGGTGGGGCCTGATCTCTGGGTGCGTGGCCTGGAAGGTTGCAGCTCTGTTCCAGCCCCCCCTTCACACTCTGTTACCGGGTCATAGGTCACTGCCATGAAGAGCATTCTGTGGGGGCCTTCTGCTCTGTCTTCCTGCCTTAGAGCAGGCCAGCTATGGACACAAACCACAAGCAAAATAAGCCTCTCCTTTAGTTTGGTATTGCGTCTCAGCGATGAGGAAAGGACATGTAAGAAGTTTCTGTCTAGCCAGGCGTGGTGGGGCACACCTGTGATCCCAGCACTTGGGAGTCTCAGGCAGGAGGATCACAGTTTAAGACTTTGTTCTTTCCATTTTTTTGTTGCTTTTTAAAGCTATTTTATTTATTTTTTTTTAAAGAGAAAAAACAAAAAAAAAGAACAAATTTTCAAAACAACATAATATGAGGGTAACAATGGTTAATGCATTACGTATTATTATCTTTAAGTTAGTTATTCAGGGGCCGGTGAGATGGCTCAGAGGCGTAAGCGCCTACCTGGCAAGCGCGAGGGCCCGAGTTCGACTCCCGGATCCCACATACGAAAAAGGGGCCGGTGATATCGCTCAGCGGCACGGGCGCCTGCTGGCGTGCAAGGTCTTGAGGTCGACCCCCGGTACCCAAAAAAAAAAAAAAAAAAAAAAAGTTAGTTATTCAGGATACCAGACATTAGCATTCAATTGTCCAAACATTAGAGGCACAAACTTTACTCTTCAATGAACTAAGTAAAATTGGTAGTGTATCTATCTTAACCATCATATATATATATATATATATATATATATATATATATATATATACAATTTTTTTTCCCTTTCCCTTCTTTCTTTTCCCTATTCCAGTCTCTCTTTACTTTTGACCAGTTTCTTAATTCATCATGTTTATTGTACATTTTGGATCTTATTTACTCTTTCAGTTTCTTATTTACTAGAGAGACAATACGATGCTTACACATGTGCTTCCGGTTTATTTCACTTATGAGTATTTTCTCGAGTTGCATCCATTTACCTATAAAAGTCTCCCATTTATCCTTCTTTATGGCTGAATAGTACTCCATTGTATAAAAATACCACATCTTTCTTATCCATTCCTCAGTTGATGGGCATTTGGGTTGTTTCCAAGATCTGGCTATTATAAATTGTGCTGCTATAAACGTGGGTGCACATATATCACTGTGGAAAGATGTTTTTAATTCTCTGGGAAGATGCCCAGAAGGGGAATAGCTGGGTCAAATGGGACCTCCAACCCTAGTTTTCTGAGGAATCTCCACACTGACTTCCACAGTGGCTGTACCAGTCTACACTCCCACCAACAGTGAAGAAGGGTTCCTTTTTCCCCACAGCCCCTCCAGCATTTGTTATTAGTTGATTTCTTTATAATAGCCATTCTTTCTGGGGTGAGATGATATCTCAGTGGTGTTTTAATTTGCATCTCTCGAATGACTAGTGATGTTGCACATTTTTTTGTATATTTATTTGCCATTAGTATTTCTTCATCTGAGAAATGTGTATTCATCTCAGATGCCCATTTTTGGAGTGGGTCTTTAAATTTGGGATGTCTGATTTTTTTGAGTTCTTTATATGTTCTCGATAGTAATCCTTTGTCTGAGGAACAGCTGGCAAACATTTTTTCCCACGTTGTGGGTTGTCTCTTCACTCTGTTGGTGGTTTCTCTTGCTGTGCAAAAGCTTTTTAATAAGATGAGATCCCAGTTGTTGATTCTTTGTGATAGTTCCCGTGCAGTTGAGTTTTTATTCATAAAGTCTTTGCCTACACCAATGTCTTCAAGGGTTTTACCTATCCTACCTTCCAGCAGATTTAATGTTTCTGTTTTAATATTTAGATCTCTGATCCATTTTGAATTTAGTTTAGTGCATGGTGAAAGATATGGGTCTAGTTTTAATCTTCGGCATGTGTAGAGCCAGTTTTTCCAGCACCATTTATTAACGAGGCTATCTTTCTTCCAGCGAATGTGTTTGGCACCTTTGTCAAAGATAAGGTGGCTTAGTATGTCTGGGGTTGGTTCAGCATCTTCTAATCTGTTCCATTGATCTTCAGGTCTGTTTTTTTGCCAGTACCACACTGTTTTTAGCACAGTAGTAAAGCTATTTTAGATCCTTTACATTTCCATGTGAAGTTTAGCATCTGCTTGTCCTTCTGTGTAGAAAACTACTTAGATGCTGCTGGATTTGGGTGGAGTCTCGCTCGGTTTGAGAACTGAGGTCTGGAGTTCTCGTCCATGAGCGCGTCCCCCGAGTCCCGTTTCTGCTCTTACAGACCTTGCCTTCTTTCCTCATATACTTGGCTGCGTGCTTTGACAGCTGCTGTCAGCGGTACCGTCGTCTCACCCTCCTGCTGCTCTTGCTGCTTTACAGAGGAGATTGTCTTTTGCAGGTTGCGTCTGGCTCCTGCACACTCGCTAGTGAACTCGCTCACTAGGTACACTCGCTTTCTTGTAGATTCTTGTTGACTCTCACTTAGAAAATCAGAAAGTGCGGGTACAGTTTCACTCACTCCTTCTCCGTCTTCCTGCTGCTATTTGTGTCCTGTGCTACTGCCCGAGCTGTGGCCTCCGGCACGTCGGGGTCACAGTGGTCATATCGGTGTGTCCTGTGGCTTCCCTTTTCCTTGAGTGTCTGTACATTTGCCCTGAAGTCAGTGTTTCTCGTGTGAGGAGGGAGCTGACCCTCGCCCAGACTTAGAGCCCTCCTGCGGGCCTCCTGTGCCCTCGTCTCGTTCCCTTGGGTGGGGGGACACAAGAATTGGTGGCTTAGAAGCTCCTCAGATGACTGCCACAGGCAGCCAGGTAAGAGTCACAGCCATTGGAGACTCAGGGGACCTCACGCCGGACCCCAGCCTGGTCCCCGGTGCAGCCCTTCCTCCTGCCCTCTGTGCCACGTCCCCATTTGAGCTGTGATAGTGAAGACCAGAGACAGGGACTCCAGCCACAGAGCTGTGTCCCGTGGAGGCTGGTGGCTCGGAGCGCGCCCTGGTGCCTCTTCCTGGCAACACGCAGCTGTCCAGACCTGGCCCGTGTCACGTCCCTCAGTTGCGTCTCCCACAGCCACTGGACAGACATTCAGCCCGTGGTGCCCAGTCCCTTCCCCCTGCCTAGTGAGTGTTGTTTTGTGAGGAGGGACGCTGGCTTTGTTCTGTGTCGTGTCCCCTTGAGGTGACTGCAGCTGCTGTGCTCACGCACGGGCGGTTGGCCTGCCTTTTTGGTGTCCAGTGCTCCCAAGTGGGAGCCTCATGTTTGGTCGCCTCTGTGTTCCTCCCGGGTCAGGGCTGGTGCCCGGAGGACGCGGTCTGGCTTGGGTGAGCAGCACTGGTCCCCCGCCCTGGCCGTGGCACTGAGCCTGCTGTCCCCTTCTCACTCCTCTCTGCCATTGACTGGGGCTCCCCCGTGCATTGACGCAACCCTTCCAGTCTCTTGGTTGAAACTGGTTCCCTGATTATAGTTTCTTCCCAAACCCTACTCTCGATTTTTATTTTTGTTTGTTTATTTTTTTGAGACAGGGTCTCGCTGTGTAGGCCAGGCTGGCCTTGAACTCGCAGCAGTCCTCCTGCCTCAGCCTCCTGAGTGCTTTGATTACAGACATGCTTGCTTGCTTATTTATTTATTTTAAGGGAGGAAAAGTTTATTTTATAGCTCACAGTTTGTAGAGGTTTCAGTCCATAGTTAGCTAGCTCCAAGCAAGGCAGGGAGGCATGGCAGAGGAGGAATAGTCCATGGCATGGCAGGCAGAAGGCAACAAGCAGCAGCCCATTTTTATTTTTTGATGTGTCAGTTTCCATGACTTCTGCTTTTCTCAGGCTCATTTTATTCCGTTTGTAACTTTGAGTTGAATGCTTGGCTCAGGACTCCTGATTGTCTTCCCCATTGTATTTTGCCTGCCCAGTTCTCACACCTCAGCCTCTGAGTGTGTGTCTGTGTGTGTGTGTGTGTGTGTGTGTGTGTGTGTGTGTGTGTGTGTGACCCCTGAGCCACACCTGCCTCTGTCTCAGCAAGGGAGGGATGTCCTCATGCCAGCCTGATGCTCACTCTGATCCCTGAGCTGCTCGGCAGAAGGTTCCAGAACTCGGGTTGGGGTGATTTTCTTTGTTTGACTTTGGTCTTTGCCCGGCTCTTTGTGTCATGGTGACATGAGGCTTTGTGGTTTCTTCACTCTGGGATTTGTGGTCATCTCTTTTGTTTTATTACTGTTTTGTTTTGGTTTTTGGCTTTTTGAGGCAGGGTTTCACAGTGTAGTTCAGGCTGGCCTTGAACTCACCACGATCCTCCTGCCTCAGCCTCCCAAGTCCTGGGATTACAGGTGTGCACCACCACACCTGGCTTGCAGTCCTCTCTGAGGCCTGACCAGCTCATCTGGTGCTCTCTGCCGTGGTGCTGAGCTGGCTGAGTCACACACCAGTTGGTTCAGGCTGATGTAGGTCTGTCTTCCACTTTCTGGGCTGAGTACTTGAGAATGCACACCATGCTTTCCCCTCTAGTCCACGGCCCTGCTATCCACAGTGTGCCTTCTCCGTCACACACTTCTGTCTGGGCAAGGCACCTCCCTCCCAACGCTGTGCCCCCACCCCCGGTGAGACCTCTGCCTGGCCTGTGGTGGCCGTGCACACCTCTGCCCCAGTGTTTGTCCTTACTCTTTGACTTTTAGCTCTCTAGATTCGTCCTAAAGCCATGGGTAGAATCCGAGTTATGCAATAACTTTGGGGAGGGAACAGCCTGTTTGGAGAGCACTTTGCTAAGTTGAACTTTGGACGTTTTCCCCCGGTGAGGTGGATGTGTGGCTAGAGTGCCGCTCATTGGGAGCCTTGGCTCAGTCCCAGCCCCAGAACCAGAGACGAGTGCACTGGCATGTGCCCTGTCACTGTGTCGTGTGCACTGACTTCTTTATTTCACTACACCAAGGCATCAGTGTTTTTCTAGCAGAAGTTCTCAGCGACCGCCTGTGGAAATGGAGCAGGAGAAGGTGAACATGAGCAAGGAGCTGGGCCCAGACACGGCCGCTTACAGCTGCCCCGCGTGCCAAGGGGAAGAGAGCTGGAGCTGCAGACACCCGGTTCGGGGCCGGGCCAAGTCCCGGAGCCTGTCGGCCTCGCCCGCCCTGGGCAGCACCAAGGAGTTCAGGTGGGCGCCGTTCTGTCCCTGTGTGTGTCCTGCCTGGAGGTAGGCAGGGCCCGAGGTGTGCCACCTGCAGGGCCATGCCATTTTTTGGGGCTCCTTTGGGAGTCAGAGGCTGTTTTTTATTTTGGGGGATAGTCTCACTATGTAGCCCAGGCTGGGCTTGAACTTACGATGCTGCCTCAGCCTCCCAAATGCTGGTTCCCAGGGTGCTCCACCACGCCCCACGCCCTGCCGCTCTTTTTTCCTGCGTCAGCACAGACCCAGCCAGCCAGAGCCCACGCCGACTCAGTGTCAGACCTGGTGAGGAGAGGAGGAGCCCTGTGCCCCTGGAGCAGCAGGCGGGTGGGTGGGCAGATGTGCAGCCCGGCCCAGGGCCGCCCAGCCATCATGTGCAGGGCCATGCACCTGCCACCTGATTGCCCGGCTGGCCCACACCTGTGGTTGCCCAGGGTCACCTGTGCAGCGGCCCTGGGCCTCGGGGAAGCCACCTGACAGCATGTGGTTCTGATGGCTCGGGTGGCTCCTGGGGTGTCACTCGCCAGTGGTGACATTAAACGTGGTAAGTCCCAGATGGAAGCTTGCAGTGTTGCCTCCGGAGTAAGTTGTATTTGTAAAGGGCAAGGGGATATTTGATGAAAACAGTTTTTAAAAGCAGGTGGTCCTGGCACTAAGTTACAGCTGGGCAGGAACGAGGTGGGGTCCAGTTGGTCGGGATGGTCACTGGACAACAGCTGCGTGCTGAAAATGTCAAATTGCCAGAAGGAAGGATTTTGAAAGCTCGCACCACAAGGAATCGATAAATGTTTGAGGAGATAAACTTTTAACTTGATTTACGTTTTACACAGTGTGTATATGTGTCGGATGTTATGTGGTACCCCATCGGTATCTGCAACTTTCACGTTTTTGTGTATCAGTTAAAAAAACAAGGCTCTAGGGCAGTGATGGCAAACCTTTTAGAGCTTTAAGTGATAGCAAACAGAGCGGCCATCCCTGCTGGAGGTAAATGCGGACGAGAGAGACAGCAGCGTACCGGGCATTTCGGAGACCTCGCCAGGCAGAGCTTGTCATGCTGTGTTTTCAGAGCCTGCAGAGCCCCCGCCTTGTGTGAAGGTTTCCGCCAGCAAAAGCCGTGAGGCCAGTGCTGTCACCTGGCACGTGCCATGTCCCTGTCACCGGGCAGCCTGTCTCACCTGGGCCTTCCCCCATGTGTGTCATTCTGGGCTCTTAACGGAACTGCTTCTGGGTTTTCCGTTGCCTTGGCTTTGGGTCTTGTGTTTCTGTGAGCTTTGCCACAGCACCATTTCCGCTCACGGGGATGTTGAGCCTGTGAGGGGTCTGCGGGTGAGGGCAGTCTCCGTGGCAGGTGGACCAGCGAGCGGTGAGGGCGAGTGTGCCCGCACTGCTGTCCTCCACGGAGCAGGGCTGACTGTGAGGACGTCGTCCGTGGGAATGAATCCCCTTCCCGTGGCCGCACAGCCTTCAGTAGGAAGTTCGTCTTTGTAATGTTATTTCTCACGGTTTTACGAAGACTTTTTTGAGGAGATCTAGCGTGTGCTCCCCCGGAAGGGCCCACGGCACTTGGCCGCCGTGGTGTTCATGGCTCTGCAGCCCAGCCCAGACCCTGGCCCACGAGATGCCTCTGAGCCGGACAGCTCTTCCTCCGGCACAGGATGGGGGACGGCGCAGAGCCCAGGAACAGGCAGGCTGGTGGCTCCTCGGTGCTGACAGCGGCGGTCGTTGTGGTGCACGAAGGGACTGTGAGCTGGGGCTCCTGAGCCAGCGGTCTCAGTGCTGCCATGGCCCTTGCTGGGGTGGCTCTGGTGGTGCTGTCCCCTGGCTGCAGGCAGGCTGCACGGCCCTTTACCTGTGCAGCTGGCTGAGTCACTTTGCAAATTCTTGGAAAAGTTGGGCTGTAATCCAAAGTGAACATTTCCCTGGGAATTTTAATCTGAATGATGTAGGAATGGTGTCCAAGGCCCCGGAGCAGCCGTAGGCACAAAGACCTACAGCCACATTCTGCAGGGTGCAGGCTGCCAGGCAGGGCCCGTACCCCTCTGGTTTGGGGTTGGTGTTCTTACAGCACCATGTGTCTCATTGTGCATGGACACCGGTGAGCCCCTGAACCGGTGTGGATCTGTGAGGGTCGGAGCTGGTACCGTTGCAGTCACCCTGCTCCCAGACCTGTGTCTGCCACTGCCCCACCCCTCCCCTGACGCAGCCCCGCTGTGCCCCACAGGAGGACACGCTCTCTCCACGGACCATGCCCAGTGACGACGTTTGGACCAAAGGCCTGCGTGCTGCAGAACCCCCAGACCATCATGTAAGTGTGCCTGCGGTGTGGGGCCTCAGATGGCTCCAAGTCACTTCAGCACAGTCCCCTTGGGCACTTTCCCCAGCCCCTCTGCTTTCAGGGTGCCTGGGTAGGGACCATGTAGCTCTGTTCTCCAATGGCTTTGGAGCGTAGAAGGTAGATGACCTGGGCACTCGGCCACTGCATCGCGGGGTGGGGACCGTGCCCAGCATGTGGGCCGGGGCCGGCCCTGCGTGGGTGAGTGGCATCCACGTGAGAGATGAGGGTGCTTCCTGTTTCTTGTTTTTGTTTCGGTACTGGGACTCGAACTCGTGATCTTGCACTTGCCAGGCAGGTGCTATGCCACTGAGCTACATCCCTGGCCTGCTTTCTGTTTCTGACAGCAAGAACAGGGGCTGACGCATCATCCTGTGCAAACACATGGGCTTTTCTTGATTGTCCCCCAAGCACAGGGACATTAGTTGGCCTCTTCTCAGTTGTTTGAAAGATGCTCTGCGCTCTTGGTTTTCATCTTGGTTTTGCAGCACTAGGGACCAAGCCCAGGGCCACAGCTCCCCAGGTGCATCTCTGCCAGCCGCTGCGCTGTGCACTCCTGCAGCATTGGGGGCACCCAGGAGAGGAACTGCGTAGAAGCCAGCATTGGCATCACTGTGTCACCTCTTAGGCCAGCGCTCTCTGCAGATCCAGGAGGATGACCACATCATTTATCCCTTGTACACAGCGGTGTAGCAGTACTTGGCTTTTATGGGGGGAATCCACTAAGATCATCTGATGTTCTTGCTTCTGTTTGCAGACTTGGAGTTCTCTCCCCACCTCCCATTTCACACCCGCCAGTGCCCTCACTGCCCCCCTTCAGGGAGATCTGCATCAGCCGGGTCCCCTGCCCATGGGGCAGGTCACGTGGCAGCGGCTCACATGCAGCCCTTGGCAGGCACTAGTGTGACTGATCACCAGATAATGGCTATGGGCGGCCAGGTTGGGACAGTGGATGAGCCTGCCCTGCACACTGACGTGCAGCATGGCGCGGCATGCAGTGACGCCTCCCACAGGCGTCCTGCACCCAGGGGGTGGCCCTTTAGGACTGGACTGACTGGCGTTAGTGCTTTGAACAGAACCTTCCAGCACCTGTGGGTGCAGGCACTGTGACATGCAGGGACTGCTGCCCATGAGGCGAGCGGGGGGATGAGTCTGAACCCTGGTCCTGCTCCCCCATTCATATGCCCAAGCCCTTCCCTCTGCATGGGCTCCACTGTCCCCATAGCCTTGTAGTCCACCTGTCCCTGACCCAGAGCCTCTATTGCTCCGCCACCTCCTGGTGACCCCGCTGCCTCCTCACTGCCCTGCCACCCCTGCAGCTCACTCGCTTGCAGTGGAAGGGGCCTCTCCAGCCTCCAGCCCTCATCACCCTCAGCTCCTGCGGCCAGGTACAGGGTCGCTGCCAGGCGTGAGTCTCTGGCTCCCTGGTGCACTCAGGGCTGGGTGCTCCCCGTGCCAGGGCACAGCTTGGCTTCCAAGCCGTTCCTGCAGCCTGGCAGTCCAGCATCTTCTCAGCCAAGTGGCCTTCTCCACCCCTCCCACTGCAGTGTGTACCCTGGGAGACAGAACTCTGATCAAGCCCTGTCCACTGCCCCGTGACTGGATGGGGTCGTGTATGGCGCTAAGCCCACATTTACCCTGATACCCAAAGGAAGACGGGTGGAGGGGTAGACCGTAAGGAATTTGACTCCCTGGTTAGTCACGATTTCACCGCGAGTGTGCGTTTCTGCTGGCTGGGGTGTGTGTCACCATCACCTGTCAGGTCACATGGCCCCTGGGCTCCCTCGAAGCCATCCAGGTGGGCTGGGGCCCTGCTGCACCATACCCACTGCCATGTGTGTGCCTCCAACCACCACCAGCCACCCCCCCCTGCAGGTGACCAGCAGGAAGTTGAGGAACTGGTTTGTGGTCACGTTAGGGAGGGAGGGATTGGGACAATGCCAACTGGGTCTGCAGAGCCCCAGGGCTGGCAGAGTCCCTTCCTGGGCAGCCAGGTGGGGCGGGCTGTGTGCTGCTGGCCACCCACACTACCTCCTGGAGGCCATGGCCCAGGAGGTTTCAAGGAGTGCACACTTTTCACCTGACACCCTTTCACCTGGGTGGCCTGAGCCCCTCCCATGGGTGGGCCTGCCGGTTCCAGTTCCACCGGCCCAGCGGGGGTGGAGGACAAGGTGGCAGGTAGCTGGAGTGGGGCGCTCTGCTCTCAAAATTATCCTGGTATTTCTCTCTTTCTTTTTGTCTTACTTAAGTAGGCAGTTGGGCAGAAGGGTCACATGCACAGTAAGAAAACTGTATTTCGATTTTCATAAATTAAGGAAGCTGTTTTGATTCAGCTTCTGTAAGACCTTTGACGAGTCTGATCAGTGTGACTTGCTTTTAGTCCATAGGGTGCAGACGTTGGGTTATGGTATAAATGCAGGGCTGGGTGCGTGCTGGCGGGGCAGGGCAGCGTGAGCATCTGTCCTCCTTAGCGGAGCGGCCTGGGATGCTGCGGACGCGGCCGTCTCCTCAGAGGTGGAGGCTGCCTCGGGAACTGCATGAGTGACCGGGCAGGAGGGAGGCAGAAAGGATGCCATGGGCGGCCCCTCAGCTCCCAGGAGCGCCTGGAGAGGGTGAGTGTTTTGTCCACGTCTGGGTGGCATCTCAGGGACAGGACAGGGCAAGCACTTGCTACTGCCCTCAGCCGTTCACATCGTCTTCCAGCTCCCAGTGGGGTGTCACTCACGCTCCTGGAGAAGCCGCTGCTGGCGAGGGGTGACTGCCGCAGGCCTCTTGATTGGGTGCTTGGGCTGGAAAGGGCCCTCTTTCTGCTGCCAGCACTGTAGTCTCAAACATGCTGGGGGCCAGAGCTATGTGCAGTGAGGCCTTGGCCAGCCTGGTCGTGTCACCTGCCACAGCTGCACGGGACAGGCACGGGCACTGCAGATGTTCCTGGGCCTCCCAAGTAACAGGGATCACAGCTGGCTGGGCCCTGGCCTTGGGCAAAACACCCCTGCCCCTTGCTGGTGTCCACACACAGCTGCTCCTGAGTCTGAGGGGCCTGAACAGGCGCAGTGCTGGTGACCTCCGTGGGCCACTGAGACACACAGACAGCACTTGGAGGATTGCTGCTCCCTTTTGTTTATTCATTTATTTGTTTATTATTATTTTATTTTTGGTACTGGGGATCAAACTCATGACCTCACGCTTGCCAGGCAGGCACTGTGCCGCTGAGCTGTATCCCCAGCTGCTGCTCCTTTTTAAACCAGTGATTTCTACTGGAAAAATCAAGGCTCACCTAAGTTCCCATGCTGGCTCTGCAAGGTGGGGTTGTGTGTCCTCAGGGTCCTGGGCCTGGCAGCCTCTACGTGGACCTGGGCTGCTGGGCTCCTCTTCCTGGGCTCCACACAGTCCTTGCTCCAGAGGGGCCCAGATAGTGTGGGATCTAAACCCTGGTGTGTGCAGACCTGGAGGTGAGCAGTGGGCGCAGCGGTTGGCGGGCACAGGCGGGGCCCATGGATGGAGCGGCTGGGGTTCCCCGAGTCTGTTGGCACAGCAGGTGGGGCTCCCCAGTACCAGGCTGCAGGCTGGCTGCTCTCATTGAGGATTTCCTCCTTTTCCAAGTCGGAGCCTTTTCCTCTAGGGAAGGGAGGCTGCTGGTGCCAACTGTCCTCCCCCCTTCAGGCACATTCAGGACCCTGCGAGCCAGCGGTTGACATGGAACAAGTCCCCAAAGAGTGTGCTTGTCATCAAGAAGATTCGAGACGCCAGCCTGCTGCAGCCCTTCAAGGAGCTCTGTGTGTACCTCATGGAGGTGAGTCAGGCACAGGTGGGGCTGCCTGCGAGGTGGGGTCCCCAGCGCGTGGAGCAGGGCGCAGGATCTCTGATGGAACGCCACACACAGGGCACCTTGTGAAGACAGAATGCTGTGGGCCCACGGTTCTGGGCACTCGGAGGTCCAGGAGTGGCTGGGGCTGGCGAGGGCCTTACTGTGTCTCCTTAGGACAGAGGGCTGCGGTGACGGGCAGGCACAGGGAAGGGAGCCTGAGGAGCATACGCCAGTATAGTGAGCCCACTCCCTAGGTGGCAGTCCTGGCACGAGCCTCGTGGCCTCAGCATCTCCTAGACGCCCCCTCTCGGTACTGTTGGAAGGTCGTAGTAAAGTCAGCTTTGTGCTGCTGGGTCAAACCTGGCACCCACAACCGAAAGGAAGAGGGGTTTCCTTCAGCGCACTGTTTCCAGGGCTGCAGTCCTAGTCTGCTGCTCCACGGCGGGAACAGCGCGGTAGAGCGTGGGACAGGATGGCTCCTCGCCCCATGGCAGCCAGGAAGCAGTGTGCGCGGGCGGAAGACATCTGCCAAGCGCACACAACAGCGGCCCCCAGTCCAGCATTTCCTGAAAATTCCTCCTCTGAGTGCACCAGGCAGGGGACGTTTCGGGTAGGTTTAAGAGGAGTGTGGGCTGTCAGGTGCAGGAGCGCGGCTCCCTAGACTAAGAACGTCTTGCCGGAAAGGGGCTGGTTTGGGCACCTGCTTCTGGAGGTGCATCTGCTGACGGCTTGTTCCTGCCACAGTCCCTTGCTGGCAGGGCACCATGGCAAGAGACAGCACGTGCATCTTCCGGTCTCTCTTCATAAAGCCACCAGGACACAACCGTGGGCTCCTCCCTGCCAACCTGTTCTAACCCTGATGCTCCCAGAGGCCAGCCTCTTTGATCCTCAGGCAGCGGATTGCATTGCAGCATGCAAGCCTTGGGGACCCGCTCAAGGCCTCAGGGCGCCGGCAGCCGTCCTCACTGCCCTCTGCTTGCAGGAGAATGGCATGATCGTGTACGTGGAGAAGAAGGTGCTGGAGGACCCCGCCATCGCGAGCGATGACAACTTTGGACCTGTGAAGAAGAAGTTCTGCACGTTCCGGGAAGGTGAGCCCCTCGATGCCCCAGGCTTGGTGCCCGGTGGAAGCTCTGGCTCCTCTGACGCGCTGTTGGTTTCCCGTGTAGATTACGACGACATTTCCAACCAGATCGACTTCATCATCTGCCTGGGTGGGGACGGGACCCTGCTGTATGCCTCCTCGTTGTTCCAGGTGAGGCATACCCGTTCTGGGCATACAGGCCTACTTCTTTCCTATTCCATTCTCAAGGCTTCTCCTCTCAGGGAGACTCCCTGGCCCCAGGGCTCACAGTAGCCACTACCCTCTGGTCCTGGGATGCCTCCACACCCGGGACCCCCACTTCTGGGGCCCCCTCGCCCAGAACATCATCCCCACATCAGGGCACCCTGCACCTCTGGGCCCACTTGTCCCCCACATGGTCCCTGGGTGCACATAGCCCCCACAGCCAAGTCTGCAGGACAGGGTCCACCCCAGGGTCTGCTGCTGTGGACGTCACGGGGCTTCCGTGTGGCCGTGCGGACCCCAGCTGACCATCCCCACCCGCAGGGCAGCGTGCCTCCTGTCATGGCCTTCCACCTGGGCTCCCTGGGCTTCCTGACCCCATTCACCTTCGAGAGCTTCCAGTCGCAGCTGACCCAGGTGATTGAAGGTGCGTTGGGGTTCAGAGCCCGTGGCACCAGCATGGACCTGCCCTCAGCTTGCTCTGCTTAGCATTTGTAGCCATTTTGTTAATGATGTGTATGTAGAGCAGCACTTTCCAAGTTTCAGGATTGAGGGATTTCTGCCACCTGTGGTGGCCTGTCATCCCAGCACTCGGGAGGCTGAGGCAGGAGGATCACGAGTTCAAGGCCAGCCTGGGCTATAGAGTGAGTTCAAGGCCAGGTTGAGCTAGATAATGAGACCCTGTCTCAAAAGAAAAAAAATCAAAAAGATTAAGGAGTTTCTAAAATTCTGATTGCTTGACACCACCTCACCAACAAGAGGATTGGGGCTGGAGCAGCCCTGGGGTGCAGCAGAGGCGGCCTAGTTATCGTCACTGTGCTTGGGAGCAGCATGGGGAGTCTCAGTCCCCACGGCCCGCACCCCATGACTCCCTCTGGCCCACAGGGAACGCTGCTGTCGTGCTCCGGAGCCGGCTGAAGGTCAGGGTGGTGAAGGAGCCCCGCGGCAAGAAGTTGGCCGAGCACAATGGGCTCAGCGAGAACGGGCTGCCCGGCCCCCAACTCGAGGGCGGGAAGCAGGCCATGCAGTACCAGGTCTGTGCGGCCCTGGGTGCCCACCTGTGCCCACCCCAGGGCCTTCCCCACCACCTCCCTCTGAGCACTGTCCCCTCTAGGTCCTGAATGAGGTGGTGATCGACAGGGGCCCCTCCTCGTACCTGTCCAACGTGGATGTCTACCTGGATGGACACCTCATCACCACCGTGCAGGGTGACGGTAAGGCTGGTGCGGCCCTGGGTCTGGCATGCCGAGAGTGACGCCTGACGCCTGCCTCTGTCCCTGTCAGGAGTGATCGTCTCCACCCCAACGGGCAGCACAGCATATGCGGCTGCGGCCGGGGCCTCCATGATCCACCCCAACGTGCCAGCCATCATGATCACACCCATCTGCCCCCACTCGCTGTCCTTCCGGCCCATCGTGGTCCCCGCAGGGGTGGAGCTGAAGGTCAGAGCTGGCCCCTCTCCTTTTCCACTGCATTACCAGGCACCTGCCACGGGCTGACCCACAGCCCCAGGCTCCATGACACCCTGGGAGCCAGCCCCGCTACATGGTCAGTCAGGGCGCCACACATCTGCCCCTGGTCACCACTGCCAGGTGGGGATGCCGTGGGGTCCAGGTGAGGAGAAACCCCTGCCCGGGCATCTCTAGCCTGAGCTCCCAGTGCCCTGGCGTGGGCTGTCGTGGACAGGGCCACTTCACTGCTTGGCGCGTGGCACTCTTTCCCAAGTGCCCTCCCTGCCTGGGACCCACCTTTGTCCCCACTTGGCCCTTCAGATCATGCTGTCACCAGAAGCCAGGAACACTGCATGGGTGTCCTTGGATGGACGGAAGCGGCAGGAGATACGCCACGGAGACAGGTGTGAGCAGTGGGCTGGCACCAGCTGACAGTGCTGTGCGTGCCAGGTGGTGCATGGGGTGGCAGAAGTCTCCAGGGCCTTGGGTGACAGGGCCAAGGTCCTTAGCAGCCCCACCTCCTGGCCCTCATGCCCCCTGCGGCCGGCTGTGCTGGCCCCAGCACAGATGGCCTTTACGGGGCCTGGGTGGCAGCAGTGTGGGTCGCGGCTCTGACCGGCTCGCCCCGGCCCTGCTGCGATCAGGCAGAGCGGGGTGCGGGGAGGGCTCCTGCTGGGCGGCGCGGGTGCAGCAGCTCCGACTCCTCCCGCAGCATTACCATCACCACCTCCTGCTACCCGCTCCCCTCCATCTGTGTCCGCAACCCTGTGAGCGACTGGTTCGAGAGCCTGGCGCAGTGTCTGCACTGGAACGTGCGCAAGAAGCAAGCCCACTTCGAGGACGAGGAGGCGGCGGCGGAGGACGAGGAGGAGGGCTAGGCGTGCCGGGAGCTCCGCGCTGGCCTCCGTCCCTGCCACGCTGCAGTGGGCCAAAGCCTGGGTCCACCTTTTGCGACCAGATCAGCTTTTTAACATTTTTAAATCTGACTTTTTACATTTCTGATGAAGCAAAGTGAATGTGGGCAGGCAGCCCTGGCCGCCGCCAGAGTAGGGCCCTTGTAATTGCAGGCCAGGGCTTTCCACAGTCAGTCTGTCAGAGTCCGGGCAGCCAGGATAAATTGATCTGTCCCTTGATGTCAAAATAAAAGTCTCAGCCAAAAACCCTCCTTTAGCGCCAGTGCTTTTCCCCCTGGGCCTATGACCTCTCCTCTCAACTCTTGGGGGCTCCGTGGCTTTGCTGGACTGGCAGGGCCAGCGGACCCCACATTCCTTCCACTGGGCGGTGGCGGCGGCAGCTCCTGGGAGATGTTTTAAATCCTGTGCATACTTTTTAGGGGTTCTTTTACACTTTCTGAAGTGCTTATGTGCATATTTTCTTGTATACACTTTGTGAAGCTGCAGCAGGAGGGACTGTCCCATGTCCCTGTTTACATTGTGTCCAGGAGGCAGCTGCTCCGGGGCGGGGACCCTGCGGCAGACGTGCCGAGCTGGTGACAGCAGGATGGGGCCGCCCTCTCCGGCCGCCCCCCGCTGCAGGAGCCTGGTGCTGGTGGGGCCCCCAGCCTGCCCTGATGTGCCCACGCGGGCTGAGCCTGAGCACTTTCCTCCCCACGGGTCCTTGCCGGTGCAATCCCAGCCACTTGGGAGGCTGAGGCAGGAGGAGCACAAGTTCAAGGCTTGCCCGTGTACCTCAGTGAGACCCTGTCTCAAAATGAAAAAAGGGCTGGGGATGTGGCTTGGCAGTGACCACTTGCCTAGCACTCGAGAGGCCCTGGGTCCCATCTGCAGCCCCGCACGTCCCGACTCCCAGCGCGGCACCAGGACCCAGCGGTCGGGCTGTCCTCGGGGGCTCGTGCCCAGCGTCTGTCCTTGCCTGCCTGTGTTCCCAAGCAGGGCGCAGCCCCCTGTGTGGAACTGGGTCGCCAGTGTAGACAGAGTGCAGGTGATGCTCAAGCTGTCCTCCTCAGCTCCTCCTGGGCTGCATGAGAACACTTGGGCTTTTGAAGTAAATTCTTAATGTTTCATATTGTTAATATCCTGGAAATTTGTTAATTGTTGCTGAAAGCCTTATTACTATTTTCAGATCCTTTCAATAAACAGACTTGTAAAAAAAGAGTTGAGTTGAAGATCAGCTTTCTCCTGGCCTTCGGAAATGGTCCAGGGACCTGGGCAGCAGAGGCGCTGTCCCCACCAGCTCACACCATTGGCCCCTCCCCGAGGGGCTGCCCAGCCTCACCGGGGTCCGGTGTACCCCACAGAGGGACCCTGCATGGGGGCCAGATGTGAACACGATGTGGGCTGCAGCCACTTGGCCCCAGCAGAGCAGCCCTCTAGGGCCATGGCATCCCCGCCCATCCCCAGGAAAAGGCGCTGAGACCTCCGGGGCTGTGTCCAGAGTCCTGGGGTCAGATGGGCATAGCCCAGGCTTATCCCACTGGCTCAGGCCACAGCTGTGGGGACAGCAGCCACCTCCTGCCACACACTGGGGAGCTGTCAATACCGTGTGTGTGTGCAAGCTAGGGACACCAGGATGACTCCTGGGGGACAGCCCTTGCCACCACAGCCCACCAGGCCCCAGCACCACCTGTTCCTCCACCTGCCCTCAGCCCAGCTGGGCACTGGCACCTGTCACCCTCCTGGCCCTCAGTGGCCACATGTGGGAAGCAAGGTGTTGATGGCCCTGGCCCTAGGTCGGTGCCACCAGGACCTGGGCTGCTGCCATGTGGGACAGCTGGTGGCCTGGTCACACATGGCCCTGGGCTTCCTGTGTGTGGGAAGCAGCATCTCACCCCAGACCTGGCCCCATGTGGACCCTGGTACACAGGCCACTCTGCTCTGCTCCTGCCTGGGGCCTGCATCCCTTAGAGGCCAGGACTCACAGCCAGCTGGCCAGAGGTGTAGGCCAGAGGTGACTGCCAGGTCAGGTGCCCGCACCAGGGACCAGTCCTCAGTGAAAGCTGTTGGTGTCACACCCTCAACCTCCTGATCTCGGGGACACAGATGCAGCCAGAGGCCCCGCAGCTCACAGTAAGCAACAACCTGGGAAAGCTCTGGCCCCAAGCGCCAGCAGCCGGGGCCCCTGCCCTGCCCCAGCCTGGCCGACCCTTCTCAGGCCAGGCAGAGGCTCTGCTGGTTACACAGCCCTGGGCACAGGCCCAGGGTGCAATGTGGGGGTGGTAGAGGGGCTGAGGCCTGCGATGTGGGGCCTGGCAGTCCCTGGCCAGTCACCCAGGGGACAAGTCCAACCACTTCCGCCATATTCTGTCCCAGAAAGACAAAGACCCAGGCCAGAGCTCAGGCAGCTTCAGAGATGAGATGTCCCTTTGGTAAACTGAGGCTACCCTGGGGGAGCCCATCTGGGACTGCGCATGGGAGGCTCCACCACCAGGACAGTAGACCCAGAGAGGGCAGTGTGTGCCCTCCAGAGTGAGGTCTGTGGGACAGCCAGAGGGAACCTGCAGCAGGAGGATACAGGTCATAGTGACGTGTCCCCAGCCTCCCCGGCTACCAACTCCATATCCCACCGAAGTCCTGGGAACCAGAATCCAGTGCCCATCTATCCACGCAGGGTCACCAGGAGAGGTGACAATGGATAGAGACAGGGACACAGACAGACCAAGACATGGAGAAACACATGCGGAGATACCCAGATAAGAGGCAGAGACAGACGCAGGGACAGGAACGTGCAGAAAGATACACAGGCCACTTCTGCTGCTCTTTTTGAACCCAGGACCTTCCCATTGTTACATCCCTGACCCTGTGTATTTTTTTCGAGACAGGGTCTTGCTAAGTCCCTAAATTGTCCAGGCTGATCTCAAGCTTGAGATGCTCCTGCCTCAGCCTCCCACAGTGCTAGGATCATAGTAGTGTGCCACTGCGCCGGCTGACAGACATTTCCAGGCCTTGGATCAGCTTTAAAGGTGTCCTCTAAGCTCCGTGTTGAAGCTCAGTCCCTGCTGCGAGTACCCAGAGGCGGAACTAATCGGACTATGGGCTCAGCGGGAGCCTGGGGTGATGAGGCTGAGAGAAGGTCATGGGGTAGGCGGGGCGGCAGGTCGAGTCCAGCAGATTTGAGCAGGGGTGGAAGCAGAGGCCACACATGCCCCTCTTGCCACACAGCGCCAGAGGAGGCCCCCGACCTTGGGTGGTTCCTGCACCAGGATAGACCTCTCCCATAACTGCGTTATCATCGGGGACAGGAAGTGGACGCAGACCCAGCACTGGGGAGGGCGGGGCCCTGCCCCGCCACCGGGGGCTGCCTTGGCCTCAGCTAACTCAGGCAGGAGAAGGAAGTGGGGGTAGTGGCCAGGGCTGCCCTCTGCCTGGACATCCGCGATGGAGGAGGAGTGTCCAGTCGCTCCGGCCAGTGAGCCACAGCTGCCCCTTGGGTATCCCCAGGCCGGGGCAGGGACTCTCGGGAAGATGCCACAGCTGGTACCCAGGGACAGTGAGGGGACAGCCATCTGGGGAAGGGGCACTGCAGTGGCCACACGGGGCCAGCAGCACGGACCTGCCTTGGCGCCCTCCCTGGTGTGAGGTTTGTCCCTCGGGAGTGCCACGTGCAGAGGCCCTTTGTGTAGGACGGTGGGGCGAGGTGGCTCTGGCCCCCGAGCTCGGAGTGCAGGACATGACAACGTGACCGACCATCAGTGGGGACTGGCCTGGGGGCTGTGAGGCTGCAGGTGGGTGGCATCCCCTCCCCAAGCACTGGACCAGGACAGACCCCTTCCAAGGGGTTCCAGGCGCTCCCGTCCTCACCGTCCCTCTGGGAAAGGCAGCTGTAGGGCCCTAGGGACAGAAGAACCTGAAGTGGAAGAGCCCGGGTGTGGGGATGTGGGTTTTTGGGCTGCACAGTGGGGATGGACAGGGTTGTGGCAGCCCCTCCCTGGGGCCCCCACGGCTGGACGCGGCCATGCAGTTTCCATGGCTCCCAATCCTGCTGCTCGGTGGTCCAGGCCCCGTCGGGGAGAGCGAGGCACTGGATCTGGCTGGGCCCTTCCAGCTCTGTTCCCTCTGCTCTGTCTTCCAGTTTCTAACAGTGCTTTTCCTTCCAGGTTCCTTTATTTATTTATTTTTTTTGGACAGAGGTTCTCACTATGCAATTCAGGCTGGCCTCGAACTCACGGCAATCCTCCTGTCTCAGCCTCCCAATTGCTGGCATCACAGGTGTGTGCCACCATGCCCGGCCCTCCAGGCTCCTTTTAGGGAACTCTCACAGGCCTTGACCATCATGTGAGCACCAGCTCCTCCCTGGCTCCAGCACCCGGCCCAGCCGCAGCAGAGCGTCCAAGGCTGTTCCCACTCCACCAGGGAGCTGCCATGTTGCCAAATGCATGCCGAAGTACTACACTCCTTAGCGGGGTTTGACCACAGTCCAGCAGAGAGCAGCTGGACTGCAGACCCTCCAAATCCCTGAGACCGAGGATTGAAATCAGATGGGGAGCAGTGAAGAGACCAACAGGGCGACTGCATCCCTCAGTGGCTCCACCTAGCTTTACTCCTCTTCCTTCTGTTTTTCTGGTACTGGGATTGAACCCAGGGCCTTCGTACTGCACTACATCCCCAGCCTTATATACTTTTTAATTTAACACAGCATCTTCCTAACTTGCCAAGGCTGACCTGAACTTGCAATCCTCCTGCCTCAGGCTCCCTGAGTGCTGTTGTTATAGGCATCCTCCGCTGCTCTGGCTCCCTGTGCTGCCTTCACTCACGTCCCTGCGACCTTGCTTATCTTTCTGAGCGGATCCCAGAAACTGGCTGTGGACCATAAAATTGACCCCAAACTGGCAGGTAAGAGAAGACCATAGGCCTGGTGGTACACGCCTGTAATCTCAGCACTCAGGAAGCTGAGGCAGGAGGATTGTCCAAGTTTGAGGCCAGCCTGGGCTACATAGTGAGTTTAAGGCCAGGCTGAACTACATAGTGAGACCCTGTCTCAAAGACAAAACAAAACCGACTGTATATTTATATATACCAACTACATAGTGTTTATATAGTCTTGTCTCTGCCAGTCACTGCCAGGACAGCAGTGAAATGCTGACCTGGTCCTCTTATAAATACTCCCCCACCTCTCAAAGGTGGGAAGGGGGAACTGGGCATTACAGCCTCTGTCCCTCACCAGCTGCCAGCCTCCTCCATCACGCCCCCTTCTCCCTAGTCTCATCTCCGGGTAGGCTCTCCCAAGGAGGGGCTAAGCTTCCGAACCTGAGTTCTGTAATAAAAGTTCACAGAATCCACACAAAATGCTCGCTAAGTCCCCAAGTCTGTTCTCCCAATTTGTGATCCTCCTGCCTCAGCCTTCCAAGTAGCTGGGATTACAGGTGTGTGCCACTGTGCTCAGCTCATCTCAACATATATTCTTTTGTTACAGAAACCTGATATCAAACCACATGGAAGATTCTTCGCACCTGAGGAGTTAGATGGCAACTTTTATTTTTTTTTTATTTTTTATTTTTTTTGTGGGTACTGGGGGTCAACCTCAGGACCTCGTGCGCCAGCAGGCGCCCGTGCCGCTGAGCGATATCACCGGCCCCTTTTTTGTATGTGGGTTCCGGGAGTCGAACTCGGGCCCTCGCGTTTGCCGGGCAGGCGCCTTACGCCGCTGAGCCATCTCACCAGCTGTAGCTTTCTAATTATGGGAACAGGCTGTGTTTCTCAGTCTTATCCTTGAGCAATGTTAGAAATATACTACTATTAGAAATACAAGTTTTGGGCCGGTGAGATGGCTCAGCAGCATAAGCGCCTGCCCGGCAAGCGCGAGGACCCGAGTTCGACTCCCGGAACCCACATACGAAAAAGGGGCCGGTGATATCGCTCAGTGGCACGGGCACCTGCTGGCATGTGAGATCCTGAGGTCGACCCCTGGTACCCACAAAAAAAAAAGAAATACAAGTTTTTTCACTCCAAAATTTGACTTCTTGGGCCAAAGGAAGAAGTTTAAACGCCAGCAAATTCAGATACACAGAGAGCAGCTGGCACAGTGTCCCTCGTGGGCAAAGGGCTTAGCCCCCCCAGCCACAGCAGTGGGGCGCTCTCCCAGCGTTCAGAGCCCAGGGCTACGCAGGCTCCGCCCCTCCCGGGCCATGGGGCCAGGAACTCTGGATTGGAGGTGCCGAGGCCCCCAGACATCATGAAACTCCTAATAGTCACCGGCACCACCCCTGTGAGAGCCACTCACCCGGGGAGCTGCCGGAAACGTGCTTTGGAAATCACTCAGCCGCACGCTGCTCACTGCGTGGCCAGGCCTGGCGGAATCCTGGGTCCTGGGCCTCCATTCAGAGTGCAGCACGGAGATCTGGGCCGGGAGGAGATGGAGCAGTGCGGCACAGGAGCCCGCCAGCGGAAGACAAGGGTCCTCCCCCAGGTTCCGTCAGGCCCAGGTCACAGGTGCTCAGCTTACATAAGTCTGGGGTCCCTGATTCTGCAGCCATCATCTTTGCTGCGCAGCCTGATGTCAAGATTGTCACTGAGGAAAGGTCAGGTGGCTTTTTTCTTTTCAGCAGTGGGGACTGAACCCACAGCCTTCGCACTGATCTCCATCTTCAGCCCAGTTTTAAATCTTTTTGGAGACAATATCAGTCCCTAAATTGCCCAGGCTGGGCACGAACTTGCCATCCTCCTACCTCAGCCTCCCAGAGTGTTGGGGTTACAGGTGTGCACCCTGTTTGGCTTGGAGGCTTTTCCAGGAAGACAGTTTAAGGAATTTACATCTGGGTGTTGCCAAGATTTACCAAGTCATCTGGATACTGAATTTAGGCAACAAATAGCAGTCTTAGGTTCTGAGGTTCCTATTTAAGTAAACATTTCACTTCTGCTGCTCTTTTTTTCTATTTTTAGGCCGAAGCCCTTGACCAGCTTTCAGGGACGCTTGCTCCCCTCCTCTTCCACGCTTGGCTGCCAGGGGACAAAGCCACCACAGGCACCGAGGGGAGGTACCATAGTGCGGCACCCGCTGCCCATCTGCCCCACCCCCGCCCCTTCTCCTCCCCCCTGATCACCCCCCCCCGCGCCTCCTCTCCTGCCCCCTCCTCTCCTCCCCACCCGCCCACTTTGCCACCTCCCCCACCTCCCCACCTGTGGGCTTTCAAGGGAATCCCAGGGAAGAAGCCGCCTAATTACTGTCTTCTGGGCAAGATCTGAAGTTTTATTAACTTTAAACAGGGTAGGAGTCATCTTTAAAAAGTGCCTTCTGGGCCAGTGAGATAGCTCAACGGCATAAGTGCCTGCCTGGCAAGCGCGAGGTCCTGAGTTCGATTCCCGGTACTCACATACGAAAAAAGGGCCAGTGACATTGCTCAGCGGCACGGGCATCTGCTGGCGCGAGGTCCTGAGTTCGACCCCTGGTACCCACAGAAAAAAATAAATAAATAAATAAAAAGTGCCTTCCGCCGGGCATGGTGGTGCACGCCTGTCCAGCACTCGGAAGGCTGAAGCAGGAGGATCTCCACAGTTCGAGGCCAGCCTACACAGTGAGACCGTGTCTCAGAAAAAAAACCCAAAAAGGCCCAGGGATATAGCTCAGCGGCACAGCGCGTGCCTGGCAAGCGCAAGGTCCTGGGTTCCATTCTTGATACCAAAAAAAAAAAAAAAAAAAAAAAAATCTAAGCCAAAGCGCAGAACCGAAGGCCGCCCCAGCGCTCCCAGCAGCGCCCCCGCGTGGCCACTGGTGCGTCCGGACGTCTAGGCGGAGCCAGGGCCCCACGTGCCCAGGAGGCGGCCCGACCCAGGGGCGGAACTTCCGCGGCGCAGCCAATCAACGGCCCCGAGTCTGGGGCGTGGCGGCCCCGCCCCGCGGCGGTCCCGCTGCGCAGGCGCACTCCGCAGGTCCGCTGCGCGGTCGCTGCCTGGCGCCTGAGGTCCTGGTCGGCGCTGTCGGGTTTCTGGGCCTCGAAAGCCGAGTTCGGCCCTGCTTTAGAGGCCGGGGCCCTGCGGCCCGACCCCGCCCGGCGAACCCGCACCGCCGCCTGTGCGTCGCCTCCGGCCCCCGCGCGGAGCCCGCCTGAGAGCGCGCCTGCGCCGGCCCGACGGCCGGGGGCGCGGCGGCCGCTGGCCGGCCTGGCTTCCCTGGTCCGTGCCCCTCGCCCAGGCCTCGGTGTGCCCTTCGCGGCCCCGTGGCCACTGCCCGGCCTGGCGCCCCTCGCCCAGCCCCGGTGTCCCCTGGCCCCGGTGTCCCCTGCCCGGCCCGGGCCCTCCGCCCCCCGAGAGGGGTCCGTGTCCGCGGAAGAGGCCGAGTCGACACGAAGGAACCGGCTGCCGCGCCCCGTGAGGACCCCTCGGGGCGGGGACGAAGGTAGGGCGGGGACGCGGGCCCCGGGGCGAGTTCCCGGCCCTGGTGCCTCGCCGCCAGAGCCTAGAAAAACTCAGATTTAGACCGAGGCCGACTGCCGGCGCGGGCAGGCGCTGAGCTGGGCAGGCGACCCCCGGCCTGGCGCAGGGCCGGGACTTCCTTCTAGTAAGCAGGTGATTTTTCTATTTTTTAACCCGGGGCTCTCTCACTGCGCCGCCTCCCGAACTTTTTCTGTTGTTTTTTGTTCTTTTGAGACGGTCTCACTGAGTCAGGCTGGGCAGGAATTTCCAATTCTCCTGCCTCAGCCTCTCCAGACTGGTGGGATTACTGGCGTGCATCACATGCCCGGCTTGATTTTTTTTTTTTTTTTTAATACGCGGGTACCGGGAGTCGAACTCAGGACCTAGCGCTTGCCAGGCAGGCGCTAATGCCGCTGAGCCGTATCACTGGCCCCTGCTTGATTTTTCTGTGAGGGTTGTTCATGAGGCGTTACAGTAGACAGGCAGTTTCCCCACAATACTCAGGATCCCATTCCTTTTTGTGTGTGTGAGGCAGGATCTCACTATGCAGCTCAGGCTGGCCGAACTCACTATGTAGCCCAGGGAGGGATCCTCCTGCCTCAGCTTCCTGAGTGCTGGGATTACAGGCTTGTGCCACCACATCAGGTGAGGCTCCCGTCCTTGAATACACCATGCGCTGCCGCAAAAGAAGAAAACAAAAAGCCAGACACTGCTGTGGAGAGGTCGCCACCCAACCCACCCCTTGTTAGTTATTTAACCTGGGTCCGCACCCAGCTACGCCCCATCCCTTTTTATTTTTTGAGGCAGGGTCTCGCTAAATTGCCCATGCTGGTATCCAATTTGTGATCCTCTCATCTCTGCCCCTCCAGCAACTGAGATTGCAGGCTGAGCTAATGCCTGGTTCAGAGGCTTTTCCCAACAAACCGAGTTCAGTGTGCTTTACTAAAAATAAACTTTGTAAACGTTTTTAAAACATCAGGAGGCTGAGGCAGGAGGATTGCTGTGAGTTCTGTTGAAGGCCAGCCTGGGCTACATAAGTTCAAGGTCAGTCTTCCCTATACAGTGAGACTCTGTCTGAAACAAAACAAACCCCAAAATTTTTAAACAATGAAATATATTAAACAGCATGAAAAGAATGTTAAAAGGAGCCAGGCATGGTGGGAGGGTGAAGCTGCAGGATCACAAATTTGAGCTCAGCCTGGGAAATTTACCAATCTACCAAGACCGTGTCAAAAAAAAAAAAAAAAAAAAAAAAGGGTGTGGTGGCACACACCTATAATCCCAGCACGTGGGAGGCTGAGGCAGGAGAGGCACTGAGTTTGAGGCCAGCTTGAGCTACCTAATGGGTTCAAGGCCAGCCTGGACTACATAGCAAGAGCCTGTCTCAAGAAACAAAAACAAACAAAAAAAGGCTGGGGGTGTAGCCCAGTGCACAGGCTCTGGGTTCAGTCCACGGGGACGTGTCTGGGGTTGAGACTGTCACACCAACTTGAATCAACGCAGACTTCCTGCCCAGGAGTCTGGGAACATCTTCAGTTCTTTTTTTTTTTTTTTTTTTTTTTTTTAATGAGCTTGGATGTGAGCTTTATTTTGTTTACAGGAAGGTTGCCAAAGATTTTTTTTTATATAATTTTATTTTTTTATAATTTATTTATTTTTTAAAGACAACAAGTAAACATTCTCATGTATTAACAAACTCAAGAATTACAGAATGTACAAATACCTTTTGGAGAAAAACATTACTCAGTATAAGATTAAACCATGTAAAAGCTAAGTAAAAATAAAAGACTAAGGAATGGAATAGTCACAGTGAAATTGCATTTTCACACTAGGGAGACAATATGACATCTTCAGTTCTTTCTTCCGCAAAAAGTCCTACCCTGAGTCTCAGGAGGCTGGAATTCAGGGAAACTATACATTGGCTGGTTTGATAGATTTTTTTTTGCTTTTTTTTTTGAGACAGGGTCTCACCCTGTAGTTCATGCTGGTCCTAAACGCACTGTGTAGCCCAGGCTGGCTTGAACTCATGGCCATCCTCCTGCCTCAGCCTCCTGAGTGCTGGGATTACAGGCTGCGCCACCAGGACTGGCCTACATTGGATGGTTTGAAAGCAACACCTTTGCCTGAGGTCCCTGGCCTAGGAGTTCGTGGCCACGGCGGGTCAGTTGCAGGTGGTGCTGGTTTCCCCACATCTCTGCCCATCCTGGCACAGAGCCGGGTCTGTTCCCCTGCAGTCCAAGCCTTGGTTTTCAGAAAGGGTCGGGAGCAGCCGCTGTGCATGGCTGGGGGTGTGTGGTTTTCATCTGGATTGGACACTTGGTTGTTGCCCAGGAGAGCCACCCGGTTAGGCAGCCAGTTCTCCTCCCCAGCTCCGCGCCTGTGACCTGTGACTGCGCCTGCTTCTGCTTCCTGGAGAGCAGATGAGGTTGGCCACTGTTTTTTGTGCGCCCCCATTCTGGGGATTGAACCCAGGACCTTGCAAACGCTAGGCATTCCTCTACTCCTGAGCCACATCCCCAGCCCTTTTATTTTTTATTTTTCATTTTGAGACAGGGTCTTGCTAAGTTACCCGGGATGGCCTTGAGCTTGTGATCCTCCTGCCTCAGCCTCCCTGGTGGTGGGCATTTCAGGTGTGTGTGTGTCACTGTGCCTGGCTTCTGCAGGTTACAAGCAGTTTGTTGTTGCCATATCGCTTCCGGCCCTCTGCATCTTGCAGGATGAGAACTGCTTCCCCCTGGAGGAGCAGGTGTCTCATGGGCTGAGGAAAGAGCCAGCGTTGGGCCCCTGGGCGGACCGTGTGAGCTGGACACTGATGCTGGCTGGGCTAGGTCTTGTGCTCCACCCGCTCACACTCAACGCACGGCTCCCCGTCCTCCATGGGATGGAAGGGTCGCCTTTCTCTCCTTGGCCTCCCTGTTGAGCCGCCGTGGGTCAGCAGCTTGGGGCTTGCTGGGCAATGTTCATTTTTGCCACCATGCAATATTCTGCCATTTGCCTTAACCTGGGCCAGTGCAGGAAGGCGCGGGAAGTCTCTCTCTGGGGTCTGGCCCTTCATTTTGGGCCAAAGTTGGAAATCCTGTGCTATGACCTCTGACCCTAGAACACCTCACCTTGGGTGTGGACTCTACCCAGAGCCTCACTCATAATCAGAGTAAAGGACATAGCCGGGTGTGGTGCTGCATGCTTATAATCCCAGCTACACGGGAGGCTGAGGCAGGAGGATCAAAGCCAGCCTTGGCAGTTTAACAAGACTCTCTCAAAATAAAATTATTTTTTTGTGTGTGTGGGTACTGGGGGTCGACCTTAGGACCTTGCACGCCAGCAGGCGCCCAAGCCACTGAGCGATATTGCCGGCTCTTTTTTCGTATGTGGGTTCCGGGAGTCGAACTCGGGCCCTTGCGCTTGCCAGGCAGGAGCTTATACCGCTGAGCCATCTCACCGGCCCCCTCAAAATAAAAAATTCTTAGAAAAGGCCAATGATGTAGCGCCTCTGGGTTTGATCCCCAGTACTACCAAAAAAAAAAAAAAAGCCAGATTGGCACCACCCAGTTCCCAAGTACTGCTGAGTGAATGTTATTGATTGTAATTTGCTTGTGTGAGGTCAGAATCCGGCTTCTTTTCTTTTTGGAATTATTATTTTTGAGACGGGATCTTCTTGCACATTGTGTTGGCCAGGCTAGCCTCAGACTTCTAAGTTTGGGCAGTCCTCCTGCCTCAGCCTCCTGATGGCAGGACTATAGGGTGTGCCACAGTGCAGGACCACCATCCTGGTATCAGACTGACTCTTGGCTTGCTGCTTCCATGTCCCCGGTACCACTTCCCTCATCTCAAAATCCCACATGCTCAGGTTTCTTCAAAGCCTTGTGCTCTGGTGTTGGCGGATCGCCCATCTCTGTGCCCTGTGATGCTCAAAGTCCAAAGGGCCTGGTGTCCTGGGCGGTGTTTCTATCTCCTGCCCTTTGCCCTTTCACAGCCCCACACTGGGGTGTGCCGAGGGTGTGCCTGCCTTCAAATGGAGCTGCGTCCCCAGCCTCTTCTGTTTTTTTATTTTGAATTGGGGTCTCAGTAAGTTACCCAGGCTGGACTTGAAGATGCTATCCTCCTGCCTCAGCCTCCTGAGTAGCTGAGATCCCAGGCTGGTGCCACCTTGCCTAGTCGCTACTAGCCTATCACAAGGGTTGGATCCTGCCTCTGGGTGTCCTGTGGTTCTTCCCTGGGCTCCTTGGCTTTGTCGGCAGATCAAGTCCCGTCTAGTAGCTGGGGCGCCTGGCCCAGTGCCACCACCACGGGTGCCTCAGTGACCTTTGATCTGTGACCTTTGATCCCTGTCACTGATCCCAGGCCTTCACAGCCCTGGCTCTGCTTCACGCCCTGCTGGGGGCTGGAGCCTCAGCTGTTAGGGGGGTGTCGGGCCCCCTCTGTCGCTCCTCCCCCTCCTTCCTCCTCCGCTCCCCAGGGCTCTCGGCCTCCATCGCCCCGGCAGAGGCAGGGTCCACGGCCACTGCTGCGGCACCTGAGCCTCAGTTCTGTCTGCACCCGGACATCCACCTTAGTGATCCGGGTGCTCAACGCGGATGCTTGTGATACAGGGGCTGGAGGTCCGAAACGCGGAGTTCGTGTTCTCTAAAATTGAGGAATGAATTCTAGGAACAACGGAGGCTAAAAGTAGGAAGAATTTATTGAGAGAAAGAGCTTCTGTCTGAGAGGGACAGAAGGGGGCCCGGAAAGTGGGTGGCCCGCCGACCCTGCTTCGCAAGGGTATTTATGAGCAAAGCCATGAGGTGAGGCGGGTTCAAGGTGGGACAGAGCTATAATCAGTCAATAAGATCACAAGTATAGGGGCTGGGGGTATAGCTCAGTGGCACAAGCGCCTGCCTGGCAAGCGCAAGGTCCTGAGTTCGACTCCCGGTACCAAAAAAAGATTACTAGTCACTTAGGTAATGTCGATCCAATGGGAAGTCACAAGGTGGGTGTGAGGTGGGATAAAACTGCGGTGAACCAATAACGTTACAACAAGTACAGTCGCTTGGGTAATATTGATTAAATGATGATCAAATGGGGAAGCAAGGGCCGGTGAGATGGCTCAGCGGCATAAGCGCCTGCCTTGCAAGCGCGAGGGCCCGAGTTCGACTCCCGGATCCCACATACGAAAAAGGGGCCGGTGATATCGCTCAGCGGCACTGGTGCCTGTTGGCGCGCGAGGTCCTGAGGTCGACCCCCCGGTACCCACAAAAAAAAAAAAAAAAATGGGGAAGCAAGCCAGGGATATGGCTCAGCAGCACACATGCTGGCCTGGCAAGTGCAAGGTCCTGAGTTCGACTCCTGTACTAAAAACAAAAACAAAATGGGGAAGCAAGTACACGGGCAGACGAGGACTTTCCTGGAGGAGGGGTAAGGAGTTTGTCCTCCAGCCCAGGGGGACTGATGTCTCCTTAGAACATCGGTCACTGCTGTCACCCGCAGGGGAAGTTCATGGCTGAGTCGGTCCTTTTTTCTTGAAGCCTGGCCTTCAGCGAATGCGCCTCTGGCCAGTTGTCCTCTGCACTGACCTCTGGAGGGCCCAGCCCTGTCTGACTGCCTGTAATATTTCTACCTAACTTAGCTGTCTATAATACTTGGACCAGGAGGGGACCCAGGGGACCAGAGCTGTGGTCCAGGGGAGGCTGTGGGTCCTGCTGTCCCAGAGGCCTTTCTCCAGTGCTGTGGGGCCCGTGGATCACTTTGGGGCCAGCTCAGGCTATGGGCGTCCTCGTCCCGTTGTGGAGCGTTAGGGAGAAAGGTCCAGCCAGCCCGCACCAGGGGCCTCAAAGCCCAGGCTTCTCCACTCGTCCCAAGACACTAAGTCAAGGTGGGCAGCTGTGAGGGCCGGGAGAGAGCTGTAGTTAGCGAGGCTGACAAGAAGGATGCATGGAAGGGAGGTTCAGGATCAGTTGTCAGGCACTCTGGGAGGCTGAGGCAGGAAGATCGCAAGCTGGAGCCCAGCCTGAGCAACTTAGTGACTTAGCAAGACCCTGTCTCAAAATAAAACATTTTTACAAAGGGATGGGGGAAAAAGGTATAATTAAAAACTAAAAGGCTGGGACTGTAGCTCAGTGTGAAGGCCCTGGGCTCAATTCCCAGTACTAGGAAAAAAATCTATCTTCAAGGAGCTGACAGAAACCTGGGGCTAAGGAGAGGGAGCCGCGGCGAGGTGGTGGGCTCTGGTTGGTCATCCTCCCAGGGCAGGTTCTGCCAGGTCCTAGGTGGCACCATTGCTCCAGGGGCACTTGGTCCCCCATCCTGAGATGATGGTACCTGTGCAGTGGGGGTGGGCGTGTCATGGGGTGTCTGCCCCACCTCAGGGTGGCGTCCTCAGGGCTGGCCTGTGGGACACTGCAGGGGAGGAGACAGCAGTTGCAGCCTGGGCGGGTGGGTGCGGGTGAGGTCAGCAGGAGCTATGGATGTCCCGCTGTCCTGCCTCACCCTCTGCCTGGCCTCCATGATACCCACAGCCTGTTGGCCCCAAACCTTCCCCAGCAGTGGGGCCTGCAGAGCCAGCCAGGCGGGGCAGGTGCAGGCAGTTGGGGGCCGGCCACGGGCAGGACACCGGATCTTCCCAGGGGTACTGGTGGCAGCCCAGGAATTGCGAGCAAGGGCTGGTGGCCCTGTCCTGCGGGAAGTGCTGCCGAATCTGAGGAACACTTGGCCCTTGTCCCTGGTTCCCATCGCAGTGCCCTTCAAACCCTTGGAGTTTCCTGAGTGACAGGAGGGGGTGCGGAGGTGGGGACACCCAGGACATTGATGACCTTCCAGGCCAGGGGCCACAGTCTTGAGGGCGTGGTGCCTGGCTGTCCCCCATCTGCACCCAAGGAGGGCGCCTGGGGCCCTAACTGAACCCTGCTGGCCACACCCAGGGCTGTCGATGGTGGAGACGGAAGTGACCTCCGGGTGGACAGCTCTGAGGAGACACCCCACGTCCAGACGCACACGCCACACGTGAGCGGGAGGGAGCTCTGGCGCAGGCCAGGCCTCCTGCCCCGGGGCCATCTGTGTCCCAGGCCAAGGTCAGTGCTCCGAGCAGCACTGCTCATTGTCCTTTGGTCCAGGCAGATGTCACTGGCCTCTGTTCCCGGAGCGTGGCTGTTTTGTCTGTCCTGGTGATTGAGTTTAGGTTGTGCTGTATTTTGCTGTTTGATTGTTGCACACAAAAGAAGCTGGTGACCTGACTTCTGGTGCTTGGGGGCCATACCTCTTCCCCAGCCACAGCTGTCTTCCGACCTGGCTCTGTGAGGCGTGGTGTTCGTTTTCTCTGTTCCCTGTCACCTGTGGTGACTTTGGGAAGTCACATCAGACAGCTTCCATCTGGCCTTTGCATCCTGCTGTGGGGTTTTTCCAGGTTGGGACAGTCTGTGACTTGGTGCAGCTGTGGGAGGCTGGCAGGGCAGTTCCAGCGCAGGGGCCGTGGCTTGGCTGCCCCTGGTCGCCCTGGAGCTGAGCCCTTGTCCCCGCCTCTGCTGTGTTTGTGGTTCGAGCTCAGTCGCAGACAGGTCTGTGTAGCCTCTCAGGGACTTGGGTGCTGGGGCAGGGACGTTGCAGTCTTCATGTTCCTGGGGGAGGTGGGGACAGGAAAAACTGCGTGGGCACCAGGGACAGTTGGCAGGGCTGGATGGAGCGCGGCAAGGTGAGTGGAGTGGCGTCCAGGGCCAGGTGTGGACATCCCATGGCCAGGGCTGCAGGCCCACACGCCCGCCAGGAACCCAGACTGGGCACATGGAAGCCCACGCTGTCAGCAGAGGACACGTGCACGGTCAGTAGGCTGCAGGAGTCACCTCCAGATCCCTTGTCCCAGAAACAGAGGTGGCTACAAGGGGGGTTCCTAGTTCCTTGGGTCTTTTTTGTGTGTGGGAGGGATTGAATCCAAGGCCTTTGCACTGAGCTACGTTCCCAGCCCTTTTTTTGGAGGGGCTTGATTCTTTTGAAACAAGGTCTCGCTATGTTCAAGGCTGGCCTTGAATTCACTATGTAGCCCAGTTTGGCCTCAAACTCACTGCAACCCTTCTGCCTCAGCCTCCTGAGTGCTGGGATTACAGGTGTGCCCCTCATGCTCACTTTCCCATGTCTCTTACCACATGTCCTGTGCTGCATGAAAGCCAGGACACAGGGCTCCTGTCCAGTCCCCAGCTATCGGACGTCCCTGTCGTACAGCCTCTTGGCAGGCACTGGTCCCCACAGGGACGAAGGCCTTGGCTTTGAGGGGAGGAGGGCACTGCACCTGTTGCTGGTAGAAGCTTTGCCTGGCATGTGTGAGTGCCTGGTAGAAGGCACATCTTGAACTCAAGCTTTCTTTTGCAACGTGGAGTAGAAACCTTGTCTGTATCCTTTCCTGGTGCAGAGTCCGGGCTTTAGCCCTGGGCCTGGCCCGGAAGGTGGAGCCCTGCAGGGGTTGGGGTCGCTGTGGGCAGAGGGCCGTGTGCTGCAAGGCCTGCAGTGAGGGGGTGGGGACTGGTGTCTGGGATCCCCCCAGGCTGTCTGTGCCTGGCAGTGACCTTTCCTACAGCCCCAGGGCTTCTGCACCAGCTCCAGTACCTGCAGGTGGTCACTGAGCTGGGCAGGGGCCCTGTGGGTGACCACCTTTGGACAGAGGGCATCACCCTGGGGCAGTGAGGCAGCCTGGCCCTGGAGAGGTCTGCGCCGCTCCATGTGGGGCTCAGGGCATAAGGAGCTGTGGGATCAGCTGAGCCCTGGACAGACAGATGGGGGCGGGGAGAGGGTGACTGCAGCCTCCAGTGTCACAGGGCAGGTCCCCCGGGTCACAGCTGCAGGACAGATGTGAGCTTGGCATCTGTGCTCTGTGCAGACATGCTGACATCTGGGAGAGGTCCCCACCAGGAGAGGGATTGTGCAGCCCTCAGTGTAAGTATGAAATAGGAACCAGACGTGGTAGCACATGCCTGTCATCCGGCACTCTGGGAGGCTGAGGCAGGAGGATCAAAAGTTGGGGCTCAGCCTGTGCAGTTCACTAGCTTTGTGAGACACTGTCTTAAAAGAAAAAATAAATGGGCTGGGAAGGTAGCTCAGCATGAAGGCCCTGGGTTTGACCCTCAGTACCACCAAAAAAAAAAAAAAAAAAAAGTGATATACATGACACATGCGACATATAAAACACGAAGTGAGCTTGCCGGTGGAGACCCGGCCTGGGGGGAGTGAGCTGGGTGTGGTGTCGCACACCTGTGATCTGAGGCAGGAGGATCACGATGAGTTCCTGGCCAGCCTGCGCTACGTAGAAAGACCCTCTCTCAAAAGGACAAAACAAGACAGTCGAACAAACCAGTCTGGGTGGGGTGAGCCAGAGCCACACGCTGCACCAGGTGTGCGGGGCAGGAGCTGAGGGCAAAGCCCAGCTGGGGGGAAAGTGGGGAGAGCGGGGCCTGAGATCGGCCTGGGATCCAGGCAGGGCTGAGCCCCCTGCTCGCTGTCTCTGGGTTTTAAAGTGGTTTTGCCTCATGAAAGCTCTGAGGACATTAGATACTCGATGTGAGAAACCTGTTTCCTTTCCTTAGCGTTCTGGCCTTGTGGGGCCATGTCCTCTGGGCCGGCCTGCGTCCCCACCCCGGGCAGTCACCGTGACCCATGCTGTCCCCGTTGAGTCGCACTCCGGTCGCGGCGGTGGCCTCGGCATGGCGGACCCCACAGCCCCGGAGGGGAGTGCGCCTGGCTCCAGCTCTGGCTCCGAGGCGGAACCCAAAGGGAAGCCGCAGCTTGCCTGGGCCCCCCTGCTTGGCCACCGCAGCGAGAAGATCCTGTTTGGCAAGAGCGAGGGCGGCCCCGAGGGGAGCCTGCTCACCGTCACCATCACTGAGACCACCGTCATTGAGTCAGACCTGGGCCTGTGGAGCGCAAGGGCACTTGCCTACCTCACGCTGTGGTTCTTCTTCAGCTTCTGCACGCTGTTCCTCAACAAGTACATCCTGTCGCTGCTGGAGGGCGAGCCCAGCATGCTAGGTGACAAGGCAGGGGGGGCGGGGGGGAGCCGGGCTTGCGGGGACGGGGTGGCAGGGACGGTGCGTCTCCCCCAGGCGCCGTGCAGATGCTGTCCACCACGCTCATCGGCTGTGCTAAGATCTTCGTCCCATGCTGCCTGCACCAGCACAAGCCACGGCTGTCCTACCCGCCCAACTTCATCATGACCATGCTCTTCGTGGGCCTCATGAGGTAGGTCCCTCGCACTGGGTCTCAAACACGTTTCCGGTTACCAGAAGCTACCCCTGCCATGGCCACGGTGGTGAGGGCTCCGGGCCCACGCACCACAGTTGCGGGCAGCTCAGATTCTGGCCCCAGCAGGTTTGGTTTTGGAGCTCTCAATGCCACAGCTACCGAATCAGATTCTGGGGGAAGCAACCTGGACCCCGACTGCGTGGGGCAGGATGGAGGGCAGTGGGCCGCTCAGCGGAGGGCGACACAGTCACTCTTGCAAGGGACTCTTGCATTCTGGGCCCGACCTGGAAGCTGTGGCCAGGCTTTGTGCTGGCTGGGGTCCCAAGGATTGGGTCCCCGTCCAGAGCTCCTGATTTTAGACCACACGTCCCGCCATCTCATGGCTTCTTGGCAGGTTTGCGACCGTGGTCCTGGGTCTGGTCAGCCTGAAGAACGTGGCAGTGTCGTTTGCCGAGACGGTGAAGAGCTCTGCCCCCATATTCACTGTGATCATGTCACGCATGATCCTGGGCGAGTACACAGGTGAGCTGTAGCCGGCTCTGCTCTCGCGCTCCTCCTCTGCTCACCACCGCGTCCTGCAGAGTCCTGTGTGACCTGCTGTGCCCCGTGTTGTCCCGTCTGCTCACCGTTAGCTGGGGCTCGGCGACGCCTGAAGGTCACGGGAGCAGATGTGGCTTTGTGGCCCTGTGTGCCCAGCTGTCCCTGTGGCAGCCTGAGGAGTCAGAGCAGGGTCATCTCTTGGCCTGGCAGGGGAGGCAGGTAGGAGCTGGGACGGCAGGATGTCTTAGTGCTGGCCCTGACCCGGGGAGACAGGCAACCTCCCAGGGACCATGGGAGGTGGCTGCTCCTCCATCTTCCCCGTCCTCATAGCTCCTCCAAGACTTCTCCACCCTCCCGAGACCCCAAAGGTCAGATTTATTTTAACAGCACGCAGGTGGTCTCCAGCAACGTGGAGAGCCGCAGCCTGCTTTCCTGTGGGCCTTTACCTATTTATTTAGAGGTATTGGCGATTGACCCCAGGGCCTTCACACCAAGCTACACCCCAGCCCTTTTGCAGGCGTGCATGTGCCACCAAGGCCAGCGAGACTGGTCTTGAAAGGAAAGCGGGGACTACCTCTGGAGCAGGTTGGAGCAGCCGCTCTCTCACAAGCCCGTGGAACCACAGTGTTTTAGGGGATCGTAAGACAAAGAGCATCAAGAGCAAGTCCTGAAATCACGGGGTGGAGCGAATGAGCCCTGTGTTTGGGTGGCTGGATTCTCCGGGACAGATCCCCGTCCCTTCTGAGCTTGGCCCCGTGGACACACCCTGGCTGGGTTTCGCACTGATCGCCTCAGGATCCGCCAGCCCGAGGTGGCTCCCGAGGACTGAGGTTTCCACCCTGGGCGGCAGCATCGCGTGCTGAGGGAAGGGATGACACGAGTCCCTCCGAGGACTGGGATTTGGTTCCCCTCGCTAAACAACGAAAGGCAGTGGTGCACACCTGCAATCCAGCACTTAGGGAAGGTGGCAGGTTCCAGCCCACTTTGGGCACCTTAGTAACTTAGTGAGACCCTATCTCAAAAAAATAAATAAACAATGGGCTGGGGATGGAACTCAGCGTGAAGGCCCTGAGTCCATTTCTCAGTACCACACACACACAGAAGTTCATATGCTCATTTTCTTTGAATTTCAAGGTAAATGCCATAGTCAAATCAAAAAAGAACAACACAGTGCCTGATACCCTCTTTCCAAAATATATGCATGGGAAGTGTGATTTTGTTGCATTGACTGGATTTTAAAATCAGTCACATGGGCTTTTTTTTTTTTTTTTTTTTTGTGGGTACCGGGGGGTCGACCTCAGGACCTCGCGCGCCAGCAGGCGCCCGTGCCGCTGAGCGATATCACCGGCCCCTTTTTCGTATGTGGGTTCCGGGAGTCGAACTCGGGCCCTCGCGCTTGCAAGGCAGGCGCTTACGCCGCTGAGCCATCTCACCGGCCCACATGGGCTTTTTATTACTCAGAAACAAAGGGCGTCAACCCGGATGGGTGCACCTGGCGGCCCTCGCTGGCTTTAAGTCACGCTGTCCTTGGCCCTGAGGCTCCTGCAGACATCTCCTTCCGGCCTGGTGCTGCCGGCGAGGCTCAGTGCAGGGAGGGGCCTCTGCAGATGGGGAATCTTTTTTTTTTTTTTTTTTTTTTTGTGGGTACCGGGGGGTCGACCTCAGGACCTCGCGCGCCCGCAGGCACCCGTGCCGCTGAGCGATATCACCGGCCCCTTTTTCTCGTATGTGGGATCCGGGAGTCGAACTCGGGCCCTCGCGCTTGCCACGCAGGCGCCCGTGCCGCTGAGCCGTCTCATCGGCCCTGGGAATCTTTTTGCTTTATTTCCCAACATGGCAACATGGGGGCCAGCAGGTTTTAATGAGTGTGAAGGTCACGCCGTTGTGGGGACCTGTGCCCTGTGTCACTTGCGTGTCCTGCCCTTGCCAGGGCTGCCGGTCAACCTGTCCCTCCTCCCCGTCATGGGAGGGCTGGCACTGTGCACCGCCACTGAGATCAGCTTCAACATCCTGGGCTTTTCAGCCGCGTTGTCCACCAACATCATGGACTGGTGAGTCTGGGGGTCGGTGTGGGGTGGGGACACGTGGTAGGGTCAGGAAGCTGCACCTGTGTCCCTCGCCTGGATTCACAGACATGCGGGTCCAGACTCCCTCAGTGAGACCCGTGATGTCCGACGGCACCTTTTCCTGAATCAGTAAGCTGGTCCACGCTGGCTCCCACACTCAACCTCTTCTTCCAGTTTACAGAACGTCTTTTCCAAGAAGCTGCTCAGTGGGGACAAGTACCGGTTCTCGTGAGTGTTGCGTACCCCGCCTCCAGGCCCATGGGGACTTCACCCAACCCCCGGCAGGCCTGACGCATCTCCCACGCGGGCCAGTGGCCTTCAGCATGTTGTCCAAACTCAGGGAAGACTGGGCACTCCTGAGCTGCCCTCAGGGCCCCAAGACACCAGGCTCGGTGTCTGGCCTTTCATTCTGGATGCCGCCCATGTCCTTGTCACTGGGAGGCTGTACGTGTCCCGGTGTGTGAGGTCCCATCCCCTGTCCCCACAGGGCCCCAGAACTGCAGTTCTACACCAGCGCGGCGGCGGTGGCGATGCTCATCCCTGCCTGGATCTTCTTCATGGTGGGTCTCCAGGCACCTCCACTACACCTGGCCTTGCAGCAGCGTAATAGTTAACTTTGCCTGCTTGGCGGTCGGCGTCCACTGGGACACCAGAGCGAGGCCACCAGTGAGGGGCTCTGGGATGTGGCTGTGCCCTGGGGCCTCACGGACCTGTACTGCTGGCTGAGATTTCCTTCCTTCCTTGCTTCCTTCCTTCCTTCCTTCCTTTTTATTTTTTTGAGACAAGGTCTTGCTATGTAGTTCAGGCTGACCTTGAACTCACTATGTGGCTCAGGCTGGCCTTGAACACTCAGCAACCCTCCTGCCTCAGCCTCCTGAGTCCTGGGATTACAGGTGTGGACCAACACACCCAGGAGATTTTTGTGTGTGGGTTTTTAGGTTTGTGTGGTTTATGTTTTCACTGGGAAAATGCCGTGCAGGTGCTGCAGGAGGCAGTGGTGGTGTGTGTGACTGAGTGGCCACATACCTGCTGTGGTCCCCCTGCTCATGGCTCACGTGTGCCATGACCCCTCAGGGTGTGGACATGTGCACCATGCCCAACACGGCAACACCAGGCTGGCCGCTGGGGGCGCCTCTTGCTCCTCGGCTGTGCGGAAGGACGGTGCCATTCGTGTCTACACCTGGAAGCCAGCCTGTTTCTCTGGCATGCTTTCCTGGAATCGGAACAGTTGATTGAAAGAAGCTGCATGTGAGCTTTGGTCCCATTCACAACATACAGAGTAAAACTTATCTTTTTTTTCTTTTTGTAGCACTGGGCATTGAACATACTGCCTTCACGCTCAGCTACGTCCCCAGCTCTTTTTAAATTTTCTGTTTTGAGGAAGGGTCTCACTAAGTCACTTAAGTTTCTCAGGCAGGACTCAAACTTGGGATCCTTCTGCATCAGCCTCCCGGAGTACTGGGATGGCAAGTGTGAAAACTTTTGCCTCTGTGTAGCTGAGTATGGTGGTGCATACCTGTAATTCCAGCACTAGGGAGGCTGAGGCAGGAGGATTGCCGAGAGTTCGAGGCCAGCCTGGCTACATAGTAAGTTTAAAAAATGAAAAAAATAAAAAGAAAACTTGCCTTTTTTTTTTTTTTTTTTTTGAGATACTAGGGATAGAGTTCAGGCATCCTGTGCAACTGAGCACCATCCCCAGCCTTTTAATTTTTATTTTGAGACAGGGTCTCAATAAGTTGCCCATGGGTGGGGATATAGCTCAGTGGCACAAGCACCTGCCTGCCAAGTGCAAGGTCCTGAATTTGATTCCCAGTACGAAAAAAAAAAAAAGTTGTCCAGTTTGGCTTTGAACTAGTGATCCTCCTGCCTGAGCCTCCCGAGTGGCTGGAATTGCAGGCATGTGCCACCACGTCTGGGTCAGCTTAGTGGCACTGAGTACCTGCTCACTGTATGTACTCATCACCACCACCCACCCCCAGAATGTTTTCTTCGTCCCAGATCAACCCTCTGTCCCCCATTCAGCACTCCACGGCCACTTCCCTTGGCCCTTGGTACCCATGTCCTACTTTCTGTCTCTTGGGACCTCGAGCGGGTGGGTTTGTGTCTTTGTGTCAGGTTTTGCTTTTTGTTGGAGACAGGGTCTTGCTGTGTAGCCCACACTGAGCTTGAAGTTGCAATCTTTGTGCCTCAGCATCCAAGTATGGGGTTAGTGCCTGTGCCATCACCTCTGGCTGGCTCAGTAGCCGTCCTGGTGGGGAGTGGCACATCACTGCAGGTTCCGTCCATGCTTCCCCACCACCCAGGCTTGCATGCTCCATAGCTCTGGGCGCCTGCATGTGCAGGTGGAAAGTCCCGATGAAGCCAGGTGTGGTGGCGCCTGCCTGTAATCCCAGCACTCGGGAGGCTGAGGCTGGAGGATTGCCGTGAGTTTGAGGCCAGCCTGGGCTACACAGTGAGCTCAAGGCCAGCATGAACTGCATAGCAAAACTGTCTCCAAAAAAAAAAAAAAAAAACAGAAAGAAAGTCCTGATGAGGGTGGTCCAGCTGCACCCCAGCAGGTGTCTTCCCTGACCCAGCACCAGTGACACCCCTCCATCTTGGTGGTGGCCCCAGACAAGGCAAGGCCCACAGAGCGCCTCTCTGTTCTGGCTGCAGGACGTGCCTGTGATCGGCAGGAGCGAGAGAAGCTTCCGCTACAGCCAGGATGTGGTGCTGCTGCTGCTGACGGACGGCGCCCTGTTCCACCTGCAGAGCGTCACTGCGTATGCCCTCATGGGCAAGATCTCCCCGGTGACCTTCAGGTGTGCAGCCCCCGGGATCACAGGTGTTGGGTGGTTTTGGGGAAAACCTGACACCCACGTGATATCTTAAAGTATCTGGGCTTTCTCCCATGGTTAGGAGTGGTCACGCACAAGCATCGGGCTGCCTGGTACCAGCACCGTGTAAGCTATGGTAATGCATGTGAAGTGCGTTTCGGGGAGGTTTCTACTTGAAGTTTTTACGGCCACTTGAATTTTTCCGTCTAGCACAGTGTTCTCCATGTGCCTGCCATCCAGTGCAAGCGCTTGGGATGTGGGCCGAGCAGTGAGGAGCAGAGCTCGCGCTTTCTGAAATTCTGCTGTTCACGTGGGGTGCTGCGTGGCTGGGGTTCCCTCTGGATGCTCAGGGGAAGCTAAGCAGCCCCGACCTCCTCTCACCTCCCTATCTGGGCAGAAGTAGTGGGCATGTAGCTGAGACAGAAGAGTTTCCAGCAGCAGATGGGAATGAGCTCATGTCCCTGGTGCTGGCCTCAGCAGTGGGTTTGCCACATCATGTTGTTGGCCAACTCAAATGTTGTCATTCTCTCTCACTTCCGAATGACCTGGGGGAGCTGGCCTGGTCCCTGACTGTGAGAACAGAAGTGTATGTGACTGAGTCATGCTGCAGTGGGCCACGCTCGGGTCTCTCCCCTGCTTATTTGGTACTTTCATTTTTGTTTTGTTTTGTTTTGTTTTTGTTTTTTATATGGGGTTACTGGGAGTCGAACTCAGGACCTCGCGCTTGCCAGGCAGGCACTTACGCTGTTGAGCTATCTCACCTCATATTTTTTTGAGACAGGGTCTCAGTATGTAGTTCAGGCTGGCCTCGAACTCATTATGTAGCCCAGGTTGGCCTTGAGCTCATTGCAATCCTCCTGCTTCATCCTCCCCAGTGCTGGGCTCACAGGTGTGCAGCACCACATCCGGCCTCTCTGCTTCTCTGCTTTTTATTGGGTCCAGGTCAGTGCAGCAAATTCTTATATATTCCTCCAAGCTCTCACTCTCTTTTTTTTTTTTTGTAATGAGACAAGGTCTTGCACCGTAATTCAGGCTGGCCTTAAACTCATTATGTAACCCCGGCTGGCCTTGAACTCGCAGTGATCCTCCTGTCTCAGCCTCCCAAGTGCTGGGATTACAAGTGTGCGCCACCACACCTGGCAGCCCTTCGAGCTCTCTTAGAGACAAGGTTTCACTGTGTAATCCAGGCTGGCCTCCAACTCATGATCCTCCTGCCACAGCCTCCTGATACCAGGCTGCCACACCACCTGCCCCTAAGCCCTGTAACTGTGCAGTGCAGCAGATGACATTTAGCAGGGAAGTGTCAGGAAGGAAACCACAAGTTCAAATGTTCCTGAAACTCAAGTTTTTCAGTGTTGGTGATGGTTAAAAAAAAATCAGAAAACCAATGATGTCTTTTAAGAGTAGCTTTGCTCATGGTGTAAGGTGACGGGCCACTGGGGTCCTCCCTCAGGGCCCAAGGGCAGTTGGTTCCAGGCTTGAGGTAGAGCCCAAAGTCCACACCTGAGCTCTGCCTCCTCAGGGGGGGCACAGAGTTTGCATAGAACCAAGCCTGTCCTGCACTAGCTTCAGTCTGGGTTACTCAGGTGCTCCCCAAATGCTGAGCAAAGTAAATGGAAACAGATGTCAGGCTGTATTGTTTAGAAAATCTAAGCTGGGTGTGGGGGCGCACGCCTGTCATCCCAGCACTTGGGAGGCTGAGGCAGGAGGATCGCCAGAGTTCAAGGCCAGCCTGGGTTATATAAGCGAGTTCAAGGCTAGCCTGGACTACACAGTGAGACCCTGTCTCAAAAAAAAAAAAAAAGGCTGGGGATATATCTCAGCGGCACAAGCACCTGCCTGGCAAGCCAAAGGTCCTGAGTTCGATTCCCAGTACCAAAAAAAAGAAAGTCTGTTCATGTTCAATATCTATGATTAAAAAAAGTATCCACATGATATTTATTTTCCAGTCCTGAGGATTGAACCCAGAAGCTTTGCACTGAGCTGCATCCCCAGGCCCTTTTTTTAATTTTCAGACAGGGTCTTGAGAAGTCATTAAGTTGCCCAGGGTGGGCTTGAACTTGTGATCCTCCTGCCTCAGCCTCTCAGCATACTGGGATGGGACTTTTCACTTTTTGGAAAGGAGGCTGAAATATTTAGGGACAAAACGTTACACTGTGTGTAATAAAGTGTTTCAATCCAAAGAAAGAAGGAAGCACTGTGGCAGCAACTGGGCTGTCGGTTGGTGTTTCTCTGCTTCAGTGTTTTCATAACAAAAAGCATCCTTGGAGAAAGCCAGAGGGAAGTGGGGCCCTGCAGCTCCCCCTCGGTTTCCCCCAGCCCCCTGGGCTGGGTGTGGCACAGTGCAGAGTGCGCCCCACCACTGTGCACTGCCAGGCCCATGGTCACGGTGCCCTGCCCTGTCTACAGCGTGGCCAGCACTGTGAAGCACGCCTTGTCCATCTGGCTCAGCATCATTGTTTTCGGCAACAAGATCACCAGCCTGTCTGCCATCGGCACCGTCCTGGTGACAGTGGGCGTCCTGCTCTACAACAAGGCTCGGCAGCGCCAGCAGGAGGCCATGCAGAGCCTGGCCACGGTCACCAGCGGGGCCCCGGAGGACGACGCAGAGCCACTGCTCCCCCAAGACCCCAGGCAGCACCACTGACCTGGGCCCCTGGACTCTGCTGTGGGCGGACGTGTGAGGCATCTCCCGAGTTGCTGCCGTGAGCGCCGTGGGAGGGAGCGACCGCCTCGCTGTCTGGACTGCAGCCAGTGGGGACTTGATATCTGTGGGTGACTTCTGGGCTCAGTGCCAACCGGGGTGCTCCCTGCTAGGTGCCAGCAAGGAGACCCCCAGCTTCCTCACACCCGCTACCACAGGCATCCAAGCCGCGCCATCCTCCACCGTGCCTGGAGACCAGCACAGCGTCTACCTGCGGGCTCCAGGGTGGGATAGAGGTCTCAGGTGCCCAGGGCCCCAGGCACGGAGGCCACACAGCTTGAGAAATGTGGGGTGCAGACTGTCTGGAAACTAGGGTCTCCTTCATTGCGGGCGGGGCTTGGTTCCCTCCTGCCCCAGAGCTGTGTCAGAGTCTCCGTGCATCGCCACCAGTGACACCACTTCCGGGAAGGGTCCCTCCCCTGGCCTGTGCTGAACTGAGCCCCCAGTGCCTGCAGCCCATCCCTTGCCAGGTGGCGAGTCCTGCCCATCGGGTGATGACAAATCTCTGCCATTCCACCCTCATGTGGGACCCCATGGAGGGGAAGCCCATCTCACCTCGGGACCAGCCCCACTGCCCAGACCTTGGAAGTTTTTTGTTTTGATTTTTTGTTCTTTTTTTTTTTTTTTTTTTTTTTTTTTGATGTGGGTACCAGGAGTTGACTTCAGGACCTCGTGCTTGCCAGACAGGCGCTTATGCCGCTGAGCGATATCACCGGCCCCTGATTTTTTGTTCTTTTTCTTTTGAGACATGTGGTTCAGGCTGCCCCTTGAACTCACAGTGATCCTCCTGCCTCAGCCTCCTGAGTCCTGGGATTATAGGCGCGTGCCACCACCCCTCATGCAACTCTGAAAGTGACATTACATTGTCATAATACAAAAGGTCTCTGAGTGTTTCGAGCGTCAGGTAGGCCACCATCTGCATGTGAGTGCAGTCTGCTGATCCCCAGGTGGGGGACCGTGATGCCGCTGTCAACATCACCTGCTCCAGGGCTCAGGAAGCCCGAGGAAAGGGGCGCTGAGCATGCGGGTGCATAGGCCACAGCGTGGCACCTGTGAGCCACAGCCCCAGCGCAATTCGCCTGTGTCTTGTTTCCTGTCCCCACTCACTAGCTCTGTGGCAGCCATAATTGCTTCACTGGTTTTCCATTGGCTTCTCCCTCAGAAAATATGAAATAGTCCATCCTGGAGACAAAATTTCTCAGAAACCAAGAGCAATAAGTACCTCGTTAAGTTCCACCTACATGAAAAAGCCTGTCACACCAATGGACTGAAAGGAGGCCTTGTAGCTGGGAGCTGCCTTCCAAGGACGTGGCCCTCCTGGGTGTTGCACGGTGTGCTGTGTGCGCCTACACCACCAGGTCACCTGCGCTGGGGAGATTTTGTCTCACGTGACTTTGTCCAGGTTTCTTCTTCCTTTCTGCTGCTCCGAAACTAAAGAAAATGCAGTGGAGTGGTCAGGGCAGTGGGGCTGGCTTCATGTGTAGGGTGGCCCTGTCCTCTGTCGAGAGCGTGGCCACCCTGCTGCTGGCGGAGGGCGGAGGGTGTGGGAACGTGGTGGCGCCAGCCTCGCGGCCCGGCTGAGGGTCGGCTTCCGGGTATTCTTCGGGATCTCTGCCTCTGTGTGGAACAGGAAGCAGCCCATTGCGACGCACCCTCACCTCCTGCCTCACAGTTGGCTTGAGGCCTGTTACAATTTTCAAAATGTGTGGTTCAGAAACAAAGATTTTCCAAAATGAATAACAAGTGAGGTAATTTCCTACAAAGCTCCCCGTGAGCCTTTCCCTTGTCCTGGGCAGACAGACCATGAGCCCGTGCTGTGGCCAGCACTGTGCCAATGTCATGCCCTGGCCCACCCCTATTCCTTCCCCTCGGCCTAAGCACACGCCTCGGATGCCAGTCCCCACCTCGCTTTGCACGCGCTCCAGGACGGCCTGTGCTGAGAGTCAGACCCGGCCCGGCTTGGCCATGGCTTACGACTGCAGACGTGGCATTTTTTTTAACTTTGTCTGCTCCTTTATAGGACTGTCCTCCGTGAGCCATTACAGGTGTGCATTTGGAGACGCTCGTGCTGGGTGTCGTTACTTACATTGGGTCGATTCTGCCTGCGTCCGTGTGACTGTCTGTGCCTTATACACAGCTCCCTTGAAAGACCTGCTGAGTTGGGGCATCTGCTTCCTTACACCCCTGCTCGGAGATGAACCGATTTCTAATTTCGGAAAACTCCCCTTGGCTCTAGTGCAGTGCAGTGGTAGAGCAGGTGCCTAGCATCACAACCCCTGGCTCCATCCCCAGCACTGAAAACAAAATCAAAAACCTACCACTGAACAGCATGACAACCTTGAAAACCTGATCGTCATAATTTCCTGTATGTCAGCATTAAAATAATCTGGCTGCTTGGAACATTAGAATTCTCTTGCACAATCCAAAATGTGTCTTTAATTTGAAAAAAAAAGTGAATTGGAGACAATTTTTTAAAAAGCTGTACAAAGAATATCAACCAAATAGAGCTCTGCTTTGTACTGTGCCTTTAAAACATTTGTCACAAAATTGGTGGCTTTCACTTCCTGCTTTTCTGATGTCAGTTACATGGATCAGTGCGGATAGTACATACACAACACAGCTTTTCACATCCATCCAAGAGATAGTCTTCTAAGGCCTGAAAGTATTTGGACTATTTCCCTGGGTGGGAGAAAATTAACAAGGATGTTACTACAGATAGAAATCCTCTCCAACAATTTTGTCTTTGATCATTTCTATTTGGGGCTTACCTCTTCTTTTTTTTTCTTTCTTTTTCGTGGTGCTGGGGACCAAACCTAGTGGCTCATACATGCTAAGTAAGGACTCTACCAGTTGCTACACTGCCCGCATTTTTTTCCCCAGTACCAGGGATTGAACCCAACGTCTTTGCCCTGAGCTACATCGCTCGCTTTTTGAGACAGGGTCTTGCTAAATTACCCAGGTGGGGCTTGAACTTGCAGTCTTCCTGCTTCAGCCTCCCTCAGTGCTAGAATTATAAGCTTGTGCCACCACTCCTGGCTTGCCAGCACATTTTATTAGTTTATAAATACCAATGTCCCAGCTCCCCTGATGAACTAGGCTGCATCTTTCTCTCCTAGACAAGGAGAGCAGATAGTTGAGATCCTGCAGACCATAGGTTGGCTGCTTCCCCTGAAGCTCAGAGTGGGAAAACTAACTGCAGGTTCTGAAGTATTTCATCTGGGTTTCCTGGGGTAAGTGATTCTGAACTTGCTGCTGGCCTCTTGCTCAGCTTGTCAGATGTCCAAATTCAGTTAGAAATTATTCCCATGTGCCAAGTCTTATTTGTCCTTTTTGTTTTGTTTTTAGTTTTCATTTCTTGAAAAATGCATTCCATTCATTTGCAATTTCTGGGCTGTTCGCAAATAGATTTGTGAGTTTGCACCTGCCCAAGAAGTTTGTAGACGCCACTTCTAGGGGGCTACGGACATGGTTGTATTCCTACCTTGGAAAGCTTGAAAATCTTTCCAATAAATCTGCGTCAGAGCCAAATCATATTTGCTTTATATCAAACCTGTGGAGAACTAAAATAAGTCACACAGAATGTTTGTAGCGTTTTGTATATCACCTGTTTCAGTATTGAGGTAAATAATGCTTCCTAGAAAATGCTTCTGTTATTTGTACTGTGGTAATAAATTTCTACTGTGTCATTAATCCTGTGTATGCTTCCTGGTTATTTTTGCCTGAATTAAGCAGCCAGAGTAGCAACTGTCAATGGTATTATTCTGCAAAGGTGAAGTATATGTTATACATGTGTGTCTTTGTTTTCATTTTTGTGTAACTCTTTCATTTATGGTACTGCACTGACCAAGATGGATTTCTTATTGCCTTCACCAGTTTCCATTGTGAAGTAAGGGGGAAAAAAAATCAAGGCTTCCCCAAGTCACTGGGAATTCAGGAGGCAAAATAAGAGCTGGGGCACGAAGGTAACCATTTCCTTCTGGGAGGAAAAGAATTCCAGTGCCCCTCATCCTGCCCCACTCTAGTCTTTTTTTTCTCTCTCTTTTGGTGCGGGGGGGTACTTGGGCTTGAACCCATGGGCACTCTACCACTGAGCTGCATCTCCAGCTTTTTTTTTTTTTTTAATCAGGGTCTCACTCTATAGTCCAGGCTGGCCTCAAACTCACAATGCTCCTAATGATCCTCCTGCCTTAGCCTCCTGAGTGCTGGGATTACAGGTGTGGACCACCACTCCCAGCTTCAACATCTCCAGCCTTTTCTATTCTTGTATTTATTGTATTAGTGAGAATTCAACTCAGGGTCTTCACACTGAGCTACGTCCCCTGCATACTTTCTTTAAAAGTTTGGGGCAAGTCTCTCGCTAAATTGCCCAAACTGGCCTTGAACTTGTGATGTTGCCTAAGCCTCCCAGAGTGCTGGAATAACAGGCATGAACCACCACACCCAGTTTCTTTTCTTGTTCTTTTTGAGGCATAGTTTCACTATGCAGTTCAGGCTAGCCTTGAAGTCACTTTATAGCCCAGGCTGGCCTCAAACTTGCAGAGATTCACCTGCCTCAGCCTCCGAAATTCTGGGATTACAGGCCCTAGCCGCCATGCCCAGCCACCACACCCGCTTTCTATTTTTTATTTTGAGACGAGATCTCACAAGGTTGCACAGGCTGGCCTTGAATTTGCAATATTCCTGTCTCAGCCCCCTAAGTAGCTGGGATTACAAGAGCAAGCCACTATGGCAGGCTCTGCTCTAGTCTATTTCTCCTTTGTTCTTCATTTTCCCATTCCAGGCCCAATCAATGTGTACAGATGTTTACCTTTCATAGTCTCTCCCAAAAGATTCAGGATGTTAAATTATTGTTTCACTGTCTTTTTTTTGTGTGTGTGTGGGTACCAGGGGGACGGCCTCAGGACCTCACGCGCCAACAGGCACCCGTGCCGCTGAGCGATATCACCAGCCCCTTTTTCCGTATGTGGGTTCCGGGAGTCGAACTCGGGCCCTCGCGCTTGCCGGGCAGGCGCTTAAGCCGCTGAGCCATCTCACCGGCCTTCACTGTCTTTTTTTTAAGACAAGGACTTGCTACATAGATAAGGCTCATCTTGAACTCACTTTGTAGCCCAGGCTGGCCTTGAACGTGCAGTGAGCCTCCTGCCTTAGCCTCTCAAGTGCTGGGATCACAGGCGTGCACCAGCATGCCCCGGCTAGTTTTGCCGTTTTAAAAAAATCCACAGGATAACTTGACATAGACATGTAGAAGAGAAATTTTCATTTGATCAGCGGGGTGTGTGTGTGTGTGTGTGTGTGTGTGTGTGTGTGTGTTTGTTGTACTCAGTAAATGAGACTACAAAGGGAGGATGTCCAAAAATAAAAATTGAGCTCTTTATTTTAGCTGGTACCCAGCGGCGTCCTCTATGCCAGAACAAAGAGGAGCCCCGGGGGCAGGTAGAGTGTAGTTTTTATAGTAGCAAGCAGCTGTACAGAAGCCAATAGCGACGGTTAATAAAGTAATTTTACAAACTTACTGGTTAGGCTTTTAGGCGCGGGGTATTTGGCATTATTTCATTGGGCAAAAGGAACATCTTATTATGGGTTGCCAGAGGCGGGAAGGTGCATTTCGTCACTATGGGGGAATCTCAACTTAAACAGAAAGGAATTTATCTAGCCTAAACAAAGGAGAGGCTTATCTAATGGTATTTGGCGGGAAGCAGGAGCCAGACAGGGAAACGGCGGTTTGTTTATAAGAAGGCATTACCCTTGTCAGGTTACAACAGTGTTCTAATTCTGTAGCTTGGAGTGGTGCTATGGGACTCATAAATCTCCGATGGGACTGAATGGGTACTTTTGGGAACCACTGCCATAGTATCAGCTTTCAAATCACACTGTAAAGCTCCACCTGCCTTGCTTTTGTTAGGTCAGACAAACTTACAACAGATTTAGAAGTCTTAATTCGTTTTGCGATTCTACAATTGGAAGGAACACAAATAGAACGAATGGTCTCATGAACCAGGCTGTGAAGGTTGGTTTACAGACGCGAGAGCTCAGGAAAGCTGAAACAGAAGGCCGATAGGTCGTTTCAAAGTTACTTTCCTTGTACAGGTCAGGGCAGAGAGGACTTCATCATGCTAGATATAACTAGCCTACTTGAGGATGTCTGTCATCTCGCTCTCAAGTTTTCGGAAAGTCAGAAAAACAACTTAGTTCCCACTTGTTGGCTTGGAACTTTAGCATGAATGATTCTGCTCTGGTCTTGTCCGCTAGCCTAGGGCAGCCTCGGCCCAAAGCAAGGGGCTCTGGACACCTAACACGTAGAACCAGGTGAGGGGCTGTAAGAGGCCAGACGTCCCGCTCTTCATCTGGAAACTCAGAGCTCAGCACGGACGGGGCTCAAGACCAAGCCAAGGTCTCTACAAGCAGAGGCCCCGCCGGGGAGCGGGAGGCGGAGCCCGGGGACTGCACGTGGGCGGGGGGGGGATCCGGCTCGGGCAAATCGCGGCACCGGAGGAAGAGTCCGCCTCTGTCCCAGCGGCCGCTACTTCTGTGCGGGGCCCCCAGAACCAACACTCGCTGGGCTGTCACGTCACAGAGCGAGAGGGTCGCCAGACGCTGCGGCGCCTAGTCTTGGACGCGAGACCGCCCTCCCCAGCGTCACCGAGCCGCATCACTTCCGGAAGTGACGACATCCTGTGGCCGGGCGCTGCGGTTTCTCCAATAGCGGATTGGAGCTCCCGCCCCCTCCGCCTTGTGCATCATCAGTCCGCGCCGCCTCCGGAAGCGACGATACCCTGGTGCGCAGCAGGCGTTGTTGCTTCGAGTCCCAGACTGGAGATCCCGAACCAGGTTGCGCTCGGGCGTCATCAGTCCGCGTCGCCGCAGGAAGTGACAGACGGTCCTGGCGCGCGCCGGGCGCTGTTTCTTCTCAGGTTCGGGGACCGGCGGCGGCCGCGGCGCAGGGGTGAGTGGCGGCCGGGCGGCCCGGGCGGGGCGCGCTGGGCCGAGGCGGCCCTGAGGGCTCGGGTCCGAGCAGGCTTCAGGACGGGGGCGGGCGAGCGGCGCCCCAGCTCCCGCGTACAGTCTCGCCCCGCGCAGAGTTTCGGGTGGAGGAGGTGGCGGGCCCAGGCGCTCCCGGGAGCCAACCCCTGCCGTGCTGAGCTTCACGTTTGCGTGACTGAACCCAAGGAAGTGGGAGCCCCGCGCCCGCGTCAGGTAGCCCTGTTCGCGAGCGCACCTTCTCCGGCCCCCAACCCAGACCTCTGTGCCCCGTGACGGAGGGTGCACCTGTCCGGGACTAGTGGCTTCACTTGGCCCGAGTGGTCTTCCTGATACCTTGCTTTGTCATCAAAGGCGGTGCCTGATGAGTGCCGGGCACTGAGCTAAGGGTTTTTACTGGACCGTTAGGTAGGTGCTACTCCCATTCCATGGGAGAGTGTACCGAGGCGAACAAAGTTGCCCAGGACCTTACAGAAGTGACAGGAAACCGATGAGTTCCCAGCGGTCGCTCCTCAGAGCGCTTCCTTCTCTGAGGACTTGCTCTGAAACCACTCCAAAGTGACCAGGGTTAAGCGTTCAGAAACAATGGAGCATCAACCACAGCTTGGTGTGTCCCGAGGTTGCTTGAATTATTTTTCTTTTTGCAGTGTTTTAACTCAAATGGGTGATGAAAAGGACTCTTGGAAAGTGAAAACTTTAGATGAAATTCTCCAGGAAAAGAAACGAAGGAAGGAACAAGAGGAGAAAGCAGAGATAAAACGCTTAAAAAATGTAAGCTGTGTTTTTAAGTAAGTGGTTTTCTTAAAGGAGATTTAATTTCTTTGCCCTCATTTTTCCATTAGAACAACGCTTCTTCGGTGAAGTTCTTTTGTACTTCCAAATGTCACAGGTGAGCCCAAAATCTATTCTAAAAATTAACAAAGATATTCACGTACTCAGTTTACATTGAAGGCAGATTGATAACACCTTGAAGCTGTGTCTAGATGAGACTGTCTACCTGGAGGATAAAATGTTCTGAACCTAGAATCATTAGTACACTTGACCAATTTTTCTCATTTCATTATTAGCATATTCATAATATATTTCTAAGTATTATTAATGTGGGAACTTGCTTTAAAATTAATATTGATGAAATAAAAAATTAATATTAGTGAGTTTTTTATCTTTCTTGGTTTGCATAACATACTCAGAGAAGTTTTTTAGTAATTGATTAAACCACACTAGCCTCAGTACTTCTGGTAAGGTTAGGAACAGATCGTTTTTGAGGTTATTATCAGTATCATATGATATACTGAAAAGCATCTGGTGTGTAAAATACGGCCTAAGCCTCAGTTTCGGTCGTATAGTAACTAACATAATGAGCATAAAGTCTAATGTCCCTTGTTGTAAATCATGATTTTAAACTTTCCATCCAATTTTGAATAACAGAGTTATAATTTTAATGTCATGGGATTTGAATAAAATTTTTTATATTTTGTAACATTTGCTTGTTCTAAGTATCTATTGAAGTTTGTTTTGGGTTGTCAGCAAGGTTTGGTTATCGTTTAAAAATCTGTCTGTCTGTAAGGAAAATGACACATTTTCTCCTTGCTTCCTAGTCTGATGACCGGGATTCCAAGCGGGATTCCCTTGAGGAGGGGGAGCTGAGAGATCACCGCATGGAGATCACAATCAGGAATTCACCATACAGAAGAGAGGACTCTATGGAAGACAGGTGAGAAAATGTGCAAGGTGACAAGGAGAAGGGTGCGCAGATAGACTGGGGAGCACCCGACACAGCCCAGGGCCTGGCAGGCTTTCGCAGTTGGCATTTTGACACCAGGTTTACCTGACCATTGAGGTTGTCTCTGTCATCAGTTATCACTTCGCCCCTCATCTCATGAAAAGACTGTGCAGGGGTGTGTTTCCCTCTGTCTGTGATTCTCCAGTCGAGTTAGCACCCTTTCGATGATACACTTTGTGTTTGCCCTGTGTTGCAAGTCTAAGGTTTTCCACACTGCAGAAGAGCTTGCAGGGAGGGGCCGCTGCCAGTAACATTTACACTAAGAGCAGAGGCTCTGCTGTTTCTTCCTGAGCTGTGGTACCTCATCTTTGGTTTCTTTTTCATATCATGAGATAAAGGAAATACAACCATAAATTAAGGTTGAATGCTTATCCTGGGCACCTATGAATGTGAATTTCCCAAGATTTTGGTGGTGTAGAATCAGTTGAAGATTCTGTTAAATGAATTTTTTTTTTTTTTTTTTTTTTTTTTTTTGTGGGTACCGGGGTGTCGACCTCCGGACCTCGCGTGCCAGCAGGCACCCGTGCTGCTGAGCGATATCACCGGCCCCTTTTTCGTATGTGGGTTCCGGGAGTCGAACTCGGGCCCTCGCGCTTGCAAGGCAGGCGCTTACACCGCTGAGCCATCTCACCGGCCCAAATGAATTTTTTAGATCATTAAATAGGTTGATAAATTTTTGAGACCTTTTTAAACATTTATTGACTTATAAGGTGTAAAATAAACTGCACATATTGAAAGTATGCAGTTTGGTACATTTTTACATGCCAGGGAATGCATCGCCATAATCAAGATACTGAACATTTCCCTCCTCCCCTAAAAAAGGTCTTTTTATGCTGCATACCACACTGATTCTCACACTTTTCATCTGAGCCTTAAAATGGCTTACATTTTCAAATTAACATGACTTTTTGTGTTTTTTTGTCTTATGTTGATTTTTGTTATTTTCGCTTTTTTTCTTCTAACAAATCTTTTTAAATGATGGTTTGGGTTCACCTGTATTTCATTGTGAATCCTGTTTTTTGGGCTGGAGAAACTCCATGATATCCTGTTTCTCTGTGCATTTCCCCAGGATGATGAGATGTGTTGCGTTTTATTTCAGAGGAGAAGAAGATGATTCTCTGGCTATCAAACCACCCCAGCAAATGTCTCGGAAAGAAAAGGCCCATCATAGGAAAGATGAAAAGAGAAAAGAAAAGCGTAGGCATCGTAGCCATTCAGCAGAAGGGGGTAAAGAAGTCTTTGTTTTCTTTGATGTCATTATTATATCCTTCATGATCGTCTCCAGAGCATAGTTGAGAGAAGAAATAAAACTGGCTAAAAGCACAATTTATTGTAGATCATTTGAGATAACTATATTATTTTCCTTTTTGCATTTTTTCTTCCTCATATTGTTTTAGAGTAGTTTGTTTGCATATAAAACTACCATAATTGTCTAAGTATAGGACAAAACATTCTACCAAAAATGGGTATTTTGGGGCTGGTGAGATAGCTCAGTGGCATAAGCGCCTGCCTGGCAAGCACAAGGTTCTGAGTTTGACTCCCGGTACCCACATACGAATAAAGGGCCAGTGATATCGCTCAGCAGCACGGGCGCCTGCTGGTGCGTGAGGTCCTGAGTTCAGCCCCCAGTACCCACAAAAAAAAAAAAAAAAAAGAAAGGGTATTTTGTCAAGTCCAGTGTAATGGCTTTAGCTTGATTAGGGTTTGATTTCATACCAGTACAAGAGGTTCTCGGGCCAGGCGTGGAGGTGCACACCTGCAGTCTCAGTACTGTGAGACTGAGGCAGGAAGATCGTACGTTTAAGCCCAACCTGGACAACTTAGGGAGACCATATCTCAAAAAGTGTCACGAAAAAAAAAATAAATTAAAAAAATAAAGGTTCTGGGCTGGGGGTATAGTTCAGCGGCATGGCACCTACCTGGCAAGCACGAGGTCCTGAATTCAATTCCTGGTTCCAAAAATGAATGAATAGATAAATAAATAAATAAATAAAGGTTCTTATTGGTACTGGAAAAACTAGCTCTGGGACTCGATTTGAATCTCCTTATTATAAATGCAGTTGATTAATTAAATAGCTTTCTGTTGTTGGTTTTTGTTTTCTTTTTTGCACAGTACTAGGGAGCGAACCCAGGGTCTTCACTCTGAGCTACATCCCCAGCCCTTTTTACTTTTTATTTCGAGACAGGGTTTCTCCATTACCCAGGTGGGTTTCAAATTTAACCGTCTTCTTGCCTCAGCCTCCCAGAGTGCTGGGATTACAGGTGTGGGTTACCGTCCCTGGGGCTTCTCCGCTTCTTGTGACTGATGATTTTCATTAACTGTGAAACTAGTACATGATAGTTTATTTAGGATTAACTAAAAAGATGAAAATTACAATTCTGTTTAGTGATAACCACAATGTTTTCATAGTTGGAATCTCATTGCGTATAGTTTTGTATCTTTTTCTTTTTTAAAAGTTGATTGATTTTATGACTCTTAAGAACTGAACAAGAGGGGCCGGCGAGATAGCTCAGTGGCGTAAGCGCCTGCCTAGCAAGCACGAGGGCCCAAGTTCGACTCCCGGAACCCACATACGAAGAAAGGGCCGGTGATATTGCTCAGCGGCACGGGCGCCTGCTGGCGCGCAAGGTCCTGAGTTCGAGCCCCGGTACCCACACACACACAAAAAAACTGAACAAGAAAATGAACCTTTATTTTCGGTTATCACCCACCAGTGAGAAAATTAGGCTCATAATTTAGCTCTTGACACAAGTGAACTAGGAGACAAATTCACGTCTTACAGATGCAACTAATGGACCAAGTTTTTCAAGTTCAGGCTTTCTTGAAAGCTTGCAGCGTATTAGCTGTTGCTGTGGTTCTCTAGGGACAGTGGCTGACACTGGGTGGAATTTGTGAGACATTTTCATTTTATTTACTTATTTATTTTTGTGAAGTGTTAATAACAGGTGTTTTCTATAGTGTGTTGCTTGAAACCAAGAGGTTTATAAATGTGTTACATGTTAAGAAAGTAGTTAGATACTTGAGAGAAATTACTGTTTCTTTTAAGTCACTGTGTAAGTCTGTTTTGGTTAATGTTGAAGTTTTTGGAAGTGAGGCCTCTTGGCATGACCCTTGTTATTGCTTGTCAGGGAAGCATGCCAGAGTGAAAGAGAAGGAAAGAGAACACGAACGTCGGAAGCGCCACCGAGAGGAGCAGGACAAAGCCCGCCGGGAGTGGGAGAGACAGAAGCGGCGGGAGATGGCAAGGGAGCACTCGAGGAGAGAGCGGTGAGGCCTGGCCCTCTCAGGAGCACTCGTGCCTGTGCTGTGTCTGTCAAGGCGGTGGGAGAACAGGAATTAGTGTGACAGAGCAGGCTTGGCGCAAAAGCGTCGACAGAGGAGTTCGAGACTATAGACGCTGGGTGCTGTTACAGGAGTGGTCCCAGAGCACAAGAGTTTTACTGCTTCCGGCAGATGGGTGAGTGTGAACTGACAGAGAATGTAACTGAGGGCTCAGGTCTCTGTCAGCTCTCGCCCACAGGAGAAGCCAAAAAGAGGGTCGGCACTCACTCCGCGTGATGGGTCCTGGGCCAGGATTTAGCAGACCAGGACCCAGGTGGAGATCCAGGCAGGGAGAGGGGAAGATGTGAGGCACAGGCCTGGGGAGGGAGTTGGATGATCGCTGAACCTCGGAACCTGCAGCGTCCGGAGGCGAGGTGCTTCCCTCTGGGAGGGGCGTGAGGGCTGTGTGTGGTCAGAGGTGGGCTGTTTACAGTCGTGTTGGAGTCAGGTCTTCAGAGAGAGTCAGCTGAGACCACTCATGTGAATCCTGACTCAGAACCAGTGCTGCAGGTGGTCTGTGTTTGACAAATTCAGCACCTGCCCAGTACCCAGGGAAATGGATTGCTTTAGGTTCTCTAGGTCACATCAGAAAGAGGCTCCGGTTCTTTCAAACAAAAACGAACAGAATAATAAGAGATGAGACTACCAAGACCTTGGAACAGTCTGGGAGCTAAGTCACCACTCTGGGTCCTCTCTCAGCTCAGACTTGCAGGAAAGGGTGTGGGTCTTGTGCATGGGTGGCCTCTGTGTGTTGGGGTCATGTCCAGGGAAGGTGGGGAGCCGGCCTGCTGGGTGGAAGGAGGTGTCTGGAGCGGAGGCTGCAAGTGTTGGCTGTTCCCTGCACCCGCTCTGAGCGGTGCGGAGAGTCTGCCAATCCTGAGTGCTGGGGCCCTTGATGCAGGACAGAAGGGAGCCACTAAGGCCCAGCGGCCATGGGCTCAGGCCAGCGGGGAACCTGAGGTTCACTGTTAGTGTGTACTGCCAGGCTGAGTGGTCCTGTCCCACAGGGTGCTTGGGACGGGAGCAGAGGTTGGTAGATGAAGTCAGGCTTCCCTGGAAGTCAAAGCAGAAGGTGGGGGCAGGGGCGAGTATGGGCCAGGCTTCCAAAAAAGCAGCTGTAAAGCCAGACAGATTGATAAACGCAACTAGATTTGTGCTTTGGGAACCGACCGGAGGGTGACCTGAGAAGCACACCTGCTTGGGAAACCACGGCACTGTGTGTGAGCGCAGCAGGAAGAGACCGTCCGGCCTGGGAGTTGTCTGGCCCTTCTCAGTCTGCCATAGCTCCTGCTGCCCCTGCTGTCGTCCGCGGGTGGTGTGACTTCTCGGCAGGCTCTGGTAGTGTGAAGTCACAGCTGTGGTGGGGATGTGCAGCAGACAGTGGGCCACATCCCATGCCAGTCCCGGGGACGTGCTCTGGGAAGGGCCCAGGTTCTGCGCAGCCGGAACTCAGGTGTGCTCTGCCGTGCACACGGGTGTTGCGGGGAGGAGTCGGCTTCTGCTTAGCTGTGCGGGCACAAGGTCGACCCATTGGATGTGGAAACTGCGGGGAACTGTGGGTGGCCGGGGTCCCAGGAGAGAAGAATGGAACAGGTACCTTTGCAAACAGTGGCTGAAAACCTTCCAGATTTGATGACAGCCACCATATATTTACATTTGCCAGTAGCCAGGCGAGCCTTTAGCAGGGGACTGGAGTCCAGGGAACTGCTGCGTGCGCTGGGAACGGCTTGGCGGAGGCCAGAGGCAGTGGCGAGGCAGTGGCATGGCACTGGCATGGCACTGGCAAGCTGGTGCCGAAGCTCTCAGCCAGGAATGCAGCTCTTCTCCGAACAGGAAGGGGAACAAGACGTTCCCAGGGAACCAAGATTAGTGGGGTCCGTTGCCAGCAAACCTGTCCGGGAAGAGTTACTGACGAGACCTCAGGCGGAGCAGAAGTGACGCTGCGCAGCGGCCGGAGCCGCGGGGAGGGAAGGTGCGCCCAGGTGGCCAATGTGCAGCTTCAGAGGGGTTCTGCCGGTGTGGTTCTTTCACAGGTCTTCAGTTACTGCTCTGTGCCGTTGTGGTTTGTAACATGCAGAGTGCCGGGAGAGACCGGAAGTCAGGGAGCTAGATCGTAACGAAGTTCCTGGCTTCCTGTTTTCCTTCCTTTTGCAGCACTGGGGGTTGAATCCAGGGGTGCTACCCCCGAGCTGCATTCCCAATCATTTATTCTGAGACTGTCCTGCAGAGGGGTCCAAACTTGCAATCCTCTGGCCTCAGCCTCCAGGGCAGCTGGGGTTACAGTCATGTGCTACTGACCTGGTTAGTTAATATCAATCTTACCAGATGCATATTGCACTTCCTAGAGCAACCACTTAAGAAAATACCTTTTTAAAAATAGTAACACATAAAATAAAGTAGTACATGAACAGGAATTAAAATGATACGCTAAATGTACGTATTTAAAGCAAAAAGAGGGCCGGTGAGATGGCTCAGCAGTGTTAAGCGCCTGCCTGGCAAGCGCGAGGCCCTTAGTTCGACTCCTGGTACCCACATTAAAAAAAAAAAAAAAAGCAAAAAGAAGGGACTAACTTTGATGTGGCACTCTAAAATCCCAGAATGCTTGGCCCAGGTCCCCAGCAAGACTCCACGTATACTGGTATCAGTGCAGTGCTGTGACCTGGCTGGCACCGTCCCGCGCTCCTTGCTGTATGGGCTGACACCTCACCTTGCAGGTGCTGTTGAACTCTAGGGCATGAACGAGCCACTCTGACGGTGCAGGTCTGGCCTCGCCGTCTGGATGTCTGGGATGCAGCCAGCTGCAGTGTTACCCCAGTGCTTCTGCTATTTCTGGGTCCACTGAGAAGGATCCACCCCCCTTTCCCCAAGCTCCTGTCTCCTTTGCGCCAGTGCCGCACTTTCTCATCATTTGGGTTTGGTTTTGTTTTTTGTCTTACGAGACAGGGTCTCGGCGTGTAGTTCTGGCTGGCCTTGAACTCGCTATGTAGCCCAGGCTGGCCTTGAACTCATGGCAATCCTCCTGCCTCAGCCTCCCGAGTGCTGGGATAACAGGTGTGTGCCACCATGCCCAGTGAGTTTCTATTTTTGAGACAAGGTCTCATTGTGCACCCTGGGCTGGGCTCAAATTCACTATCCTCCTATCTTAGCCTGTGGAGTGTTGGGGTAACAGCTGTGCGCTGCCATGCCTGGATCGGATCAGCTGCATTTACGTTGGGTTCTTGCTTGGACGTAGAGTTCCTTGCCGTGTGTGGTGGAGCTGTGGACAGACACATCCCAGCAGAGCAGGTTGTGTGGGCTTTGCCAGCCCTGCTTCATTTGTGGTTCTGCAGTGCCGTGGGGGTTGTGCACACATCCTCTCTGAGGAAGCTTTTGTGGGGTGGCGGCCACAAGGCTATTTCCAAGCTGAGCAGAGGACCCAGGGACGAGGAGGCCGCGGTGTTGGTGGGGATGATGGCTGCCACTTGCTTCTTCCAGGGACCGCCTGGAGCAGTTAGAGAGGAAACGGGAGCGAGAGCGCAAGATGAGGGAGCAGCAGAAGGAGCAGCGGGAACAGAAGGAGCGGGAGCGGAGGGCGGAGGAGCGGCGCAAGGAGCGCGAGGCCCGCAGGGAAGGTACGCGGTGTGTGGGCCTGGCTGGCCCTGCCGTGCCATGCTGCGCCATGCCGCGCGCGCCTGCGTGGGAGATGGCTGCTTAGCCCCTGTGCTTTCTTTGGTCCTTCCTTTTCTTCCTTTTTTAAAAAATCATGGCACAATGCACATGGCGTCAATCTGCCGTCCCCACCGTTCCGAGTGTACACGCAGGGGTGTGGGGCACTCACACTGTTGTGTAGCCGTCTCCACACTGACTCCAAAACTCTCACCTTGTGAGACTGAAAAGTGTGCTCTTCAAGACTCCCACCCCTTTCTTATTTTTAATCTTAAGACAGGGTTTTGTTTTGTTTTGTTTTGTTTTGTTTGAGACAGGGTCTCACTGTGTAGCCCAGGCTGGCCGAACTTGTGATCCTCCTGCGTCAGCCTCCCGAGTGCTGGTTTGAGACGGGGTCTTGATGGTCGCTGAGTTCCCAAGGCTGGGCTTGAACTTGTGATCCTCCTGCCTCAGCCTTCTGTTCTGCTTTCTGTTGATAGGAATCTGACTCCTCTGATTGCCTCCTGAGTGGAACCACACAGTTGTCCTTCTGCGACACTCAGCAGGAAGTCTCAGGGTCCTTCCATGTTGTAGCTAGCGCCAGGATCTCCTTCCTTTTGAGGGTTGACTAAGAGTGGTATCGTACTTCTGGCATTTGCTGTTTGTTTTCTTCAGGCTTTTCGGTTTCTTTGTTCCTCCTTCCCCAGTTTTCTGTAGTTGCTTTTTTTTTTTTTTTTTTTGTGGGTACCGGGGGTCGACCTCAGGACCTCGCGCGCCAGCAGGCGCCCGTGCCGCTGAGCGATATCACCAGCCCCTTTTTCGTATGTGGGTTCCGGGAGTCGAACTCGGGCCCTCGCGCTTGCCGCGCAGGCGCTTAAGCCGCTGAGCCATCTCACCGGCCCTCTGTAGTTGCTTTTGGTTCGTGATTGTCGGTGATGTGTCTGTGTTTCAGTCCCCTCTCCTTTGTGCGTGTCCTGTGTCTGTCGTGTGGTTCCTGGGCAGAGCATTATTAGCACTAATCTGAGTCAAGACCAGCTTCGCTTCAGCAGTATGTGACACTCTGCTCCCTGTGTCTCCGTCCCCACCCATGGTAGTTGTTGATGTCCCCAGATCACATGGGACACTGCGTGCCCATGAATGTGAGCTGGTAACTCTGAGAACACATTTGCTGTTCACTCAGTGCTGGGCAGGAAGTGGTTTGCCTGTGGATGCTGCTGTAACTTGGGCTCCATGCTGTCCGGCACTTGTCTTTAAGGAGTTCTTTTTCCTTTTTCCTTCTGTGCTGCAGTTGAACCCAGGGCCTTCACCCTGAGCTGCATCCCCAGCTCTTTTTATTCATTTATTTTCTAGGCAGGATCTTGCCGGGTGCCCAGGCAGGGCCCTGAGGTCTGTTTCTTCGTAAGGCTGGCCGTTCTATCTCCTCTGCTCAGTTGCCCACCAGGCTCCTTGGCTGTCAGCAGCAGGTAGGCCAGATGGTGGTGAGGCCTGCAGCTCTTGCTTATATGGGAGCAGCTTGACTTTGCCCTCCCTTCGCAAGAATAGTTTGCCACATAGAGGGTTTTTGGCTGAGAGTTTTTTCTCTGAGTGCTTTGAACTCACCAGCCCCTGCCTCCGACCTCCTGGCTTCTGAGGCATCTGCTGAGGATCTTGCTAAGGGCCCCTGGCGTGTGTCCATCACCTTGCTTTACTACTCTCAAGACTCCCTGTCTTTAGACAATTCCATTGACTTTTGTTGTTTCTCGTATGTGTCGATACATAAGGAATACATTCATCACAGGCAGTTGGTATATTGATGTATCACATCCAAGTCCTTTTTATGTCTTCCCTCCATCCCTAGATCTCCTTCCCATAGCAAAAGGTCTATCTTCCTGTTTCCTGTCTTATTTTGCTCTTTAGATTTTTTATATTTTGGGTTCTTATATGAGAGAAACCCTGCGATATTTAACCTTCTGTATTTGCATCACATTATGGTCTTAAGACCCATCAATTTTCCTACAAATGACTCAGATTTATCCTTGTTTATGGCTGAGTAGTACTCCATAGCATGTAAGTGCATTTTCTTTATCCATTCATCTGTTGATGGGTATATAGGCCATTTGTAAGATTCAGCTGTAGCAAGTTGTGCTGTTATAAACACGGGTCTGCATGGGTCGCTGTAATATGGTGTCTTGAGTCTTTTGGGAAGATTCCTAGAAGGGGAATGGCTGGGTCAGATGGAACTTCTGGCTTTACTTCTTTTAGGAGTTTGTGGTTGTACTGGTTTACATTTCTGCCTGCAATGTAGGAGGCTTCCTTTTCTCCGGGACAGTTTTCATTGCAGTGTGTCCCATGTAGGTTTCTGAATTCATCCTACTTGGAATGTGTTGAGCTTTTGGATGTTAGTATTCATGTCTTCCAAAAACAGGAAGTTTCTGGCAGCGATTTCTTCAGATGCTGTCTACCCCTGCACTCCCCTCTCCTTCCTGGATGTCCAGAATCGTAGTTGACCCCATGTCCTCCTCCACGTCTCTTTCCAGCCCTGGACAGTGGCGCCCATGGTCCTCTTCCGTGCGCTGGCTCTTGTGCCTCCCCACGCCTGCCTGTGAGCCCCTCCTGGGCTGCATCCAGGGCTGCTCGTTTCAGCTCGAGAAATGTCAGGGTCTTTGGTTTCCTGTCTCTGGATGTTTCTGCATTTATACATCATTTTCCTGACTTTCTGTGCCTCTTTCTTTAGTTCTCCGAACGTGTTTGAGACAGCTGTTTTCAAAGTCTGATTTTATTATTTACATGAAGGCAGTTCGTTGTCAGACGGAGGATTCCTGGTCACAGATAGTTCTGTCACAAGGGATGGGGTGGGCAAGGGTGCTGAGGGCCTTGTGTGTGGACACCGCTGAGCCCACGGCCAGTGACCTCTCTCGCTTCCTTCTTGTCCCTTAGGGCCATTTGTCGTTGTCGTCTTTGTGTTATTTAAATGGGACTGGAAGCCAGGCCTCGTGGACGCCAGGCCAGTGCCCTGCCTCCAGGCTGCCGCAGCCCCCACGTCCTGCCCTGGTCTTCCCCGAGATCCGCCCTCGGGGCTTCCGGGGAGTCTCGTGTTGTCTTCCTTTGGAGACTTTGCTGGTTCTCCAACCGTGTGATTTTTTGTTGGAAACCGGAAGATCCTGACAACTCTGGGGATCGGATGTGTCCTCAGGGCTTGCTGTGCTGCTGCTGTGACGTGGTGCTGTCTCGGCTGATCTTGGCCGGAGTGTCCCCAGGGCCGTGTCCCCTTGGCCCGTGTCTTCTGGGCTGTCTCTGCACCTGTCCCTGCCTGTGAGGTGCTTCCCGTTGCTCCCTGTGTAACACCTTGTCCTTAAATGTCTGGGCGCCAGCGAGGGAGAAGAGAAACGAAGGCAGGGAGCGGGCCCGGAAGCCCTTTGGAAGCCGTCTGGAGGCCCCTAGCCAGAGAGGGTGAGGCAGGAACAGTGCAGCCTCTGCCCGGCCCTCTGATCGAAGCAGCAGCTGAGCACAGACCCCTGCTGACCAAGGCGGTGCCCTGTGGCCCAGCCGGGCCCTGCAGGCTGCTCCAGGCTCTTGTGCTCAGCTGCCGCTCTGGGGAGTCGGTGGGTGAGAGTGCTGCGCTGAGAGCTGGAGTCGACTGGAATGGACTGGTTTGCTGTCTGGGCCTCCCTGGAGCTTGCACCCCTGCAGTGGGCTTAGAGTTCCACACCAGTCCATGGGATGGGTTCTGCCACTGCGGTTGTTGCGTGTGTGTGGGGGGGCGTCTGACTCCAGGGCTGCTTCCTCTGCTGTCTACCTAGAACCCCTCCTGCTCCTTCCTCTGTGCCTGCTGAGGTCAGGCTGGAAGGTCCCCTGGATCCACAGGGGTGGCCCCCAGCCTTTGGGTTGGAGCTTTTCTCCCCAAGCTTCGTGCCCCGATGGCCATGCGTTAATGCCGCGTGTGCACTGCCTGGTGTGGGTGTGTGAGACCCAGTGCCATCTCTGCTCTGTCCTGTGCACCAGTCTCTGCGCACCACCGCACCCTGAGGGAGGACTATGGTGACAAAGGGAAAGCCAGCCACTGGAGCCGCAGCCCCGTGCGGCCACCACGGGAACGCTTCGAGCTGGGAGATGGCCGGAAGCCAGGTGGGTCCAGGGGTCTTCCCTGGGGGTTTGGACTTCACAGTGTGTGTCTTTAACAATTTATGTGCTGAAGGGAGACCCCCCCAGCTAAGTCTCTTTGTCACAGTAAAATGATGTGCGGGTACCCACTGCCCCCTGCAAGGGGCTGCCAGCCTTCGCACGAAGCGAGGTGTGTGGCTTCTACCTGGACGTTTGTTGCAGATTTTTGGGAGTTGCTTTTCCAGTTGAATGTAGGTAGATAGCTGGGCATGGTGGCACATACACCTATCATTCCAGCCTGTAATCCCGGCACTCGGGAGGCTGAGGCAGGAGGATTGCTGTGAGTTCAAGGCCTCAAAAAGAAGAGTGTGGATGACCTGTTTTTCTTAGAGTAAAGCTGATTACTATGCGAGGGGTACTTCTGACTTTTGGGTGGTGCTGTCTTGTTGATTTAAAAACATTTTCCTACATTTATCTTTCATGGTTTCTTTCACAAGTGAAAGAAGAAAAAATTGAAGAACGAGACCTGCTGTCAGACCTGCAGGACATCAGTGACAGCGAGAGGAAAACCAGCTCAGCGGAGTCCTCCTCAGGTACCTGAGCCTGCCTAGCCGCGGCCTGATGGTGCTGCCATGGTGAGGCCGGCGCTCACCTGCAGCTCCACTTTCTCCCACAGCAGAGTCGGGCTCAGGCTCAGAGGAGGAGGAGGAAGAAGAGGAGGAGGAGGAAGAGGAAGGAAGCACCAGTGAGGAGTCAGAAGAGGAGGAGGAGGAAGAGGAGGAGGAGGAGGAAGAGGAGGAGGAGACAGGGAGCAACTCGGAGGAGGCCTCTGAGCAGTCTGCAGGTGAGCAGTGGCTGGTCAGGTGTCGTGACTTACAGGGCCATCCGTTCACCCCGGGCTTCGGTAGGGCAGGGGAGTAAATCTGTGTCCAGCTTCAGAACGCTTCCTGCTAGAAGCCGTTGTCTGCGGGACTCACAGGAGAGCCCGGGGCTGGCGATGCGACGCTCACCGCTCTGAAGACTGCTGTGGAGTCAGTGTCCGTGCCCGGGGCAGCCTGATGTCGCCTGAGCAGACTCCCATTCTCTTTTCCAGAAGAAGTGAGTGATGAAGAAATGAGTGAAGATGAAGAGCAAGAGAATGAAAACCACGTCATGGTTGGTCAGTGGCTCCCTGCGACAGTTCACACATCCTCACCGTCCCTGGGTGCAGATGCCTGGCCCGCACATGTGGGCCGTCTGCAGCACAGGGTGCCTCGCCAGTGTGCGGTTTGCCCTCAAAGCTGTGCAGCCAGCAACAGAAGTGGCTCGCAGGGGGGCTGTCTGCTTCCCCAGGGACCACGCCACTGGCCACTTGCAGTCAGTGCCTGTTGGGACTTGATCACTTAGCCATAACTGAGTGGTGCCACTCTAGGTGGTTGCTATGATAAGAATGCGGGGGAGGCTGGGACATTCCGCCTCAGGTCCAGTCCCCAGGGGAAGGGGGCTGCCCTGGACAGCAGTTCATGGGTCCAGAGCCACGGATCCAGGACGCTACAGTCGGGAGGAGTGGTGTGGCCTCAGCACGTGCTGAGCTGTGTCCTTGGTGGCAGGAACACGAGTTCTAAGCGTGCCCCGCCCCCATCCTCAGGCTCAGCCAAGCCCTCCAGGACTGTGGCCCACATGCCCTTTGCTCAGGGGCCAGGCCCGGCGCCAGCCCCTCGTGAGGAGGGCGCGAGACTCATAGCATTGCCGGGCACCGCGTCCCTGCTTGTCCCCAGTTCCCTAATTATATTCATCTTTTAAAGTCCCAGAGTCACGATTTGACCGAGACTCGGGGGACAGTGAAGAAGGGGAGGAAGAAGCGGGTGAGGGGACCCCACAGAGCAGCGCCCCCACTGAAGGTGACTATGTGCCCGACTCCCCGGCCCTGTCGCCTATTGAGCTCAAGCAGGAGCTGCCCAAGTACCTGCCGGCCCTGCAGGTGAGGCCTCTCCCTGCCCCTGCTGCGTGCTGGTCCAAGCTGGTGGTGCCACCTGGAGTGTCCCACCCCTGTGCAGGGCAGGCCCGGCCCCTACCTCCCGTGGCGCTGGCCACAGCAGCCTTGTGAGGCGTTCTGGATGCAAAGAGCCACTGTGTGTTGGGTCTGGCCTTGTGTGGCCCTGGGTGGGGGATTAGGTGGACACCAAGACTACTTTGCCACCCTCCACGCACAGATGCCTGCAAGCTTTCTGTAGGAAAGGTCAGTGGGTGGCGAACCTGCCAAGGACCTGGGGAGAGCAAGGTGGCCTCGGGCCTGGACACCACCCTGGCCTCTGAGTCTCCTTGGTGCCAGCTGGGAAAGCTGCCAGCGGGGCCAGGACCTTCTGTCCCAAGCCTGTGCTGTGCAAGGTGTGGCATGGGTGTGCACGGGGGACCCTGGTCAGGTATGGCTGGCCATCCTCATGCCCACACTTCCTGGCAGGGCTGCCGCAGCGTGGAGGAGTTCCAGTGTCTGAACAGGATTGAGGAGGGCACCTATGGGGTGGTCTACAGAGCGAAGGACAAGAAGACAGGTGAGCAGGCCCTGGGGATCCCTGGGGGTGTGGGGTCTGGGTGGCTGGTTAGCGGAGCAGCTGTGGCCTGTCCCGAGATGGCTGTGTCCGTGATTCACTGCCCAGGCCCAGCGTTGGGGTTCTGGCAGTAGGCGCGGTCCCTGTGGGGAGCCCTCCAGTCCCGCTGCCGGCAGCAACGTTGAGTGGCCTGGGCTCCTGGCCACCGTCTGCCTTCAGCTTGTGCTGGTGCACGTCCCGCAGTGTCAGGCCTTGGGCCACACCGCGCCTCGCAGGCCTCCGTCCTGACTTGGGTGATGCAGGTCTGAGCCCCCCGTGCCTCGGAAGCCAGAGGTCGTCCTGCCTCGGGTTCAGCTGCTTGCCGTGGTGGCAGGTGACACGGTCCAGTGGGGGGAGACGAGGCCAGGGAAGTGGCAGGCAGGGGGCGGGGGGCAGCCCAGCTGGCTTACAGGTTGGGGCTTCTCCTCTGTTTCTTTTTTCTTGCATGCTGGGATCCAGTCAAACACCCTACACTGAGTAGTCCCCCAACCTGGGGCTTTTCCTAGGTCACTAACTATGCAATAAGGAATAGTTGGTAAACAGAAATGAAAATCCTGTTAAATGAATTGATGGCTCTTAACCTGTGTGGGTGTTTTTTCGGCCCATCTTTAAACGTTGATCTTTACAGATGAAATTGTGGCTCTGAAGCGGTTGAAGATGGAGAAGGAGAAGGAGGGCTTCCCGATCACTTCTCTGAGAGAGATCAACACCATCCTCAAGGCCCAGCACCCCAACATCGTTACCGTCAGGGTGAGGCCCGCCCCAGCGCAGCTCGCCTGCCAAAACAGCGCACAGGTCCCTGCTGCCGTGTGTGACCGTGCCGGGCTCTCAGGGTTCCCAGAAGCGCACACAGCGGCTTGAGTGGACCAGGCAGTTCGCTGGGAGACTTGCTGCCACCCATAGGCCTGCTGCTTATTCCCTAGGAGATCGTCGTGGGCAGCAACATGGACAAGATCTACATCGTGATGAACTATGTGGAGCATGACCTCAAGAGCCTGATGGAGACCATGAAGCAGCCCTTCCTGCCAGGTGTGGCCCTGGGGGGATGGGGACGCCACACCCACCCCACAGTGCTCCCGGCTGTGTCGCTGGGCACTCTTGGCAAAGTAGTGGCCTCGGTGACCCTGTCCATAGCGTGCACAGTGCGCTTGGCATGTGCAGAGGCCACTGTGAGCTGGAAGTCCCCAGGACAGATTCCCCTGCTAGGCTGGCCTCTGCCCCTGGTGTGAATACCCTGAAGGTCTTCCTGGCTCCCTGGAGTGGCGCGAGCGTGACCCTCGCTGTTCCAGGTGAGGTGAAGACCCTGATGATCCAGCTGCTCCGTGGAGTGAAACACCTGCATGACAACTGGATCTTGCATCGGGACCTCAAGACATCCAACCTGCTGCTAAGCCACGCTGGCATCCTCAAGGTGAGCATGGCACCTGCCTGCCCACCAGCCCACCTGGGAGCCCCAGCCCAGCCTGGCCTCAGGCGCCTCTGTCCCTGCAGGTGGGTGACTTTGGGCTGGCTCGGGAGTACGGCTCACCCCTGAAGGCCTACACCCCTGTCGTGGTGACCCTGTGGTACCGCGCTCCAGAACTGCTACTGGGTGCTAAGGTGAGTTCAGGGGTCTGAAGGCCGCCCTTCCCCAGTGGGGCTTGACAGGGTGCATCTTGCCCAGCTTGAGCCGTGTCCCCTGGGCTTTCAGGAATACTCCACGGCTGTTGACATGTGGTCTGTGGGCTGCATCTTCGGGGAGCTGCTGACACAGAAGCCCCTGTTCCCCGGCAAGTCAGAAATCGATCAGATCAACAAAGTGTTTAAGGTGGGTGTGGGCCCTGCCGATGTGAGGGCTCCACAGGGCACGGCCGGTGGTGCATGCTGGACTGGGTCAGGGCCCTGGGTAGTGTGGCCCTTCAGTGGCCTGTCCTCTGGTAACAGACGCAGGCATTAGCGTCACACGTCTAGTGGTGGACCCTTCCCTTCAGGGCGTGGTTAGTTCCAACACCCATCTTTCAGGACCTGGGGACCCCGAGCGAGAAAATCTGGCCGGGGTACAATGACCTCCCCGCAGTGAAGAAAATGACCTTCAGCGAGTACCCTTACAACAATCTCCGCAAGCGCTTCGGGGCCTTGCTGTCAGACCAGGGCTTTGACCTCATGAACAAGTGAGTCTGGGCAGGGTCTCCCCCACTCTCAGCTCAGGCCCGCTGCAGCTCGCTGCCCCGAGTACCCCCGCAGCCTCTCCCCAACACGGGTGCCCATGGCCCAATGCTCTTGCCAGGTTCCTGACCTACTTCCCCGGGAGGAGGATCAACGCAGAGGACGGCCTCAAGCACGAGTACTTCCGCGAGACCCCGCTCCCCATCGACCCCTCCATGTTCCCCACGTGGCCCGCCAAGAGCGAGCAGCAGCGGGTGAAGCGGGGCACAAGCCCACGGCCCCCGGAGGGCGGCCTGGGCTACAGCCAGCTGGTGAGGTTGCAGCTGGCAGCAGGGGGCTCCCCAGGGGAGCCGGCCTAGCTCTGTCCTCACAGTGCCCTCTTTGCCCTGCAGGGCGATGACGACCTGAAGGAGACAGGCTTCCATCTCACCACCACCAACCAGGGCGCCTCGGCTGCCGGCCCTGGCTTCAGCCTGAAGTTCTAACGCCGCCATCGGGCCCCGCCAGCCCCGCCTTGTGCACACCCAGCTCCAGCCCGCCTGGATGCGGCTCCTGGGGCTGGAGGTGCCAAGCCAAGACACCTAGATCTTGGATTCCTCATCTTGGTTTTCCACCTTTTGTTTTTTTATATTTTGGTTTATAAATTTGTAGAATTAAATCGCATTTTCCTCATGGAGAGAGGGGCTGTGTTGTCAGATATTCCTGACCCGGCCCGTGAGGAAGGGGAGGGCTGGCATCTCTGGTGCCAGTGTGGCTGGTGCAGCCCTCCCGCGGCCTGGCCTGCAGCAGGTGAGGGTCCTCTGCTGCCAGCCTTGGCTGGAGCCTGAATCTGCCGATGACCAGGTGCTCCTCCGCACGCCCAGGCAGCCAGGCCTGGTGGGCTTGGCACTAGCCACAGCGGGTTTTTATATACGCGGCTGTTAACATGTTTTCAGATGTAGTAAACTATTCTTGGAGGAAGTTCTGCTGTGTCTTTTCCTTTCCTGGGCTGCCCAAGCTCGAGCTGTAGGCCTGGCCTCTGTACGCACCCGCCTGGGCCGGGCCCTTTCCCCTCTTGGCTTGGCAGAGCAGCAGCCACCCACCCCTGCCTTCCGCTCCTGCCCGGGTCCTGCTCACTTTCTGGTGGCCGCTTTCACACCGGGTTGCACTTGGCTCATCCCAGGGGATGCTGCTGGCACTTGGGTCTCTTTACCCCACTACAGCACTGTGGAAGGAGGGGGTGTTCTGGCCCCTGGGTCCCCCACATCCACTGCTCAGGGCCCAGCCTGTCTCCCACCCATCCAAAAATCAGCACGGAGATGTGAGAGAAAGTGCTTTATCTGCCGGGCTCCAGCGGCTCTGAGCAGGTTCAGCTTCTCACGCGCACGCGCCAGGAGTAAGTGGTGAGCACGCGCTGGTGCCGGCGCACCACACACGTGTAGGTGCCCTCATTGACGGCGTTGGCAATGATGCTCAGGTGCGCCTTGCCCAGGGCCAGGTACCCGGGATAGGAGAACTCCAGGGGCTCCTGGTCCTTGTACCAGCTGTGGGGAGAGGTGGCTGGGAGCCTGTCTGGGCAGTGTCACACCACCTGGCCGCCCAGGGCCGGCCCGAACCAGACACTCACTACACTTTGCCTTTCTTGTGAAGGATCTTCTGTCCACAGCGGAAGGTCACGTTCCTGCCCTCGGACACCAACCTGGTTTTGGTCCTGGGAGGAGGTGGGGTGGTGGCTGCCGTGGGGAAGGGGAATTCTGCTCCGGATGGGGGTAGAGGCACGTTAGCGGCTCCCCACCAGACCAAACCAGGAGCAGACCCGGCCCAGGGCCCCACCCCAAACATCACCATAGCAGAAGTCGCAGCTGCTGGGGCAGAGCCTCTTCATGAGCCTCCGGCGTGTGTCACAGAAGCCCTTGCGGGCCCAGGACGCGCACATGAACAGCCTGTCCAGGCAGCCTGCAGAGCGCAGCGGCTCAGGGCCTGTCCGAGCCCCACCACCCGGCCACCCAGGCCCTGGGGCACCCACCGTAGAGCCGGTGCAGCCCCCACAGCTCGTCCTGCGACAGCGCCTTCCAGCCGCGCAGCGTGGCATTGAGGTGCATGAGCGCCTGGCCGTGCTGCGAGTGCATCAGGCCCAGCGCATGGCCAATCTCATGGGCCGCCACGTGCACCAGGTCTGTGAGCCACACTCCTGCCGGGCCAGGGTCAGCCCTGAGCCTCAGCGCGCCCTGCCCTCAGGCCAACCCCAGGGCCGCCTCTGGGCCACATGGAAGATAAGAGTGTTCCAGGCCCTGCGGTGACTTGGCCCCAAGGAATGCAGCTCAGCGCCCTCCCTGCAGGGGGCGGTCTCAAGACTGGAGGAGCCATGCCGGGCTCCCACGGCCACCCTCCCCGCCCCCCGTGGCAGCCCCCTTCACCCAGAGAATCTGCCTTCAGCCCCGCAGCCCCCTGCAGCCCCCTAAGGGCCACACCGAGCTCCTGGGGCGGCCAGGCCCAGAGGGTACCGCCCACCTTTCTTCCAGCTGTAGCGCGTGGGGCCCAGCACCCAGTACTCGCTGTCGTCAAAGTGGATGCCGCCGTGGGGCGGGAAGAAGGCGTGGGCCAGCTCGCCCGTGGGGCCGTCGAAGCAGTGGTGCAGGGCGGAGACCAGGCAGTCCGTGTGGTTGACCGGGTAGAAGCCTGGGGGGGCACAAGCCTGAGAGGCGGCCCGGGCGCCGGGCGGGGGCGGGGGCGCGGCACCCACCTATCCGGAGGTCGCTGGGCTGCTCTGGGGCCACTTCGCGGAAGCTGAAGGGGGACACGTCGCTCCACATGCGGAAGGCGGCCGCCAGGCCCCGGCGGGTCTCTCGGGGGCTCAGCAGGTTCCGGGGGAAGGAGAGGATCCTGGCGGAGGGTCAGTGTCAGGGGGCGCGGGCTGCGCCGGGTCCCCCCAAGGGCCAGGGCGCACCTGTAGGTGAGGTTGAAGTGGTCCCAGCGCAGCCTGCCGGGGGTCAGCGTGTAGCGGCGCTTTCGGGGCGGCAGTGGGGACAGCGGGCTGGGGCCCCGGCTGATCGAGACCCCGGAGGAGTCCCATCCCTGGACGTCGCTCTTCGCGGGAAGAAAGCGGTGTCAGGAGCAGCACCCTCAGGGTGCGGAGGCGCGGCGAGGCGGGGTGCTCCCGGTTCCTGTCCTCGGCCTGTCACTGTCACTTCGGGTGCCGGAGGAAGGGGCCGGAAGGCGGCAGAGGCGGCGCTGAGGCGATGCCCCCTCGCGGGCGCCGGGCACTCGAACCCGCGCCCCCCACCCAGCCCGACCGCGCAGACCCGCGCCCCGCTCACCTGCGAGGCGCCCCCGCCCGGCGCCCCCCGCCACGACAGCATCGCGAGCGCGGGCAGCAGGCACAGCGCGCCCAGCGCGGCTCCGAGCGGGCGGCCCCGGACAGCGCGTGACGGCCCCGGGGGGACGCAGGCCCCGCGGCGCATGGCGGACGCGCTGGGCTCGGCTCCTGGCGGAGCGGGGCGCGGGGCGGCGGCTCGGGTTACAGGCGCGGGGCGGGCGGGGGGGGCGCCTGATGGGGACCAGCTGGCTGTCGCGGCCCGGGCTTCCGGGCCCGGGAGCCGCGGTCGGGCTGCGGCGCTCAACGGCCCGCCGGGCAGGGTCGCACGGAGCTCGGGCTCGGAGAAGGGGCGTCGGCCGGCCTCTAAGGTGGCTGGGGCTGAATGGCCCCAAATGGAAATCCACCCCAACTTCGAGCACCCAAATGGAATCCAGGGAGCGGAGCCTCCATCCTGGCCCCGGGTCTGAGCGAGCAGCCAAGGACGCGTCCCGGCGAGAGGGAGGGGACCAGCGAGGGACGTGGCAGTGAGTGCGGCGGCTGGGCGGCGCAGAGGGCCAGCGTGCAGGGCGAGGGTCCACGCGGGGTCTGGGCTCGCGGGGGGCTGGGGAGGTGCGGAGCCTGGCGCTGGCTCTGGGACCGGGGGCGAGGAGGGGCCGGGCGCCGGCGCCGGTGTGGGGGTCCGCCCGGCCTCGCAGGGGTGGGCGAGGTGCTGGGGCCAGGAGGGCTCGACCGGGCGGCCTAGACCCCGCAGCGGCACCCAGGGCGGGTGGAGACCTGAGGCTCCGGGCCAGAGCAGGCGGCGTCGCAGCCCGTCCCAGCCTCGGCCCACGGTGACAGCGCCAAGCAGCTGGCTCGGCGCGCGCGGGTGGTTCTTGGAAAGCGCCCGCCCCCTCCGGTGGTTAAATATTTGCTGCCACAAACCGAACGGCCCCTCCCGCACGCCCCGCTCGGCGCCGAGCCCCGCTGGGTCAGCACAGGTCGGGGACGGGGGGCGGGGGACGAGACGGGGCGGCGGGGCCCCAGGCAGCAGGCAACAGGCAACACGGTCCGAGAATCTCTTTATAAAACGGGGCAGCGCGCACGGCGCTCACACGAAGATCTGGATGCGGTCGCGGATGGGCTGGCGGCAGATGGGGCAGGCGCTGAGCGCGGCGCCGCAGGGTGCGCACGCGCCGTGGCCGCACTGGAACACGAGGCGGATGTGGCTGTCGATGCAGATCGGGCAGGTGATGCGCTCCTCCATCTGCCGGTAGCGGCTCTGCAGCTCCTCCACCAGCTGCCGCGGCGGGCCGGGCGCGGGGGCAACGCCCGCCACTTCGGAGCCGTCTGCAGCGTGGGACGCGACGCGGGGTCAGTCGGGCAGGCTCGCGCCCCCCACGCCGCCCCCTAACCCTTCACCCACCTGGGCGCAACTTCTTGCCGATGGCCACCTGGCACCGGATACACTTCTTCATTCTGCGCGCGCACTCTGCGGGGACAACAGCGGGTTGGCCGCGCGCAGGCCAAGGCTCCGGCCCGCCGGCCCGTACTCACCCTCGCACACAGTGCGGTGCTGGCACGGCGAGAACAGAACCAGCGGCGCCAGCTCCGAGCACACCAGGCACTCCGCGGCCTCGGGCCCCGCAGCGGCCACGTGCAGATTCGTCACGGTGTTCGGGGTGCTGCGTGAGAGTCTGGCGCCCGCGGCCAGGCCGCCCCCGCCGCCTGCCTGCCGCTCTCTGCAATCGGAGGAGGGGGCTTGAAAGGGCCCAGCGGCCGGCCGCACCCTCCGCCCCCGCGGCGCGGCTCACCGGAAGCGCTGGGCGCAGCCTTGCAGCACCTTGAGCACGCGGGCCTCGGTGGCCAGGTCCAGGGGGCTCTGGCCGCGGTGGTTGGCGTAGCTCACGTCGGCGCCCTCCAGCGCCAGGAAGCAGGCGACAGCGGCGCCCACCGTCAGCTCTGTGCTGCCTGGGAGCCCCAAGGCCTGCAGCTGGGCCGCGGGACAGGAGCCTGTGAGAGTGGCGCAGGCAGGCCCGAGCCGTGTCCCTGCTCTTGGGCGAAAGCCGCAGGTACCCCTTGCTGTCTGAGGCCACAGGCAGAGGGCAGGCTGGAGGCCCCAAGAACCCATGCTGGCGAGGGCCATGAGGACGACTCCTGCAAACCTGTCCCCCACACTGCCCCCTCCCAGAAAGCCTGGCTGACCCCGGGCATCACCACAGCCCGCTGGAGTCGCAGGCACACTTCTCCACACCCACTCCTTACTTCCTCACCCTGGACAGCAGCTGCAAGGGCCCTGGGTCCCCCCCAGCCCTGTCAGCCACCAGGGGCAGCAGTTGATGACGCTGCAGTGCCACGTGCAGGGCTGTGTCCCCCTCCTCGTCCTCCGTGTTGACGCTGCAGCCAGCGTCCACCAGCAGCGGCACCAGCCCCAAGTGGCCTTGCTGCACTGCCAGGTGCAGTGGGGACTGGAGCTTGCGGTTGCGCACATTCACATCGCAGCGGCCCTGGGGGGGGGTGCAGCTCAGTCCAGGCCCCCACCCTGGCCCTGGCTCCCATCCCTGGGGAGGCCAGGGACCTGCACCTAACCTCCTGGATCAGGATCTGGGCCACCTCTCGGTGGTTGTTGAGGGCAGCCAGATGCAGGGCCGTGAAGCCATCCTCTTTCTTGGCATCCACCAGCTGCCGAGCCCGCACTAGAATCTTCCTGACGGCTCTGGGGGAGCAGGGAAGTCTGTGCAGGCCTGGTACTGTCCCCAGGGTGCCCAGGCTGGCTGCCGGCAGGGTGCCCACCCCAACTCACAGCGCATGGCCCTTGAGGGATGCATGGTGCAGCAGCGTGAAGCCCTGGCTGTTGGTGGCAGTAATGTTAATGCCTGGCACATCTGTGAGGACCTCTACAATGCCACTGGCGCCAGTGCCCGCCGAGATGGCCGAGTGCAGGGGTGTGTCTGCGTGGGCATCCTGCAGCAGGGAGCCAGTGGTCACTCTACAGTGACTTCCTCTGTGGTTAGCTAGGATCGGGGCACCTGGGAACCCATACTCACAGGTAGGTTTACATCACAGCCCCGCTCACACAGGACGCGCACCACCTCCAGGAAGCCCCTCTGCACTGCCACATGCAGGGCTGTGCTCCGGGTGCCATTGAGTGTGTCAGTCCCACAGCCCGCGCTCAGGAGCACCCGGGCAGCCTCGGGCTGGTTCCTGATGGCAGAGGAAGGGACACTGTGTTGCTGGCTGGACCCCAGGTATAGCCCCTGGGGACCCCCAGCCCACCAGGTCTCACCCCAGGGCCGCATAATGCAGTGCGGTGTTGCCCTCCTCATCCGGTAGGTCCATGCCTGCTCGTGCCTGCAGCAGCCGATGTACCAGCTCTACCTGTCCCAGGTAGGTGGCCACCTGCAGGGCGGTCCTGCCCTGGTTCCTGGTGTCCACCTGCCAGGGGAGCCAGCAATGAGTCCCAGGCCCTGTCTAGCCTCCTGCTGGCCCTTGGGGCGGGCAGGGCAGAACTTGCCTGCTCTGGGTGCCTCCGCAGCAGGTCCACTGCCCGTGCCACATTGCCCAGTGCTGCCTCCACCACCAGCCTCCCAGGGTGCTCTGGGTCACTCTTCTGGGCCCGCAGCTTGTCCAAGGCCATGCTCAGCGAGCCTGGGGGCAGGCAGAGTCAGTGCTGGGCAGGACCACCCTGGCTCCCACCGGCCACCCACCAGAGTTGGTGCCATACTTTTGTTCTCCCGGGCACGCTCGGCCACGTCCAGGTTGGTGTCCTCCTCAGGCCGGTAGGCCACCAGGCAGGAGGGGCTGAAGGTCCACCACTGACCACCAACTGCCACTCGCAGGTTGCCGTCGCCAAACACTTTCACCACTTTGCCAACACGGCCCAGGGCCTGTGGGGAGAGGGAAGGTAGCGGCAGGTCTGTAGGGGGAAGGGGGTGGTCAGCAGCAGGACAGGGGACTCACAGGAGCCATGTCATCTGTCCACTCGCCGTGCCCAGCCTGCAGCCGCTTCACGGTGTCAAGGTCATCGATGATCCGGACCACATCGCCCACCCAAAAGGAGTTGTGCTGGGTGACAGAGAGACAGGTAAGAGGGTCCCCCCCACGGCCACACGTGGCTACTCAGTGCTGTGGAGGGCGCCCCCATGGAGCCACATAGGACCAGTACCCCAAGCACCAGTGGAGGATCTGGATAGACAAGGGCCCCAGGTGATCAAAGCAACCCTGGCTGGCCCAGCCCATCATGGGGGTGACAGCCGAAGCAGCTGGGCAGCAGTATCTGCACCAGATAGAAGTCACCTCTAGGAAGAGGTCAAGGTGGTGCAGGACCGGAGCGAGGTACAGGGGTGAGGAGTGAGGGGACGGGGGTGGAGCAGGGCCAAGGCAGGGCGGAGACTGCAGCCCACTGCAGAGAGCAGAGCTTTGCGCGCTGCCTGAGAAGCCCCCCCCTCCGCGTCCTGGACCCCATACACACACTGCCTGCCCCCTAGCACCCGCCATCCCCAGTCCTGCTTCCCACACACCTCGCATCCCTCCTCCGCGCTCCGTCCTGGCCTCCCTGTCCTCACAGGCCTCGCATCTGCCCCTTGGTGCGCCCGCAGGGAGACCTCAGAAAGCAAGCCCAGCCCTCACATCCCACCTGCCATGCTGCCCACTCCAGCACTCCGGGCTCTGGCGGCTGCCCCTCCTCTGGGCCCCACCCAATGTTCCAGGTCTGCAACTCCTGGGGCACCAGTGCCCTGGCCCTGCCTGGCCACCCGCACAGCTGAGGAGGTACCCAGAGGGGGCTCAGCCCAGCCCCCTAGGCACCTTGGTGAGAGCCCCGGGGTGGAAGGTCCAGCGGATCTCGTGGTTGAACTGCACACGCACGTCCCCACGGTCTGTGATGCGGTGCACGGTGCCCGTCTGTCCGATAAACTGTGGCGGGTCACGGAGGCTATGGCTGGGGCAGGCAGAGGGCTCGGGAGGGGAGGGCACATGGGGCTCAGCAGGCCAGGCGGCTCACCTCCGCCATCCTGGGGTTCCAGCCGCCGTGGCCTTCCTGCATGTCCCTCAGGACGTCTGTGTCCAGCAGACACTTGACTTTGTCCCCACGCTGGAAGGGCTGGCCGTCGGCACTCACCCTGCGCTGCAGCTCGGCCGGCTTGCCTGGGGAGGGTGGTAGGCCAGGTCTCAGCAGCGCCAGGGTGCCCAGGCTGGGCCGGGTGGGCAGCGGGAGTGCCCCTTACCGAGCCGCGGGAGGTGCTCCTTATAGTAGAAGCCACCGGCCGCCTCGCCCACACATTTGAGGTCCACCTTGCCCTTGTGGCCCACGCGGTACACGTTGGTGGTTCCATCTGCCCAGGTCACGCTGGCCACACTCCGGCCGGTCTCTACGTCCCAGCCGCGGATGTCCACCACACGGCCCGGCTTCCCTTCCCCTCCTGGGGAGACAGCATCCCCACCAAAGGGCTGCGACTATGCCCTGGGTCCGAGCTGCCCACCCGCCCACCCCAGCTACCACTCACCGTCCTGGGAGCCCCACTCCCAGTCCGGGCCTCGCACCACCTTCGCTCCCTGGAAGATGCCCCTGAGTGGGGTGCGCGGGAGGCCCTGGCGCGGACTCAGCACGACACTGCGAGAGAGCCAGGCCTGAGCCATGCAGGGGTGGTGCTCACCCCGGCTCCCAGGCCCTTGCAGCAGGTCAGGCCCTGTACACCCCAGGAGAAGGCTCCATGGGGCTTTGGGCTCAGAGCCCGCTCCAGCACACGACCACCCAGCCCCTCAGTCTCCCAATCAGCAGGTGCGTGCCTGGCTGGCAGCACAGAGGCCGCCAACAGGCAGCTGGAACCTAAGGCACACACTTCCCTCCACATGCAGGGTCGGGTCAGGGGATACTGAGCCGTGGCTCTGGCTACCTGCCCCAGCCTGGCAGAGAGTCCTCTCCCAGCGCCCTGCCCAGGACCATTCCCAGCTGTGCAAGCAACTGGCTCCCACGGTGGCTGCCTGGCCAAGGCAGGGATGCAGGCTGCCTTGATGGCCACCACTGCCTGTGTAGCCATATGTGGCCACACCCAGCTCTACTGGGAAGCAGCGCCCAGCCTCAGGCTGTACAGGCCACAGCTCCTCCCCTGGAGACCTGCTTGGGGACTCGGCGGCCTTCCCAGGAGTGAAGGTGACCCTGGACCTTCCTCAAGTATGGCTCAGGAAGGACCTGCCTTCCCGCCCTGGGAGCTGCGCAGGGACTCACGGGCGCGAGTGGGCCGTCTCGTAGCGCTCGAAGGCGTGGGTGAGGTCGTGCTTGTTGTGCATATAGCACTGCGTGCAGAGGTCGTAGTCAAAGCAGACACGGCACTTCCAGCGCATGCCCCGCAGCCCGTGCTTCTTGCAGCAGTCACAGATGATGTTGGGGTGTCGGACGCCTGGGGGCGGGATGTCATGGGCTCAGCGGGGGACCACGGGCCCTGGTCCCACCTGGCCAGCCCCGCCCACCTCACGCACCGCCACGCACCGATCTGCGCGTTGTCATAGAGCAGCAGGTCGTGGGCGCCCTGGTAGCCGGCTCGGTAATTGGTGCGGGTGCCCTGGTCCCACTGCACCACGACGGTGCGGTCAGGCGTTGAGGAGCTGCCGTGCCGGCCCAGCTCCACCACGGTGCCCACGCCGCCCTCGCCTCCGTCCTGCTGGCCCCACTTCCAGTCCATACCACGCACCACGCGCATGCCCACCTGCACACCCGCCTGGGGGTCAGGGTCCATGGCGGGCAGGCTGCCGGGACCTGTGGCACAGAGCACCCGCAGGTGACGTCGGGGAGGCCACATCAGCCCGCAGGACACCTGTCCTGGGAGAGGAGCAGGGCCTGGAGTGCAGAAAACAAACCCAAAAGAACTCGCAGACAGGGTGGGAGGCGAGTGGACATCCTGGACAGGGGCAGGTGGGAAGCACGGGGCTCGACCAGCACGAGCAGCTGAAGCCTGAAGGCTGGGACCAAGACTGGGCAACAGGCCGTCAGCCAAGGGTCTGGAACGGGAGGGACGGGCGTTAGAGGCTTGGCACCCAGCGTATCATCAAAAGTGTACTTTTTTTTGGTTTCTTGTGGTTCTGTTTGTGACTGAACCCCGGGGATGGAACTCGGGCTTTGCATGGGCTAGGTGAGAGTTCCACCACTAGCTGTAGTCCCAGCCCTGCATTTTAAAATGACTGCATTTGCGCTGAAGACAGCAGATTGAAGGCAACACAATTCCAGGAGAAAACAGACTATTTCTCTGTGTAGTTGAGTGATACGTGGGGTTGCGTGAAAGGCCACAGCCTGTATGGAGATGCCTGTCCCCCGTGGCCCCTCACAGGACTGCCCGAGAGGCCGAGGAGCACCTCGGGGGATAAGAAAGGCCAGGCAAAGCAGCAAGCAGTGCTGGAGACCAGAAACGGCCCCACGAGGGCAGACACTGCCAAGGGCAGGACCGTCCTTGGCCTCACGTGAGGGACAGTGCTCAGCACAGGGGTGCCACCTTTGGAAGCTCCTGCCCATGTCCCCCAGGAAGGACTGGGCTCTGCAGTGGCTTGTATGTATGCTTGTTTTTTATTTCTTGTTTTTTTTCAGACAGGGTCTTGCTATGTAGTTCAGGCTGGACTTGAACTCAACATGTAGCCCAGGCTGGCCTCAAACTTCAGGCAATCCTCCTGCCTCAGCCTCCTGTTAGAATTACAGGCATGCACCACCATGCCAGTTCCCAAACATTTTCATTTTGAGATAGGGTCTCACCAAATCTGTAAGACAGCCAGGCCAGACTTGAACTTGCAATCCTTCTCAGCCTCCTTTAGTCCCCAAAGGAGCACAAACCCTCCTTGCTATATACTATATACACAGAGAGGCAAAGCTCACAAATGAACACTGAAGGGCAGCAAGTCCAAGAGAGCATGCACTACGGTGACTCCATTCATAGGAACAGCAACTCCAGGGCATTCCAGAGCTGACCACTGGCAATGGTCCTGGGCATTCGCTTTGTGTGACCTATGGCCTGAGCACCCTGTATTGTACCAGTCTTGAATAAAATCTTGTTAATAAGAACATATTTGTCGGTGTTCTGTTTTGTTTTCAGTACTAGGTTAGGCTTAGGGCTAACCCTATATTGCCCAGGCTGGGCTTGAACTTGTGATCCTCCTGCCTGAGCCTCCCAGGATGCTAGGATTACAGATGTGTACCACTGTGCCCAGCTAATATGGATGAATTAGAAAGACAAGACCTAGACAGGGAGAGGGCTCAGGGAGCCACCTTTACTCTTCTCATTTAACTGGTAGGCCCCATGGCTAGGGAAGGGCCCCTGGGCAGGATGATGACACTAAAACTCTGGCCCCAGGACACAGGCTCAGCCTCTGCAGGAGACCTGCTAGGGCACAGCTGAAGACCAGGGTGGGGGTAGGGGGATGCCACCAGCTGGCCAAGGCCCGGCCAGCTCCAGCTGGGGCTCTGCTCAGCCACAGAACACCCAGCACTTGGTCACCCTCCACCTGGATCGGCTCCAGGGTCCCTGTCCCTGTCACCTGAACCGGGCTGGTTCAGGACAGCCGCTCCACAGCTGCAGTCGGGAAGGGAAGGCCAGAGCCAGGCTCAGGCCCAAGTGTCTGCAGCCACAGCACAGGCTGAGTCCCAGGGGCTGCCCCAGAGCCAGGCCTGGGTGAGGAGCCCCTCCTTGGCCAGCACAGGGCACTATCCAGAGGCTGGGCTCTCAGGCTGCGCCCCCTCAGATTCCCAGGCATGAATCTCTTGGCCAGCTCAGCCTTCTGCTGCTCTCCCCACCCTGCCTGACACCCAGGACGCCAGGGCTGCTTCAGGAACAGACAGATTCATTGATTTACTGATCAGCCCTGGGGACTGAACCCAGAGCCTTCACACTGAGCTACATTCTCAGGCCTACTTGTCTTAAGGTGGGGCTTGGGCACTCCAGGCCAGGCTTAGACTTCCCGTCCTCTGGCCTCAGCCTCCTGCGTAGCTGGGATGGCAGGTGGGCACCAATGTGTTAAAAGCCCACACTCTCCTGGCCCAGATGGCACGGCCCTGCCCCTTCAGAGCCCCTGCCCCCCCCCCGTAGGCTCTGGAGACCCTGCTCAGACGCGGCACGGAGGCCTGAGGCCAGGCGGGCTCCGGCACAGCGGCCGCCGCCCCCTCTGCGCACAGGGAGGTCGAGCCCACCCCGCTGCAGCCAGAGCTCTCAGTGAGGACGCCCAAGGCTCTCTGGTGCCCGGGGCCCCAGGCCAGGGCACTCAGGTCCAGCAGCCAGCTCCGCCTTCCCTGTGCCTCTCTGCAGCCCAGGGTCCCCCACATAATGCTGCTCAGCTCCCCTGGACCCTGGCAGCAAGCCCAAAGGGCAGGGCTGTGAGGACAGCCAGTGTGGCTGTCACTCGACATCCCGTGTGCACCCTGGCCAGCCCCTGCCAACCTTGACGGCCAGGCTGAGTGAGTAAAACCCACAGCAGCAGAGGAAGCAGCACTTGGCTCCTCAGCGACTACAGACCTTGAGCCCTGGTCGGCCCTGCACCGCACGCTACCTGAGCAGCACAGCCGCAGCTGGCACGGGACACGGCTCCGCTGGCCGGCCAGCCCCACGCCCTCCCTGGCAATGGCCCCGGTCCCCATGGGGGCTGTCCTGGGCGAGGTCACCCTGCCTTCCCTCACAGAACCACAAGGCTGCCCAGGCCTGACCTACAGCACCACCAGCTGGGGCAGCTCTGCCAGCTCCTGCTCCCTGCAAGGCAGAGGCTAAGGCTGAGACAAGGACTTGCTGGCATGGTGGTGGCACTGCCCCCGAGGGCACAGGGCCCACCCCCAGCAGATCCACACATCACTCCTTCCCGCCAGGAGCCTGTCAGAATTAACCACGGCCAGGGGACACATGGAGGGGTCCACTCCACCCCAACACTCCTGTTTAGCAAGAGCGGGGCTCGTTGCAGACAACCATAGAGCCACACAAGTGTGAACAGACACCTAGCTGCAGGCCCTGATGGCCAGGGACACCCTGACTGCCAAGCCCTGAACCCGGCCCAGCACCGAGACCAAGGACTGGGGGAAAAGACCCAAGCGCTGCCAGCCAGTGGTCACCCTACACCAGATACCACGTCCTCCGCCTCTGGCAGCCTCAGCCCTGCCTCTGCCACACCTGCCACTGCTGGTCTATGGTCCACTGGCCACTCCTGCTGGGCCTTTCCAGCAAGACATGGAAGGGCGCTCCAAGCATGAGCCCAAGTCCACACAGGAGCGGCCAGAGGGCCGAGAAGATGGTGGAGGTGGCTGCAGGGTCCAGGGACATCAAGACCAGTCCTCAGCCAATGACCCCTGCACGAAGGGCAGCAGGAGGCTTCCAGAAGCACCCAGTCCATGACAGAGGAGCCAACAGTAGCCAGTACCTGCCGGCTGTTAGGCCTGGTATTATCAACACAACCAGATGGCTCTCAACCCTGAAAGGAGCCCACGAGAGTCAGCGTACAGAAGCTGGGACCTGGGGAGGGCCTCATGCCCAGAACCAGCACCCCAATGCCCAGGGCTCCCCAAGGAAAGAGGGCCTGGAGGAGCCCAGGCAGAGCTCAGGGCACTCTCTCGCTCCACAGCCTCCCCTGGGCGCCAGCATACGTGAGCGCTGACAACTGTCCAGCCTAGTGGTCCCTGCAGCCTGGGGAGCCTCTGTGTTACCTCCCTCCTGTACCCCTGCCCAGGAGATCACAGGGTCTGTCCTTAGGGTCAAAGGCAGCATCTACTTGGCATGGCATCGCCCTGCTTGGGGCTCCTCTCCCGAGCTGAGCCTCCAGCAATGGCTCCCCACTGTCCCCCAGTACACAGGCACCAAGGGACAGGGCTCCTGGGCACTTGGACTTGGCATCCTAGGACATGCAGGGGAACCAGGTAGGTGGCTTTCCCTCCCCCCAGGTCTTCCAGGCCTGGTCTTCATCACTGTTGTCCGTGGGCCCCAAATGTCACTGCTAATCACCCTACACCCACCAGGCAGGTCCTCTGCCTTCAGCCTAAAGGCTCCCTCCCTCAGCCCAATGGGTCTCACCAGGGACACACTGGGCCAGGAGCAAAAAGGCAGCAATGAGACCCAGACAGGCGAGGGAAGGGCCCCCGGTTGGAATGTGGCTGCTGCTCCCCCTCTAGGAAATCTCTCCTGTAGGGTAGCGTGGGACCCTGCCACCTCCACTGCTCACAGACAGCAAGGGGCCACAGGGCCTCACAGGCAGCCTGGCCACCTTGGAATGGAGCTTGTAGATGAATGGCTTGTCCCTTTTGCTTCCCTGGCCATGGGACAAGCATCTGCTCACCCAGGCTGGGTTGGAGCACCCCAAGCATGGCAGACCATGAGCTCCTGTGCTCAGGCTGAGCACATCTAGGAAAGGGCCTGGATGGCCCAGCACTCGGCACCCAGGCTGGCCCCACTGCAGACCTCAGATGGGTGCTGCGCCGCCCAGGACGCTGTGGAGAGGAACCCCCGGGAGTTACAGGCATGGAGGAGGACTGCCACCCAGACCTTCTAGGACAGATGCACCCAGGGTCACTTCACCACCACCTCCTCCCAGAACCCACCCTGCCTCAGCCTCCTGACTACTGCCACACACCAGTCCCTCCTAAAGAGCAAGAAGCCTCTGTGCCACCTGCTCCCACTTTCCCGCCCTAACCCTGCCAGCTCTGGGCACAGAGGAAGGCTCCTGTGAGCCCTGAGCACCCTGAAAGCTGCTTAGCTCTGGGCCAGAGCCCGGCAGGAAGGTGGAGATGTCTGTGGCTGGCCTAGGGCCTCAAGCTGACCTGCTAAAGCCTTGTGGGGACAGCTACAGCCTTGTGGGACTGCAATCCAGCCCAGTGTGCACTGCCCTACCCAGCAGGGTCTAAGAGTGGCAGCAATCCCAGCTCCAGACACATGGTTGGCCTTACCTCAAAGCGCAAAACAGGTGCCTGCCATCCCTCTCCTAAATGTGCAAACGACACTTCATCCTTCAGGATGCTGCATACCGCAGCGTACCACACACACCATCACCGCAGTGGGGAACGACTCACAGGGTTCTCAACTTCTTTTTTTTTTTTTTTTTTTTTTTTTGTGGGTACCGGGGGGTTGACCTCAGGACCTTGCGCGCCAGCAGGCGCCTGTGCCGCTGAGCGATATCACCGGCCCCTTTTTCGTATGTGGGATCCGGGAGTCAAACTCGGGCCCTCGCGCTTGCCGGGCAGGCACTTAAGCCGCTGAGCCATCTCACCGGCCCTCAACTTCTTTCCTTTGCCAGGAATGCTGGACTTGCTGACTCTTCTGGGTTTTGGAGTCATGCCCCTGGCTGGCACCTGGAGGCCCTCAGCCTGCTACAAACGTCTACAAAGACTGTGGGCCGTCGGAGTATGAAAGTTGGTCAGCAAATGTGCTTCAGAGAAATCAGAACTCACCTCACAGCACACAGCACCCTCGAGTCAGCATCCCAGGCATCTACTTCTTACTTCCTGGGTCACAAATTCGCTCAGCCACCAAGATTTCCAATGGAAAGCTAGTAGCCATTGCCAACACAGAACACAGCAAACCAAGCAGGCAGCCAGTGAACCAGTCTGGAGAAAAATGGTTTTAGAGGCAGTTTTACATGCTCGGTATTTGCCACCATAAGGACACAGTGGCCACTGGGGCTGCTGCTGCCCACACACAACTCTTTCCACAAGAACCATCCATCTCTTAAGAGGACAGAAACCCCAGACGGTGCAGGAAGACACTGTTCCCTATTTATGAATACTTTATTAGAAAGCTTTACAAAGACACAAAAATTAAATCATGTTTAGCAATGAAGTTAGCAGATCGCCTTTATTCAGAATAAAGTTGCGTGACGCAGATGGCACAGGACACGAGGCTGTCCTACTCCCATCACCTCCAGCTGTGCCCACTGACACTGCCAAGCTGACATCGTGTGCGGCAGTCAACTGGCCCAAAACGGTGCATTACAGGCTCCTGAAGTTGGACAGCGACGCTAAGATGCAGGTGGGCATCCTGGGTACCATGGAGACCAGACACTAGGGAGCGGGGTGAAGCCCTGAGGCAGGCCAGGGAACCCGGACCTGACACCCATCAAGACACCTGCGGGGGACATCACCATGGCTAACCTTGGCCATCTAGCTGGAGACTGTAAGCCGTCACCCTGCCCCACCCCGGGCTGACCTTGGGCAGGAGAGCAACATTCAGGGACTTGTTACATCGGGAGCAAAAGGCCAGGGTCCAATGGGGAGCCAGCGACCTTCCCAGAAGGGCCAGGCTCCCCAGGGCTCCTGCACTTGGGCTGCTCTGTCCCGCCAAGCCGGCTGGTGCCCCCCAGGAGCCTGTTTAGCACCTGTGTTTTTCTCCTCAACTGGTTCTGATTGTTTCTCACACCCCCACCCACACACATGCACACACAGATACAAACACAACCCCGCCAAAGCGGCAACGACAAGGGACCCAAAACGCATCCACAGGATAAACGCACCAGAAGCCAGCTATCAGGCCACAGCCAGCCACGCGCTCACCTGTCTGGCCGTCCACGGTCCCTGCCCGCCTTGAGGCTCGGGCTGCAGCCCTGATGCCTGGACCCCAGGGACTGGCCTCGACCTGCGGAGCTGCGCCGCGAACACCGAGCGATCCAACCCTGTGGCCAGAGTGCCGAGACGAATAGTTAGCACCTGCGACACAGCGCGACCTCCGGCAGGGAGGCCGGGACCCCTGCGTCAGCCGCAAGCAGCGCGGGACTGCGGAGGTGGACGTCGGGGCCCCGCGCGGACTCCGGCCAAGACTGCAGACGCACAGGGCACGAGCGACGGCCCAGAGGCGAGGGACGCGAGGCCGCCGCACCGGCTGCGCTCCCCAGACGCGGTGCCCGCCCCCGCCCCGCTCCCCCGGCGCGCCCGTGCGCTGCCACCGCCCCCGGCTCGGGGAGGCCGCCGGGCCCGGCCCCCACTTGCCCGGAGTTTCCCTGCGCGCTCGGCCGGGGACGCGGGGGCATTGGACAGCGCCGAGCCTGTACCCGGTCGTCAGCCGACTGTCCCGGCGCGTGCGGCGGCTCCGACCCTCCGGCTGCTCCGGCCGCAGGCCAGGCCGCCCCGCCGCGCCCGAGCCCACTCGGCCGCCCGCCGCGACCCCTAGTCGGGTCCCGGGCCGCCGCACAGCCTACCGGGAGCTGTAGTTCGCGACGCCGGGCCAGGGGGCGGGGCGGGCGCTCCCAGGAACCCCTGCGCGGGACGCATGCGGCGCCGGGCAAGGGCGCGGGGCGGGTAGCTCCCAGGAGACTCCGCGCGTGTCCCGTTCGCGGCGCAGGCGCTCGGGCGGGCGGGTCTGGGCGGCTCTGCCCGGGGCGTTTTGTGTTTGCGTGACCGCCTTCTGCCACAGAAGGCCACATACTGGAGAGAGAACGGGGGCCAGAAGGAGAGGGCCTCTCGTCCGATGGTAAACGGGGCGAGCCAGCACCGAGCACGGAGGGGGGCGCCGGCGACGTCCCCGTAGACGAAAGTGCGTAAGGGGGGGGGGTCCAGCGCGCGTTGTTAGTGGGACCCTTCTGCGCCTGCGCAGGGAATTCCGAGGACGCCTTCCGTTGCCGTGGAGACGGAGTCGCCGGAGCTGACTTCCCGCTCGGAATGGGTGGAGCTTCCAGAGATGCAGCGAAAGGCATCTTCTGTTTTGTTTTGTTTTAATTTTATTTGAGGCAGTCTCTCACTAAATTGCTCAGGCTGGCCTCCAAGTTGAGATTCTGCCTCAACCTCCTATTTAGCTGGGATTATAGGAGTGGGCGAATACTCCCAACTTTTTGCTCTCTGCTAAGGGTTAAACCAGGGCCTTCCTGCTGAGCTACATTCCCTTTATTTTTATTTTTTATTTCTAGGTAGGGTCTCGCTGAATCGCTGAACTGACCAGGCAGGGCTCAAATTTGCAATCTTCCTACCTGTGCACCGCCACGTCGGGTTTAACCAACTTTATTTTTCAATATTGGAGATTACCCAGAGCCTGAGGACTGCACTATGTCTCCGACCCTTCTTAAATTTTGATTCAGGGTCTCGCTAAGTTGCCCAGGCTGGGCTCGAACTTGGAATCCTTCCTTAGCCTCCCAAAGGGCTAGGATTACAGACATGTGCCACCATGCCTGATTTATCCAACTTTTTTTTTCCGAGGCAGGGTCTTGTTCTGTAATTCAGGCTGGCCTTAAACTCACTATGTACCCCAGGTTGGCCTCAGACTCACGGCGATCCTCCTGCCTCAGCCCCCTGAGGTGCTGGGATTACAGGTGTGCGCCACCATGCCCAGCTGTCCAACATTTTTTGATGTCTTTGTTTTAAAATCTAAGTCATGCCAGTACTTTTTTGTGTTTGTTTGGTTTTGTTTTTGTGGTGTGTGGTTGTAAACCCAGGGCCTCCCACATTCCAGCCAAGCGCTCTGCCACTGAGCCACCCCCCATAGTCTTAATTTTGGCCGGACTGAAGATGGTAAGAAACAGCCCCGGGTCTTTCTCCCCTGGACGCCTCTGTGTTTCTGATAGTAGCCTGCCACTGTTTGGTGCCTTAGACATTTCTGTGGACTTCCCCATAGGCTCCATGAGAACGTCCTGTGGTCATGCTGCCTCCCTAGCTGTCCTGTCAGGCAGCTCCCCCCACTTCACGGCCCCTGTGTGACACCGTGCCTCCGTCACCACAGCCTTTCTGGGTTTTTTTGGGTCAGTTTGCCTAGGTACTTACTAAGCCATGCTGATTCTGTCCAGTCCTCAACATCTTTGTCACATGCCTATCAGTAGCATTTTCCAAGGGCTCGGTTTGGTTTCGGGAGACCTGGAGGAGCTTCTTCCCCTGCAGTCTACACTGGTTGCTGCCCAGCCTGCCACACGGCTCTCGAGGGAGCTTTTCTCTGTGGCCTCGGGACCGCCGCCTCCTGGAATCTGTCCTCTTCCTCTTGGTTTACTGTCTTGCTTTGCTGAAGTGGGCCTCTAGGGGGCCCTGAAGGGTACGTGTCTGAGCATGTGTTTATCCTGGGCCTCCCCAGCCCGCCGCGTTCTGTGTCCTGACTGGGAAGCAGTCCCTGACCACTCTGGACCCACGCTGCTGCACTTTCCCCGCAGGACTGAACCCAAGCTGCACTTCGAACATTTGCAGACACTGATCCACTTAGGCCATCTCAGACTCCAGAAGACCAAACGCATTGCTGAACACAAGGAACCTGGCCACCTTGAGCCCCATTCCTCCAGCCCCATTCCTCAGCCGCCGGCATGGACACAGGACATCCCTTTGCTTTCCTGTGTGTCCGAGGACACACGGTGAGTGAGTCCCCTTATCAGTCCTTCGGACCAACCATGGGACACTAGCAGCTTCTGTGTCTGGAACCCCAACAGGTCCCATCTTGGCAAGACTCGGGGCAGTCACTTGCGGGAGCTCCCCTCCCACTGCTTTAGGGGCCACTCTAGCCTCCTTTTTGGCTGCGTGGGAGAGTTGGTGTAATCAGCACGATTCCAAAGAAATGTGCCTGGGAAGAGAATTGCCCAGGGAGATGCTGCGGTGGCCACGAGGGCCTGTGCAGGCTGTGTCACCTGCCTGCTTGATGCTGGAAGCCACCCAGGGTGTGCACAGATTTCCCATCAGGCAGCCAGAAGGGAGCCTGGCTGAGTGAGGGCGGTGTCCAGCAGCCAAGGCTCAGCTTGTGGCCCAGAGCTAGATCACGGGTCAGGAGGAACTGCAGGAGAGAGGCGTGCTCCACTGCCTCTCCCGTGGTTATGCACAAGAGGGGAAAAGGGAACCGGGGAGGTTCCTTGAGGCCTGGGGAGCAGAGCGTCAGCCCTGCCACCTGTGGCCTGTGGGGCTTGTGCAGCAGAGCTGGAGCTTCCACGCCAAGGGGAGGCTGGTGGGGCCGGGGCCGGTGAGGTCTCCAGAGTCCCTGCCCGGGGTGCTGGTGGGGAAGCAGTCTGGAGGGGCCCAGCGCGGCAGCCCAATGGGACAGGGTGGCCAGGGGGGGCCCTGGTGTAGGACGAGTCTGAATCAGCGCCCCTGGGGAAGTGGGGATTCCTCACTTCCCTGAAAACAACCATGGTAACTGCATCACGGTATGCACGTATAATCCCAGCATTTGGGAGGCTGAGGCAGGGGGATCATGAGTTTGAGACCAGCCTGGGCTCCATAGCAAGACCCTCTCTCACTGTGGCAGACCCTTCCCAAGGAGTGTGGCCGGGCCCCTCCCAAAGGAATGTGGTGGAGGAGGGGAGCCTTCTCAGAACCAAAACAACATGGCCCAGTTCTTACTACCCATGTGTAGTTCTAGCACTGCTCTGTAACATAGATTGTACCCAATCAGGTTGTAGTATGTTAGTGTGTCCATTTATGGGAGACAAAGACACAAAAATTGTATAAAAGGCAAAACCCCACCAGGTTCGGGGCTCAGCCTCTTGCGTATTAACCCACTGAGGCCAGTGCTGGCACAATTAAATGCCACTTCCTGGAAAGAGCCTCGGTGCCCCGTCTCTCTCTGCCAGGATCCTGCTACATCACAGCAAATAAATAAACAAAAATTTTTTTAAAGCCTGGGAACAGCTGGGCATGGTGGCTCATGCCTGTAATCTCAACACTTGGGAGGCTGAGGCAGGAGGATCACAAGTGCAAGCCCATCCAGGGCTACATAGTGAGTTGAAGGCCGGCCTAGACTATAGAGTAAGGCTTTGTCTCAAAAATTAAAATGGTGGCATATACCTGTAATCCCAGCACTTCAGGAGGCTGAGGCAGGAGACTGGCAAGTTTGAACCCAAGTTTGTCTCAAAGTAAAACATTTTTATTTTATTTATTTATTTTTTGTTTCTTGGTTTCTAGGGTTTTTTTTTTTTGAGATAGTGATCCTTCTGTCTCAGCCTCCTGAGAGCTGGGATTACAGGTGTGCGCCACCACACTGGGCTATTTTTGATTTTTTGAGACAGGGTCTCATTATATAGTCCAGGCTGGCCTTGAACTCACCATGTAGGCCAGGTTAGCCTTGAACTCACAGCGATTCTCCTGCCTCAGCCTTCATAGTGCTCAAAAAAGTTTAAAAAGGGCTGGAGATGCAGCCCAGGAATCAATCCCCAGCACCACAAAAGAAAAACACAAGAGGGAGAGCTCAGTGCCTGGGTGGAGGTGGTGAAGGCCATGCTTGGGGGAAGCTAAGCAGAGCCAGTGGGTTACCTGCCCAGTGTGGGCAGTGTGTGTCGCAGAGTCCCCTCCCAGGAGGACACAAGGGCCTGACAGCCACTTGGGAAGCTGCAGAGGGAGGAATGTTGCCTCGGCACACAGCCTGAGGGGTCTGGAGAGGGAGAGCGGGTGCCGGTCCCACCAGGGCCTCGGGTTGCTAGGGATCCCTTCGGGCCCCTCACGCAGCCTGGGTGACGCTGGTCCAGCTACCGAGTGGCTGAGCGGCTCCATACTGGGCTGAGCTGCCACTGCAAGACCAGATCTGTGCAAACAGGGTAATGGGGTTGCTTTCCAACAGCACATTCCAAACAGCCTGCAGCTCTTTTCATTCTTGTAAAGATAAAACAGTACTGTTAAAGACAAACTCTGTTTTATCAGTTTTGTTCAACATTGCCCTAGAAATTATAGCCATGCCAATTAGAAAAAGGAATAATGCTGGCCGTGGTGGTGCATGCCTGTAACCCTAGCAATCAGGAGGCTGAGGCAGGAGAATCGCTGTGAGTTCAAGGCCAACCTGGACTACATAGTGACACTTTGTTTCAAAAAAAATAATAAAAAGGAATAAAAGGCATCCAACTTGGAGAAGGAAGTGAAACTGTCCCTAAATTTAGGTGACATGGCTTTATAAGTAAAAACCCCTAGGCGGGTGTGGTGGCACACACCTGTAATCTTAGCACTCTGGAAAGCTGAGGCAGGAGGATCAAAAGTTTGAACCCAGTGTGTGCAATTTAGGGACTTAGACCCTGTCTCAAAATTAAAATATTTGAAAATAAAAGAAAAGAGGCTGGGTATGTAGCTCAGTGCAAAAGTCCTGGGTTCAACCCCCTGTAGCAGCTGTAAGGGGTTCCTAGAATCCAGCGTTGCCTCTGCATCCGTTTCGAATGTGCGATGGACCTCATCCCAGCACAGCAGGGCTCCGTCCCTGACAGTCCACCTGCAGTTCACACCTCCTCCTGGCCCCCGTGGTCAGCCCAGGGCCCTGGGCAGAGACCCTCGCTCCGTGCCTAGCTGCCACGGGACAGCTGGGCACACTCGATGACTGGCCCTGCCACCCTCGCCCCTTTGTGCAGCTTTGGCCCCTCAGTCCTTGGTCTCTGTGTGACCTGGAACCTATGCTTGCTCTGAACCCACAGTGCAGCCCCTCAGAGAAGCCTACTGCATGATGTTCTAGACCCAGGTCGGCGGCACATGGCACTGCTTCTGAGGCGGCAGCTGCGTGTGCAGCAGAGTTGGGCCGACAGTGGCCTCACCGCAGCCACCCAAAGGATCCTGTCGGCCTGCCCACTGGGCAGCAAACTGCAGAGCAGTGCACACAGGAGCTGCCCTTTCAGATTTTACTCTGAGACAGGGTCTTGTTAAGTTGCGCTTGAGCCAAACTTGCACCCCTCCTGCCTCAGCCTCCAGAGCAGCTGGGATTATAGGTCTGTGCCACCATCCGCGCTTGGCAGATTTTTACACGGTTAATCATACATCCCTTTGCCCCCAAAATTCCACTGTACCCAAGTATTTACCCAAGGTAACCAAACACATAGCCACGTAAGTATTTGCACATGGATGTTCCCAGCAGTTTATTTGTGATTACTGAAACCTATCAAATGTCCAACAGGGGACTGTACAAAGCAATTTTACACTTGGCATTAAAAAGGAGGGATTACTGAAATGTGCAACAACATGGAGGAATCTAAGTCACCATGTTGAGAGAGAGGAGCCAGACGCAGAAGAGCGCGCAAGATTTCCTTTTACCGGAAGCTCCGGACCAGGCAAAGCCACAGCGACTGAAGCAGGGCAGTGGTGGGAGGGTGCCCCGGAAGCCGCTCAGAGTGCTGTGGTCGGAATGATCATGTCTTGAGGGGGATGGTGACACGTTTGTCAAAATTCATCCAGCTTGCCGGGCATGGATTTAAAAGAAAAAAAAAAAAAAAAGGCTGGGACCGGACATGGTGTGGCAGGTCTGTAACCCCAGCACCTTGGAGGCTGAGGCAAGGGGAAGATCACTGAGAGTTCGAGGCCACTCTGGGCTGGTAGTGAGTTCAATTCCAGCCTGAACCACATAGTGAGACCCTGTCTCAATAAATAAATAACAAAAAGGGCTGGGGGTGTAGCTTGGTGGTAGAGTGCTTGACCGGCATGGGCAAGGCCCTAGGTGCAAGCCCCAGTACCTCCAAAAACGATCAAGATCGCCTGCAACATCTCCACTTCGGTCAGGGAGGAGCGCTGCCCCCAGGCCCCACCGGGGTCTCCGGACCCCCGAGAGGGAGCCCACCCGGTGTGATGCGCCACATGTCCAGCAGGTGGCGCCGCGGCGACGCTCAGCAGCCCGGCGAAGCGCACGCGCGCCTTCCGCGGTGGGGAGCGGGGAGCGCGGAGCGCTCGGGCTCCGCGGTAATTGTTGCGGCACGAGTTAAACCAGATCTTGTCCGTGAACAGAGTGCTGCTCACACGGGCGGGGTGTGCGCGTGTCTCCCTATCGCCGGGCACATCAGGGACGAGGCCCAAGGGGTGAGCCCTCGCCCTGCGGGACTGTGTACAGCACTGCCCCTGGGTGCACTGTGACCAGGGAGGAAGCATTCGCCTACCGCCGGGGCCCCAGACAGGAGTCAGGGATCACGGGAGAGGGCGGCTCCCAGGACACACTTGCACAGCAGTGTATTTGTGGGCCGTTTCAGCAACGTGCCAGATGGGTAATTTGTGTTGTTTTGTTGTTTGACTCAAGGTCTCCCTATGGAGTTCAAACTGTCCTGGAACTCAATGTGTAGCCAGGCTGGCCTTGAACTCACAGGGATCCTCCTGCCTCAGCCTCTGGAGTGCTGGGATTACAGGTGTGTGCCACCACCCCTGGCTAAGGTGGGTAACTTGTAAAACCTCTCAAAGCAATGAAAATTCTGTGTAAAATGCAGAAGGCGTTTTAAAATCACAACTGAACTGGTGCTACCTAAGAAAGAAAGGAGGGCTGGTGAGATGGCTCAGCGGCTTAAGTGCCTGCCCTGCAAGCGCGAGGGCCCAAGTTCGACTCCCGGAACCCACATACGAAAAAGGGGCCAGTGATATCGCTCAGCGGCACGGGCGCCTGCTGGCGCGCGAGGTCCTGAGGTCGACCCCCGGTACCCACAAAAAATAAGAAAGAAAGGAACATGGTAGAGATTGTTTAGACAATTGAATGCTGATAACTTGCACCCTGAGTAACTAATTTCAAGATAACAATATGGAATGTATTAACCATTGTTACCCTCCTATTATGTTGTTTTGAAATTTTGTTCTATTTTTTCTCTTTAAAACAAAAAAAATAAAAAAATAAAACCAACTTCTTTCACTCCACATGAAAAAAAAAAAAAAGAAAAGAAAAAAGAAAGAAAGGATCAGGCCCTGTGGGAAGAAACTCCGCCACAGAAGGGGGGCTGGAGCCAGGAAGGAGGGGGAGGGCAAGGCTGAGCCCACCTGGCCCTGGGAGGAGTTCTGGGTGCTCTCCTGTTCCTCCTGTCTGGCAGGGCCCCAACATTTGTAAAATGACAAACGGTGAACTCTGCATATTCATCTGTTTGACACGCGTGGCAGCTCTGCTGGCAGCAGACGGGAGCTGGGGCTGGTGGCTGAGCAGCCAGCAGCAGAAGGGTTAAACGCTTAGCGGCAGAACTTGGTACCCAAACAACCCTCTGAAATAAGGCCCTGTCCACACGTATACGCACACCTCCTTATTTAAAGCTAAAGGCCTTCTGCACACCAGAGGAAATGGTCTTGTCAAAGACCATAAACATAATTTGCAGCCATATACATAATTTTAAACACAGTGATGCACCCACTCCCCACGACGAATGTAATCACTACGTACTGCAAACACATACTAATAAACAACAACAACAAAAAAACTATGTTTTTAAACACAATGCAGGTGCTCCTGGAGGATCTACGGGGTGCTAAAGGATCCAGGAAAAGACAGTCTTTAGATAATCACCTTGGCCATCTTTCCACAGCCTCAAACCCTCATAAAATCCACAATCTCTCACCCGATGGCTTCCTCTCCTGGGAACATGCCCGCCAGAATCCTGGTGGTGTTCTCTGATCTAAATAAACTTGGGTCGTTTCTATGTCCCTCATCTGCTGGTAAATTCTTGTCACTGCCGGCATCCCGGGCCCTCTGCATGCCATCTGGCATGGTGCTGCAGACAGAGGTGAACAGAACTGACAGCTGTCCGCCGCCAAGAAGCTGACGGGCAGACGATCCCAGAATACCTCTCGGAGCGAGGCCAGCGAGGACCCTTCCAAAAGGACCTGACAGTGTGAACGGACACAGACTCTATGCTGATCTGAGCACTTAGATTAGTGTAACTTTTTGCACAAAAGGAGATGGGGTAAACTCCAGAGCTTTCTTCTGGCTTTATAAAGCACGCTCCTTTCTCTGAAGAAGAGAGGTCACGTCAGATAGCATTTCTGGGGCAATGGCAGGCCCCAGACCCCGGACTGGGGCTCCACTCTTGGAAGTTAGGTGAGCAGAAAGTTCCCTGCACAAAGGGCTCAGCTCAGAGCGGCTTCACAGCAACAGAACAGACCCAAGACAGCTCCTCGCCTGAATGGATCGCGACTACACACCAAGACCCTGGCAAAAAAAAAAAAAAGCCAGGTGTGGTGGCAAACACCTGTAACCCCAGTGCTTAGGACACTGAGGCAGGAGGATCACTGCAAATGCAATACCAACCTGAACTACATAGTGAGACCCTGCCTCAAAAAAAAAAAAAAAAAGGCTGAGGATGAAGCTCAGTCTGAAGATCCTGCGTTCAACACACACACACACGCACGTCCACGAAGCACTGCGCTCCGGCCCACACAGGTCTCTGGAGCCCCCGAGAAGCTTCCCAAAGCCCAGCACTCAGAGCAGTGCTTCTGCAACCGCACTGTAGAATCAGCTTCCCAACACTGTGACAGAATACCAGACAATCAGTTCAGAAAGAGGAAAAGTTTGTGGCACGTACCTACAATCCAGGCACGCTGGGAGGCCGAGGGAGGAGGATCACAGGTTTGAGTATCACCTGGACAATTTGTCTCAAAAATAAAAAAAGGTCTGTGGTTGTAGCTCAGTGTGACGCCCCTGGGTTCAATACCCAGTACCTCAAAAATAAATAAGTAAATGGGGAAAGGCTTGTTCTGGCTCAGTTTGAGGTGCTTGGCCCCATTGCCCTGGGCTGTGGTGCAGTTGCATATCATGCTGGGGCTCCATTTACTGCATGGCTGCTCGCGATGGCTCACATCTAAAATGTCCCCCACAGTCCCCAGTGTCTTGGAGGTGGTGACTGGATCATGGGCACTGTGCTCATCAGTTAGAGGTCACTGTGGTGTGAGCGGGAAGGGTGCATTCCTGTCCCTAGCTCTTCCCTTCTCTCTCTGCTTCCTGGCTGCTGTGGGGTGAGGACTGTCCTCTGCCAGGCCTGCCCACCATGTTGTTTCTGGAGCCTGCCAACCATGGACTGAGTCCCACAAAACCATAAGCTAAATTACACTTCTCCTCCTTTTAAGTCATGAATGTCTGATATTTTGCTGCAGAGACAGGAAAGCTGACTTATAACCCACCATGGCGGGGAGGACACTCCCGCAAACCCTTCCCAAAGCGACTCCCTCTGCAACAGCAGCGGGCTGTTGTTTGGCAGTCCAGGGGGCCCAGGCAGGTGCTCAGGGTGTGTGCCAGACTGCGGCACAACGAGGTTGCCCACCACTGCGCTGGAGAGCAGAGACGCCAACAAGGATGGAACAGGAGCAGAGCGCACGTCATCTCCCCCAAAACCCTGTCTTTTGCTTCTGCACTTTGCTGTTTACTCAGCAAAGGAAGGGCGGCAGCTTTGGTAGTGTGGCCGCAAGTCACCCGCCGCTCTGTAAGTCACCCGGTGCACTCGTGTGTTCACCCTGCTGCATTGTTCATTGCATCCTTTGGACTGCTGGATCCTCTCAATCTGGAGGCGGGGGTGTCTCTCACACTGCTCTGGGAGACTTACAGAACAGATGCAAAGGGTCCCATAGTCTTGTCTTTTCATCAAGGGCGCCACCCCCACCAGGCCCCACCTCCTACAGGCTCCTCTGCCTCCCAGCAGCGCCACCCTGGGGACCAAGCCTTCAACACATGTTCCTCGTGGGGCATCTGACAAGGACCACTGTCAGGTGTTGGGCAGCAGCTCCTGGGCGGCCGGCGAACACACTGGACAGGGGACCTGGCAGAGGGAACGTCGGCCGGTGGGTCAGCGGCCCCACCTCTCAGGGCAGTGGCGAGACACTCACCCTTGGTGCCAGCTTCCTCACAGGCAAAAACAAAGGATGGTGGGTAAGGTGGTCAGAAGCTCCAGCGGGCACAGCTTGACTTTGCACTGTGGGGTACTGCAGGCGACCTGGCACTGCAGGATCAAGGCACAGGGCATGTGCCTGGACAGTACCTCTTTTCTCCCTGGTGGCTCTGGGGGCGCAGGGCTCCCGCTGACCGTGGCAGCTGCTGTACCTTGGGACCGAGGTCCATGGAGTACCCCTAGTTTCACCCACTCTGGGTGCCCAATGGAGTGGGGCACGGGAACTCCAGAGGCCACCTGCTCCCCCAGCTCAGACCACCACAATGTCCAGGCCACAGCATCCTCGGGTGCCGCGGGTGGCTGAGGCACCTGCACGTACCCTTGGGAGTCTGCCCCAAAGAGGGGGTCTGCGGTTCTGTCTCCACCTGGGGCAAACACTGCCAGGCACTCAGAGCCCAGGATCCGGTGAGAGTGGTGCGTCCTGTCCCCAGGCCCCGGGCAGATGTGGGACCACCTCGCCCTCTCCACTAGGGATCCTGTCCCTCCCTGGTCCTCGGAGGCATGACCAGCCTCAGCTAGGGCTGGAAGGGGCCACACATCTCAGGAAGAGAACAAGGTCGCTGCAGCTGGAGACCGAGGAGAGGCGAAGGGGCAGGGGCAGTGCGATCAGCACAGAGTCGCTCGCGGCAGCCTGAGTGCTGCATGTGCCAGCCTGGCCAGAGCAGAGGAGCTGGGCTGGGGTCATGGGAAGCAGCAGCTGCCACCGTGGGGGCACCTCTAGTTCTGCTCCCCAACCTGGGCAGCCAGGTCCCTTCCCTGGTTTCAGGGCTATGTGCTCTGGGTCCTGCCAGGCCAGTGCCAGCCACAGGCTCTTTGGGGGACTGGCCGGCAAGACTGCCTCTCCTGGAAGCCCCCCAAGCCCTCAGTGGTCAGGGCAAGACTGGTTCATCCCTCCCATGCTGGGAAGAAGTTTCCGGCCATCCTAGACCTCAGCAGGTGACAAAAAGGCACACCGCATCCCCACTGCAGGGTTGTGCAGCACCGTCCACAAACCCTGGTGGCCCAGCGGTGTCTGTGTGTCAACCAGCGGCCCCTGGGCTGAGTCCTTGGCCACCTCCAGGGCAGGGGTGTGGCCTGAAAGGATCCCGTGGGCTGTGGTAGGTGTATGAAGGCCAGTGAGATGGCCAGGGAGTCTGAGGCCGCTGAGCAGGGCAGGGAGCCCGGAAAGTCTGAGATCTGTATTTCTAGCACCTCCTATTTTTAGCACATGATGCTGAGTTTCTACTCAGGGTCAGCCTAGTAAGTCTTTTAAAAACCATTCTTGAGCCGGGCACGGTGGCACACGCCTATAATTCTAGCACTCAGGGGGCTGAGGCAGGAGGATCACTGCAAGTTCAAGACCAGCCTCAGCTATACAGGGAGTTCAAGGCTAGCCTGAACTACATAGTGAGACCCTGTCTCAAAAATACAAAAAATAAAACAAATAAAGAAATAAAAACCATTCTTAAATGCAAAAGTGAAGCAATGTGAAGCACACCTTTTGTGAGCATCAGCCTGCCTGCAGACACCGGAGAAGGTACTGGATGGAGCCCCTGCCACTCCCTCCCTCCCTTTCCTGGGGCCAGCCCTGCCTCCCAGCAGCGCCCCGAGCACAGCAACCCAGGGCAATGCTTTCCTCATGCAGAAAGTTTCCCCTGCTCCGCAGGCCGCCCAGGCACAGTGGCCTCCACCTTTCCTCACTGGCCACCTTGTCCCTCACAGTCCCAGGGCTTGGTCTGTGTCCACAGGCTGTAGCCAAAGCCCAGCGTGAGGACAGCAGGGCCTGTAGCCATGGATGTGTGGGTCCCTCAGCTGCAGTTCAGAGTCTGCACAAAAGAGCTGACTGGCTCTCAGACTGTGAAGTCCAGGGCAGAGACATAAGACAGAGGCTTGGGGGCAGGGGGGAACAGGACCAGCGCAGCCCTCAGCCCTGTGGCCATGGCCACACTTCTCACTCTGGGCAGCTGGGAAAGCTCAGCACTGGGGAGCCCCAACCCTCTGGAGAGCCTCCCACCTCAGCGCAGGCTCAGGGCACAGGCAAGGACGCCCTGGGAGCCTCTAGCAGGTCTGACCAGGTTTCCACCTGGCTGCCCGCTCAGCCCCATCTGTCAGCAGCACCACCTGGGTCCGTCTGGCTCTTCTCCCCTGAAATGGGCTGGCAGCTAAACTGGAGCCAGACATGCCACACAGCGCTGCCCACCACACTGCCACCTTGGTCCTGCTCCAGCCCCCACTGCCGCCCCAAGCCCAGGAGCAGAGGGGCTGCAGGTACTCAGGCTTCCCCGAGAAGCACTGCGAGCAGGCTAGCCCGGGCCATTCCTATTTCTGGGATAGAACATGGGGTCTCAGTCACTTTCTGTTTCCCTGGGGGAGCTCCTGGGTCCCTTTACAAAGCTGGGGCAAGATAAAGCACCTAAGGGAAAGGTGGAGGAAAGACGGAGGCAAGGGCAGAGAGTGTTCCCCAAAAGCCTGTACCCCCAACCCTCACTAGGTGCAGAGCTCTCCACAATCCCTGCCCAACCGTCCCCACCAGCTGGACACACCTGGTTTTAAACTCGGAGACTGGAGCTAGGTGAGGTCTCCTGACCCTGGGCCTCAGGCTCTGGCCAAGTCCCTGAGATCTGGGGCTGACCTGGGCTTTCCAGGTTGACCAGGAGTTCCGTGAGGTCATGGGTATAGGGGGTGTGGCTGTCCCTAGGTCAGAGACCAAGGACTCAGTGAGCCTTGCAGCCCACCTACTCTCTCCCAAGTAAGAAGGTCCCCTGGAAGGTAGCAGCGGGAGCCCAAAGGCCGAAGGCCAGCTGGCAGAGACCCTGCCTCGCCTGCACTCCTGCTCAGTGCAGAGTGGCCCCTTTGCAGAGGATCCCCTACTCCGCCCAGGGCTTCATTTCTATGTAGGGCACAAACCTGGACGGGGTCCCGAGGCCTTGGAGGGGTGTCCTGAGCACGAGGTGAACACCGCAGGGCTGGGACTGAGAAGCCCCTGCGACCAGGCCTCCTTCCCCTGCGGTGCACCAGGTGGGCTTTTTGTCCAGTCCAGACCGCTCCGGGAGCCATCTGCGCTAACGACGCGAGTCCCCACTGAGGCTGCCCCTCCCTTGTGCGGGGTGAACGGTTGTCCCCAAGCGGGGCTCAGCTCAAGTGTCCCTCCCCGTGGGCCCAGGAGCCCCCACTTCTTGGTCCAGGCAGTGGGGCTGGGCTGGCGTCCTGGTGGAGACCGGGGGACTCCGCCAGCCCCGCCGAAGCCGCAACGCGGGTCCGCGAGGGTTAAGGGGGCGGAGCGCGGGCGGCTCCGCCTCGCCGCGGGTTCAAGCGCGCGCGGGGCGCGGGGCGGATCCGACCGGCATCAGCGGCGGCGGCGGCGGCATCCGCGGCGGCGGAGGGCGCGGCGCGGGGCGAGCGCGGGCAGCGTGACCACCGCTGCGCCCCGTGCGCCCGCCCCGTGCCCGCCGCAGGATGCGCGCCCCGCCGCTCCTGCTGCTCCTGGCCGCCTGCGTGCCACCCGCCGCCGCCAAGGCCGCCCCGACGCCGCCCGGCTGGGAGCCCGCGGCCGATGCGCCCTGGTGCCCCTACAAGGTGCTGCCCGAGGGCCCCGGGGCGGGCGGCGGGCGCCTCTGCTTCCGCAGCCCGGCGCGCGGCTTCCGCTGCCGGGCGCCCGACTGCGTGGCGCACGCCTCGGCCGGCGGCTCGCTGCGCGCCAGCGTCCTGCGCAACCGCAGCGTGCTCCTGCAGTGGCGCCGCCCGGCCGGGCAGGTGCGCCGCGCGCGAGCGTTCGCGCTCAACTGCTCGTGGCGCGGCACCCACGCGCGCTTCCCGTGCGAGCGCGTGCTGCTCGGCGCCGCCTGCCGCGACTACCTGCTGCCCTTCGTGCACGACGGCGTGCGCTACCGCCTGTGCCTGCAGCCGCTGCCGCCGCGCGCCGAGCCCGCCGCCGCCCCGGAGCCCGCCGAGTGCGTGGAGTTCACCGCGGAGCCGGCCGCCATGCGCGAGATCGTGGTGGCCATGACGGCGGTGGGCGGCTCCATCTGCGTCATGCTGGTGGTCATCTGCCTACTGGTGGCATACATCACCGAGAACCTCATGCACCCCGCGCCGCGGCGCCCCGGCCTGCGCAGGCAGGCCTGAAGCGCACGTCTGGGCGCAGAGACCCCGGGCTCTTCGCGCGCCTCGTCTTTCCTCGTCCCGCCCCTTCCCGGAGGTCCCGGGAGGACCTGATGGAGATGCGTGGGGGGCCGGCAGGCCCACGCGGGGACCTCGGCATCGTCGTGAAACCTCCCAGACTCCTCGGGGCTGGGCTGGCATGCCGGACGCGTCCAGGCGCTCTCTGCTCTCCAAATGCCTTTGTAGGGGCGGCCAGGACCCACAGCCCCTTCCAGCGAGAGCCATTGGCACCTGAATCATCTCCTTGAACTGTGCCTGTGCCAAGTTGTCAGAAGAAGGACCATGGTCATCGCTTGTTCACTTTGTGCTTTGCAGGTTGGGGGATCAACCCCTTGGAGCCTGTCTTCCTTCCCACCCTACCCCAGTGGGCTTAGGTTAGCTTTGTGCCTTAGTATTTACGGCCGCTGCAGGAGCCACCCACCACCCCTCTGCCATCCAAGGGGCTCTGTGCCAGATCGGGCCTGTGCATGCTCTGACCGAGTCTCCCCGGGCACTCCCTCTTCCAGCTTTGTAGGAGCCTGGGGCAAGGGTCATCAGGCCCCATGTGTCTTCCGTGGGTGTGGACAAGCCGAGAGCCATGACTTAGCTCAGCAAGCCGGGCCCAGGGTCCAGCTGCTGCATCCAGCGGTGAGTGCCCCCCGATGTGGGGAGGCTGGCTCCCCCTTTCCTTTGGGTTTTCTGCCTCGATTGGGATCTTTGTGGGAAGTGGGGCAAGTGGTTAGGACAGCATTGGATCCTGAGGGCAGGAGAACTGCCACTCTCCCTCAGCTGGACCATCTATGGTCTGTTTCCGAGCCTCAATCAACCCAGGAAACCTCAGTGGCCACAGCGCGACCAGCTGCACTGTCCCCACCCTCACCCCCAACACTTGGGTTGGGACCCCAGGATCTGATCCCAGCAGTGCTGCTGCCCAGCCACCATGGACAGAGGCCGGCCCTCCCCTCCTCTTGGCAGGCCTGAGCCCTGGTGATGCTGGACGCTGGGAGCAGTGTGGCCCTGCGCAGCTCCCCAGGAGCCCCTGGGCTACCACCTGGACTTCACCCTGGCTTGTCCTGGTCCCTGTGGCTGATCCCCCACACCTAGAAACACTGAACCCTGGCTCACGCCCCTGAAGCACCCATACCCTACCTCTGTCTTCGCTGTGCCTGCTCCCCGTGAGGCGTTGGTCAGGTGCAGGCCTGGCACCACGTTTAAATGTCCATCATTCCCAGACCAGAAACACGGTCTTGTGTGTTTATTTGGGACATGGGGGAGAAGGCTGTGGGTGAGGGAAGACCCTGTGGATGGCCCTGGCAGGGGCCAGGCAGGAACAGCAGGACACTGTCCTTGCAGTCCTGGAGGACAGGCGGCGTCCCTCCATCCTGACCTTGGGAAACGTCTCTTCCTGGGCTGGTGGGGGTGGGAGATGGTTCCTGATGCAGTTAGAAATAGCTTCATTTGACAGTGACCCACTTGGCTTGTGACAGGCAGCAATTGGGTGGCTTGGGAGGAGGCTTCTCCTGGCCTGGAGCCTCGCCTGGTGCTGCGGTGGAGGAGGTAGGCAGAGCTTGAGCCTGAGCTCCTGAAGGCATCTGCACTGAGCCGCTGCCCCTCATCGCCCTCAAGCCCACTTGGGCCTCTGCCCACCGAGACTGTCCTTGAGACACCCTGGAGACGATGACCTGAGGCCGCAGCATGCAGGAGATAGGCAGAGCTAGCCGTGACAGTGACTCATCCTGAGGAATGGGGGCGTGGTGACGTGTCCAACAGCCAGGGCAGGCGGGAGGGTTCTGGGTCCCCCGCTGTTGGAAGGGGGCACAGGCCCCCTGTGCTGTGTGTTCAGCAACACCCTACTCTTCAAGGGCAGAATGGGGGGCCCCCAGTGCAAGGCACCCCAGCACCAGCATTTAGCTCCCGAGCACATGGGGCTCCACAGGATTCTGTGACCCCTTTAGCAGTGGATCCTCCTGGGAACTTGGGCTCTGGGCCATCAGCTAATCCAGAGGAGCTTCTCAGAACCAGAGTCTGCTTGGGGTTTGGGGGTACTGAGAGGCCCAGCCCCTCAAGGAAAAGTAAGCAAGCCTCGGTGGGGGGCACCTCAGTCCTTCATCCACTCCCTCCCCAGGTGGCCCTCTGGTGCTGGCCCGCTGTCCTCCCAGGGGCACCCAGCCCCTCCCCAACCTGGGCGATATCTGAGCCTCACCCACAGACCTCCAGCTCCACGCCTTGGAATTGTCCTCCGTCTCACTGGCTCGCCCTCTCCATCATCTCTCTGTCCCTGTCCCTCCCCATCTCTCTGGGTCTGCTGTGGACTGCGGCCTCCGCTGTACCTAGACAGCTCATCTCCCTGGGGTCCTGGTCCAGTGGAGGTGGCTGACCTCTCCTGCTCCTATGGCACCTCCTGGCTCCCTTCCTCCCTAGAGGTAACGTCCGGAGGCTCTGTGTGGCATTGTTCTCACTGCTGTCAGAGGTTCTCATGTTTGCACTTTCCCCACGTGGAGCAGAAGTGGCTGAAATGCTGGCTGTCACCCTGGCTCTGCCTCTGAGGCTAGGCTGGGCTGGGCCGTAGCTTGGCAGAGTGCTCACCCTGTACGCACAGGCTCTGCGTTCGATCCCCAGCACCACACAGCCACATACACCACGTTCACACACCACGCAACTGTTTGGTGCCTCTGTTTCCTCATCTAAAATGAACACCAGCAGGAGCCAGCGTGCAGGCCAGCCAGGTGGAGAGGAATCAGCTGTGGCTGTCGCTGTTTCCGCCGCAGTCTCTCAGGGGCATCTAACCCTCTCCATCTCCAAACCTGAATCCTGACCTCCCTGCCCAGCCCAAACCTGACCACAGCCTTAGGAAGCTGGGACAAGCCACAGACGCTCTGTTCTCTGCACATGAGCAGGGGCCCCGTGTGCCCTGTGCTGGGCTTCGCGGGGACACGGGGTACAGGGGTGCAGGGCTCCCTTCTGGAGCGCTCCACGTTCTGACACCTAGAAGCTCCCTCGTCGAATGAAGTCACATTCACGGTTCCCGGGGACAGGACATCCACACACCCTCTCAGAGAATACACGTCAGCTTTAGGGCAAACCCAGTTACTGCAGTGGCAAACAGAAACACCGAGACGCCCAGGATTTGGAGGCAGGTTCACTTAGGTCAACAGGCTGACAGGGATTCACTCCCAAAGCATCAGGCGCCGATCCCCGGTAGTCTAGGCTTACATGGGGTTTGTAAGTGGGAAGTACAGAAGCAGAGTATTTGGTGGTTGATTGGTTCATCTTATGTCATTGTTACTGATTGGTCTAAGAGAAAACTACATCACATATATTGCATACTAAGGCAAGTTCAAACTCTGGTTAAGCTCGGAGTTATGGGAACCATACAGGTTCAGGGTGGGGGCAAGCTCAGAGTTGCGGAAATCAAGTGCTTCAGATAACATACTCAGGGTATGGTCCTTAGATAAGGGAAATACGTATCTGGCATTGGTGGAAGAGAGGAAGACAAATCTGCTAGCTGCTCAGAAATTTAAAAAGTTAACTCTATTTTCCTCTTCATTACTAGTCATGGTGGATATCAAGTTTGAGATGTGGCTAAGGTGACAGAGAAACGTAAATATTTTTCTTGGTACTGGGGATTGAATGAAGGACTTTGACCCTGAGCTATACCCCTAGCTCTTTTTACTCACTTATCGAGACAGGGTGAACCAAGTCACTAAATTGACCAGGCTGGGCTTGAATTCGTCTCAGCCCCCCACAGTGCTGGGACTACAGATGCGTGCCACCATCCCCTGTTCGCATTTTAAGTTTTAATGAAACCAGCTGGGTGTGGTGGCACATGCCTGTAATCCCAGTACTTGGGAGGATGAGGCAGGAGGATTGCCGTGAGTTCCAGGACAGCCTTGGCTACACAGCAAGACCCTGCCTCAAAGAATTTTTTTTTAACGAAACCTAAATTTAAATAAATAGCCACAGCCAGGAGCAGTGGTCCACGCCTATAATTCCACTACTCTGGAGGCAGGAAGATGAAAAGTTTGAGCCCAGCCTCAGCAATTTAGTGATTTAGAGACACCCAATCTCAAAAAAAGAAGGGGGTGGGTGGGGATGGAGCTCAGTGCAAATGCCCTGGGTTCAATCCCCAGTACTGAAAAAAAAAAAAAAATCTTAGAACCGATGTGACAGCACATGCCTGCAAGCCCAGCACTCAGGAGGTCTAGGCAGGAGGATTGTAAATTCAAGGCCAGCCTGTACTACAGAGTGAGACCCTGGCTCAAAAAAAAAAATTCTTAATTTTGATAGCATCAGACTATAATTTTTCTTCATGTTTTGTGCATTTTTTGGTTTTAAGAATTTACACAGGGCCGGTGAGATGGCTCAGCGGCTTAAGCGCCTGCCTGGCAAGCGCGAGGGCCCGAGTTCGACTCCCGGAACCCACTTACGAAAAAGGGGCCGGTGATATCGCTCAGCGGCACGGGCGCCTGCTGGCGCATGAGGTCCTGAGGTCGACCCCCCGGTACCCAAAAAAAAAAAAAAAAAAAAAAAAAAAAAAAGAATTTACACAGTGGGGGGCCGATGATATGGCTCAGTGGCATAATCGCCTGCCTGGCAAGTGCGAGGTCCTGAGTTCGATTCCCAGTACCCACATAAGGAAAAAAAAGGCTGGTGAGATGGCTCAGCGGCACAAGTGCCTGCTGGCAAGCGCAAGGTCCTGAGTTCAACTCCTGGTACCCACATTAAAAAAAAAAAAGAATACACAGTGGGGCAGGCCTGGTAGAGCACACCTGTAACCCCAGCACTTCGGAGCCTGAGGCAGGAGGATCACCTCCAAGTTCAAGGCTTAGCGTTGGCTACATGAAGAGAGTTCAAGGCCAGCCTGAAGTACATAGTGAGACCTGTCTCAAGAAAACAAAACAACAACAAAAGAATTTGCACACCTAAAGAATACAAAGATGTTCTCCTTAAAATCTAATGTCTGATCACTGCGAGTTTGAGGCCAGCCAGGGCTACAAAGTGAGTTCAAGGCCAGCCTGAACTGCATAGTGAAACCCTGTCTCAAAAAAAAAAAAATTAACTATTTAAATTTAGGTTTTAAAAAATAAATAAATTTAGATCTTTTTTTTTTTTTTTTTGGTGGGTACCGGGGGGTCGACCTCAGGACCTCGCGCGCCAACAGGCACCCGTGCCGCTGAGCGATATCACCGGCCCCTTTTTTGTATGTGGGATCCGGGAGTCGAACTCGGGCCCTCGCGCTTGCAAGGCAGGCGCTTATGCCGCTGAGATAAATTTAGATCTTTAATCTCTGTAGAGTCCACCTTTGAATGCAGTGAGAAGTAGAGATTTTCACATTCTGATTTTTTTTTACATAGTCTCACTATGTAGTTCAGGCTGGCCTTGAACTCACTATGTGGCCCTTGCAGGCCTTGAACTCATGGGGATCCTCCTGGCTCAGCCTCCCAGATGCTGGGGTTACAGGCATGTGCCACCACACCTGGCTTCATAATCTGACTTCGTTTTTAATTAAGTATTATGGCCACATACATATTTGGGCTGATGTACTTTTCCCACTTTAATCCTTCTAATGAGCTGACAAAAAGCAGCATTGTCAGTCACACACAAAACAGTTTCAGTCTTGTGTGTTTTTGAGGGGGGCAGGTTGAGACAGGGTCTCACTATGTACAGCAGGCTGCCCTTAAACATGCTTATGTAGCTCAGGCTGGCCTGGAACTTGCAGGGATCCTCCTGCCTCAGCCTCCCGAGTGCTGGGATTACAGGCGTGCACCACCACACCTGGCTCAGTCTTGTGTTTTAAAATAGCTGTTTACACAAATAGAAGTTCAATGGGTGACTCAGTCATGTTCCTTCAGAAGTCTTAAGTAAATAGTTTGGGTTTCAGGTGTTCATCTATTAACATATCATGTAAAAGGAGTGGAGAGGACAGGCGCCGAGCCTCCCAAACGAACAGCCAGCCTTTCTCCAGAGCACCTAAAATGCGAGGACAAGTGGCTGGTGAGAAGCAGGAGCAACACTCTCTAACCCCAGGGAAGACATTCCAGATTTGTTTATCTGGGGCTGATGAGACAGACCAGTTGTCCAGCCTGGGTAGCAAGTGTAACAGCATCCAGATGCTCACTTAGACACAGTGAACTCTGCGGCATCGCTAAGGGAGGCCACTACTGGTCGAATATCTGGTTGAAAAAATTGGAGTTACATTACCAATAACTTTGAAAACATTCAGTATATAATCACCAAAAATATGAAGTGGAAACTGTACTAACATGCTTATCAAGAAAATACATTACTGATGTTCCAGCTCTGATGTCGTCTTAGAAAATTAGTTTCTCACGATGTCTATAATTGCTGATAGGGTAATAATGATCTTCTGTTATGATACGGTTGTACTGAAACAACTGCATTTTTACGTTAGAAAATAAAATAGCTGTTTAAATACTATCCTGAATTTCAACTAAGTCTGACTTAGTAAAGAATTAAAAAGTAAAGTCTTACTTGCTGTTGTATCATGCTTTTAAAAGCATCTGGCTGGGTGTGGTGGCACACACCTATAATCCCAGCACTCTCCCGAGGCTGAGGCAGGAGGATTGCCCTCAGTTCAAGGCCAGCCTGCACTACATATCAAGACCCTGTCTCAAAAAAAACCAAAAAAAATTTTTTAAGTATCTGAACTTAGAGATCAACTATAAACTGTGAGAAGTATTAAATATTATTTATTTAGTATTACACATACACTACACTAAAATGCCTTTCAATAAGTAAAAGGCCACACTTAAAACATTCTTTTTTAATGAGAAAAGGAAAAAAATGGAAACAAAGCTTTTGTAAAAAAGCAGGGAAGGGGGGTTTAAGGGAGGGTAGGGAATGGGAAAAAAAAGATAATCAAGTTATGTCATGTACAGGTACAAATTTCCTATGGTGAATGTGATCATCATGTATACCTAAAATGTACCAATAAACTTAATAAAAAATAAAAGTTTTGTTTTGTTTTGTTTTTTGAGACAAGGTCTCACTATGTAGTTCAGGCTGGCCTTGAACTCACTATATAGCCCAGGTGGAACTCTCAGCAGTCCTCCTGCCTCAACCTCCCCAGTGTGCCACCATGCCCAGTAGGGCAGCACTTTAGATACAGGAATTCTAATTAAACTGGCATAGTCAAGACCAAAAATATAGACATTGCTTTCTTGTCTTCAGCCATTGCCTGCAACAAGCTAAACAACATAAATTGCTTGGTTCTGAGACATGAAGGGTCCCCTGGTTTTTAAACAGATTCACATAGCCCATTATACAAACCTAAATACAAAGCCAACCTCGGCAGGTTCTGAGATGCCGTTCTCCATCTTTGTGAAAAGTCGGACATTACTAATCAAGCCCAACCGTATCTTTAGAGGGGGAGAACAGAATATTTACTGAGCTGAAATTACTATCAAAACTTGAAAAAAAAAAACATATCCATTCAACTACAGGCCAATTCTACTTAAGTCTGGACTGTCCAACAAAAACATTCTGTCGGTCTTTCACGTTCTGAAATTGTGTGTGTGGGATCTGTTAAATGATGGTGCACATCAAAAAGCCACAAGACGTCTCTGTTTTGTGATAAATGAGGCAGGGACTGTCGCTCCTTAGCAGGTTTTTGGCGTTAAGCTCTTAGTCTGCCCTTCTCCCTTCCTTTTATTGCCAGTGAAGATCATTTTGTCCCAGGGAAGTACTTCTTGGGATTCTCCAAATATGTCACCCACGTGTCCTCGCCCCTGGCTATGGCTTTGCTCTTGTTGGCATCTGTGCAAGAAAACCCAACACCCAGGCCTGTCCTCTGCCCAGACTTTGGAGATCTGGCCCCTTTCCACGGTGTGGCACCAGGCACATTTTGGTACACAAATCCTCTTGCATTTTTCAACAGAACCCATTTTTATTTTTATTTTTTTTTTTTTTTTGTGGGTACCGGGGGGTCGACCTCAGGACCTCGCGGGCCAGCAGGCGCTCGTGCCGCTGAGCGATATCACCGGCCCCTTTTTCGTATGTGGGATCCGGGAGTCGAACTCGGGCCCTCGCGCTTGCCGGGCAGGCGCTTAAGCCGCTGAGCCATCTCACCGGCCCCAGAACCCATTTTTAAATCAATCTTCCGTTTTCAGAAGGTTCCAGCTCGGAAGCCAGATGTCCCACTCCAGTGAAAGCCAACATCTTACATCCGCGCAACCATCTTTTATTGAGTCAATCTGCAAACCCCACCCACCTCGGTGCTCGGTGGCACCTCTGTCACATCCACATCCTTACCCATGCATCAGTCTGGCCAGGGGTTGCTCCACACAGTGGGCCTACCTTTTCCACAGCAGCACTACATTATCCTTAGTGCTGTAACTTCAGTAACTTCATTACCCTTCCTCAGTATCTGCAGGAAGTGTCTTGTCCCACATTTTACTTTTCAAAATCAACAGAGTTCTACTCCCAGCTAAGGTGGAGCAGCAGAGACCGGGGTTACCCGACACTTGAAACCACTGAAAACCACACAAGATACACGGACAGCTCCGGGTACACTGGCCATGAGGTGAGGGCGGGCTGGGGCACCAAGGGAAAGGACAGGCCGGAGTTGAGTCCTCCCCACCTGCGGGAAGTGATGAGAGGGCAGGGGCGGTGCTCAGGAAGAGCACTGTGCTCCCCAGGAGCCCCTGGCAGGGAGGGAGCCTGGGGTCTGCAGTGCAGCGGGGATCCCAGGGGGGATTCCCCGAGTGCTGAGTGCTGATGGGTGCACATGGGCAGAGAATTCCCTGCAGCAAAGAACCAAACCAACACCGGGAATTAAGGAAAACTTCCCAGAGCCCAATCAGAGCCAGCAGCAGGCTTGTAAGGATGAGGCAGATGCAAACCCGCTCTCCAGTTACTTCAAGCACACACAGGGCCACGTGGCAATGGTCCGTGGGTCACTGGTGCCAAGTGTGCACTTTGTTCATCTTTTTCTTTTTGCTTCATCTTGGTTTAACTCCTGGGTTGATGGTTATAAACTGCTTATGGCAAGTAGCTTTATTGCTAGTATTTAGAGCCCTTAGGAAATGACTACTTCTCAGAGATGTCTTCCAGGTAGAGCTGGCTTTTGGGTTTTAAGTCTGTTGCAAGATCTTGCCTCTTCAACTTATTGGGGATGAGAAGTTGCTGCCTATTTGACCCAGCCCCTGGTTCTCTGGCACAGTCTATAGTATTGTTTATGACCCTCAGGCAAGCTCAGTCTTGGCATACCAGGAAGAACAACTGATTAGAACAATTATGTCACCTTGGCTAAAGTGGTACAATCAGCAATAACGAAAACATCAAACACAGCCTAGAAACTGTGGTAACAATTTATTTGCCACCTTTAACTGTATGAACTACATTTGTGGTTCCATAACAACATTTAAAATGAACCAGAAAATTGTATACAGTAAATAAGCCCTCAGTATGGCAATTTTACCCTCAGCAGAGAAAATTTATTTTCTTTTATTTTTTGTTTTTTTTGAGACGGGGTCTTTCTATGTAGTTCGGGCCAGCCTTGGACTCACTATGTAGCCCATGCTGGCTTCCAACTTGCAGCAATCCTCCTGCTTCAGGCATGTGCCACCACACCCAGCTTCAGCAGAGAAAATTTAAAAGAAGTTAGGGTAAAAATAGAGAAATAGAAGAAAAAGAGACTAGATGCAAGGGTGGAGGACAAAGAAAGATTATGCAAACTTTGGGAAACTGGTGAAGAAGACAGGAGGGAAAGAGAATGAAGAAATAAAATAACAGCCAGGTGTGGTGGTGCACACCTGTAATCCCAGCACTTGGAAGGCTGAGGCAGGAGGATTGCTGAGTTCGAGGCCAGCCTGGGCTACATAGTGAGTTCAAAGCTAGCCTGAATTACATGGTGAGACTCTGCAAAAAAAAAAAAAAAAAAAGAAAAAAAGAAAGAAAAAGAAAAACAAAGAAATAAAAATAACAGAACAGACCACAAAAAAAAAAACCCTAGAAATAGGGCCAGTGAGATAGGTCAGCGGCATAAGCGCCTGCCTGGCAAGCGCGAGGTCCTGAGTTCAACTCCTGGTACCCACACACAAAAAAAGGGCTGGTGATATCGCTCAGTGGCACGGGCGCCTGCTGGCACGCGAGATCCTGAGTTCGACACCTGGTACCCACACACAAAAAAAAACCTAGAAACATTATTCACCCTCATATAAAAATAAGAACAATCAAGAAAAACAAAATAAAAACAAGCTGGGCATGGTGGTGCACACCTGTAATCCCAGCACTTGGGAGGCTGAGTCAGGAGGATCACTGAGAGCTCAAGGCCAGCCTGGGCTACAAAGTGAGTGAGTTCAAGACCTGCCTGAATTGCATAGTGAAACCCTGTCTCAAAAAAAAAGAGAGAGAGAAGAAAAAGGTCTGCTTCAAGGTGTGTCTCTGCTGTCAGTGGTAGACAATAGGTCACGTGGATTAATCCCAGCAAGCCAGCCGTATCTTTACGGCGGGGCAGTGGATAATCCCACCGAGCCTGCATCTTTAGATCCTCTGGAGTTCAGACTGGTTTCTGGCCGTGAGGCTGGAACCCGATTTGTTCAGCCTGCAACACTCTGTGTGCCTCCTGCTGGCTTGAACTCGGCTCCTTGAGCTTCTGCCCACTTGAATTCATTCCATATCACTCTGACACTGGAGCCGCTAGATGCAGCCGGTCCACAGCTGCTCTGAGTTATGAGCTCAGCTTGTAATGGCAAATTTACAGAAATTTCATAGCAGAAATTAGGACTCAAGGGCCGGTGAGATGGCTCAGCAGCGTAACTGCCTGCCTAGCAAGCGTGAGGTCCTGAGTTTGACTCCCGGTACCCACATAAAGGAAAAAAAGGGCCGGTGATATCGCTCAGCGGCACAAGCGCCTGCTGGCAAGTGCAAGGTCCTGAGTTCAACTCCCAGTATCCACATAAAAGAGAAAAAATTAGGACTCAATTAGTAGCCTCTGCCTAAGCGCATGCTGCCTGTCACGTGGTTAGACTCAGTGAGCCTTGCCGCCACGCCAGCTGTAACTCAGAGACAGTTTGACGCAGCCTTATCTGACTGTACCCAGCTGCACTGCCTGTACTTTCCAGCCTATAAACAGATTCTGTTTTGCTTGCCTATTCCAGGAACTTTCCACCTGGGACAGAATAACCCCGTCAAGGATGTGCTTGCCTGATTTCACCCACCCACTCGGACATCCCCCTCCCTAGCAGAGCCCACCCAGAACAAATCTGCCTGACAGCATATGCCTTAGCCTATGTAACCAATCATATAATAACCTGCAATCAGCTTTGTATTTCTGGCTTGCAAAAATGTATTTAAGCTAAACTCTAAGCTGACTCTATGCTGATGATTTGAGACCTGATTCTCCTCAGCCCGCTAGCGTAATAAAGGTTGCCTTCCAACTCCTCAGGTGCAAAGAGTCTTCCATTTGGTTGGATACCAGATTTCTGCAACAAGCAGGCCCCTCTCCAAGATGGCTCCGGCCAATTGCCCTTTCCTGGGGGGCATCTGAACCCGCATAACTCACCGCAGTCTGCTGCGACCACTGCTCCATTCCACTGGTGCATTTCTCTGTGAAGGCCTCTGGGGTTGCCAGCAGTCACCCCACATCTGGAGGTTTGAGCCACCCTCCCACGCAGTGAGTCAGGGCTCAGGAAGAAAGTGCCACCTGCCACCTCCTTCTGCTTTGATTGTTTTGTCTTCTGCTGCTGGTTTATCTTTTCAAGCCACCCTCTCCCTGAATCTCCACACTGGTGTTTCTCAAGAAGGACTGGTAGATGGCCCTCTTCAGCTCTGTGCTTCTGTTTTTCTCTTAGGTTGTTTTTTTTTTTTTTTTTTTTTTGTGGGTACCGGGGGTCGCCTCAGGACCTCGCGTGCCAGCAGGCGCCTGTGCCGCTGAGCAACATAACCGGCCCTTTTTTCATATGTTGGTTCTGGGAGTCGAACTCGGGCCCTCACGCTTGCCAGGCAGGTGCTTATGCCGCTGAGCCATCTCACCAGCCCTCTTTTAGTTTTTTTTGAGACAGGATCTTGATGTGTAGTCCAGGCTGGTCTTGAATTCACTATGTCTCTTTCATTTGTATAGTTTCTTTTTGTGCTCTTTTTTTTTGTTGAGACAGGGTCTTGCTATGTAGCCCAGGCTAGCTTCAAAGTGTCAGTGATTCTCCTGCTTCAGTCTCCTAGGTGCTGAGATTATAGGCATGTACCACCATGCCCAGAGCATTATTTTGATTGAAATTGAATTTGATTGAAATTGTTTCACAGACCTATATGTGAGTCCAGAAACTTGTCAATTTTTATAAATAACCTATAGCTTATTATGTTAATTATACCTCACCTATTTAAAAATTACCATTGTTCCTGGACTGACACACTATTTTGATCTCTCCAGCTCTAGAGAATCAATTGTTCTATTTGTCAAGTATACTAAATTACCCTCATGGCAGCTCCTCCTGTGTTTTCAATCTTTCATTGGTAGCACACAGCCAGAGGGTTTGTCCCACGAGAAGGCCTTGTTGTGGGTTGTGGGGTATCCTGAAGGGAAGACTGGAGCTCATTCATGTGGGGGCCCTGGGATTTCAATGGTCTTCCACTAGTTACATTTTTATTATTACTTCAGCTGGGGTTTCCCATACCACAAAGTCAGATACCACTAAGAAAAGGTCCAATTCTGCCCAGTTCTTGGTAGCATGAGCTCTCACTGCACACACGCACCGTGACACCCACCACAGTGCCTTCCCTCCTGTCTGCTCCACAGGGACAAGTGTCCCAAATGCACTGGACACAGGGCACCCAAGCTAGGGCGGAGATGGAGGCTCCCTTAGGGCTCAGTCTGTGAATGGGGTGGGGCTGAGGATGACAGAGCACAAAGAAAACATTGAGAGACACAGATGGACTGTTGGGAGCTGACAGGACAATGGAGAAGGGGACAGCAGAATTTCCAGAAGTGACATCTGTGCTGCGCAGTGAGTGACAAAGATGTGTTTGTGCAAGCAGGGCAAGAGGTGGCAAGAGCCTAGGAAGGAAAGACCTCTGGGGGCAGCATGTGCACAAATAGAAAAGGCCTGGTACAAGTGGTTTTTAGTTTTGTTTTTGTTGTTTGAGACAGGGTCTCACTATGTAGCACAGGCTGGCCTTGAACTCATGGAGATCCTCCTGCCTCAGCCTCCTGAGTGCTGGGATACAGGCATGCACCCCCAGGCCTGGTGGTCAAGTAGTTTTTAAGCAGTGGACCATTAAGTTCCAGACTGGGAGGAGGGAGAGAGATGAGGGCTGTGGTCAGACCATAATGCCTTTGAGTTCAGGTGAGTGTGCTCTGGGCTCACTGTTGAAGTCTAGGAATGGTTTTGGCTTCAACATGGAAATAGCAGTTATCTGTTGTGAATGTGAATGTGAAAGAAAATACATGTTCATCATAAACAAAGTCAAGAGAATTCAAAAGATGTATAAAGGCCTTTAGAGCACCCTTAATCCTCCTATCCATAACTTATTGGTGTGTTCCGCGGTAGTATTTCTAGCTTAGTGTATAGTCTATGGATTTCATGCTCTGCATACTGAGTTTTCAAATATGGCAGAGGTTCATCCTTCAAACCCCCAAGTCTTACAATGGATGTGGTTCATTAATACTATCCTGCCCCCCTGCTCATGCCCCAGAGGCCTTAAGGGTTTTTAGCACCCTGTTCTCAGCATTTTTCTTCTCAAATACAAAAAGAGCAATATGGAAGACTTCACCATCAGTTAAGAATGGTTCCCTGCCACTTGGTATTCTGAGTTTCTTGGCTTCCTCTTCAACAGAGAGCCTGCCTTCCCCACCTCTGTGCTCTCCATTCCACTTTCCCAGGATATTCAGAAGCTGGCCATCTCCATGGCCTCTCTCAATTTCCCGTCTATCAGTATTATAGACAAGCATGTTAGGCAGAACATAGAAGGCAGCTACGGAGGGACTGGGCCCAAGATACAGTCAGGACGACCAGATCTTGGTCAGATAAGCAGGCGCCTGAGGTCAAGCATTAACAAGAACCAGGTGAACAATTAGGTCCAGAGATGGAAGAAGCGAGGTAACAGGTGAGGTGATACATGGCCACTATGGTAACTTCTAACTATCTGGAAAACATTTTTCCTTCTCACTTTTTTTTTTTGTGGGTACCGGGGGGTCGACCTCAGGACCTCACGCGCCAGCAGGCGCCCGTGCCACTGAGCGATATCACCGGCCCTTTTTTCGTATGTGGGTACTGGGAGTCGAACTCGGGCCCTCACGCTTGCCAGGCAGGCGCTTACGCCGCTGAGCTATCTCACTGGCCCTCACTTTCTTTTAATGAACCACTTAGATAGGATAGAGGGCAAGAGACCCTGCAGACATATGCTTCCTCCATGCCTCTCCTCCCCATAGGTCTGGTTTAAGCAAGCTTGTTTTAATCCTATAGGTTGACCTTAGTACAACACAGAGTGGCCTGAGCCCTGGTCATTTTTGGTTTGAAAACTCCTAGACAAAAAGTCCCCTCCCTACGATTGGGAGCTATTTCTCTTTTCTTAATAAACATTCCTCTTGTCTCCCTCTTTTGCCCTCCAATTCAATCTTCGATTTTGGGAAACACTGACCCAGCTCACATCAGTGTCAAGGAAAGGGTCAGACTAGTAAGAGTCACTCATCTGGAACGTGCGTGTTCGCTGAAATGACCTTGGCTGAGTGCCTTTCTGCAGGGAGGCTATCTCCTGAGGAAAAAGTGTGTAGAGGTAACTGTTAACACCCAAAGGACTAATTGCTCCCAGAGTCTAGCCTAGCCTGAGGACTATCCTTCCAGCCATGCAGGCCTGTTGGCAGCAAGTTGGTTTTGTCTGAACACTACTTAAAGTACTGAGTGGATGCGGTGTGGTGTTTACTCTCTCACCTGCCAAAGGCTCCAACTCGTGCAAGATCCTTCCCCAGAGGATTCCCCTTCCATCTTTGGTGCTGCCCCTGCCTTGGTCTGTGGTAACCTATTATTTGACTATGCTTATATCTGCTATACTTTTATAATAAACTTACTTCGATTTTTTAAAAATCATTGTGTGGCTCTTCTCTGTCAGTGTGGATCCAAACCTCAAATTTCTGTGGCCACATATATGTGATTCCTCGCTGTCCCAGCGAGTTACATCAGCACTTTGGTCCCTGAGAGTTTCTTTTTTGTTTGTTTGTTTGTTGAGACAGGGTCTCCCTATGTAGTTCAGACTGGCCTTGACCTTGTGATGATTCTCCTGCCTCAGCCTCCCGAGTGCTGGGATTATAAACGCCACCACACCCATCTTCCCTGACAGTTCTTGCACTCAGCTGGGACCTCCAATTTAGCGCTCGTGGTCTTTTGGAGGCCACCATCCTGCTTTCATGGCTCACATTTTCCATTCCTGACTTCACAATGAATCATCGCCATTCCCTGCTGTCCCACTTCTTCCGTTGAACTCCCATAGCAAAATACCAGCTCGCTGCCTATTCTTAACTGTATCGGACAGCTGGACGTGGTTGAAGAACACAAACACGTCGACTAGTTTCATCCTAACATCACAATCGCAATCCCAAAACAGGTCGCACGGCCTGCAAACAAACCCATCCAAGGACCTGTTCCACTCGCCCTTCCACTCGGTCTTTCGCAGGTACACTAGTCTGATTCTCTCCCTTCCTTTCTCTCCGAGACGGATCTTGCTTTGTTGTCCCGGCCAGTCTCAAACTCCAGGCTCACGCGGTCCTCTTGGCTCCTCCTCATAGCTGGGACTACAGACGCGCGCCACAGCACCTGCCCTTGTAATATTTTCACAACTTTGCTTAAACGATAAACTCTGAGTGTTCTCCGAGGCACTGATGGCACCGTCCAGCGAGCCTGGGGGAGATCGTTTAGAGGTTGTGGCTCTTGCTAGAGCGACAGCGCGGTTGTAAGAGCATTCGTGGGTCCCGAGTACTGGCCTTTAGGCGGGCTTAGGAAAGCCACCGACGCGGGGTCGACGGAACCACGGGCTAGACAGGGACCGAGGGACGCGCAGAAACGTCCCGGGGACGCCGGCTCAACCAACCGGCTCTTACACCCAAGGCGCAGGCGCGACGTGAAGCTAGGCTCCGGCACGGCACTTTGTGCGTCACTATTGGGGCCGGCGCGGGCGCTGTGACGTCGTCAGACGTCGGCGTCAGTAGGGCGCTGGGCAGGCGGCAGCGCCAGAGAGGAGCGCGGTCCTCTGGTGCGCGCAGCGGAGGCCGGCGCAGCGTTGCCTGTTTGCCTGCTGTTGCCTATTGAGGTGCGCCTGTTGGGAGGACCGCGCGCCGAGGGGCGGAGCCGCGGGGAGGCCTCGTCGGCGTTTGCGCACGCCGCCACTTCCGCGTCGTCGACTTCCGGCCGCCGCCATCTTGCTAACGCGGAAGCCCCCGGGTGGGTAGCAGTCCGGGCCGGGGGCGCGGACGGTGCGGCCGGCGCTATGCCGTCGTCGCCGCTGCGTGTGGCAGTGGTATGCTCGAGTAACCAGAACCGCAGCATGGAGGCGCACAACATCCTCAGGTAGTGGGCCCCCCTCCCTCACGCCCTGTGCTGGGCGCCTCGCGGAGGCCCCGAGGGCCGGGCCGCGTCCCGTGCGGGCTCCCGGGGACGGGCGTCGCGGGGAAGTCAGTGTGGGAGCCGAGGTGCCGCGGTCACAGGAGTCTCGGGCCCGGAGACCCCTAGGGACGGGGCTGTCGCGCGGGCCACTGCGGGCCGGGTCTCGTGTCCGCCAGTGTCGCCGGGCCAGGTTCACCGCAGAGCTCGCGCCACGTCGCCCCAAGACGGAACGAGTCTGGAGAAACGACGATGGCCTAATGTGTTGACGTCTCGAGTTTGTGTATTGGCTGCTGTGTTTACAACGGTCACGCAAAACCCCACTCCTTCCCCCCAAAGAAGAAACAATTCAATTTCTGGAACGCGAGAATTGGGTTCGGCGGTGGTCGGTTGTGTTTGTTACTAACTTACCTGTCGTTGACTCTGATGTTTGTGCTTAATGAAAGTTTCTTCCTTTTTGGCACAGATGTTTTGGTGGTGGTGGCCGTTGAAAAGTATTTCACAGAACGAGAAATTGTTTGTATTACAGTTAAGATTTGGTGTAAATATCAACTTTTTTTATTTTGTTTCTTTTTTTTTTGTGGGTACCAGGGGTCGACCTCAGGACCTCGCGCGCCAGCAGGCCCCCGTGCCGCTGAGCGATGTCACCGGCCCTTTTTTCATATGTGGGTTCCGGGAGTCGAACTCCGGCCCTCGCGCTTGCCGGGCAGGCGCTTACGCCGCTGAGCCATCTCACTGGCCCTCCTCGATTTTTAAAAAGGTTTTTTTGAGATGGTCTCACTATGTGGTTCAGGCTGGCCTTGAACTCGTTATACATAGGCCAAGTTGGCCTCAACTGCAGTGATCCTCCTGCCTCAGCCTCTAGAGTGTGGGGATTATAGGTGTCCGCCACCACAACTGGGTTTCTCTCGATTTTTAGAGAAGCTGAAAATACCAAATGTCTATGGTCTGCTAATTACCCCCCCACACACACACAGTGTCTCCCTGTAGTTCAGGCTGGCCTTGAACTCACTATGTGTATCAGGTTGGCCTCAAACTCCCCAGTCCTTCTGCCTCTCAGCCTCCAAAGTGCTGGGATTACAGGCGTGTGCCACCATGCCCAAATATCTGCTAGTTCTGAGTTTGATTCTACCTTATGTTTACCGCACTGTCAACAATAATTCCCTTAGTATCCTTTATTTATTTATTTATTTATTTATTTATTTATTTATTTATTTTTGGTAGATTGTGGTACGCTTTGAACCTAACAAATCAACGTGACGATTGGTTTTATTTATTAACCTATTTTTTACCATTGCCTTTAAAGTAGAACTGTGCTAGGGTTACATCGTGCTGGATCTGCATTGGTCAGTGCACTTGGGTGCTAAACAGCATTCATGCTGGGCGGGGAGGCGCACGCCTGTGATCCCAGCACTCTGGAGGGTGAGGCAGGAGGTTTACCATGAATCTGATGTCAGCGTGGAGTACATGGTGAGACCCTGTCTCAAATAAATAAAAAGTGTCCATTACAAGTCTGGTACAGCATGCAAAAATTACACCCCTGGAATATTAGCCAAGGAAAACAAAATTTAATATCTTACATTGGTTGGGAGACCTTCTTCTACTGGTAATTCTTTTTTAAATTCTTCTGCTATGTCTGCATAACGCAGTCAGGATGGAATCCTTCAATGGGATATCTTGAATTTTTAGCTAGGTGTGGTGGTGTACGTGCATAATCGTAGCACTCTGGGAAGCTGACACCCCCCCAGTAATAATAATAATGCTGGGGAGGCAAAAGCCCTGGGTTTAATCCCCAGTAAACCCCCTTCCAAAAAAAGCACAAGCTTGCTAATAAAAAAGAAATTTTTTGTGTTGGTAGTGGGGATCAAACCCAGGGTCTCATTAACACTAAGGTTCATTCTCAGCCCTTTTGGTTTTTATCTTGAGACAGGCTCTTGCTAAGTTGGCTAGGCACGATTCAAGCTTTCCATCCTTCTGCCTCAGTCTCCCTTAATGCTGGGGTTACAGGCTTGTGTCACCATGCCCGGCTCTGAAATACGTTGAAGTCATGCCCATCTTGTGCTTCCTAAGACAGCTGCTGAAGATAAATCCTTGTTTGGGGGCTGTATCTGACACAGCAGTGTCTCCTGCGGAAAGGGATGGGATGGTGCAGAAGAGCTCCTCTGAATAGTCAATAAATGGAAATAATTAGTGTGTGTGTACATGTGTGAAGGTCTCACTACGTACTGGCCTCAAACCTTCCGTCCTGCCTCAGCCTCCTGAGTTCTGGGATTATAGGTGAACCATCTGCAAGGCCAGGTCTTTTGTGTGTGTGTGCTGGTGATTGGTGACTGACCCAGGGCTTGAGGATGCTAAGCACATGCTCTGCCACAGAGGTAGATCTCCCAGTCCGAGAACCAGGGGTCTTTAGTTTTATTTATTCTTTTTTTTTTTTTTTTCAGACAGGGTCTCACTGTATAGTTCAGGCTGACTTTGAGTTTGCAGCAATCCTACCTCAGCCTCCCAAATGCTGGGATTACCAGTGTGTACCACCACACCCGACCTGAATTTTAATATATCTATCTAGAATTATGAGTGGGTTACAAAACTGTGTTGCAGTAATCCAGAAGAATTCTATATAGGCGTGAATATTTCCCATTAGTGCACACTTTCTTGGTTATTGCTTTGATGTAAACCCCTAGAGGTGGAATTGCTGAGTCCAAAAGGTAGGTATAAGCTGGGTGTGGGGATGTACACTTATAATTCCCACTCTGGGAGGCTGAGGCAGATGGATCACAAGTTCAGCCCGGCCTGGGCAACTTACCAGAAATAAGAAATTTGGCGGGGAGGCTGGGAATGTAGCTCTATATGAAAGCTGTGGGGCGGTGAGATGGCTCAGCGGCATAAGCGCCTGCCTGGCAAGCACGAGGTCCTGAGTTAGAGTCCTGGTACTCACCTACGAAAAAAGGGGCCGGTGATATCGCTCAGCGGCACGGGCGCCTACTGGCGTGCGAGGTCCTGAGGTCGACCCCCGGTACCCACAAAAAACAAAAAAAAAAAAGAAAGCTGTGTGTTTGGTCCCTAGTAGTACAAAAAACAAAAACAAACCAAACATGTTTCACCATGCTTCACATTTTGCCAAGCTGCCTTCCAGAAAAGTACATAATATTTTTATTTTTAAATTATTTATTTATTTAATTTTTTTTTTTGAGACAGGGTCTCGCTATATGGTTTAGGCTGGCCTTGAACTCCCAGTGAGCCTCCTACCTCAGCCTTCTGAGTTCTGGGTCACCAAGCCCAGCTCCTTTTTTTGTTGTGGTTCATGTTTACAGTACATAATGATTTCATTCATCGTGGCGAGTCGGTGCATGTACGGAACGTTTTAATTTTTTTTACACTCTCTTCCCCTCCCCCATTCAATCTCTTGGTCCTCTAGTTGCAAAAGATCTATCTACCCATTTCCTATTATGTCTTTTATCTTGTTCTTCATGCTTTGGATTTGTCATGTAAGAGACACTGTGTAATACTTAAGCTGATTTATTTCACTTTATTGTCTCAAGGTGCAGTTATTTCCTACAGACGACTTGGTTATCCTTTTTTATAATTTTTATTAAGTTTATTGGTACATTTTAGGTATATATAATGATTACAGTCTTTATAGGGAATTTGTACCCGTACATGGTATAACTTGATTCTTTTTTTTTTTTTTCCCATTCCCTTATCCTCCCTTCAACCCCTCTTCCCCTCTTCTTTTTTTTTTTTTTTTTTTTTTTTTTTTTGGTCTTTTTGAGCCAGGGTTTCACTTTGCAGTTCAGGCTGGCCTCGAACTTGCAGTGATCCTCCTGCCTCAGCCTCCCGAGTGCTGGGATTACAGGCGTGCGCCACCACACCTGGCTTTCCCCTTCCTTATTTACAAAAGCTTTGTTTCCATTTTTTTCTTTCTTTTCTCATCATTTTTTTTTTCTTTTCCCTTCCTTTATGGCAGAGTAGTACTTCATTGTCTGTAAGTACTACATTTTCTTTATCTTTCTGTTGATAGACATACAGGCTGCTTTTAAGATAGAACTATTATGGATTGTGGTGCTATAAATAATGAATATGCTTGTGTCACTGTAGTATGATGTCTTTAACTGTTTCAGGAAGATTCCTAGAATGGAAATAGCTGAGTCAGATGGGATTTCTATGTTTAGTTTTTTGAGAAATTTCCACACTAATTTCCATAGTGTTTGTGCTATAGTTTCGTATCCCACTAACAGTGTAGAAGAGTTCCTTCTGAACTACATAGTTTTCATTTTCTCTCAGTCTGGATATTTTCATTTTTTCAGGTTGATAGGGTAAAAAAATTGCACTGTTTCTTTAATGTTAGAATTACAATTAGATAGACTCTGTCATGCACACCTGTTGCCCCAGCTACTTGGTGGTTGAGGCAGGAGGATTGCCTGAGCCCAAGAGTTGAGACCAGCCTGGGCAAAATAAACCTTGTCTTGTGTCGCTTCGGTTCCTCTCCTGTTGTGTCTTGTTTTGTTTTGTTTGTTTTGTTTTGATGCAGTGTCTCACTGTGTAGTTCAGGCTGGCCTTGAACTCACTCTGTGTCCCAGGCTGACCTCGAAAGCAGTCATCCTGCTTCAGCCTCCTGAGTGCTGGAATTGCATGTGTGCACCACTGAGCCTTCAAGTATGATACTCGCTAGTGTTATACAGCACTTCAGGTTACAGTCACCTGTCACGCATCTGAGCACCACAGGAGAGGAACTAGTAAGCCCTAAATAAAGAAATGAAATTGAAATGGTGATTATGCATATGTGTAATGAAACATGAGATGTGATCTAAATACATGGTGAATGTTTAAATTTCAAATATTTATTACAACAAAAGATATTGCTGCCGGGCGTGGTGGTGCACATCTCTAATCCCAGCACTTGGGAGGCTGAGGCAGGAGGATTCCCATGAGTTCCAGGCCAGCCTGGGCTAGATAATGAATTCAGGGCCAGCTTGGAATACATAGTGAGACCCTTGTCATGAAGCAGAAACGAAACAAAACAAAAAGATTTACTGTATTAATTCCCCTCTAAATACTCTCCCTTGTTTTGAACACATTTATCCCTTTGTTTTCTGCTATTTTCTGAAGCAGTTCTGGAAGCCCTCTTGAGTCTTTACAAAATAGGATGAATGCTGCTGCTGAGTGCCATCCAGTGGGAAAGCGGGCTCATAAAAGCATTACAGTGTGGCCCCTTCCGCACTCTATTCACCAGATTTGGTACTGTGTGACTTCCAGTTCTTCCCTAAGCTCAAAATAACCATGAACGGTAACCCTTTTGAATTGAGTCAGGACATTGAGGGGCTATGACAGTGCATCTAAAGATGCTCACGAAAGAGGACTTACCGAAGTGCTTCAGAAAGTGACCGAAGGGGCCGGGGAGATGGCTCAGCAGCGTAAGCGCCTGCCCGGCAAGCGCGAGGGCCTGAGTTCAACTCCCGGAACCCACATACAAAAAAAGGGCCGGTGATATCGCTCAGCGGCACGGGCGCCTGCTGGCACGCAAGGTCCTGAGTTCGACCCCCGGTACCCACAAAAAAAAGAAAGTGGCAGAAATGATAGAATAAGTATGTTTGCAGGGAGCAGAAGTATTTTAAGGCAGATTAGTGGCAGAGCTTCCCAGGCCACAGTGGAGCAGAGGGACTCAACCCCCACCTCTCCTGATGACACCAAGCTTCAGACCACCCAGGTTGTGCCATTGCACGACATGGTACCAGACGGGATTTGAACACAGGACACTTGAGGTAGCCTGAGCCCCCCTCCGAGGTCTTAGGCTATGTTACCCTGAGTGAGCTGTTCTTTACAAGGGAAGTGTAGTTGGCTCTGCCCTGTGGTCCTTCTGAGTATGTCTTGGTTCCGGGCAAACTAGAAGGAAAACTGGAAACTAGTTGGGAAGGTGGAAGGATTTGGAATCTTTTTTTTTTTTTTTTCCTTTGTTTTGAGACAGGGTCTCCCTGTGAGTTGGCTGGCTTTGAACTCACTGTGTAGCCCAGGCTGGCCTCAAACTCGGCTATCCTCCTGCCTCAGCTTCCCCAGTGCTGGATTTACAGGTGTGCACCACCAGCCTGGCTAGGATTTGGAATCTTGTCTGTAGGAAGGACTGCAGATGCTGAAGACCTGCCTGTCACGGAGCAGACCTGCCATTGTGAGCTTTAGGGATTGTGCATTTGTTTTTTTTTTTTTTTTTTTTTTGTGGGTACCGGGGGGACGACCTCAGGACCTCGCGCGCCAACAGGCACCCGTGCCGCTGAGCGATATCACTGGCCCCTTTTCGTATGTGGGTTCCGGGAGTCGAACTCGGGCCTTCGCGCTTGCAAGGCAGGCGCTTACGCCGCTGAGCCATCTCACCGGCCTGTGCATTTGGTTTTCTCCTGTTCCTCCAGAAGGCAGTTAAGATCAAGGGACTTGTGGGAGGAAGGCAGAGTTCTGTCTGAAGTGAATGTTGAAACAGAACTTGGTAGTTCAAGCATAGTAACAGTTTCCACAGCTGGAGGGCTGTTGCCCTGTTCAGGATTATCTTCTCCAGACTCACTTTGTGGATAAGAAAGTAGCTGGAGCCCAGAGCAGGACTAGTTTGGCAGGTTTGCATCTGGTTAGTAGCATATTCTTGCTGATAACTATTGAGTGTTCCAGCCGGCTGTGTGTTCCTGCGCCATCTGGCTATCTGAAGTACAGGAGATGGAGGACCTACCCTGTGCTAGTGCTGCAAGGTGTGACACCTCAAGGTGACAGGGCCTTGAGGATGGCATCAGCAGAGACGGCAGGACTGTGGGCTCAGGTCCAGGGGGCACCCTAAGCAGAGGTGCTGACAGGACCGCGGTGATGGTGTGTTTCTTATGAGCTGGGGGCAAGCGTCTGCTCTGCGCAGGCACACACATGGTTAGAAGCGCAGAGCTTTGTGCTGACCTCGCGAAAGGCTAGGAATAGAATCAGTCTTCGGAAGTGCATCTGGAGGTGTGTGTAGAGTCCAGACTTTGTCTGGTGATGGCGTGAACTGTGTTGGCGTGTTAACATTCAGGAGAGTTTGCTGTTTCCCCAAGCCTTGCATTGAAATGGTGGTGGGCTGAGCACTTGATTTCGGCTGCATAGATTATAGCTGGAGGGCTGATTAGCAGTGAGCCTGGCTTAACTTGAGTGAGGTGATTTAGGATCCTGGACTGCTTCCTCAAAGAGATATGCATGCTTTAGGGTTTTTTTTTGTAGCCCAGGCTGACCTCAACTCACCTGCCTCAGCCTCCGGAGTGCTGGGATGACAGGCGTGCACCAGCACCAGCACGCCCAGCAGAGGTGTGCACGCTTCTGGAAGGTCGGTGACAGGGCCAGGGTTTCAGTCTTCATCAAAATGAGAGGCGGTAGTGCCAGCCTGAAGTGCATAGTGAGACCCTGCCTCAAGAAACGGACGGACAGATGGTGTCGGTGAGCGCGTTTCCCGCCTGAGCGCAACTAGCGGCGGGTCGTGGGCACCTTCAGGGTCTCAATGTGCAGTTCCGGATGGTCTTGAACTTACTATGAAGCCCAGGCTGGCCTCTAACTCACATTGATCCTCCTATCTCAGCCTCCTGAGTGCTGGGATTACAGGTGTGCGCCACCATGCCCAGTGTGACACCATTCTTAACAGAATTGGAGAAAAAACCCTAAAATTCTTATGGAACCAGAGGAGACCCAGAATAGCAAAATCAATCCTAGATAAAAAGAGCAAAGCAGGAGGCATCACAATCCTGGGTGAAGTGAAGTGATATGTTACACAAAGCTATAGTTGTAAGAACAGCGTGTTAAGGGCACAGAAACAGCCATGTGGATCTGTGGAACAGAACAGAAAATGCAGAATGTCCATTCAGCTACCTGATCTTTGACAAAGGGTCCAAAAACACACACTGGAAGAAAGATAGCCTCTTTAATAAATGATGTTGGAAAACTGGCCATCCACATGCAGAAGACTGACTCTAGACCTATATCTCTCATCGTATACTAAACTAAAATAAAAATGAATCAAGATCTAAATGTTAAAACAGAAACAATCTTCAGGAGGATGAAACAGCTAAAACTCTTGAAGACATAGGCATAGGCAAGGACTTTCTGAACAGAACCCCAGCTGCACACAAAATTGTACCAGAAATCAACAAGTGGGATCATATCAAATTAAAAAGCTTCTACACAGCAAAAGAATGACCAGAGTGAAAAGAAGACCTACAGAATGGGAAAATAATTTTGCCAGTCTTCCTCAGAGGACTAATACCTAGAGTATATAAAGAACTCAAAAAAATTAGATCCCCCTCCAATAAAAGACATGGTCAAAAGATGGCCAGGTGAAATGAGTAGACACTTCACAGAAGAATGGCCAATAAATACTTGAAGTAATGCTGAACATTGCTGACCATTACAGAAACGCAAATTAAAAAAGCAGTGAGATTCCATCTTACCCCAGAAAGAATGGCCGTCATCAAGAAATCAAATAATAACTTGCTGGGGGTGCGAGCTCTACATTGTTTGGGAATGTAAACTAGTATAACCACTATGGAAATCAGGATGGGGACTCCTCAAAACCTGAAACTAAGAATTCTGTTTGAGACAGCTGTTCCCTTTCTAGGTATCTTCCCAAAAGAGTTAAAGACATCATATTACAGTGTTAACATGCATACCCATGTTTATAGCAGCACAATTCATAATTGTTGTTTATAACAACACAATTCATAGTTGTTTATAGCAACACAATTCATAATAGCTGCTCCTTGGAAATGGCCTACATGTCCATCAACAGATGAATGGATAAAGAAAATGTGATGTTTACGCACAATGGAGTACCTCTCTGCCGTAATAACAAATTTGCATTGTTTGTAGGGAAATGTAAGTACCTTGAGACCATAATATTAAGTGAAATAAATCAGACACGTAAGCTTAAATATTGCATGGTTTCTTTTATATGAGAAACACAGAGTAAAAATAAAGAGCAAAATAAAAGATAATAGGAAGTAGAGAGCTCTGTTTCTCAAATGGTAAGGGGATCAAGAGATGGTGGGAAGGGAGGGAGGGGACAAAAAGGGGATGAAAAAAGGAATTAAGATGTGTTATGTGTATATGTACCAACTCCACACACGGAATGTAAATGTGTACTACAAACATGTAAAAAAAAATTCAAAAAACTAAAAGGACTTCCTCATTTGTTTTAATTCCTAACAAAAAAAAAAAAAAAAAGAAAAAGAAACGGACAGACAGAATCCCAAAATCACATGTAAAAATTCAGATAATGACCACAACGTATGACATTAGAAAATAGAAAACATACCTTGACCCATGCTGTTAATTTGAAAATATTTTAGGGCTGTTTGTTGTTTATTTTTTTCATTATTTTATCTTGCACCTTTGGGATAACAATGAAACATTCTGTTGTTTTCTTTTTTTTTTTTTTTTTTTTGTGGGTACCGGGGGTCGACCTCAGGACCTCGCGCGCCAGCAGGCGCCCGTGCCGCTGAGCGATATCACCGGCCCCTTTTTCGTATGTGGGTTCCGGGAGTCGAACTCGGGCCCTCGCGCTTGCCGGGCAGGCGCTTAAGCCGCTGAGCCATCTCACCGGCCCTCTGTTGTTTTCTTTAACGTTTTCTACAATAGCATCTTTGTGTATGTGTTTTGTGTGTAGGGACTGAACCCAGGGCCTCACACATGGTAGGCAAGAGCTTAGCACTGAGCCACACCCTCAGCTGCATCCCTGTTCCTTTTTGAAACTGAGTCAGGGTCTTACTGTGTTGCCTTGACTGGCCTTGAACTTGTGATCCTCTTATCTCAGCCTCCTGAGTAGCTAAGATTGCAGGTGTGCACCACCATATACTACTGCAATAGCATCTTTATTATAAATTTTTGATGCTTTTTTTTTTTTTTTTTGTGAGTACCGGGGATCGAACTCAGGACCTCGTGAGCCCGCAGGCATCCATGCCACTGAGCAATATCATCGGCCCTTTTTTTGTATGTGGGTACCGGGAGTCGAACTCAGGACCTCGCGCTTGCCAGGCAGGCACTTATGCTGCTGAGCTATCTTACCAGCCCCTTGTTTTGTTTTTTGAGACAGGGTCTCACTATGTAGTCCAGGTTGGCCTTGAATTTGCAGCAGTCCTCCTGCCTCAGCCTCCCACGTGCTGGGATTACAGGCGTGTGCCACCATGCCCAGCTCAATTTTTGGTACTTGGAAAGACATTTATTTGACCAATCAAGATTAGTTTACAAAATACTCAGCCTTTCAGACAAAACTCCTCCGTTGTCAAGAGTACTTCGTAGCGTCCAGAGCTCTTATATAAGCAGCAGATTGTCAGTGTGAGCTGGGCTGTGTGTGTCACTGTAGCAGCTTCAAAAAGGCAGCCCTGCTGTTGCTCATTAGCCTTTTTGCCACTTGGGAACATCTTGGAGGGGGACAAACTGCATTTTGTTTTATTTTTAAGTAGGCTTGTTTAAAACTAACATTTCAGGGGAAGACAGCACTGCCAGTGATGGAGTGGGGGCTGGAGAAGGGAGCACACAGAAATAGACATTCAGCAAGCTGGGGAGCAGAGGTGCCAGCACTTCCTGCTGGGTGTGGGAGCCATTCAGCCAGCTCCATGGCCTCTGGGCCGCAGTCTTCCTCAGCCCATTCAGATCAGCTGTTGAAGTTTGGGCCTGCTGCCCTGGGATGTAGGCCGATGACCGGGGAGGCTCCCGTGTGGACAGACCTGTGTCTTGGGTCATGGAGCTGCCCGGGAACCCCGTGGGAGCCGTGACTGTCCCTGCCCTGTCCAGCCTTTTGAAGTGCCATGGCTGTGCGTGATAAGGCCACAGTGTGTGCTTGTGGTGCCCCTGCCTGCTTACCTCATTTTATTTGTACTTTGTGTTATTTTATTTTGTCTTCAGACAGGGTCTGCCAGTGCTTCCCAGTCTGGCCTTGAACTCCTGGGCTCAGTTGACTCTCCTGAGCAAATGTCAACAATGTCTGGCTTCCCACCGCATTTTTTGTTTGTTTGTTTGTTTTGTTTTTTTGAGATAGGGTCTTGTTATGTAGTTCAGGCTGGCCTTGAGCTCACTGGAGCCTAGGCTGGCCTCAAACTCGTAGTGATCCTCCTGCTTCAGCCTCCTGAGTGCTAAGGTTACCAAGCCTGGCTTCCCACTCCATTTTAATAAATTAGTACTTGCAAGGAATGACCAAGAAGAGCTGAATTTTGTATATCCGTGCTTTTTGCTTTTCCTGCTGTTCAGAGTAATTTTGGTAGCTGGGTGTGGTGGCAAAGGCCTGCAATCTCAGCACTCTGGGGGCTCAGTCAGGAGGAACACAAGTTCAAGCCTAGCCTGGGCAGTTTACCAACTTAGCAAGACCCTATCTCAGATTGAAAAATAAGTGTGAAGGGCCTGGGTTAATCTCCAGTACTGAAAAGAAAATTGAGCCCCAACCCCACACCTGCCTATGACAGCTGCCTCAGCTTCCCGGAGTGCTGGGATTACAGGCGTGCGTCCCCATGCCTGGCTAGGCACGTTTTCATACAGTGTGTGTAAGGGCCATGTGCTTTTCTGTGACTTGCGTGTGCATGCCATTGTCCCTTCATAGTGTCACTGGTAGCTCTTAGTGGCAGTGGGGCTGGAGGAGTCTGTTGGGGGCCGTTGCTGTCCTGTGCTGCATGTCAGGGGTCCGAAGTGTCCCTGCTTTTGCCAGTAGAACCGTCATCTACCATGGCCAAATGATATTGGCAGATATCCCACGTTACAATAAACTCATTCAGGAAATCTTTATACGGTGGTGCCTTTTTCCCCATTTCTTTCTTTGCGTATGTCTGTTTCCGGGCTGGGGCTCAAATTCTGCGGATGCAGAACCACCTCCCTGCCCAGTGCTTGTCTCCACCCCCATCTGTGTGGTGCTGGTGCTGTTTTGTGGGAGAGTTGGGGTGCTGATGGAATGGAGGTGCTTCTGGGCCCTTAGTTGGGGGTTTCTTCAGAGAGAGAGGCTGTGTTTAAAATACAGAACTGGAGGGGAAGTCTGCTAAGTACACTTTGGACTTAAGAAGAACCTGCCTCCTGTACCAACCTAACCGTGTGTGTAACCTGTGTGATTTAAAACTGGCTGTTACTGACCTTTCGGGGGTGTCTGCATCTGCAGGTGGCCTTTTCTTCTCTTGGTGAGGCTGCTGCTGTCACTTGGGCTGCTCCTTGCCCACACTGCCAGTTAGCCTGGGCTCCGCGCTTTCCCAGAGTATCGGGTATTTGCGAGGGCATCATCATCTGTGCCTGCTGGGTTACAGGCGATCAGCTACAACTGCTGGCTTTGTGCCCCCAGCAGGGCCCTCCCATGTGCTCAGATCAGGGTTGCCTGGCCAGCATCGCGGGCCACCAGGACACTCACAGGAGAGGGTCCTGGTGGGCAGCTCAGGCTGGGCGGCTGCTGCAGCAAACGCAAACCTTGACAGGTTTCTTAGGAATCCTGTGAACCAGGACAGTGGTGAGCGGACAGAAATGTTCTCATGTCCCGCTGGTAGTCAGTCCTTCTGACTGTAGAGGAGCAGTGTTAAACAGCTGCGGTGTTCCCATGTCACCTAGCCGCAGAGTCTGTTTTGATTGGTTTCACCTAGTTTTTGTGTACCTTGCTGTATAACTTTTTTCTGGTTTTTGTTTTGTTTTGTTTTTTGAGACAGTGTCTAGCCATGTAGCCTAGACTGGCTTCTAACTCTTGGTGATCCTTCTGCCTCAGTCTCCTGAGTGCTGGGATTACAGGTGTGCACCACTGCGCCAAGCTATAATTCTCAAAAAACCATTTGAAATATTTAAAGTTATATTAAAAATTTTAAGTACGTGCCTGTAATCCCAGCACTCTGGAGGCTGAGGCAGGAGGACTTGCTCCATTTTAAGGCCAGTTTGAACTATACAACCAAAACCTCTCTCAAAAAAATAAAAAATAAATAAAAATAAAAACTTAAGGGCCGGTGAGATGGCTCAGCGGCATAAGCGCCTGCCTGGCAAGCGCGAGGTCCTGAGTTCGACTCCCGGTACCCACATACGGAAAAGGGGCCGGTGATATCGCTCAGCGGCACGGGCGCCTGCAGGTGCACGAGGTCCTGAGTTCGACCCCCGGTACCCACACACACAAACACACACACAAAAACCCTTAAAAACTTCACGTAATAAAGTTATTCTGTCCATTCTCGGTTCATGGTTTGGGAACCTTGTGTCTGTCTTAACCCAGCTGTGATGCTCTTTCTCCTTTTTTGTCTTCCAGCAAGCGAGGATTCAGTGTCCGGTCCTTTGGAACAGGAACTCACGTGAAGCTGCCAGGACCAGCACCCGACAAGCCCAATGTCTATGATTTCAGAACCACATATGACCAGATGTACAATGACCTGCTCAGGAAAGACAAAGAACTGTATCCCAGGCTACCCCTAGGGAGCCCAGAGGGTCTCCTGGCAGGTGTGGTCTGTGCCGGGCACGCCGGCCTCTGCTCTGCAGGGGCGTCCAGGTGATCGGGCGTGGGCATGGCGTGCTGGCCCAGGCACTGTTCTCTGTGTCCACCAGCACGCGGGTGTATCTTCCTGCCGCCCACTAGACAGCCCCAGAGCTAGATCTATTGTGGCATTGAAACCCTAAATGCAGACACAAATGGAAGCCTACACTGACGTGCTCAGACAGGTGCTGACAATGAAGCGGGACCCTTGGCGAGAGTGAGGAAAGCAGAGTTGGCGTGTGCCCCTCCACAGGGCAGTGCATGGGGCTCTTACAGGTGGTCGGGCTGCTGCACACACTGGGATCTGTGAGGCAGGTGAAGAACGCTGTGTTTGTCACCAGAGAGTGTGATAGAAGCAAGTAATCTGAAAGAATTTTATTTCATTTCAGGAGAAGACAAAATAGGCTGGGTCTGCTACTTAAGACTCACGTGAGAAGGAAAGTTTTGTTTTTTTGTTCTTTTTTTGTGTGTGTGTTGGGGGGGGTACTGGGGGTCGACCTCAGGACCTCACATGCCAGCAGGCGCCTGTGTCGCTGAGTGATATCACTGGCCCTTTTTTCATATGTGGGTTCTGGGAGTCGAACTCGGGCCCTCGTGCTTGCCAGGCAGGTGCGTACACCGCTGAGCCATCTCACTGGCCCCTTTTGGTCTTTTTTGAGACAGGGTCGCATTAGGTAGTTTATGCTGGCCTTTAACTCACTTTGTAGCCCAGGCAGACCTCAAACTTGCAGCGATCCTCCTGCCTCAGCCTCCTGAGTGTTGGGATTATAGGCACGTACCACCATGCCTTTCTATGACTGGGACACCAAATTCTGTATTTCCTGATTGCTTCCACACCAATATTTCAGGGCTGAGGGTGTAGCTCAGTGGATGAGGCTCTGAGTTCAATCCCTAGTACAGGGGGAAGAAAAAAAAGTCCTAGGCCACCTTGTGTTTTGTAATAATCAGAATGGAGCTCAAACATATTCCAAGCAAATGAATATCAACAACAAACAGGAAATGTTTTGTTTTTGTTTTTGTTTTCTGAGACAGTCTTGCTATATAGTTGAGGCTGGCCTCGAACTCACAGCGATCCTCTCGCCTCAGCCTCCTGAGTGCTGGGATCATAAGTGTGCGCCACCACTCCTGGCACTTTGGCAGTTTTGCGATTTTTAATAAACTAAAAATGAAGTTGGGGGCTGGTGAGATGGCTCAGCGGCGTAAGCACCTGCCTGGCAAGCACAAGGGCCCGAGTTCAACTCCTGGAACCCACATACAAAAAGGCCAGTGATATTGCTCAGTGGCACGGGCGCCTGCTGGCGCGCGAGGTCCTGAGGTCGACCCCCGGTACCCACAAAAAAAAAAATGAAGTTGGGCATAGTGGTGTGTGCCACTAATCCCAGCTACTTGAGAGGTTGAGGCAGGAGAAGCCTAAGTTTAAGACCAGCTTGGACAACTTAGTAAGGTTCTGTCTCAAAAGTAGTGTTTAATAAATTGCGAATGTCTTTGTATATATGTTGGTTAATTAGGTAGCAGGGAAGGCCCTGAAGGTGATTCTAGCAAAGCGTGAACCCTGATGGTCAGTCATCCTCTGCCCTCCCTTGCACTTCTCCCTGAGTTGCAGTTGTAATGTTGGCGAGGACCCAGGGTAGAAATGTGGGCGTTTCCTGTCAGCACCTCCCACCATGGGGCATGCTGGGAGCCTGAGTCTGGATTGCCAGTGCCCATAACACGGTGGTCTGGGGGGCAGGTCCCTGGGGATCTCGGCCCATCTCTGAAGCCAGGCCTGTGTTGGGAGAGAAGTCTCCGCAGCCAGCTGTGCTGTGCTGGGCACGGCTGGGGCTGCTCTGCTCCTGTGACTGCTGAGCTGAGGCCTGGACATTTCTCCCTGAAAGCCCCTGTTTGGAGTGCCCCACCCTTTGCTTCCTTCTGTTCCTTATCACAAAGAACCATAAAATCCCTTTCTAGGAATCTCATTTGGGGGCTGGCTGCTTCCTTTAGCCCTGGAAAAAACTCAAGGAAGAAAAAAAATGAAAATTATTCTTCAGTCGTATCATCCTTTGTGCTCGCGTGCGCACGCGCGCGTGTGTTTGTGGTACTGGGGATTGAGCTACATCCCCAGCCCACCTCTCCTTTTGAATTTTGAGACAGGTTTCACTAAGTCACTTAAGTTGGTTGCCTAAGCTGGGCCCAAACTTAAAATCCTCCTGCCTCAGCCTCCCACAAGGCTAGGATTATAGGTGTGCACCACCACATATGGCGGGTACCATTCAGTTTTTTGTGGTTTTTTTTCTTCTTTTGAGATAGGGTCTTGCTATGGACTCCAGGCTGGCCTTGAACTCACTGTGTAGCCCAGACTGGCCTCGAACTCGGAGTGATCCTCCTGCCTCGGCCTCTCAAGTATTACAGGTGTGCGCCGCCATGCCTGGCTGTCGTACCATTCAATTTTGAAATTCTTGTACTCCATGAGAAAAATAAAAACAGGTCCTAGTATGCAGGCTGATACTCCCTTAATATTGTAAATCAAGTTCTTTTATCTGGTAGCCGACTGGCCTCCACTGCTGTGTGGGGCAGTTCTTACTGATTCTGGTGTCAGCAGTCAGATGGGAGGGGCCTACTGAGGGAGATGCACTCCAGTGGTTCTCAGAGGAGCCAAGGTTGGTGCTGGGGACTCAGAACCCACCCCCGAGGCAGCTCCATACAGTGGCTCCCTGTCCACGTCCTGTCTGTCCAGAAGCAGCGGCACTGTGCACATCTGGGTGCTTGGTGCCCTGTGGGGCCTGGGGAGCTTGTGGCCTTCTTGAGCACTCAGTGACTGTCAATCTCGCACAGTATTTGCTCCTTGGCAGCACTGTCAGAAAGTCACCCTCAGGAGGCTCTGGGATGGGGTCACCTTTGCTGGCTTCTTTCCTTCACATGGGTGGGCCCTCAGGTCTTCTCCATGAAGCCCGGAAGTGCTTAGCTACCCTGCTCACAGCACTGCCCTCGGCCAGCAGAGGAGGGCAACTCCAGGGAGCTCACTGGCTGAGGTAGGCGGCCTGGCCAAGGCGAGGACACTGCGTACTAGTGAGTCCTGCAAAGGGCTGGAGGTGGAGAGTGGTGCCATGGGGCCGGGTGGTGCAGGACGGTGCCTGGGCAGGGCTGGTTGGAGTGCAGCTTCAGTGGGGGGTCCCCTGAAAGCATTTCTCAGCATACACATCAGAGCCAAGAATTTGCAAATCCTGAATAGATTAACTCGTGGTTTACAGAAATGATGGTTATTATAATCTGTAGTGGAAGGGTAAGACGATTTTTTTTTTTTTTTTAGTTTTTTTTTATTTTGAGACAGGGTCTCCATGTAGCTCAGGCTGCATTTGAACTCACTGTGTAGTCCAGGCTGCTCTCGAACTTGTGATCCTCCTGCCTCACCCTCCTGAGTGCTGGGATTACAGGTGTGCACCACCACGCCTGGCTAAGATGATTTTTAAAAAATTATTTTTAATTTTGAGCCAGGTTTTCGCTGAATTGCTCAAGCTGCAGTCTAACTTGTAACCCTTGTGCTTTAGCCTTCAAGAAGCTGGGATTGCAAGTGTGCACCATGGATCACACCTGGGCCTGGGAGAATCTTTTTTTTTTTTTTTTTTTTTGGTGGGTCGAACTCAGGGCCTTGCTTGCCAATGGGCACCCGTGCAGCTGAGCGATATCACCGGCTCTTTTTTCATATGTGGGTACCGGGAGTCGAACTCAGGACTTCGCGCTTGCCAGCAGGCGCCCATGCCACCAAGCAATATCACTGGCCCTTTTTTCGTATGTGGGTACCAGGAGTTGAACTCAGGACCTCGTGAGTTGCCAGGCAGACGCTTATGCCGCTGAGCCATCTCACCAGCCTGGGAGAATCTTTTAAATGTAACCCAAAGATAAAACATGGAGCACTGAATTTAAGCATTATGAAGTGCTTAAGTGTTCAAGGGAGAGAATACTGTGACTTGCTTGGCAAATGGTACCTGCCCTAGGGCCTGGCATCCCCAGAGGCCACCTCTGCCATCTGTTTTCCCTGAAGAGAGATCATTACAAGGCCTGTTTCCTTGCGTGTGCCACCTCACAGACTGCTCAGGAATGGAGTTGGCCCGCACTGTGCTTAGCATGGTGTTTCCTGAGCCAGTACTGCTGTGGAGACACAAATGCTTCCAACTGGTGGGCCATGTTTGATGAGCCTGTCCCAGGTTAGAACGGGGTAGGTGGAAACCCACTGACCTGCCCTGCATCCTGGCGAGGGAGCAGCGCACTGTGGGTATCAGTTGTTCCCCAAGCTTGAGGTTGACTGGCTGCTGTTGGGGGTTGGGGAAGGAGGTGCAGACTGCATCTCACCAGCCCAGAAACAGATCAGACCCTTACATACCACCTTGACATTGTGGGAAAGTGGATCCATTCATTGCCATTATCTTGCTTTAATTTCTTAAATATTTGGCTATGAGTAAGTGATTTTGATTTTGGTTTCCAAAAGCAGAAGACTTGGCTGCCTGCTGTCCCAGTGGGAATTTGTCTCACTATGTGGTTCAGACTGGTCTTGAACTCACCATGTAGCCCAGACTGGCCTTGAACTTGTGGTGATCCTCCTGCCTCAGCCTCCCAAATCCTGGGATTATAGGCATGCACCACCATGTCCAGCTTAGTGGGAATTCTTGAGGGCAGCAGGTTTACTGGGCTGGAAACCTTGTTGAATTTAAACTAGTTGTTTTCCCTCTGCTATGTTGATAACACTAGACTGAGTTGATATATCATTTCACTGTTTCCTTTTTAGGAATTGGGTACTCAGAGTGTACCTACCTGTGCCAGTGATACGAAATCTGAATTCACATGGTTTCCAAAGACTAATAAATGATCTCTCTTCAGCTGGGCATGGTGGTTTACATACATAATCGTGGCACTCAGGAGGCGTGGCTGGAGGGTTGCAATTCCTAAACCAGCCCGGACTATGTAGAAGACCTTGTCTTTAAAAACCAAATAAATTAATACATGAGTTAATTAATTTTTTACTTTTTTTTTTTTTTTTTTTTTTTTGGAGACAGGGTCTCGCTTTGTAGCCCAGGCTGGCCTCAAACTCACAGCAATCCAGGGCCGGTGAGATGGCTCAGTGGCTTAAGCGCCTGCCTTGCAAGCGTGAGGGCCCGAGTTCGACTCCCGGAACCCACATACGAAAAAGGGGCCGGTGATATCGCTCAGCGGCACGGGTGCCTGTTGGCACGCGAGGTCCTGAGGTCGTCCCCCCGGTACCCACAAAAAAAAAAAAAAAAAAAAAACAGCAATCCTGCCTCAGCCTTTGGAGTGCTGGGATTACAGGCATGCACCACCACACCCTGCTAAAAATCTTTTTCTTTTTGTGGGGGTAGGGCAATACAGGATTGAACTCAGGGCCTGGTACATGGTAGGCAAATGCTGTACCACTGGACTATATATCCCTAGCACTTTTTGGTTTTGAAAGACAGGATCTCGCTAAATTGCCCGGTCCGGCCTCAAACCTTGATCTTCCTTGCCTCAGCCTCCTAAATAGCTGGGATTATAGGTGCGTATCACCACACCTTCCCTTTTACTTGTCTTGCTGTCCTGTGAACAGAACCAGGGCCTTCACACTGAGCTACATCCTCTCTTTTCTTTATTTTTTTGAGACAAGGTCTCACTAGACATGAAGTTGCTTGGGCTGGGCTCAAACCTATGGTCCTCTGCCTCAGCCTCCAGAATAGCTGGGATTTCAGGCACGTGCTACCATGCCTGACGAGAAGTGTCTTCTGAACCAGTGTGGTGTAATCCCAGCTACTTGGGAGGCAGAGGCTGGAAGTGGCTTGAGTCCAGGAGTTTGAGGCCAGCCTGGGCAATTTAGCATGACCTTGTCTCAAAATTTTAATAAGGGCTGAAGGTGGTATACCTTTGTGATAGACTGCTTGCCTACCATTGCCAGGCCCTGGGTTCTGTCCCCAGCACTGCAAAACAAAAAGTAAAATGTCTTTTCTTTGGATGCCTTTCAGAGAGGAGCAGTCTGTTTTAATAAATCATGGCACACCTGTGATTATCCATTTAAAGTAGACAGTTACATCGTGTCAGTAGTATTCACGGTTGTGTCAACATCACTCTAACGGATTTTTTTTTTTTTTAATATGCGGGTACCAGGAGTTGAACTCAGGACCTCGTGCTTGCCAGGCAGGCGCTTATGCTGCTGAGCTATATCACCAGCCCCTCCAATTGATTTTTTAAAATAATTGTTTATGGGTACATTTTAGATATACATAATGATCATATTCATCATAGAGTCCAATTGATTTTTGTTGAAAAGTTTTTTAAAGGGCCTCACACATGCTGTGTGCCCCAGCTCCAAGGCACACCCCAGCCCCTGTCATCACTGTGGAACTTTATCCCCCCAGGAAGTCCTCCAGCAGCTGCTCCCCCAGCCCTGCTCCTGGCCCCTGAGCCACGGATGGCCTTGAGCCTGGGTTTGCCTGCGTGGACACAGCGGGGTTCCTGGGGCTGATGCTTAGGATGCTGCCTTCAGAGTGCGTGCACACTGGAGCCTGGACTAAACCGTCCATTTTTCAGTGTAAAGTTTTTCTGTTGCCCTTAATTTTTCTCTGCTTTGCCATCACTGCAGGTACAGAAGGACTGGGAACCTGGTATCCTGCCATGTCGCTTCAGCTTAAACTCACTGGCTCAAGTGGGAGGCCTTCTTTTCAGTCAGTTCTGGGAATGGAACCCAGGGAGCACTGAGTTATAGCCCCAGCCCTTTTTTAAAATTTTTGAGACAGGGTCTCACTCAGGCTGCCCGGGCTGGCCTCAAGTGTGTGGTCCTGCCTCTGTCTGCTGTGTAGCTGGGACTGTAAGCAAGCACCAGTGTGCCTGGCTGGTGGGCGGCCACTTGGAGTCACTGTGGGTGCCAAGGGGCCGAGAGCCTGGTGCCCTGCGGTGTGGCTTTGGCCTGAGCGCCCGGTTGAGGGTGTGGAGGTGTCCAGGTACCCTTTTTGTGTGGTGCTGGGGATTGAATCCAGCGCTGCTGCACTGCCCTCCGTCCCTAGCCCATCTGTAGTTCGTGTTGAGACGGGGTCTCTCTGAGTTACTCTTGGGTGTCAGCTGCAGTCAGTTTCCCGTTTCTGAGCAGAAACTGGTTGGACTCGAAGTGTCACCAGACCCAGGAGAGGAGTCATGGCAGCAGGTGGAAGACCCTGCTGAAGGTTTTTACTGTGCGTTGCAAATGGGTACCAGTAAAATTACCAGTAGTACATTATCAACACCCTCAAAGGCCAGGGCGCCCGTCTTGAGAGGTGGTGCTGTGCTGGCCTGCAGCCCGCTCCTCCAAGGCAGTCCAGCTGGGCCACAAGAAGCCCACAGTATGTTCACAAGATGCTACAAAAGGACCATCGTGCACTGAGGGAGGCTGAGGCAGGGGGATTGCAAGTTCAACTCCTGCCTGGGCAGCTTAGCAAGACTTTGCTCAAGGTTAAAGAATAAAAGGTGCTGGGGACATAGCTCAATGGTAGAGCGCCCCTGGTTCAATCCCCATTACTGCCAAATGCATCAGCCGTCTTTTGTAAATTTGTTAGATGTCCATTTGAAGTCTTTGAATAAGTAATTGCATTATGAGTTACAGTCACTAGTCTGAAGAAGCAGGTAAAGCTGTGGCTCTAAGTGGCATTAATGTGATTTATTGTGGCCCAGCTGTTCCCTAAGCATTAGTTTGAAATACAGATGTGGCCAAGACTCGGGGTGGAGCCAGGAGCCTGGTTTCACGTGCTCTCTCATTTATCTGTGGCTCTTTGTAATCCCCGGAATTAAGGTTATTTTATAGTTGTCTGTTCATATGTGTTCATCCCCGCAGTTCTCCGTCTTTCAAGGGCAGGGCTCCAGCTGTGTGTCCCACTTCAAGGGTACATCTCAGTTGGCTGTGAAGGGTGTAGGGCGGAAAATGGTTTCTGAGACTGTAAGCTCCGCGGCCTTTTGGCCGCCATCCTGGGTGTCCTTCCTCTCTGCCCTTACTCGTTCACCAGGGCCAGTGCAGCTTTCCTGGAAGCTCAGACTCTGGGGCTCTCACTGAACTCTTGTTTTAAGATAAGTTTGTTTTTTTGTTGCTCAGTGGGAGTGGAAGTAGCTGACAGTCTCCAGATTTCTGCCTGCTAGGAATGCTGCCTGCAGGCTGCACGCCCCCACCCTTTTCTCCCCATTACTGGGGGTTGAGCCCCAGGCCTTCTGTTTCTCTAGCCAGCCCCCCCCTTTATTAATTTTTGAGACAGGGTCTTAATTTGCCCAGGCTGCCCTGCCTCAGCCTTGCAGAGCTCTGCTGGCATCATAGGTCTGCACAGTTGCACCAGCTTGAATTTGTTTCTTGGTAACAGTGATTTGGAAGCCACAGTTTACAAACTTGGTGTCACATACTGCAGGTGATCTAAGATGGTAGTGATACTAAGGTGCCACTGGTCAGAGGGCATGGTGGTGCCCGGCTGTGATCCCAGCACTCTGGGAGGCTGAGCCCGGAGGACCACAAATGGTAGCCTCGCCTGGCAACTGAATGGCTTAGTGAGACCCTGCCTGTCTCAAAGTTTAAAAAGGGATGGAGATGTAGCTTAGCGCGAAGGCAGAGGTTCAGTTCTGGAGGAGGGCAGGGATCTGCCACCTGCCTTCCGTCTCTTATGCAGACATCAGCACAGGCCTTCCCCAACCCACCCATTCCCCGCAGTGCTGGCCTCTCCCTCCCTGGCTGGTCCCACTGTTGGAGTCCAGGCAGTCACAGGGCCAGCATTGCTACCCACTGACATCCTTCATGCTACGTGCAGCAGTCACAGAAACAGCTTGCCCTGGAGACCTGAGCTTTCTGGGCACTGACAGTGCAAGCCCAGGGCAGCGCTTTGATGCCTGGTGTCTCCTGCAGCTGTCTACTCGTCATGGGAGGATATGGCAACAGGATGACAGGTGGCCTTCCCTCAGGGTGCTTGTCGGGGGCAGACGGCTGACCTTTGTCACTTCTTGGTTTGCTCTGGCTTGTCCCCTGGGAAGGCAGTGGCAGCAGGCATCTGACCTGGAGGAGGTCATGTGGAAGCTGTCAGGAGCTGTGGTGTCAAGGGAGGACGCAGGGCTCAGGATGGGACCGCTGTGCTGGGGTGGCTGCTCTGGTGTCCCAGTGACTGGACACTGTCCTGCTGCCCTTGGCATGCCCTTTCCCTGTGACTTGGCCAGCTGTGTCGACTTGCAGTGGTCACCGCACCCCTCTTCCAGGTGAGGCCACAACCCTCTGGCTTGCTGCAGACCCAGGCTTCATTCTCAGTGGCTGCAGCATGGCCTCTGGCCCTGCCTGTGTCCTGCAGGTGCTGCCCTGACTCACTGTCCACAGAGGCCCCGCTGCCCTCCAGTGCCTGTCTTCAGAAACCAGGATTCCTGGGTGTCTGGGGTGTCTGCAGGGACACCCCAAGAAGCAGTGGCCTGACCTGCACGTGTATGTGGAGTCACCTGTCCCCATATGAACTGCCCTGCTGTGGGGCTGCTGGGAGCTCTGGGTGCATTCAGCGGTGCCTGTGCCTCAGCTGTGTCATCAGTGTCCCCGCACTACCTGGTGCCAAGGGCCAGAGGGGAGCTTGCTGGGGTGGCAGCTGTCCTTGCTCCTCATCCCTGTGTGCCTCAGCTCAGTCTCATTGAGCCTCTCACAGGTCTCTGTTTCACGTTGGCACCGCCAGCTACTGGAGATTGCATCCAGGACTTCCACACTGAGCTGCATCTCTACCCCTTTTTAAAAATTACTTTGAGACAGGGTCTCAAGTCACTAAATGTCACAGGCTGGTCTCAAACTAATGCTCCTAGCTCAGTCTCCCAGGGTGCTGCGATTCCATATGTGAGCTACCACACTCAGCCTTCTAGTCTTGTTTTCTTCAAAGGCCCTCGCTTCCCTGGGGACCCCTTGGCCATCTGAGTCCTCCAGACTTGGCCTATTTTCCCTGTCTGGCTCAGCCCCAGTGGTCCCTAGATGAGCACCCCAGGACTGGTCTAAGTGGGCATTGGCGCTTGTGTACGAGTTCACCATCTCTCTCGACAGCTCCTAAAGACGTCCCTGCTTGGTGAGGTCCTTTAGACAGTGGAGGGACGGCAGGGAGGGCTCCTGTCCAATCAGCAGCCTGGGCTGCATCTGGGTCCCCGGCCCCACTTTGTGCTTTTTAAAATTTCTGTGGTTGCCTCTGAAAACTGGTCTTTGGTAAGATCTCTATTTGGTAAATCACTAGAGTCTCCTAAGAGAGGAAAACAATCTGTTCTGTATTTCCTGGCCCCGAAGTGTTCCCTGCCCATCCCCCAAGGCCCCGTCCACACCCGCAGACCCACAGGGTATGGCTGTGCTGGCAGCAGAATCCCTTGTGCTTGTTGCACACGTCATGCTGCAGGAGCGGCTTGCCAGGTGTCTGCTCGCCCCGGTGTGGCCTCCTGCTGTGATGCCACGGTTAATCTGGGTCAGAACCATGTTTGTAACTTGTTGAGACTAACTCCTTATGTAGACCTGCTTTCCAGGAGAGTTTCAAAACCCAGCAGCAGGCTCTTACTGTGATTATCTTACCCAAGGTCAACTTCCTTATTTTGTTTTGAAGCCTTGTATACTTTATGATGCTAACCACAAACAGTGGGGTGGGAGGGCTGAGTATTTGAGTAGAGAGACAGTATTTCCCACTGCTTTTTTTCTTTCCCCTTTTTTGTGGTGCTAGGGATCAGACCTGGGGCCTTGTGCCTGTTGGGCAAGTCCTCTGGCACTGAATGACACTCAGCCCTATCCTTAATTGTTTTTTGAATCAATCTCACTGTGTTTGTCAGGCTGGCCTTGAACTCCTGGGCTCAGATGTCTGGCTTGAATCTTAACCTACCAGTGTATTGTGATACTTTTATATTTGTAAACAAAACAAAAACTAATTTGTAGTCCTTTTACTTCAATTTAATCTTCAAGTGGATGCAGTGGTCAGGAACAGACGCTGGTCCCCAGGGAAGCCATGGTCACTGCCAGGCAAGAGCCCCTGCCTGGTGCTGGTTGCAATCTAGGGGCTGGGGAGAGGCCCCTGGTGTTCCGGACGCAGTTCGGGTGCTGAAATGAACGTGGGCCTTTCCTGCACAGCGCTGTAGTCACACTGCAGACCCACATTCGGCAGAGCCCACTGGTACCTGGACCCCTGCCCAGTTACCACCACTTCTGGGTGCCTGAGGAAGAGGCGTAAGTGAAGCAGCCCAGGACTTGTGCCCGTTCGCTTTATCCAGGACTGCCTGGGAACCGGGCACAAGTGGGTACATCTGTAATCCCAGCTGCTTGGGAGCTGAGGATTATGACTTCGAGGCCAGCCTGGTCTATGCAGTGAGACCTTGTTTGAAAACACCAAAAACAGCTGGGTGTGGTGGCACATGCCTGTCATCCCAGCTGTCAGGAGGCTGAGGCAGGAAGATCACCCTGTGCTACACACTGAGTTCAAGGCCAGCCTGAGCTACATAGTGACACAATGTTTCAAAAAAATCAACCCCCCCAAAAAAAAAGTAACAAAAGGGGCTATGGATGTAGCTCAGTGATAGAATATCCTTGGATTTGATCAGTGTTGGGGGGAAAAAAAAAAAATTCCTAAATCTGGGGCTGGGGGTGTAGCTTGTGTGCAGGGCCCTGTTTTTGATTCCCAGCACCCAAACGAAACAATTCCAGAGTGCTAATCTTTTTCCTAAAGTAGGATTAACAAGATGCTTGTCCCCAGATGTCCGGAGAGACTCAGATGACCCCTTAGGCCATGGGGTTCCCCAGGGAACCCTCTGGCCTTCTGGGGGAAGTGTGTCCTCCTCTGCACCCTTGGGGGGTGGCCCCCATGCAGACCACAGGGGCAGCAGCCAGACACCTCACTTAAGACCTTGTCACGCCCTTGGCAGTCCCTCCTCAGCATGGCTGTGGCTTCTCCCAGCCACCCTGGCTCCCAATCACCCTGGTTGGTTTTTAAGCTGAAGAGGCTTCCCAGGCCTTCCTGCTCCTGGAGTCTCCTTTTGGAAAGCAGTGGGGGTTTTCCAGTTTGTTTTCTGCTCTTTGCTGGGCTAACTTGGGGCTAGGTTTCCAGGGAGCTTCGTCTGTGCTGAAGGCTCGTTTCAAGGAGGCAGGCGCTGCCCTTGGACACGACCGGCCACCAGAGTCAGCACAGAAGAGGGCACTGTGACAGCCGTCTGGGCCTCTGCTCCGTGAGGGTCTCTCCTAGCGTCGGCCACAGGGAGCTGGTGCTGTCTGTCTCCTGGGGCTGACCTGCAGGGGCAGCGAGGGAGCGGGCCAGGGTGGGAAGGACAGAGCACTTCAGGGTTAAGGAATGAAAGCTGCTATCTAAAGCTCCTTAATACTGGCACTCAGCTATACGCAGAATGGAATTTTGCATATGTTGGACAGAAATAAGAGAATCAAGCCGCGCCCAGAAAGGTTCCAGAACTGCAAGGACCTGTTTGACCTGATCCTGACCTGTGAAGAGAGGGTGTATGACCAGGTGGTGGAAGGTGAGCCAGTGTGGCCGTGCTCAGGAAGGGCAGGACACCGTCTCCCACCAGAGCGGGGAGGGCTCTGGCCCCTTGTGGGCCCTGGAGTGGCAGCCCAGGGACAGAGGCCCATCTAGACCTGCACAGCATCTGTGTTGCTGGGTCCCAGATGGCACGCACAGGCCCCGGGAGGTGGGCAGGCGGGATGCTGTGGCCTTTTTGCTGAAGATATACACGGTGCGGAAAGATGGTGTCGTCGCCTCTGTGGGCTGTGGCTCCGCTCTGTATGGTAGAGGCTGTGCCATGGGGACCATGAACGCTATTGCTGCCATGGGAGGCCCTGGCCCATGACGGGCTGGACACCAAGGGTGGCCTTACCTTGAGCTTGCTGTCCACCGAGGCCTTGAGTTCATTCTTGATCATACAGGGTCCTCAGGGAGTCCCCAGGCCTGGTCACACATGTAGTCCTCAGTCATGTTCCCAAACCCCAGAGGCCAGCAACAGCCGAGCCCAGCCAGGGGCAGGTGGGGCCACGTGGGACTCTTGCTGCCTGGTTCTGGAGCCACCAATGTCTTTGTCACTTTGTCCCAATCAGATCTGAATTCCAGAGAACAGGAGACCTGCCAGCCAGTACACGTGGTCAACGTGGACATTCAGGACAACCACGAGGAGGCCACCCTGGGGGCCTTCCTCATCTGCGAGCTCTGTCAGTGTGTGAGTATGGGGTGTCTGGCTCCCCCCGCTTGTGCCACAGAAGCTGAAACAGTTGCGCGCAGTGCTGTGCACACCTGGGGACAAGCCAGGTGGCGCTGGCCGAGGACCCAGCTGGTGCTTTTGTTCCTGTGATAGAGGGTGTGCGAGGACGGCCCTGTTTGTCCACTGAGACCTCCAGGACTCTGGTCCCTCCCCCTGTGGTAGACCCTCAGCCCACACACTGCCAGCAGAGCAGGTGGCAGCACAGGCCAGGGCGGAGTGAGACCTTGGCGTGCTTTGCTGAGTCTGCGCCTTGTCCGTCCATCCAGTGTCCTCCCTCGGCCCCGGCCTCCTGGTTACCCAGGGGCTGTGTAGCTGCCCTGCAGCGCTCTGCCCTGTGTCCTTGGGGTCTGTTCAGGTCAGTGGGGTGCGCATGACAGTTGTGAGGGAACTGGCTTAGCCAAGAGTGGGTCCACAGATGAGTAGGCTGAGCTGGTGCTGTGGGGGCCCAGGTTCCAGCCCTCTTGGTCCAGCCCATCCCAGCCAAGCTTTGGTTCACTGCAAGCCTCATGATGCAGTGTGGCTGCTGAAGCTCTGACAGTTGTGTCTATAATCTGGCCAACATGCAGTAGAAACACCTGGAAAGGTGAGCACAAAGGGGCCTCTTTGTTCAGAGGACCCCTGTGCCAGGGAAGGCTGGGTACTGGGGGGCCGGAGATGGGCGGGGCAGGTGTGATAGGGAGCCAGACCACCCTTCCGTGGTAGTTGTCGTCCACCAGAGCGCTGGCAGTGTGTAGCAGCGATTGCGGGTCCTGAGACCTGGAGGGAGGCCAGGTGTGGTGTCGGATGCCCTGCCATGCACAGGACGTTCCAGCGCATAGTCACCTCCCTGCTGGGTGGCTCTGGGCGGTGCCTGTCCCTTTCTGTGCCCTGTTTTGCTTGCCCGAAAGATGGAGAGGATTCTGCGAACCTGGTTCCTCTGCTCCCGATCCAACCCGCGAGGCTCCAGCTGGGGTCTGTGGAGGCCAGGGGAGGGCTGCGTCTCCGCGGGGGGCGCTCAGGGGTGTGCTCTCCCCAGATCCAGCACACGGAGGACATGGAGAACGAGATCGACGAGCTGCTGCAGGAGTTCGAGGAGAAGAGCGGCCGGGCCTTCCTGCACACTGTGTGCTTCTACTGACCCCCCGGCCTCCTGGACGCTCCCCGTAGTGCCCGTGTCTGCGGCACCGCGGTGTCACCCCCATGCACTGTGCGGGACGGGGAGGCGGGCCGCTGCCAGACTGTCTCCGCCCCACTGCAGCCAGAGAAGGACGGTTTGTGCACGTGCCCCAGCATGTGTGCCCGTCGCGGGCGCTGGCCTTTGCTCCCCAGCTGCAGATTGTGCGCATACCTGAGCAACAGCGGCCGTGTCCTAGCCGGAGAGGACCCGGAGTTGCCCAATAAACGAGATGCTGCTAGTGGTCTTGCTTTGTCGATTACTGCGCAGCCCCTCTCCCCCAGGCTGCGGTGCCCGGGGCTGGGAGGAGGCCGGGCCCTGCCCGTCAGGACTCCCCGCGCAGCCTTACTTCCAGGTGACCCTCCCGGTGTCCCAAGGTTCCAGAAGGCAGGGGAAACGTGCCAGGCACGCGGAGGGCCGGCCTGGCGGGCTGCGGGGCAGGCTCGGTCCCTCCTGGCCTCAGTCCGGAGCGGATCTTGGTCACGGCTCGGGCCGGTGGGCTGTCTTTGCCCTCTACAAAGTGGGCCGGGCTGGGGGGCCGCCTGGCCCTTGCGCCCCGGGCCCCAGCCCCGCGCCTGCCCTCGGCCTCCTCTGGCCGAGCCGCCGGTTGACCTCCCCGCTCCGCGGACGCGCATCCTTATGGGACGATAGGGCGCTCCCCGCGCACCCCGCGCTCTCACCCGGAGCCCAAGGAGGGGCGGGAGGACGCGGGTGCGCAGCGGGCCGGCGTCCGGAGCACGCCGGCGTGGGGCGGGGCGGCGGCAAAGTCCCTCCCGCAGGCGGAGGCTGGAGGACGGGAGAGGGGGAGGAGAGAGCGGGGCCGCGCGGAGCCGGAGCCGGAGCCGAAGCTTGAGCTGGAGCCGGGCGCGCGGAGGGCGGAGCGCAGCGCGGCCGGCGGCGACCCCGAGCGCCCTCGTCCCAGCCGCTCCCCCGCTGCTCCGGGCCGGGGCTGTGGCGGCGCGCGCGCTGACCTCCGCGGAGGCGGCGGGGGCTCAGCATCGGGCCGGGGCCGGGGGGGGCGCCGGGGCCGGGGGGGCGGCGCTCCGGCCCCGGCCCGGCCCCGCCCGATGTCCATGAGCGCGAACACCATGATCTTCATGGTTCTGGGGGCGTCGATCGTGATGGTGAGCGGAGGGGCTTCCCGCGCGCGCCCCCTCTTCCCGCCGCCCGCGCGCGCGCCTCCCCCTCCGCGGCGCCTTGTTTACCGGCCCGCGCGGCCTGCGCGGTCCTCCCGGGTACCTCCGGCGCCCCGCGCTCCCTCCCCGCGCCTCGTGCTCCCCCCCCGGCGCCCCGCGGACCCGTCCCCAGTGCCGCGCGCTCCCTCCCGGCCCCTTCCAGCCCGGCCCACCTCTCCCTGACCGGTCATGGGCTCTTCTAGGCCATCGCGTGCTTGATGGACATGAATGCGCTGCTGGACCGCTTCCACAACTACATCCTCCCGCACCTGCGGGGCGAGGACCGCGTCTGCCACTGCAACTGTGGCCGGTGAGTGCGCCCCGGCGCCGGGCACGACACGCGTGATCACACATGAGCGGCGGGCTGAGCGGACCGGGCCGCAGGGCCGCGCTAGACCCGGGCGCCTTGAGCCAGGGGCTGGGGGAGGGGTGTCTCCTGGGACGGAGGCCTGCCGAGTCAGGACACCCCCTGACTTCAGAGAAGGGGCCTCCAGCTGGTGGCAGAGCTGCCTGGGTTCCCGGCCTGGAGGTCTGAGAGCGGCAGCGCAGGTGGTGGTCACCGGAAGGCCCAGCCCGGGGAGGGACACGCCTGGGGCAGTGGAGGCTGTTGGGGCTCCTGTGCCCATGGCCTTTGCTGCGGGCCCAGGGTGGGTAGGCACTGGTCACGGTGGTGGGCGGGACTTACCTGAAGGGTGCCTGGCAGGACCCCTCAGTGTAGAGGAGGAACTGAGGCAGGAGTGGGGCTGGCTCGTTCAAGGTCACGGCGCACCCCGCCACACCCACCGGCGATCTCCTGTCTCCCTGGCCATGCATGTCTGTACGTCCACGTATGAAATAAACATCTTCTCATGAGCCGCGCATGTGTGTACCGTCTGTGCATATACATGTGCGAACACACCCCACGTGCACATAGGCATGCGCTCATCCCACAGAGGGCCTCATGCAGCGTGAGCCCCGCCAGCGTGGGTCTGCCTTGACTGTTGTCCCTGCCGGACAGATGAGGAAGTGGACGGAAGCTCTAGAGAATAGACTTGCCCAAGGTCACACAGCTAGGCAGGGACGGCGCCCAAGCTCCATCCCCTGTGTTCCTCATCCCCACCCAGCACTGCTGTTTGAGGCTCTGTGCCTACGTGGGGGCTCAGGCGTGTAAGCATCGGGGCAGCTGCACGTCTCCTAGTGTGTCACACGCCTGTGTTCCAGAACGCAGGCGTTAGAGCTGGTGAGGGTGCGTGACCCTCGTGCTGGGCACAGCGGGAGAGTCTATGCAGAGGCCCAGGGCAGTTGGAACCTGCCTGATGGCCCGAGTCCCCGCCCCACCAGACGGGCACACTCCGGGCCCACACTCCCTGTGAATGTTAGGCACACACACTTTACACGTGCGGGCTACGGTGCTGTGACCAGTGTGGGTCTGCCTGTGACAGCACATTGCAGGTTCTCCTGGGCAGACATAGGGCATGTTCTTAGAGTGCCTGTGCGCAGGTGTACGTGTGCACCTCATCCAGCGTTCCGAGCGCTATGGCCTCACGTAGAGCAGGCACCTGTAGAGTGGGGGCCGAGCTGCGGCCCGTGTGTGCGAGAACATGGAGTGGCACCTGCTCCAGACTGTTTCTGCGTGTGTCTACATGTATGTGCTTTGTACACATTTCTGCCCACGGGGTTTCATCATACAGAGGCTTGTACATTGACAACATACATGTGTGCGCAAAGGACATGTGTATAGGGCAGTATACAGTGGAGTGTGCAGGGGAACGTGGGAGTGTGTGTGGGTGCACCAGCTGCATCCGGGTTTGCACGTGGGTTATCTGTGAATACACCACGTACACATACTGCCACGACAGTCTACTTGTGTACCCACGCGTGCAGTGTGCACGTGTGTGCCTTGTACGTGCTACACGTGGAACTGTATATGGAGGACTTGTGTGTAAACTGATGCTGAAGCACGCATGTCAGCAGGCAGCATCCGTGACCATGCACACACATACATGCACATGACTCCTCAGAGGCTGGCTGTATGCGGGGCTGAGCATGTGCATCCATGTGTGACACACGCCATGCTCATGCCAGGAGCGTGTGCAGTGTGTGTCCGCAGTATACACGCTGTGTCCTGTGCATGTGGCTGGCGTGTATACACGACATGCATCAGGCCTCAGGTGGACACGTGGCATATGTGGGACACATGTATGTAACCATCAGACATACGTGTACACATAGCATATCCTACTTATATGTGGGAGACCTGACCCCCTAGCCAGCCCCAAAGGCCAGACTTGGAGCTAAGAGGAGGCCAGGGCTGGGGCAAAGAACTGCAGTGACCAGGCCAGTGGAGGTGTGTGCACAGGTCATGACCTTTGACACAGAAGTCCTGAGCGGGGAGCAGGTGGGGTTGGCCTCACTCTACTCACAGTCCTGCCGGGGGCGTTCCTAGCTTCTGCGGGGATTTGGGTTCCTTGTGGCCAGGTGTGTTGGGGCAGCCCGGGTCCTGGCGTGATGCACCTCAGCCAGCAGCGCTGCTGATGGGACTGCTAATGAGTTGGGAAACCCTCTCCTGGGGTGGTGCGGCCACAGCCATGTGATAATCAGCTTTCCATCAAGCTGGGTGGGGGTGCAGGCCTATGAGGGGCTGGAGGGCTGCAAGTTCAAGGCTGGCCTGGGCTGTATAGTAAGACCATCCCAGGGAACAACAAAGAATGTGTGTTATCTTTTTCTACCATAATGATGGATAATGGCTATTGATGACCTCATGATGGGGTAAGTAACAGCTGCCAGGTGTCAGTCACTGTCACTCCTTAACTACTGGCCGAGGCTGGCAGCCAAAACCCTGCCCACCAAGCCTGCCACACTGCACAGGGCCCTGGGGAGGGCTGGAGGGCCAAGACAGACACCTCTCCCCTGCCCTGCTGGCCTGGCCTGGGCCTCAAGGACCCCAGGTGTGTGTGGCCTCTGCTGGGCCCAGGACAGCACCAAGGCAGCAGCAAGGGCCCCACCTGGGGTTTTCATTTGGGGCACAGCCTCTCTGGGTGGGGGGTGTAGGTGCCACAGCTCCCTGCGCAGGGAAGAGGCAGAAGCAGGTTTGGGGAGCAGAGCTATTTTCAGCACGCATTCGAGGTGTCTGTGGATCCCACGTGCAGTCACAGGCAGCTTGAGCTTGGAGCGGGTGTGGGGGCAGCGAGGAGGTGGCCAGGAGCCACGCGGTAGGAGAACCCCACAAGCCCCTGCCCTGCTGCTAGGGAGAAGAGAGCATGGCTGGAGCTCAGCTTGTAGGCACCCAGAGCAAGCAGCAGCCCTCCTGCCAGCCAGGGTGTCCAGGTCTGCTGTCAGGGCTGGTTCCTCTCAGGAGATGCCTACCTGTGGATGTGGAGGGAGCTGCAGGGCACAGGAAGCCAACAGGGGCCTGAACACGCTGGTGGCCTGAACCTGGAGAGCCCCCAGGTGGAGAGGCTGAAGCAGGTTGAGGCCTTGGGTGATCAGAGCCATGGTGGCCGCTTGGACCAAGGAGAGGGCCCAGGCCCTGTTCAGCCTGGCCCTGGACCCGTCCACCCAGGGGCAGCGAGGGGCAGGACACACATGGTCAGTCCTCAGCCCAGGCGAGGACAGAAGCCAAGGCCTCTGGCACAGCAGGGTGGGGTGGGGGACACAAGTGAGGCCAGAGGCCCAGGTGGATGCAGTATAATGGGGACAGCGAGTGGTGGACAGCTCAGGAGCAGGTGGGGGCCGGGCAGGGCTGGTGGGCCTGGACGCCAGTGGACTGGCACTGTCCTGGCAGACCCTGTGCCCTGGGCCTGGGTCCAGGCTCCCTGCCCTGTACACGGGGCCTGCTCCCAAGACCCCCAGTGCGCCCTGGGGACACGCCCAGGGTGGGCAGAGGTGCCAGCCCGCCCTGCCGCCCGCAGGCACCACATCCACTACGTGATCCCATACGACGGGGACCAGTCTGTGGTGGACGCCTCCGAGAACTACTTTGTGACAGACAATGTGACCAAGCAGGAGATCGACCTCATGCTGGGGCTGCTGCTGGGCTTCTGCATCAGCTGGTTCCTGGTATGGATGGACGGCGTCCTGCACTGCGCCGTGCGTGCCTGGAGGGCCAGCCGGCGCTACGGTGAGTGCCTTGCACCCACCCTGGGGACACCCCGCCCACCCGGCGCCTGACCGCCCTGTCCCCCCACAGATGGCTCGTGGACCTGGCTGCCCAAGCTGTGCAGCCTGCGGGAGCTGGGCCGGCGGCCACACAGGCCCTTCGAGGAGCCCGCAGGGAACATGGTGCACGTGAAGCAGAAACTCTACCACAATGGCCACCCCAGCCCGCGGCACCTGTGAGCCGCACACAAGACTCTCGAGGCCGCTATGCGGATGAACAAGGGACCTCGTGGACGCCCAGCGGGCAGGACAGGACTGCGGCCTTGGGCCCAGAGCGTCCCGGGCTGGGGCTGGCCAGGCTGTGGCTGCCGGGCATGTCCAGCGGAAGGTGCTGTCTCTTCTTTTTATAAAGGGGGTCGGGTGGGGGCTGGGTGGGGATGCTGCCAGCCTTGGGGCAGGAGCCTTGCTCTCTCGCCCTGGAGGTGTTGGGGGCCACCTGTTGGGTCCTGGGGGACAGGCCAGGGCGGGGCCGCGCCTGCCTGAGGCCACATCTGATTGAAGGCTGCTGTCTGTTTCCTGTGAAGTGTTGTCTGTCTGTCCATCGTCTGTCCCTCAGGGTCTGGAGGGGAGGGAGGCGTGGGCCGCCGTCTGCACACGGGAGCATGTGCATGGGGCGTGTGCGGCTGGGAGGCGCAGAGGGGGTGGCCTCGGCGGCAGCGGCATCCTAGCACCTCACTGTGAAGCCCACCTGGCCAGCCAGTAAATTCTCCAGAAAGCTCCAGCCTCTGCCTCTTCAGTCACCTCTGACCCCAGGGCTGACAGGGTCCCCACTCCACCCCTTGCGTCAGCCTTGAGACTCGGGCAAGGGGTCCATCAAAGAGTTTTATTTGATTTTGGATTAAAAGGCTCAGCTGCAGCCCCAGGTGGGCAGCAGATCTTTAAGCACCTGGCACCACTGCCCACAGCCAGATCCACCCGCCAGGTGTAGGTGGGGCAGTGTCCAGTCCAGGTGGGCAGCTAGAGGCCCTTGCTCTGGGGCCGGCCGTGGGCCATGGCCACGGCACTCCGCCTCCTCCCTGCTCGGGCAAGTGTCCCGGGCACAGGGAGGCCCTGTTGTTCCTCCCCAGCAGCACCCACAGAGGGACGGTGGGGACGGGGAGCCCCCACCACGCCACTGCCCACAGCTGGCCTCTGGTACAGCCCTGGCAGAAGGGGGGCTGCCGGTCAAGTGTCAGGGCCTGGCACAGTCACCATGGACGTAGGGCTGGGTCCCTCCACCTTCAGCCACTGCATCTTCTGCCGGTGCTGCAGGACAGCATCCTGGACACGGGCGTCCATCATGGCCTCAGTGAGGACCCCATCCTCAGAGGCATACGCCATGGCCTGGAGAGAGATGGAGCTGAATCTGGGCTCCGTGCCCAGCACACATGGATGTGCTGGCACCCAACCCACACAGCCAGGCCTCTGTGCCCGCTGCAGAGCCGGGGCAGCTCCTAGGGTAGGACACTGGCACTGACCACAGGGCAAATCTGTGCCCCGGTGCCGCTGAGGGCCTCTGCTGCTCAGACCCCAAGTCACCCGCAGCCAGGGTGCCCATCTCCTGAGATGCCCAGGACCAGCCCCAGCCACTGCTTCATCCTTCCACAGACAGCACTCGGAGTCTGGCCAGCAGGGCCTGCATGGGTCAGGTGCTTTGTGGACACAAAGGGGAGACCACAGACCCTCCAGAGGAGGGAGTGCAGCCCAGGAACCACACAGGATAGCCTCTCAGACGGGCCCCACCGCAGCTTGTGCAAGGCCCACATGCGCCTCTCCCCTGGTGAGCGAGGTGCCCGGGGAGATGCACCATGTCCACTGGCCCAGCTCCAGGAGTGGGGCGCAGACCCGACCCTGTGGCCAAACAGCAGCCCAGGGAGAGACCAAGCACAGGGGGAGGGGGAAGGTAGGGAGTGATGGAGAGGAGACTCAGCTGGAGGTGTGGCCAGCAGAGTGCCAGCAGCAGGGTGTCCTGGACAGCATCTGGGCCAGGCCAGCCGGAGGTGGCCCCAGCAGTGAGGGGACACCCGCTGTGTATGCTTGACACCTGCAACTGGCCAGGGCCTGAAAGCACTAGCACCCTTCATGCCAGCATTGCCACTTTTCTTTGAATCTAAAATTAATCAAAAAATTAAGGTTAGCTGGGTATGGTGGCACACGCCTGTAGTTCCAGCACTCAGGAGGCTGAGGCAGGAGGATCACAAGTTTGAGGCCAGCCTAGGCTACAGAGTGAGTTCAAGGGTAGCCTGAACACATAGCTAGATCCTGTCTCAAAACAAACAAAAAGTTAAATTTAGAGTAAGTCTCAACTACTCCAGAGGCCTGGGCACATAGTGAGACTGTCTCTAAAACAGATCAATGGATGAATAAACAAAGAAACAATGTTAAAGATGTGAAAAAGTTTAAAGGGGAGCCCAGGGCCTGATGAGTTTCAGGAAGAATCACTGCAATCCTCGAACTCTTCCCAAAAGCCGAGGAAAGAGCATTTCCCAACTCATCCCAGGTGCCCCTCCCCATCTGACGCCAGAGACACCGTGAGAAAACCACAGACCCACAGTCCTCACGGGCACCGACGGCGAGGCCCTCAGCCACGCACAGCGGCCAGAGGGGAAGGCCGGGCCCCACGCGGGCAGGACCTGCCCGCTGCACCAGCAGCCGTCCAGCCACACGGGAGAGGCTGCTGACCGAACTCTGCACCTTCTCTTGCTGTGACAGGAACAGAAGGGCTGCGGGCCCTGACCCCAGGCGAGCACTCTGCTGAGACCTGTGGCTGCCCTCCCAGGTCAGCAGCCGGACAGGGCCCCTCTGCCACTGCCCAGTCTGGTGCCCAAGCCCTGCTGAGGCGCTCAGCAAAAGAGGTGCAGAAGCCACCACGACCAAAAAGAACGGGAGAGGAGCACCGCTCGCAGGGGACAGGGTTTTGCGTGTAGAAATTCCAAGTTCAGCTGGTTGTCGTGGCACCCGCCCGTAATCCCAGCACGTGGGAGGCTGAGGCAGGAGGATTGCCACGAGTTCGAGGCCAGACTGGGCTACACAGTGAGTTCAAGGCCAGCCTGGCCTACATAGCGAGACCCTGTCTCAACAAAAAATATCCCGAGTCCACATTCAAAGATCCGGATGTTGAGCTGGGAGGCGCAGCACTTGCCTCGCAGCATGTGCTAGGTCCTGGGTTCAATCCCTAACATCACAAAATAAGTAAAAAGTTCTTGAAAGCTGGGCGTGAGCTGGTGGCCCATGTTTGTAATCTCAGCACTTAAGAGGCTGAGGCAGGATCGCAAATTGAAGTCCTAGCCAGCCAATTTAGCAAGATGCTGTCTCAAAGTTCAAAATAAAGGGCTGGAGATGCACCTCAGAGGCAGAGTGCCCCTGGCTTCAATCCCCATACTGGGGGAAAGAGGAGGCCCCGTGGAGGGGCACACGCCCATAATCCCAGGTACTCAGGAGGCTGAAACAGAAGAATCCCAAGTTCGAGGCCCACCTGAGCAACTTAGCAAGACCCGGCCTATCGCAACAGAATAAAATAAAAAGGGCTGGAGATGCAGCTCAGCACCCTCCTGGTTAGCCCCCAGTTTAGGGGAGAAAAGAGGCTGAGGCTTCAGGTAGGCATGCGTGTAGGGACACGCGTGAGCGCGGGGCACAGACGAGCCCTCCCTGGGAGGGAGATGCAGACCTAAGCAACCAGACTGCCAGGGTCAAGGCTGTGACCAGAACCGCAGATGGGCGGGGTTGACGGCCCGAGGGGAACCAGAGCCCACGCAGAACAGGATGGGAAACGGCACAGCTGCCAGGGAAGCAGCGTGGCTCCGTGGGCAGTCAAGTCAGCGACCATGTGGCCCTACAGTCCCACTCTGGGCACAGCAGGTGCCCAGCAGTGTCCTTCACGCTGCCCCAGCAGGGGGACGGGCTGCAGGCGTGACAGGTGTCCCCCCCTGGGGGGCAGAAAGGACCCTGTGCTCTCACCCTTGGGGCCCAGAGCACAGGTCACACAGCAGGACAGGCTGCCACCTGGGGAGAAGGCACAGCACCAGCCATGCCTGTGGCAGTGGCTGCATGACAATGTGTGGCCTCTGACCCTTAACACATTGAAGCCCGGCCACCCCAGAGGTATCTGCAGACGGAGACTTCAACAGCAGCGACACCCAGACACGGGAAGAGTTCGCCGCCTCCACCTACCCGAGAGGATGCCTCAAGGTCCTGGGAGGACCCCACGCCAGCCAGGCACTGGCCTGGGCTGCAACTTCCCACGCCGTGAGAACATGAACTGATCATTTAAGCCGCTTACACTTTGCCACACTCCTTGCTTCCTGCACTGTCACTTGTAGAGACAGAGCAGAGTCCTCAGCTGGCCCCAGAGGACGAGGTTGACAGCAGCTAACCCAGTCCGAGCCCTGCACGTTCCTGGTCTACAGTGTTCAAACCCAAACAGACACCCAGTTATCAACCGCAGCCTCACGCTCCGGGCAGCTCTGCTGAGCCTCGGTGGCCAGGCTGAGACAGGCCCCAAAGATGTGGCCGCAGACCTCACCTCACGAAAACAAAGCCTGCCAGAGCCCCTAGCCTCCTGCCGGCCGGCTCCCGTCCAGGGTGCTTTGGAGGAAAAGTGGAGGATGAGAACAAGAGGCCGGCATGGCCTTGCCCCTTAGGACACTGAGAGTGAGGCAGCCTCGCCTATCTAGGGATGTGGACATCTGGGCCCTCAACTCTGCAGTGAGCTTCTACACAGCTGAGGGCCGACGGCTCCCAGAGAGCAGCTCAGTGCGCCCAGCCACCGCACATCTGCCGGCACTGGCACTCACTTGCTGGGCCTGTGCCGGCCGGGTCCACAGACCGTGATCTGCACCAGGACAGGCTGGGCAACCAACACCCTTGCCTGGCCCTCTGCGACAGGCCTCAGACTCACCTGCCACGCCACGGCCAACTGGGCAATCTCGCGGCCTGACATGCCCTCCGTTAGCTGGGCGACCTCCGAGCACTTCTTCCCATAGTCAAATTCAGCCAGCTTCAGACGCCTGCCGGAAGAACTCCAAGTGGTGCAGGCCGGAAGACAGGCAGGAAGGCTGCAGCCATGATGGGACCCCACCCCCACAGCCCTGAACCACCGCCCGCACCCCTCTCCCCACCTCCCAGAGCCTGGAGCCCCTACCCAGCTACGGTTACCCAGCCCTGGTTACCCAGCCCTTACCCAACCCAGCAGCCCACGGTTAAGGGCAAGATCTCGAGGTAAGAAAAAGATGGGGGGCCAAGAACCACAGGGCCCTGGTTTCCAGCAGTGACGCTGACAAAGGCCACTCCACTCAGGAAGAGAGGAGCGAGAGCCAAGCCGAGGTACCCGGGACAGAGCAGAGCAGCCATGGACTCTTCAGAACAGAGAAGGTAACAGGAGCCAGGTGTGGTGACACACACCTGTCATCCCAGCACTCTGGAAGTCTGAGACAGGAGGATCATAAGTTGGAGCCGAGCCAGAGCAACTTACTGACTTAGCGAGACCCTGTCTCAAAGGACAAAATTAAGAGCTGGGAGGGCCGGTGAGATGGCTCAGCGGCGTAAGCGCCTGCCCGGCAAGCGCGAGGGCCCGAGTTCGACTCCCGGATCCCACATACGAAAAAGGGGCCGGTGATATCGCTCAGCGGCACGGGCGCCTGCTGGCGCGCGAGGTCCTGAGGTCATCCCCCCCGGTACCCACAAAAAAAAAAAAAAAAAAAGTAAGAGCTGGGGAAATAGCTCAGTGCAAAGGCCCTGGGTTGTGTCTCCAGTACTGGTAGAGAAAAAGAAAGGAAAACGCACAGTGAGGCAGCAGGAGGAATGTAGGTCAGGACACAGGAGAGCGCGGAGCTGGGCCTGGAGACATGGACATCAGCAGCCTCTGCTGCCCAAGACATCCTGGACGCCGAGGCCTTGGATCTGGGCTCCGCCCATTATCCCACAGGGCCCAGGACACCCACAGCTCCTGGGTGGCACGGTGCGCACACGCTGGGCAGCAGTAGACAGTGGGGTCAGCCATCACCCCCAAACCTGGTACCAGGGCCTGGGGTTCCTTCACACCAGTGGCCCAGGAACTTCAGGTAATGGGAAGGTCAGGACTCATGGTGGACAGCTGGACAGGGCAGCAGCTGTCCTCAGGAGGCCCAAGACAGAACTGTCCCTGCCAGGGCAGGAGACATGCAAAGGTGTAGGATGGATGGGGCCCAAGACAGCATGACACCCCAGAGGGGCGTGGGGCCACACAAGACCCGACACTTACTGCTTTCCTTCCGTGGCTGGCTTAAGAACACACTTGTCAAAATACATTCTCACCAGGCGCTCGCGCTCCTCGCGCTGCGGCAGGGCAAAGCAGACCATCTCATCAATGCGGTCGCTGACGGCCCAGTCAAACTGCTCGGGCTGGTTACTGGCCAGCACCAGCATGAACCTGCATTGACAAGCACTGCTGTAGCCCAGCTGGCAGGGCCTCAGCCTCCAAAGCACTCAGGGACGCTTTCTAAAACAACCTACTGCCTTCTTGTGTGGTGCTGGGGACTGAATTTGGCCTTCTTGCGTGCTGGGCAAGTGCCCTGCACTGAGCCACCCTCCCAGCCCTCAGCAGCTTGTTCTTTAAGACAGGGTCTCACCATTTCCCCAGGCTGCCTTCAAACCTGGAGTTCTCCTGCCTCAGCCTCCCAAGTGCTGGGATTACAGGCGTGTGCCACCACACCCAGCTATGTTGGCAGCTTTTTAGCCTAGAAAACTGCAGGAAGTCTCAGCACCCCTCATGAAGTCTGCCAGGCCCCTTTGCACGCCCCAATCTCAACACTACTCGGTGCCCTAAATTCTGCTCTTGCCCCGAGCTCACTTCCCCCACTGAGCAGCACCCCAGCCTGGACCCTGGTGTTGGGGACAGATGGCCGCCACCCAGGCCCTGGTCACAAATGGTGGTGTTAGCATGGCCTGCAGGAGCCACACCTTGCAGTGTGGGAGGCCGGGCCCTCCCTGGGGATGCATGGGGTTGGGGCAGCCCCAAGGGTGCCCAGGAGCGGTGGGTGCCCTCACTTGCTGCTGTGCTGGCCTGTTCTGTGCAGGAAGGCGTTCAGGGTCGCCCTAAGATCTTCGCTTATCTTCTCCTGTGGGGAGAAGCTCCACATCAGCCTCCAGTGGGAGTGGCTGGGGGAGGCAGACGCAGGACACATGCAGAGGCCAGAGTGGAGCAGCGAGCTGGCTCAGCCCTGCAGGGCGTGCGAGTGCCAGGAAAGCTCCCAGGGCACCAACAAACCCCAGAGCAAGAGAGAGCTGGGCAGCAGCCTCAGCCCAGCCCCGCCGTGCCAGGAACATGGCTGCCCCCCACGTCCCTGCATCTCCCGTGGAGACACAGGCTTTAGGTACTCACAGTTGCACGCTTCCTGAGGAAAGCATCTGCTTCGTCCACAAAGAGCAGAAGGCTATGAACAAAAGGGGGGGGCAGTGAGGGACACTGAGCACCACCCAGGGGCTCTGGACGCACCTGGGAGCTGCCCAGACGCCAGGAGACGCTGCCCAGGGAGCCCAGGGTGGTACTCGGTAAGAAGCCAACATGCTAGCCCAGAGAAAGCACTGGCCTGGCCTTTGAGCCCAGACTGGCTCTGCTCCGAACCACCCCAAGGGCACTCAGGGTCACAAGGGATCAGGGTCACCTAATCCCCAGGGCAAAGGCCAGAGGAGGAAGGTGCCAACCAAGAACGTGGCAATGTGAGGGACGTCTGAGATCATGTGGCTGGGCCGGCCATGCCACACTGAAGGGGCTGTGGCGATGTCCTGCTCAGGGGCCACAACTTCTCAGCTAAATTCAGCAGAAGCCTGAGCACGCACACATGTGCGCATACGCGCGCGCACGCACACACACACACACACACACACACACACACACACACACACACGGGGAGGACACAGCCAGCCCAGCCCACTCCAGCAAGAATGGCACAGTTGGGCCGGGGATGCAGCTCAGCCTGGCAAGTATGAGGCCGAGTTCAATTCCCGGTACCAAAAAAAAAAAAAAAAGAATGGCACAACTTCCCCAGGTACTGGAGAGCCTGTGACCCCAGCATCAGCCTTGGTGTCCTCAGATGCCAGAGGCCCTGCAGACTGGAGGGGATGGAAGGGCCTGGGTGCTTGGGGGGGCTCACCCTCGCCGGCTGGTGTTGGCCCAGTCGAAGACCTTGTGCATGGCAGTCACTCCCTCCCGCCCCATGGGGGCCACGTCCCCGCCAGTCATGATGGCATAGTCCATGCCCGAGTGCAGCGCCAGTTTCTAGGCAGGGAGGGGGCAGCAATGTTCCCACTCATCCTGCACAGCCCTCGCGTCCCCAACACCCCACTGCACCTCACCCGCAGCACAGCCCGGGCCCCCACCTTGGCGAACATCGTCTTGCCAGTGCCCGGCGGCCCATACATCAAAATGTTCCTGTACAGGCTCCTGTTCTTCTTGGTGTTCCTCGTTGCTATGGCGATGTCCCGCACCCGGGCCTCCAGGCTGGGCTGCCAGGGGAGGCACGGTTGGAGACAGCCTCAGGGCCAGGGTACATCCATGGGTGCCTGAAGTGCAGCTCACTCCCTGGGAGCCTGGACTGGGTTTCTGGAGCCAAAGCCCCCAACCAAGGTCTGGGCACCCAGCAGCTGCCATCCCCACCCTGGCCTACACTGCCCCCACCCCGGCCGCTCCCAGACTCACACTGAGAACGACTCCTTCCAGCGCGTCCTGCGGCCTGCTGAGCAGCCGCCTGCTGACCTGCGGGGTACCAGCGGAGTCGGCTGGGCACAAGAGCAAGTGGCCTACTGCCCCCCACCCAGGACACGGGCACAAGGGCCGGGAGCCAAGCCCGCTGGGAGATGGGCATCTGTGCGGGGCTTTCCTGCCCAGGCAGCCTACATGGACAGCAGGTTGTGGGGGTGAGAGACCAGCGAGCGCCCCAACCAACAGGAGGAGTGTGCAGGTGACATCAGGTGGACAGGAAACAAAGGCGCGTGGGCTCCTCCTGTGCGGCGGAAAAGCCCGAGGGGATGCAGTCCGGCCAGGGTACCTGGACAGGGTGCCTCAGCGCCTCCAACACCGAGATGCGTGAGGTTTCCCGCACCAGCGACGGGGCGCCCAGCCGGGCCTCGATGTACCGGCCAGCAACGGCAGTGGCGTTCTTGGCAGAGTAGACCCCAACAGCCAACAGCGTCAGCCCTGCCACCTGCAGCAGAGGCGCAGCGGTGAGCAGCGCACACACCCCTCCTCCCAGCCCTGGGAGCCCACTGCACCCTGGCCGAGTCCGCAGCACGGGGGCACGCATCCGTGTGGCAGCAGGTCACGGAGCAACGGCTCCAAGCACCCCACGACTCCCTCAGGGCTGCATGCCCCACAGACCACACCTTCTAGGCTTTCCTGCCCTGAGGTATTAAACTTTATCCCTGAAAACAGGGCTGACTTCACATCGCCATTCCTTTTAACACCTAGTCAATCAGCACACCGGTCACTCCCTCACGTCACGAGGGGGCAAGAGGGCAGCTTCAGTGCTGGAGGTGCTGCTCGGTGTGCAGCGCTTGCCGGTAGGGCTGGGCTAAGCCACACCACCACGAAGAAGGAGGAGGAGGAGAAAAAGCAGCAGCAGCAGCAGCAGCAGAAGGGCCGGTGAGATACTCAGCGGCGTAAGCGCCTGCCCGGCAAGCGTGAAGTCCTGAGTTCGACTCCGGGTACCCACATTAAAAAAAAAAAGAAGAAGAAGAAGAAGAATGAAGAGGAGAAGAGGGAAAAGAAAATACAGCTGGGCGTGACAGTGCACGCTTGTAATCTCAGCATTCTGGGAGGCTGACACAGGCTGATCACAAGTTCCAGCCCAGCCTGGGCAACTGAGTGACTCTGGAAGACCCTGAGTCCAAAAAAAAAAAAAAAATCATCAAAGGGCTGGGGTTGTAGCTCAGTATTTCAATCTCCAGTATGAAAAAAAAAACAAAGCCGGGCCTGATAGCACAAGCCTATAATCCCAGCACTCAGGAGGCTGCGGCAAGAGGATCACCATGAATTCAAAGCTAGCCTGAGCTATACTGCTAGACCTTGTGTCAAAAAACCAAAACAGAAACAAAAGAAAAGTGGGGATAAGGCAGGGCATGTTCTTAGCAGTGCTGGCAGCAGCCGCACTGTGAGGACCTGGTCACATTCATGAGGCTGCTGGCCTCCCTCTGCCCAGGGCCAGCAGGTACGAACCATGGCCTTGAGGGACACAGCTGGCCCTCCTGCAGAGCTCCCTGCCAGGGCCCACTCCTGTCCCGAGTCAACAGAGCCAGCCTGAAGCCAGGGCAGAAGGTCCTGGCCACCCTTCCTGGGATGGTGGACATGCACTCCCTCTCATCTGTCTTCTGGTCACTGGATCAGAGGCCCGAAGCCTCCAAGGCAGGCTGGTGAGGTAGCCCAGGCCACAGTAGGGCTTGGTTCACCCCCAGAGGCTCATGCGGAGGCGGCCAGCCCGTGAGAGCCAGGGCTCAGGGCGGCTCCCGGGTTCTAGGGCAGCACTGGGGCTCTCGTCCGCAGAGCCCACGCTCCAGAGCGAGCTGGTCTCACCACGGAAGGATGGAGCACAGCGAGGCCCCACATGCTCAGCCCCTGCTGCACCTGGCCGGTCCCCTTGTGCTTCCATGCCTTGTGGGGACAGAGCCACTGGACAAGCGGCTGGACCTCCAGCACCAGCGTAATGAGATAAACCGCTATTTCAGAAGTCACCAGCACATAGAATGGGCTCCAACACAGGACTGTCCCAGACACCCGAGTGCCTCGTGTCCAGCCGGTGGGGGACAGGAGGTGCAGAAGGAGGGGCAGTCGAGACAGGGAAGCATTCAGGGCACCTCACAGGGGCAGCAGGACACAGGGTGGAGGCGCAGCAGGGAAGTCCCAGGGTATGCCCAGGACACATTGTGCATACCGTGGCTGTCACTTTGTCCCAGTCAGTCACAAAGGCACGGAATCCTTCACCAAACAGGGTGCCAGCTGTCCTGCAGGGGGAAAAGGGCCACATGACTGAGGAACTGGGGACCTGAGCACACACTGGAAGGTCCAGGGTGCGAGTCCAGTGGCCCAAAGGTCGGCACACAAAGGACCTGCTGAGGCAGGCAGCAGCCCCCAGTGCTGGTCCAGAGCTGCCTGTCACAGACGGGCTGGGGCATCCAGTGGGCAGTACCAGGCCCCACAGGGTGAGTGGCAGGCCCGGGGTACTGCCATGGCTTCACCTGATAGACTCCAGGATCGTCTGGCGGTGCTCCGCGGCCTTCAAGCGGATCTGCTCTCGGATGATGTCGGCATTCTCCCTCTCCCCCTTGGCCCGGGCCCGTGCCTCCGCCTCCACACGCAGCATCTCATTCTTGTGCCGCAATTCCATCTCCCGTTCCACAGTGGCTACCCAGGAGGCGGAGGGATGCAGAGCTCAGTCCAGGGCACACTGGCCTCTGCCCATGCTGCAGCCACGTGCGCAAAAACCATAGACTGCACAGGGTCCCCGCAAGCAGACCACACCCTGGGAAGCTCCAGCGTGGAGGGAGGACCCTGAAACCAGCCCCTGGACCCAGGCAGCCCTTCTCAGGATTGTTGTTTATGGGGAGGGGGTGCTGGGGACTGAACCCCGAGCCTTGCCCATGCCCGGCAAGGGTTCTACCTGCCCCTGAGCCACATCTCCAACCCAGCAGCCCTTCACAACGATGTTTAAAGCATCAAAAAACTTAGAAAATTGCAAAAAAACCCACTTACTTTGAAACAGAGAAAAATCACGGCATACACTAACACCTGCTTACTACCACTAATTGCAAACGCCGAGGGATAAACCCACTGCCACCATGAAGTGCAATCAATAGTCACCGCAAGTGCCCGGGGCCAGGAAATGTTTGTCCTGTCTATGGGGACACGAGTGCATGCAAAGCTGACAGTGTGGTCTATTTATAACTGAGACTCGAGGCAGGATCCCACACTGCAGAAGTGGAGCTGCAGAGGGACCCCCTGTAAGAGTGACCCCCGAGCCTCAGAGCACCTGGGCACTTGAGGACTGAGGTCCCCACATAGCCACACGCAAGCAGGGGCCCCGCTTGCCCGAGCCGCCTCTGCAACTCGCGGTGACCTCTACCTCGCCGCATTGCCTCCTGCTTCTGCACAGACTCCTCCTGCTTCCGTAAATTCTCCTCATTGAGAAGTTGCTAAGAAGCCACAGAGAAAGAGAAAACTAGAATCAGAAAAACACCACCAAGTAAGGTTGCAGCTTCCCCGAGCTGGGGAACCTGTTCCCAAGGGACCCCGACTTTCTCAGGGACACAAGAGCCTGCAGCCTCCACTCTGATGCAGGTGTCTGACTCTGGCCCAGTACAGGCCAACCCCAAGGGGTGGCCTCAGGACCCCCACCCCCTAGAAGATGCAGCCTCTATAGCAGTGACACAAGTGTGGCTGCCGCACAGGACCTGCAGGTACCGCTGCCCAACCCTTCAGCTAAGAAGTTTAGTGGCTTCATCTTAAATCCCACGGAGGGCCGGTGAGACGGCTCAGCGGCACAAGCGCCTGCCTGGCAAGCGCGAGGTCCTGTTTGACTCCTGGTACCCACATACGAGAAAAAGGGCCAGTGATATCGCTCAGCGGCACAGGCGCCTGCTGGCACACGAGGTCCTGAGGTCGACCCCCGGTACCCATGCAAAAAAAAACCAAAAAAAAAACCCATGGACTGAGGACTGAGGCTGGGCCTAACAACAGGGGCACCAGGCGTGGGACTGTCCCCTGCGCCTGCTCAGCAGCCACTGCCCTCGCTGGTCAGCCTGGTGCCTGGGGAGTCGTCACTGGTGAGAACTGCTGGAAGGGCTGAAGGCAACGCATCCCCCAGAACACACATGTGCCGTGTGACTCTGTGTCCAAGGCTCCCCCGGGACGGCAGCCACCATCACCAAAGCGACCCAAGTGTCTGCCCAGGACCAGGCCCTGGGCCGCCCCTCACCTGCTGCTTCAGCTGGTCATCGTAGCGCTGCCGGGCCAGCTTGTCCTGGTACTGAGCCCTCTAGGGAGGATAAGAGCAGTGAGGACCCCAGAAACCAAGTCTGGACCCCCTTGACTGGAGCCCCCCAAGGAGATCTGCTGGGGGCTCTGGGTACCATCTAAAGCCAATACCTGGGAGACCCTGGTCAGCGACAGAAGCCCAGCCACATACACACCCAGCCACCCTGGCCTCCCACATTTGTGGCCACTTGCTCCTGTACCGCCTGGTGCTGCCGCGTCTCCTCGCTCAGGGTCTTCCTCCTCTCCTCAGCCTGCACGCGGATCTGCTCGCTCTTGAGTTGCTCCACAGCAGCCTCGTACTCCTGCAGAACGCACACGCTGCTCGCCCATGAGGCTCTCTCGAGCCGCATCCCCACTTGCCCACCGGGCTATGCAGCAGGCCCAGGCAGGGTGGAAATCGGCCTGGACCAACTCCACACACACCAAGCTGGGCCGCACCTAGGCTCACACCGGGAGGACCTGACCGCCAGACAGAGAGGCCCCAAGGAGCAGAACCACACCAGGACGGATTGTGCCAAGGGGCACTAGCCACTGCCATAGGCAGAGGGCATGGCCTGCTCTTGCAAGGAGAACTGGGCTGCTGCACAGAAGTGAGGCAGGAACCCAAGAAATATCCACGCCATAGGAAGACCAGAGGCCTCCAGCGTTACCTGGCCCTGCAGGAGCTCTGCAGCAAATGGCCTAAGTCCAGTGCCAGTCTGTTGGGGATGTGGCACCTGGGCTGGGCCCACCATCCTATGCATGTCCTGCGGCTCACCTTGAGCTTGGACTGTTGCTCCAGCTGCAGTGTCTGCTCCTGCATCTGTGCGAGACTCAGCGCCTCCTTGGCATGGCCTACAGGGCGGAGAGGGGGCGTCGGGACACCAGGCCTATCTGGGGCAACGGGAAGCTGCCCACTCTGCCCAAGGCTTTCTGAGAAACCAGCCTCACCTCGACCTCAGAGCCACCTGCCACTGCCCCAGCCCTGCCAGATCCCCGTGAATGAGTGCCCCACCCCCAACAGAGAGCCCAGCAGGAATGTGTTCTCAGCCTAGGGACTATCCCACCGTGGGGAGCTCCCTGAGAAGGCCCCCATGCCAGGCAGGGCAGATGGTTGCAATGGTGAATTTCCCAACTAGACACAAACAGGGGCTTTGGCTGGAAGGACTTTTATCATTCACATTATACACATTTTTCTTCAGGTTCCCACATCCATTATCACTGGTCTGCTATCGAGCACAAGCAGGCAAGAAAAGGGACGAATGAGATTTAAAGAAAGCCATCACCGTGGTAGATGCCTACAATCCCAGCTACTCAGGAGGCTGAGGCAGGATGACCAGCCTAGCCAACTTAGCAAGACCCAGAAAAGGGTTGGGGATGTAGCTAAGTCATAGACTACGTGACTAGCATGTATGAGGCTGTGAGTTCAATCGCCACTATTGCAAACAAATAAAGGAGAGAATTAAACCACACATAAACCAATGTCCCTGAACTTATAAACACACACGTTACAAATGTTCCATGTGTTCTTCCACAGGGCAAAACTGAAACCGGTCAACATTTAAGTATCCGGGAGCAAAACCTGACTCCAGCACTCTCCTTGCTGAAGAGGCCTCCACTTCAGGTCTCAAAATTTTCTGACAACAACTACCCCTTCCTAATATTGTATCACAAAAATCTTCCAGTGCACGAAAACATGGGAAGGGTGACATCACTTGGGAGCCCAGCCCTGATGTCAAAATGTCCCTGCCTTGCTCTTATACCCACCGATGGCCTTGCTTTTCAAAGCCCACAGGGACAGCTGCAGCCTCAGAATGAACCACCCTCCAACCACAGCAACTTGCTGAGCACTGGAGCTGATGACACGTGTCAAGGGCTTGGTATGCAGTTGGAAGGCAAAACTGACACCAACACAGGCCCGCTGCAGACAGAGCCCACACAGCATGGCTGTGCAGAGCGCTCATGCCTGCAGCTTCACAGACTTGGCCAACGGCCACAGGTCAGAGCTCGGGAAGGACCTTCAGAGCCAACACCCTTGAAGCCCCTCTCCAGTGACCAGAACAGATGACAAAAGGCCCTGCCCCTGAAGAGAGGCGGCAGGAAGGTATGAGCCTGCCACATTCGCTGCACCTGTGGCACCCCCAGGAAGGGGTGGGGGGCAATAGCTCCCAGGCTCTTGTCTTAGCGTGGTAGACAGGAACAAGGCTGTCACGGTCCAACAAAGCTGGGACCGAATCCCAGCTGCCCTGTGTACTCTCGATGTGACCTTTGGCAAACTCTGTTAACTTTGAGATAATTTCCTTATAATACTTGCAGTTCTCCTGGGAAACTGAAATCACAGAAAGAAGGTAATCTTCAGCCCAGGCTTGGTACCCATGTACCTCTCAGAGCCACAAGATGTAACTTAACTGATGGATGACAACTCACCACCTGAGACCACCCCACTCCAGGAACTGTGCACTTGCTACTCAGACAGTGCTCTCATGGACCCACACTGGTGGGGTCTGGAAGACCCTGGGAACAAAGCAGCACCAGGCTGGCAGAGAAGGTGGTCAGGCTGGAGACTGCACCTGGGACGGAATCCACAGGAGGGCTGGCCAGGCTGGTAGAGAGTGAAGCCAGAGAGAGTACACACCAAGGCTTCCTTAAGAGGATCTTCTTTTGAAAGAAAGCCCATGCTTAAACAGAAGTTCAAGATACACTGTATTATTTCAGTGAGTGTTTATTCAGCACCTTTTTCACTCTGGGTTCCTAAGCATTTAAAACTACATCTTGATACAAATCGCAGAACCCACAGGAAAAAGGAAGGCTGGGGCACAGACCTGGGCTTAACGAAAGTCCAGGCACTGTTGACACTTGGCGCTGAGACCTGGTTCAGGGCGGTCATCAGCCTGGCCCAGCACTCTCCGGCCTGTGCCTTTACAGATCTGCCCCACGCTAACACTTTCCGGTGGTAAATGTAAAACCTACTATACTCTCGTTAAAACCGAAAAACTCAAATATCCCTCCACAGTCAAAAGGAAAATTGCTACCTGCGACCACACACAGGGATCTCCCGACCCAGCCACGCCTTGGCCTGCCCCACGTGGATGCCGCAGGTGCAGGAGACTCCTAGGTTTGGAAGTAATTGAAGACCTGGCCCGGCGCGGCACCGGAGCCTGGACCTCCGAAACACCCTCTAAACCGGCCTCCTCATCTGCCGCGCTCACGACAGCTAAAATGTGCAAGAAGGTGACATGACCTGGACCCCCGGCACGCAAGATGGCTCTGGTCCGTCGACTCCCGGGCCAGGCGGCTCACCTGCAAAGCAGGGCTGCAGACAGCCACTCAGTCGCTCGCCCCGCGGAGGCGCCCCCGACCCACTCCCCGCCGCACTCACGCGAGTGCTCCAGCTCGCGCGCCGCCTTAGCCGCGCGCTCCAGGCCCGTCGGGTCAAAGTTGCTCCATTTGTCCTTGGGCGCCGGCCGGTCTCCCGCGCCCCGGTCGCCGCCTCCCTCGGCCCCAGGTGGCATGGGCGGCAACGCCAGTGGAGGCCCCGTGCCATCGCCCTTGGGGCCCTTGTTGACGCCAAAGAGCCACGACATGGCCTGTGAGCGCCGCGCGCCACGGGGCCAGACACAAGGCGACTCGTGCGGTTCAGAAAAGCAGCCACGCGCGGCGAACCGGCGGCCAGGGACACTGCGCAGACGCGACATACACCACCCCTTCCTCCCGGCCAACGGAAGCGCGTGAGGGCCATGCCGCGTGAAGCTCTGGGATTGGACGCGAGGACAGTGACGCCATCAGCGTCGACGGCGCGTCCGCGGAGCGGCTCTACGAAGGGGCGGGGTGCCTGGTTACCGAGGCCAAGCAGGGACAAAATTATGCCTGCGCGGAATCGGGACGCCGCCGCCTTGAGCCCGGGACCACGAGAGAGGCGGCGGGTTTGGAGCTCAGCGGTCACTTAGGCCGGTCCGGACGCGGGTAGCACGGCTGGACCGAAGGGCTCGGCACCGCGAGCTGGTAACCCGAGACCTCCCGCCGGCTCCGCCGTGACCCCGCGGCCCGAGGAACCTCTCGCGGTCTGGACCCGGGAGCCACACCGCGCTGGCGCACACAGGAGGCCCTCGGGGAGTAAGAAACAGCGGGTCCCAGGCCAAGCTTCTGAACGGATGGAGGGTGGGCCTGAGTACCTGCCCCCCACTACACGTTCCCTCTCGGGCTCTCCGGATCGCAGAGGCTCCTGGCTGCGCTGTCCTTTGCATTACAAGTCCAGAATATAGAAAAGGGGAGCAGCCCCCTAAAGCCATTGCCAGGAGTCTTCTCTTTGGGAACCCGCTAGGCCACGAGTCTGTTTCGGGGACACGGGCACGCTGAACCCGCAAAAGGCAGAGCAGACCAGGACGGACCGGCAGGCGCCGCGCGGGAACCCAGAGTCCAGAATCGGCAAAGTCTGCGTCGTGGTCCCTGACTTCCTTGACAGAATTGGTTGAGTTCTTGGAATTATATGGAATGACTTTTCCCGGTAGATTGAAAACTTCCTCTTTTTTTTTTTTTTTTTTTTTTTTTTGTACTGGGGATTGGACCCAGGGCCTGGCGCCTGCTGGGCAAGCGCTCCACCACTGAGCCACATCCTCAGCCCTTTTTAAACCTTTTTTTTGGGGGGATACCGGGAATCGAACTCAGGACCTCACACTTGCCAGGCAGACTATGCGCCACTGAAGTAAATCTCCGGCCCCCTTTTTAAACTTTTCAGACAAGTTCTCACACTATTGCCCGTTCTGGCCTTGGCTGGCCTCCTCTTTCACAACCTCTACAATAGCTGGGATTACAGGCGCACACCACCGCGCCGCCTATTGAAAACAGTTTTTGGCCTGAATGAAAACAGGAAAAAGTTTAAAGCTGTGAGATAATTCAGTTTGTGACACATACACACCCCCCCACACCCACGAAGAGAAAAACCCAAGTGTTTCCCAACAATAGCCAGACGCCCCCTAGTGGCCACCGTCGAGGATTTTTATGGACTCACTCAAACCACAGTGCGTACAACGCTCGGGAGAGTGGATAAAGACCAGCTAGCTGGTAAGAGACCCCAGGTCCCTGTCCACGCACAGCTTAGCCTCATACTCCCTCTAGCTCTACCCATTTGCCAAACTGTCTTTTATAAAGCTCTACTTTTTAAGAGTTTCACTTAACTTGGCTTAACTTGAAAAAAACTGTTGATTTCTATTTTAAGATTTTGGTAATTGCTTTAAAGAGAAATTGAAAGAGAATAGAGGCACAGCCCCTTCCTCTGAGCGGGGAGCCGCACACACTGTGATGGAGCGTATGGAATTTCCTGACCACTCGCGTTTGATACGTCAAATCTTTGACCATTGGGAGGACAGACACACTCTTCCTCAAGACACTAAGGTAAGGAGAGGGAACCACGACAGGCTTTTTGCCCAGATCACACTCATCAAATGGACAGATGTGAGGTTCTCTGCTCCTGGAGCTCTGCTGTTTTGCTGTTGGGCTCCTTCCTCACCCCTCAAACACACACTGGAGATCCTCCAGCATTGACGACCTGCAGGAAAGACCGCGGATTACAGATGACCTGAACCCAGACAGCGGTTCCACAGCTGCCCCTGGAGCCCAGGCCAGCAGGACCAGGTGTCCTATTCCCAGGTGGGGCCTGGCAGCCATGGGCAGAGCCCTGTGGTCCTACAGGGCATGCACCCAGCCTGGTCTGTATGCCCTCGCAGTGTGCTGTGCGACCCCAGCCCCAGGCTTCCCAGCACCCCGGCTGCAGCCTGTCTTGCCTGCTGTCTTCTGTGGAGAGTGCCTGTGCAGCAGCCTGTCCCCTTAGACCTGGAGCCCCTCCTGGGGTCAGCATGAGGTTGCTGCTGCCCCTAACAGCACTCTGCAGGCCCATCCTCCTAGGGCAGCCCATCCTTGGGGAGTGAGGGGCTGGTCCATTGTGCTGACCCCCCAAACACACACTGGAGATTCTCCAGCATTGACGACCTGCAGGAAAGACTGCAGAGATTACAGATGACCTGGTCCCAGACAGCTAGCTGGGCCCTTCTCACTCTTGCTTTTCCTCCTCACCTGCTGGGCCCAGTCTGGCCCACAGTCACCACTACCCATCTGCAGGCTGCCTCCATGCCTGCTAGTAGGTGCCCAGCTCCTGTGTACCCTGGGCACACCCCAGCTCATCAAAAGAAAGACGCTCAGCCAGGCTGTGGGCCTCCAGGTTGGGTCCCTAGGCTATTGGTCCCCACCATACATACCAAAGAGGGCTTCCAGTTCTTGTAAGGCTTCTGTGACCTGCAGCCCCTGCCAGTTCCCCTAAAAGACAGTGGCTTAGGAGAGCCATGGTACCTGCTGGGCCCAGGACTGTAGTGACTTAGGACGGAACCCAAAGCTTGTGGGCCCCTCCTCCAGGGTTCCCTACGGCTGTGTAGCTCATCTGCTAGCTCAAGTCATGGCCACCAATGTACTGTGAGCTGGCTCACCAGGAGTCCCCTGCTGATCCCCTTACCATCCCCAGGACGCCCTCATGTTGGTGTGGCTGGCCTTGGCGCAGAAGAAGCAGTGGCCAGGGTCCAATGGCTCAGGCCACGGAGAAGCCATGGCTCTGGCCCCACCCCGGGCAATCCTGTGACCCCCATACCTGCAGCACCAGAGCTGTGGCTTCTGAGTCCCTGCTGCTGCAGGCTTTGGCAGGGTTCCACCACCTGCTGCTCTCCTGTGCCTGTCCCCAGATCCTAACCCTACCCTGGTGGGGCCAGGGGGCCTCTTCCTCAACAGCTCCAGTCTGGTATGGAGGGATTACTTGTGGCACACTCACTGACATTTCTGACATGGGAGCAGTTAGTGTTGGGGGCAGTAGTCCCCCTGCTTATGGGACCTGAGCCCCCCTCGCCTTAGGGCCTCTTGCCCAGGCTGGGACCCCTAGACCAGGGTCTCCCTGGCACCCCTACCTTACCATACTCACCTCCAGGGTGGGATCACTGGCTTGTTCTTGTCTTGAAGGATATTGAAAATACTTTTTCACAAAACTTTTGCACTTCCATTTTGCTCATTCCAAGAGCTTCCATTTTCCCATACTGACTCCTCTTGCTGACAGGAGGCTGTCTCTGTGGAAACAGCCCTTCTCCAAGGTGGTAACGGGGCAAGGCTTAGTGTCCCTGGCTGCACAGCCCAAACCTAGACACCCTACTTTCTGGAGGTCATGTGGTCTTTTCATAAACACCTTTGTCCCAAGAGCTTCAAGAGCAGGACAGCTGATGCAGCCACAGACTTCAGCAGCCCTCCTGCTACCCAGGGTCTCCTGGACCAGTCTGAGCACAGCCTTGGTGACATCCCTGCAACTGTGCTTTACAAATCAGGGTCACAGAGTGGAATCAACCACAGGGAATGGGTGCTGGCTGCTGCCACCTGCAACAGCCATCCTCACGGGCTCCTCACTATACCAGGATCCTCCCAGCCCTCCTCTGCTGGCTCCAGGATGCTGGCCACGTGGGTCACAGCCTTGTCACTTTTCTTGTCTCAATCAGAGCAACCACGGCCTTCTTCCTTTCCAAGTATACACTGAAGAGCTCTGGTGACCTCAAGAAGTGGCCAAGGGCATCGGGCTCTCACAGCACCCTGGAGCCACAGCAGACCGAGGAGTGGAGGCCAGGATAATGTTCAGCAAATGGAGGAGCAGGGGGCGCCCAGATGGTGCAGATCTGTTTCCTGGAGGTGTTCCCGAGATGAGGCACAGATCCAAAGACTTAAGAAATGCCCAGGGTGACACAAGGGCAGCACCCCAGGTGAGGGCATGGAGAAGGGTGCAGGCCACTCTCACTATCACCTGTGAGCAGCTGTTGGCCTCAGAGTCCAGATGAGATGGAGCTGGAGCCTGGGCAGGGACAGGCGTGGAGCAGAGTCCTGGCCTGCTCTGCCCTCTCCGGACTGTGAGCACATTCTGGGGAGAGAGCTCCTCGAACAGCTTCTCCTGAGTCTGAGCCACCAACAGAAGCCACTGGGACCCTCCGGAGGTGACACTCTGGTACGCTGTGAGCCAGGCCTAGGGCTGTATGGAAGGGTACCCCTTCTCCTCCCTCGCTCCCTCTCCCCTCTGGGAGAATAGAAAGGGCCCTGGCTGCCTAGAGGGAGTTCTTCCCCCTGGGGCAGGTGGGGCCCACACACATCCCCCCCCCCAACCCTGCCTGGGAGCTGGTCACCTCAGGCCCTGGGGCATGCTGAAGTCACAAGCCTCTCAGCCTTCCGGGCATCTATCTGCTGGCCAGCAGGAGAGGCTGCAGGGGCCCATATAGGCCTCCCAGGCCTGGCTGGGAGGAGCCCAACTCTACCACCATCAGGGGCCTCTGCTCACACAGGCAGGACAAGGCCCTGTCACGTCATCGTCACACATGCATGACGCATGCAAGCAAACTCTGGACTCGTGGCAGTACAGGGCCGGCCAGGCAATGTTCATCAGGGTCTTGGGAAATAGTGGCAAGGAGGCTCTCAGGAAAGCTTCCTCAGTGCACGTGCAGACGTGTGTACACACGCACACACACTCGGGCACACAGAGTACTGGCACACACCCTGCGTAGAGCCAGAGCCTCTCAACCCTGTCTCTCATTCACCAGGGTAGCAAAGTAGCCACGGCAAAAGGCAAGGCTTTGCCAGCAGAGGTGGCCACAGGGCTGAGGGTGCCAAGCAGGGACCAATGGACCAAAAGTGGTGATGGTGACGGCCCTGGAACGCCAGCTGGCCATCCTCCAGGTTCCAGCCCCTGCCCCAACCCAAAGAGTGAGTCATGGGCCACAGAGGTGGGGCCCAAGCTCTGAAGAGAAAGCCAGGTGCTGCGCATCCAGCCTCCTGCCTCCTCATCACCCACAGGCTCACCCTAGACCGCTCACACCACCTATCCTCAGCCACAGAGCTGTGATGAGGAGTAAAGCACTCCCTGAGACCACAGGCTTGGCTTACATCTGATTTACTGTGTTTTGGCGTCTGAGTCGTTAGTGGGGAGAGAGGTAAGCTGGGCTCAGGCAGCAGCAGGTGATCCTGGAGGCACAGGCCCTGCCCAGATGACAGGAGGTGACCCGTGAGCGTAACCCCTTGGGGTCAGACAATGTTGTAGTGGTTGCAGTGACGCCCGTCCCCCAATCTGTTTGTGACCCTGTGAGTGCTGGCCTTGGAGCCTGGCAACAGCAGGGGTGGGAGGCTCCTGTCCCCAAGGTCCTGAATGCCAGGCTCTGGTCCCATGCCTCTACCCAGGGGCTGCTGGTGGGGCCCAGCTAGGTCGCGCAGGCACTGTCTTCCAGGCAGGCAGGATCCTGGTGAAGCTCCCTGCCCTTCCTTTCCTTCAGGAAGCCTTTGGGGTCCCGGTCGGTGCCAGCTTCTCCTCCCCTTCCGGTCCACTTTCTCTCCACAGGGGACTCCAGTGGCCCTGGCCACCCGCGGGGCCCCCTTTCCACAGTGGAGGCGGGCTGCAGCCTCCCCTCCGGGCGGGGGCAGCCAGGCCTGTGGTTCTCAGCCGGCCCTCAGCGCCCCGTCCGTGTGTCCCCAACTGCGGCCGGAAGGGCCACACGTGTGCGTGGCTCTGGGGGCTCAGGCGGGCTCCGGGATGCGGGCGCGGGGTGCGGGGCGCGGCTGCGCTCGCCGGCGGGCGTGCAGGCCTTGGCCGACAGCGCCCTCTCGCGACCGGAGCGGAAGGCGGCGCTCACGGTCACCAGGTAGGCGGTGCCGGGCGCCAGGCCCTGCAGCGTGGTGGTGTTGCTGCCGGCAGGCACCTCCACGCGCTGCGCCGCGCCGCCCCGCAGCGGCCCGAACTGCACGACGTAGCCGAGCACGGCGGCCGGGCCGAGCGCTGGGGCCCAGCTCACGCGGAGGCTGCGCGGCCGGGCGTGCGAGATGACGACGCGCTCGGGCCCGGCCTCGCCTGCGGGAGAAGGCGGTCAGAGGGCGGTTCTGGGGACCCGCGCCCGCCCGCCCCGCGCCCAGCCCCGCCCCGCGCCCCGCCCCGCGCCCCGCCCCGCGCCGCGGCTCACCTGGAAGCGTGCGCACCCGCACGCGCTGCGGCCGCAGCAGGCGCACGTTGGACTCGGGTAGCAGCGACACCTCATAGTCCATGTCCGGCTCGAGCCCCGCCCAGGTCCAGCCCGTGGCGTCGCCGGGCAGCTGCTGGCGTCGGGCGGCCCCCAAGTCGCCGCTGGGCGCCAGCTCCAGTACGTAGTAGCCCGAGTCCGCGGTCAGCAGCGCCGGCCAGGCCAGGCGGACGCTGCTGGGGGTGACCTCGGAGGCGTGGAGCTGCTGCGGCTGCATCGCATCTGCGGAGGGTGCAGTGGTCAGGGGACCGAAGTCGCCCCCTCCGAGCCTGGGGGTGGCCCTGGCTGACCCAGGGAAGGCAGGGAGATTGGGAGTATCCCAGGAGGATGGGGGGTCATGAGCCAAGGAGACGGAGGAGCAACGCCGTGATGGACACACTGTGAGATGCAGTCCCAACCCAGGCCCCATCAGGACCTTCCCTGCCTCAGCCCGGAACCTAGACCGGTGGGGAAGGTACAGTGGCCATTTCGCACCCAGACCAATGGCCTGGATGAAGGTCTCTGAAAGGTGGCAGAGCCCACGGTGGTGTCTGGGAAGCCCAGACTCCCAGTCTGAGTGGTCGGCACCGAGGTCTGGGATCCTCCAGGCTCTGGACAGTTGGTCAAAGGGGACCCAGAGGTGCAATCAAGAGATGGAGGGGAGGCCCTGGGGTCAATGACAATCCCTGAAGCAGCAGGGGTTCAGAGTGCTGCCTGGCCAGGTCCCCAGGTAGTGCAGGCAGACCAGAGTTGGCCCCTGAGCCTGTGACGACAGATGCCACATGGTCATGTCAGGCTGGCCAGTGTCTGGGCTGGGTCACACCCATTCAGGTCACGAACTTCCTCTTTGCTAATGCTGGGTGCCAGGCGTGCCCATTCCCCCACTCTGACTCTGCCCAGTCCCGGGACCCCCACGGACTACCTCCTTCTGTCCCCTCCAGGCTCAGCTGTGTCTGGTGGGGTCACTGGGGTCAGATGTCTCCCAGGCTGATCTTGGTGAGGACCCTCCATCCCTTTCCAGTCCACTAACTCCTTTCTTATCTTACCACTTTGTAGCCCAAGTTCCTTGGCCCACATCTGATTTTGGGCCTGGCCCAGGACCCCCATGCGGAGGTGGCTGCTCAGGTCTGGCCCTGTCTCTGCACAGCCCAGGTGGCATCCAGGTAAGGATAGCCATGGCCAGCACACAGAGACACTGTGACCCACTGCACCATTAGGGGCACGGGCATGCAAACCCCCCTGAAGTGTTCACCCAGCTTCCTCCTGCAGCTGCCACCTACCGAGGATGGAGCTTCGAAGCTGCTGGGCGATGATGTGCAGGTCATCCACGTCCACAAAGTGCAGGTGCTTCTCCACAGGGGCCGAGGCAGCAGCCGACAGCTGCAGCAGGTTGCCCCTGCCAGTGCTGACGATGAAGACTGTGACACCCAGGTCCTTGAGCTCCTGCATGGGGGGGCCCACGGGGTCGCTGGATCCCCCATCTGTCACCCACACCAGTACCTTGGGCACCCCTGGCCGGGCACCCGCAGCCTCAGCAAACAGCTGCTCCTTGGCGAATGCCAATGCCAGGCCAGTGTTGGTGTCACCCATTCGCTGGGCTGAGGCACGGATGGCGTCCTGCACAGCCTGGCCTGAGCTGTGCCGGTTGAAGGGGAACTCAGAGTGTGGCAGGCTGCCCACGTGCACCAGGCTGGCATGCAGGGCCCCAGGGCCCAGGGGCAGTGGAGCCACCAGCTGCCCCACAAACTCTCGGACCCGGGAGAACTCGTAGTGTGACACACTGGCCGAGCTGTCCAGCAGGAACAACAGGTCCCCCTGAGGGGCTGATGCTGGGGGGCCTGGGGAAAAGGACGAGGTTCAGCCCCAAGTTGGGGCTCCAAATAGGCCCATGCACAGGGCAGAACCCCCTGGACCTGAGCTTTCCTGAAGCAAGCACTTGCCCTCCCCAGGGTCGTGGGGGCGGCACCCCAGGAGACAAGGGTTCTGAGTCAAGCATGAGACCCACATTCTCCCTGTGTTCCAGCTCTGCATGTGGTCTGTGTGACCTAGGCGCCCTGGCTGACTCTGTCCCTTGTGTAGAAGGGGTGCTGGCCCTCCACATACTGAGCAGAGGAGCAAGCAGCTGAGGCAGGAGTCCTGATCTAGCCTCCGTGAGGAGCTGGGCCTGGGCCCTGTTCCCTCAGGCTGGACTTCAGAGAGGTGCCTTCAGGCTGGGTTTCAGTCCCTCGGTGCAGGCAGGGCGGGAGCAGGGGGTGAAGGAATGGGGGAGGCGGAGCACTGAGTACAGCTCCCCCAGCCCAGATGGCCGGCTGGAATCCTGACCCCGCTTACGGATGATGTCACCCCACCCTGGACCTGGAAAGCACGATGCACCCCCCCAGCAGCCGAGGGCCCCCCCTTCCTTCCGGGAGCCTCCACCACTGAGCCGGGGCCACCAGGCTTTGGGGTTCCCCAGTTCGGCGGGCCGATTCCAGCCCTCCCACCACCGCTCTCCTGAGGGCCCTTCCAAAGGCAGGGAAACTGAGGCAGGGCAGCCTCCCCGACAGACACCTCCGTCTCGGTGTCCAGACTCGCTCGGCCGTGCACCTGAGCGCACCCGCCCGGCTCCCGCGGCCTGCGCGCCCATCCGCCCCGCGGCCCCTAGGACAGTGGCCGTCCCGCGTGGGCAGCGGGGCCGAGAGGCCGCGCGCACTCACCGCGCTCCGCGCCGCTGCGCGCCAGAGCCAACCATAGGCCCAAGGCCAGGGCGAGCGCCGTCCAGAGCAGCATCGCGCGGTGGGACGGAACGCTCGGCCGCAGCTCGTCGCCTGCTAGCTCTTGGGCCGCGGGCTGCAGGCTGGAGCTGGGCCCGCCCCCCGAGAGCCCACGCCCATCTGAAGCCACGCCCACCCAGGGCGCGCGCACACACGCCCGCGCTCGAAGACGCCCACCTGCGAGGCCTCGGCAGAGGCGCGCCCGCGAACGGGCCCGCGTTAGTGGTGGCGCGTACACATGGGCGCACACGCACAGCACCCGGGTTTCCTTGCCCGGCTGAGGCCATAGTGTGTCCCTCCCCACCCCTCTCTTAATCCCAGACCCTTGGAGCACCCCGCTGCGGAGTACCTGAAGATAGGCCTGAGGGCCAGAGGACAGAGGGGCCGCGACACCAGGAACACGCCCCCCAAGAAAGCCCAAGCCCCGGCCGCACGGTGGCCACAGGGCCAAGGCAGGGTTAGGTGTCTCCAAGGCCAGAGCAAAAGGGAATGGGAAGGGCCTTGGGGTGGAGCTTAGGACACAGTGCCCTCCCTGGGAGGGGAAAGGAGCCTGAAGGGAAGCTTCTTAGACGATTTGGAAAGATTTAGAAAGCCAGCACCCCACCTAGAGCTTCTAGAGGAAAACCGTCAGGAGAAGGAGGGGGTGGTTCCGGCCCTGTCCTCTCTGATCCTGATGAACTGGCCCCTTGCTTGCCTCTTACACCATCCAGTGAGGGGCCCAGGGCCAGGCCCATCAGGCGCCAGAGGCCCCGGGGGGCCACTGGTGAGCCGGAGGAGCTGGGTCCTGTGGCCTTGGTTAGGTCCAGACCAGAGGGGGCTGGCTGCAAAGACACGGGCCCCCAGAGTCTCCTGGACAGGAGCCCCATCCGCTGCCCTGCTAGCCTTTCCGGGAGGCGGGGGGACTGTGGAGTTGGGGGCTGGGAGCACATGGGCTGGGGGTGTGTCTGCAGGATGTCCCCTCCCTTCCCACCCTCTGCAGGAGGATGCTCGGTGGGGAGGACGGATGGGACTCAAGGGTTTTCCTTCCTCCCTTTCTGGCAGGTGAGACACCATGGGGCCTTGAGGACCGCTGGAGTTCGCTTTGCCTAAAAAAGGAAGCAGCACGGCTAAGCCTGAGAAGCTGCCGGCAGGAACAAGCGAGAACTGTGTCCCTTGCCGGGAATCTTGGCAGTGGATGCTGGCTGGGCTCCACAGACCTCAGGCCTCAGCAGGAGCAGAAGCTGCTTGGAGCTTCCACTTGGGCCCTGTTGGGGGAGCTGTGGGCATGACCCCCAGAGTCCGAGGTTCATCATCAGGGCCCTCTCCTGGCCTCCAGCCCCCAGCAGGCACCAGCTGCCATGAGGCTGGGCACTGTGGACCAAGGCCCTGGGCAGGGTGGAGTCTCTGGGCCAGTGGAGGCATGCCCAGGTAGACAGGTTCCCTCCCAGTCCCTGGCTGGGGAGCTGGGCCATGCTGGACCCATCCCCCGGGGGGGGGGGCTGCGCTCACAGAGCTTGGGTTCACAGTCACCTCAGCCAGCCCTGCTGCACTGACGGGGAAGTTTCCGTCCCTTCTGGAAAAAGTGAGCGGGTCTTCTTGGCCATGACTCCGGCCCTCAAAGAAGCAGCCGCCCTCCTCCCTGCAGCCTAAACATCAGAGGGAGAGGATACGGGAGGCCCAGCCTTCACCAAGCCTGGGCTGAGATCGAGCCGCCCTTGCTGCTCCACTTCCTGGGAGACCCCACTCAGCCACCAGGCCAACTCTTACTTCTGTGTCCCACACTACCTGCCTCCCGTGCTATCCCCAGCCACAGAGGAGAGTCGTGCACAACAGAGGGACCCAGGAGCATGGGGTCAGCAGGCTCACGGCCAGGTCCAGGTCTGGGCTTGTGGCACACATGGGAGGCACAGAAAGAGCTGTAGAAACCCTCTTTTTGGAGGAAGACAGCAGTGGGGAGAGGCCTAGAGACTTGGGTACAGGCAGGGACAGGCCAGGCCAGACTCAGCAGGCCTGGCCTTCAGCCCTCAGCCTCCTCCAGGCATGGCCCACGCCTGGTCCTGGTGCCCGGCAGACTGAAGGTGGAAGATGCAGCCTGGGAAGCTGTGGCCACCCTGCCCTGCCTTGGCCCAGGTCCCAGGAGTCCCTGTGCCTCCCTCTAGGGCTGGCTGTCAGCAGGCAGGTGGAAAGGTTTCCTAAGCCAGGGATGAGGCTCTGGCAGGCACCACCCTGCCCCCACCGAGGTCCTTGAGAATGTTCCCTCCCCAACACAGCCCAAGCTTCTGGAGAAGAAGGGCCTTTTGTCCCCAGCTCCCTGTAGTCATGTTCAACCCCATGGAAAAGGGCAGCTCCTGGGGCCTCTGACCCCAGTGAAGGACGGAACAGCGTGGGCCCAAACCTCGGCCTTCAAACTGCTGTTTGGCATGTTGTTTGTGTCCCACACACAAACCCACGCAAATGCCCAGACATGGGAGCAGGAAGTGGCAGCAGCAGCTGTGCAGGAGAGACCTGGCCAGGGGACTGGAGTAAGCCTGGGCCCTGTGACTCCACCCCAGGATGCTGAACAGGGGGCAGGGGGGATGGGGAGGAGACGGCCAAGCGCAGCCGGGCCCAGCAGCCACTCCTGTTGCCTCCCTACCCTCCTCTAGACTTAACTCCCCACTCTGGGTCGAGGCCATGCCAGGCAGGGCCCAAGGCCTGTCCTGGAGACCTGGGCCCTGGCTCACCTCCAGGTGCCTGAGCTGACTCCTGTCCAGTCCCTCTGCGGCAGGGGTGGCAGGATGAGCAGCCCAGCCATGGCCGCCACATCCACCTGTCACACTGGCCTCCGCACTGGGGACTCAAGGCACAGGCAGAGCCAAGTGCAGCACTACAGAGAGGCATGGCTGCTTTCTCTATGCAGGTGGGGGCCTGTGAGGCTGAGGACAGCAGGGACTTCAAGGCAGGAGAAGGGAGGGAGGAGAAAGGGCAGGGCTGGTTGTAGGGCTTCAAGCCACAGGGCAGTGGGTGGGATTCTGAGGGTGGAGGCAGGGCAGAGGTGTATGGCATTGCACCCCCAACCCCAGGCTTTGAGGGAGATGCCCAGGTAAACAGTCACAAAGCCGGGCATGGTGGCATATGCCTGAAATCCCAGTACTCTAGGAGGCTAAGGCAGGAGGATCCCAAGTTTGAGCACAGCTTAGTCAATTAGGGACTTATTGAGACCCTGTCTCAAAATAAAAGATACAAAAAGGGGAAGGCTCAGTGGGTAGGCCCTGGGTTCAATCCCCAGTACTGAGGGAAAAAAGAGAAGAGCCATCAGAGATAGGACAGGGGCTTGGAGTCTGAGAGACAAGACACAGAATGTGCCACCCACCTAGCAATAGTGCCCCTTCCTGAGGGGGCCCTGCCTGTCTCCAGCAAGGGTCCACGCAGGCTCAGGCAGGAGCCCTGGGCAGGCCCTACCACCCAGGGGCCTGATGGGAAGGTGGCAGTGGAGAAGAAAGCCCCGTGTCAACTCCAGGAGGAGGAGATGGGGGCCAGGACCAGGGATGGGGCCATGGCTCTCAAGGCCAGCCCTAGCCCATCCCCTGGCTCAGGCCCTGCCCACACCCCTGCCTAGCCCTCCAGTCTGGCTGTGGCAGGGCCTGGTGAGAGCTCACCCTGGGGCTGCAAGGACAGAGTGTGGAAAGCAGGCCCCTCTCCTTCAGCTGTTGGCTATGCAGGGTGCACCTGCACCAGCTTTTGTTGTTTCTAAACACATGGCCTTGGGCAAGGTGGGGACCACGCCATGCTCGGTCTCTTCACCTGTGGGAAGGCATGCTGGGAAGAAGCTAACCAGAATGCCACACCTGACTGGCCCCTTCTCACTGGGGCTCAGCCACCGAGGAAGAAACTCCCCCCTTGAAGTGTGTTCTCAGCCTCCTCAGTGGGGCCTCAAAGCCCTGAAGAGCTGACCCTGGGCCAGCACAGGGTGGCAGCCTGCATCCTGGGACGACTGAAGCGACTCTAACCCTCCAGGCTGGGAAGGGCTCCTGGGGAGGGGACAGACAGCCATCAGGCTTCCTGGGCCTGGCCCCCAAGGTCCTGAAGAAGGCGAGCAGAGCTCAAGTTGGGTACAAGTTGGGGAATGAGATTTGCTGGCCCAGGTGGGGTCCTGTCCAGGTGAGGGAAGGAGGGCAGCTGAAGGCCAGCGAATATCTCAGGTACGGGGGGGTCTTGTGGCTGGAGGCCCAGATGCCCCCCTTTATGAGACACCCCTTTGTCCTTTCTCAGCTGCCCAGATGACCCCCTAAGGCCCCTGGAGAGGTCACTGCTGGGAAGAGTGTGGGTCCTCCTGTCCTCCAGGCTGGGGCTTGGGTTTGGGGCTCTGGTGGACCAGCTGCAGTCTGCAGCACACAGCTGGCCCAGCTTGACTCTCCAGGACAAAACCCAGACATCAGGCCCCTCTGTGGATGTCCCCAAAGTCCCCCACAGTGTACCTTTTTTTGTCTACTTCTGGGGTTCAAACCCAGAGCATCCGCTTCAGTGTGCTCTGCCACTAGGCTACCGCTCCAACCCCACAGTGGTCCTGATATAGGAAATGATCTGGGCCCTCCAAGCATGATATGAGGGAACTATTATAACTCCCAACGGCTGGATGTCTGACATACTGAGTGTGTGTTTCCCAAAATCAAAGAATGAACTCTAAGGAACGACAGAGGTTCGGAGTAGGAAATATTTATTGAGAGGGAGAGGGACAGCTCCTGAGAGGCAGGAGGGCCCTCAAGTGGGTTGCCAAGGAGCCCACTTCTCAGGGGAAGTTTTATAGAACACAACCACATGGGTACAACATGGGTTACAGCTCTGATCAACCAATAGGATTACAAGTATAGGCGCTTAGGTGATAACGATCCAATGGGGAAGCAGGTCACATAGCAAGTGCACATGGAAAGAACAAAGAACTCTTCAGGAAGGGATAAGTCCAAGGGTCTTGGTCACCCACCAAGATGACTGATGTCTATCTAGACTTCATTAGACCAGGTGTTACCACTTATCCAGGCCTGGTCATTCCGTCTTTATCTCGCAGCCTGGCCTCCAGCAGGTGCGTCTCCAGCACAGCTGTAATAAGTTCTCGTCTTTTCCCTGACTCTCTGGAGGACCCAGCTCTCTGACCACCTATAATATTTCTAACTAACTTAGCTGTTTGGTCCTTAGACGGGCTCTCACTAGTAGTCCAGGCCAGGCTTGAACTTGTTATATAGCCCAGGTGGCTTTAAACTCTCAACCCTTCTGCCTCAAGTCTGTTAAGTATGGTTAGGATTACAGGTTTGTGCCACCACACAGGACTCTCACAGTGTCCCACTGAAAGCAGGTCTGCAAGTGGGGCTGAGGCAGGTCACCCACTTGCCTCCACTGGTGGTCCCCAGGGCCAGCTGGAGGCTGTCTGGGGCCCTAAGAGACCTAGGAAGCTGGGAAACACCTTTCCCAAACCAGCCGCCTCAGGCAGCTAGCTGTGAGGGCAGAACTCCCTGCTTGGCCTGCAGCCTGGAGCTCCCACTCACCTCCCCACCCCCACCAAGCCCAGCTGTTGTTTTGACGACCATGAGGCCAGGCAGATTCTCAGCCAAGGGCTTCCCAGGGGAGCCCTCATCCTGAACCCCCATTGGCAGCCAGAGCTGCCCAGCCTGGGGCAGGAGGGGAAGGAAGGCGGCTTGGGCCCAAGGGAAGCCCTCCTAGGTGGCTTGGCAACTGGGCTCTGTCTGCTCAGGAAAAGCATCAAAGCTGGACACAGATGAAGGCTGGAAAACCCCCAGACACCCACTGGACCTCACCCAGCTACACACTGGTCTCTGCTTGAGGCCACAGAAGGCGCATGACCCTGGTCACAGGCGGAGCCCTGACCCTGCGGGTCACAGGCCAAGCCCTACTGGCAGTGTGCTGTGCAGCGGCATTCAAAAGGCCTTTTAGCCACAGCTAGAGTCTTCTGCGTAAATTACACTGATCACACATTTTGAACCCACTGCTGGGCTTACAGGAAAGGAAATATCTCAAAGCCCTCCTGTTACATTAAACATTACAAGAAATAAGCTCCAGATGTGGTGGCACACACCTGTGAGCTACTTGAGAGGCTGAAGTGGGACGATCACAAGTTTGATGCCAGCTAACATAGAAGAGGCCTTAGACTCCTTGCCCCACCCTCCCCGAAATAATTACCAAATACTCAAAGAAACACTGCACCATCTCACACTACATAGTGTGTTTAAGGCCAGCCTGAACTACACAGCGAGACCCAATCTCAAAAAACAAAACAACAAACAAAAAAATCAAAGCTGGTATCCAAAAAGTGAGCGTGCACAGAGATCATTAAAATTTATCAGATAAATCTGAAAAAGGACTAAATACAACTTTTAGATGTGACAATATAATAATTTAAAATTTAAATGGCAGATTAGATATAAGGAACAAATTCTAGTGAACTAATAGAGGACATGAAGAAATTGCCTAGAATACTGCCTAGAAAGAGACAACACACAAAATAGACTAATTGGCAACAGAAAGAAGAGGAAACAGTAAAATAATGTGGAGAGCGAGTGGGAGGTAAAATCGAAGAGAGGCTGACTGACATTAAGAATGTTGTAACTGGGCCGGTGAGATGGCTCAGCGGCGTAAGCGCCTGCCTTGCAAGCGCGAAGGCCCGAGTTCGACTCCCGGAACCCACATACGAAAAAGGGGCCGGTGATATCGCTCAGCGGCACGGGTGCCTGTTGGTGCGCGAGGTCCTGAGGTCGTCCCCCCGGTACCCACAAAAAAAAAAAAAAAAAAAAAATGTTGTAACTGCTGAAAGACATGAATCTGCAGAAACAGAAAACAGTCATGTACACCGCACAGGATAGTTAAGAACATGCCCACCCTGGGTGCAGTGGCTCGCACTCTGAAGGTGGAGGGAAGAGGACCATAAGTTCAAGGCCAGCCTGGGCAATTTAGCAAGCCCCTGACTCAAAAGAAAGAAAAAGATCTGGGAGCTGGAAATGATGGTGCTGGCCTGTAATCCCAGCATTCTGGGAGGCTGAGGCAAGAGACCTGACTGCAAATTTGAACCCACCCTGGGCAATTTAGAGGCTCAGTGAGACCCTGTCCCAAAATAAAATTAATCATAATAACAATAAAAAGGGCTAGAGTGGGAGCTCAGTGTGAAGGCTGTGGGTTCAATTCCCACTATCCAAAAAAAAAAAAAAAAAAAAAAAAGCGGGGAAGTAGCCCAGTAGCAGAGCCTTGCCCACACACGTGAGACCCAGAGCTCAATTCACAGTAGCGGGGAAAGCTTATCCACACCTAGAAACGTGCTAGTAAGACTGTACGGGGGCGGGGGCCGGGGATAAAGCTCAGCGGCACAGCACCTGCCTGGCAAGCGCGAGGTCCTGAGTTCGATTCCCAGTACCAAAAAAACCAAAACACTCCACAAAAAATATATATTCCTTACTCTAAAACTGCAAAACGCCAAAGACAAAGAGAGATCTTAAAGTCACTCAGAAGAACAGAGTAAGCTCTTACTTCAGCGCCCAGGCAGTGGGAGCACAGCCACAGAGAGCCCTGGCCGGGGTGGGGTTGGCCCCGGCCCTTTCAAGGCTCTGGAACCGTGATGGCCTTTGGTGACCCGGCGTCCCCCAATCAGGCCTGGCCGCCCTGGAGAACGGGGCGCAGGGGGGCGGGGTCCGGGAGAGCGAGGGAGGCGGGAGGGCCGGCCCGGGTCACCGGAGTCCGGTGCCACCAGGTGGCCACCCCGCACTGAGCACAGAGCCTCGAGGCCAACAGGGCCCCACTCCTGCGCCTGGGACCGCTTTGTGGGGATCGTGGGGAAACTCGGGGTCCTCCCGGGCGTCACACGCAGGCGCAGCGATGCTCCTCCCCGTTGGGGTGGGGTTCGGGGGTCCACGCAGAGGGCGGCAGCAGTGGGCGGAGGCGCCGCATGAGGTGGGCGCGTGCGGCCGAGGCGAGCACGAGCAGCGGCGGCAGCAAGAGGAAGCCGAACACGATGAGCGCCGCGGAGCCGCGGTCCGAGAGCAGCGCGCGGCACCCGGGGCCCGGAGCCGGGTGGACCTGCGGGGGGGGCGGGAGGGTGGTCGGGGGCGGGGCCATGCGGGCGAGGGGCGGGGCCGCGGGTGGGCGGGACCCCGGCAGGCCGGGAGGGTGTGAGGGCGGAGCCCTAGACCGGGCGCGTAGGAGGCAGGGTCGCGGGTCCTAGGCGGGGCCGGGGGGAGGGGGCGTGTGCGTGCCGGAGTTGAGCGGAAGAGAGGGCGGGGCGGGCAAGTGCGAAGGTGGGCGGGGCCTGGCGATGGGCGGGACCCTGGACTGGGCCAATGCGAGCTAAGGGTGGAGCCTTAGACCAGGCCAGTAGGACGCAGGGTGGGGTCCTGAGACTTGGGGCAGAACGCTCGGGGTCGTGGGTTGGGTCGCCCGGGGCCAGGCCACGCAAAGAATGATAAATGTTAGACACAGATGGCAGAAGGCTCCAGTAGAGGTCCTCCATAAGAGGCTCAGAGAATCGTTTCCACTTCCCCCTACGCCCATTTTCCTCCTGCCATTTGCCCTCCATGCTGTGGTCATTCCCTGTCTTGGCGCTCACCTTGAGCCCCTGACCTGCTGTCACCAGCTAGCGCCACCTTCTCCCCAGACCCCGCCGCATGCTACCGAGAGGGCAGGCAGGGCCCATCTGTGTACACCTTCCCTGCCCCTGACCATGCCATAGCCCACTGCACAGCTGGGGAGGCCGGCCAGGGCAGAAGGGCTCTGGGAGGGCTGTGTGTGTGGAAAGGACTCCTGCGATTTGGCAATAATTTCATCTCCTCCTGGAACCCCCTCCCCTCTCCGCCCCACCCTGCTGTCCGGCCCTGGTGGCCCCTGGTACAGGGATGGGAGGCCTCAGGGAGGGGAGGGCGCTATCCCGTGACAAACAAAAGAAACAAAAGCCTTTCTTTGGTCTTAGCCAGGGGGGTGCTCAGGAGAAGAGGGGGTTCCCAGGGAGGGGCGCGTGTGTCTCTGGGTACAAGGGCGCAGTGGTGGAAGGGGGCAGATCCTCCTCAGTCAGGGGCTCTGAACCTCTGCACGGCCCTGAACACCCACGCCCCAGGCACCCTGCCCAGGGAGGGCTGAGCTCACCCTCGAGTGGCACAGGAATCCCAGGTAGACCACGGCCGCTGCAGGCAGCAGAACCAGCAGGAAGACAGTCCCGGGCAGCAGCAGGAGGAGCAGGAGCCAGGCCAGAGCCCGTCCCAGCAGCAGCAGGGTCCTGAGGCCTTGGGTGGCCAGGCCTGGCCGCCGTACGTATGTCAGGGCCGAGGTCTGGTGGTCAGGAGGCCTTCGGGGCAGCATGGGTGCTGTGTCCGAGGTGCCCCCGCCCTCATCATCTTCCATCTCCCTTTCCTGCTCACTCATGCTGTCCTGGTAGGGGTCTGCAGGGCTCACGATGACAGTCAGGCAACAGGACCAGCACCTCTCTCCCCGTCAGATTAGAGACCCTTTAATCCTCCCCAGGTTTGACGCCCATCCACATCCCAGAAGCAGATAGCAGATGCTGGCCCAAGTAGGTCCAGCCCTGATGATCAGCCTCCAGGGCCACACTCTGCCTCAGTTTCCCCGCTGCTAGGCTGAGCCTCTCTCTGCCAGGCGAGTGCCGCAGCTCCTGTGTGCTCTGGTTAGGCCTTGCACAGATGTCTCCTGGCCTGGCTGGACACTGGGGCCCTCCTCCCTCCCCGCCCGGCCCTCTCCCCTTCCACTCCCTACACAATGACTTCATTTCATAGATTTTGCATCTGACAACTGCCCCATCACCAGCTGCCACCTACAGGCCAGCAACCCACCTCACTTCCCTGCCCCAGCCCCTGCTGGCCCTTGCTCAGCCTCCTCAGTGGTGTGGGAAGACCCCAGGTACCCACTCCGTAGTGGGGTTGAGGGGATGGAACGGGGTGTGCAGGAAGAGCTCAGCATGGACCCGGTGTACAGTAGGCACTCAATAAACAGCAGCTACGATGACAAGCATCCTTTGTGATGAAACCCAACGCAGATGGTGGGAGTGGAGTCCATCACTGTGAGAGGACAAGAAAACTCCACCCAGTTTCCCCCAGCATTGCTGAAGTCCCTGAAACACCTAATAGTTTTGCAGGACATGCCGCATTTCAGCGGTTTAAATGACCACCACCTAGCGAGTAGGTGTCTGTGAGCTGGTCAGCTTCTCTAAGATCCTTCTCCGGCAGCTGGCTCCGTCACTTCTAATTTTTTCCTGACATTTTCCAGCCCTCTTCAGCTTGCTGACATCCTTCAGACCCATGTAAATGGGGGACGGTGACAGTGCTAAGACAGCCTGTGACATATCCCCATCGGGAGAAGAGGCAAGGCTCCCCTGCACTGATGCACAGGCAACTTCATTGTTTTTGCTGGCATGCACATGCCAAGATGTGACAGTGCTGTTTGTATGCTTGGGTAGTGAATTTGGGGCTAAAGAAACGTTGCAAAGGATGTCTTCACTAAACCCTTCCTCTCCTCAAATCCTTCCTTCCTCCTCCATTCACTCAACAAACATTTATCAAACTACTATGTATGTCCCAGGCCGTTTTCTGTTGGTATAACTAAATTCCTGAGAAGGGAAAATTTGTAAAGAAAAAATACGTGTTTGGCTCACGGTCCTAGTGTTTGGGAAGCCCGAGAGTGGTATTGGTGATACAGGGAAAAGAAACCCCCAACCTGCTAGATGTCTGGCACGAGTTCATGTTCTCTAAAACTGAAGAATGGATTCTAGGAACAACTGACATTAAGAGCAGAATATTTTTAGTGGGGAAAGAAAGCTTCTGTCTGGGAAAGACAGAAGGGTCCCGAGTGGGTTGCTGAGGACCCTGCCTTTTCTAGGGATTTTTACAGAGCAAAACCACGAGGTGAGGTGGATCCAAGGTGGGGAAAAATGGGAAATTGCAAGGTTGGCATGAGGTGGGACAAAACTATGGTCAACTGATAAGATTACGAGCATGATTGCTCAGGTAATATTGACTAAATGGGGATCAAATGGGGAAGCAAGTCACGTAACAAGTGGGCATGAAACAGACCGGAGGCTCTTCCTGGAGGGGGTGGTCAGTGGCTCTTCCAGGCTTTCCCGAGGCGAGCCATACCTATTTAGAATGTCAGCCCCTGTTGTTTATCCGTAGGGGACGTGTGTGGGTGCATTCGCATTCGCTGCATCTTTGTCTCGAGGTCTGGCCCACAGCAGATGTGTCTGTGTCTCCCGCACAGTTGCGGTGTATCCCGTCTTCTGCACTGGCTCCTTTGAGCACCTAGCCCGGTCTGACTGCCTACAATATTTCTACCTAACGTAGCTGCCTGTAACACCGGCATCTGGCGAGGGCCTCGCTGTTGGAGGCATCCGTGTTCAGACAGCGCGTGCTGTTGCTCAGGTGCCTCTTCCTGTGAGGCCACTTATGCCCTGCGAGGGCCCAGCCTCATGACCTCCTCTGACCCTAATTAGCTCCCAAGGGCCCCAGCTTGCAAAGGCCATCAACAGAGACTTCGGAACTGAGGTTGCAGTGCTCGAACTGCCTCGTTTTGGGAACTTCTCTGGGCTCTGTAGCTTCAAATGAAGTCCTGGTTATGGATCCCCAGGGGCGGCTGCCGCCCACCCCCTGGTGGAAGCCAGGGAGCAGGCAGGTGTTGAGCCAGTGGGGAGTGCTGCCCGGCTTCCCACCTCCGCGTCCCGGCACATCTGCACTGCGGCAGCGGCTCCTTAGCAATGCGGTCCCCATCTGTCTTTGTTACTTTTCTCTCCTTGCTGCGACAAAATCCCCGACACCCAAAGTTGAAGAGGGAAAGGTTTATTTAGCTCTCAGTTTGTGGAGGTTTCAGTCTGTAATCAGCTGGCTCCAAGGCAGGGTGGCATGGCACAGGGGCAAAACTTCAAGGCAGCAGGAGACAGCAAAAGCAAGGAGAGTAAAATGGGGAGAGCCTCTTTTCCTCGCTTACACTGTAAGCAGGCTGCCCGCCCTCGGTGGGTGTAGCGCTCACACCATCTCCTGCCCTCCTCTTGCACAGGCTCAGGGTGTTCATAAAGTGAGGACCCTGGCTCCTGCTGAGTCAGTTAAACTTCTAAACTTCTCAAATTGACACAATGTATCAACTATTACACCATCTCTGTCCCTCGCCTCAGGGCCACTGTCTGGAACGAGGGCTACAGTACACTGAGACTGTTGCAGAATTTGGGAGGGCAGAGAGAGCAACCAGGAAAGAGGAGGACTTTACTAGGCGCACACCTGGCTCAGCAGGGACTCCTGTCCAAAATGGCTGAGTGTTGGACAAAGGACAGAGTCCAGTTTCTATACATTTGGTCAAGGGTTTGGGTCTTTCTAGTGCAGAGAAACTGGGGGGGGGTTGCAAGCTGACAAAGCAATTAATGGGGCCCAGGATATAGCTCAGCAGCACAGCACCCCACCTGGCAAGCACAAGGTCCTGAGTTCCATTCTCGGTACCAAAAAAAAAAAAAAAAAAAAAAGCAATGAATAACTTAAGGCTTGAGAGAAGACAGAGCCTTATGAATCTTGTGAGAACAGAGTGTCATAAACTTTGTTTTCAGGTCAGAGTTGTCAATCTTTTTTTTTTTTTTTTTTTTTTTGGTACCGGGAATCTTAACTCAGGGCCTAATGTTTACTAGGCAGGCACTGCGCTGCTGAGCTACGTCCCTGGCCCTAGAGTTATCAGTCTTATCTACTAGAACAAGGAGTTATAGCCACAGGTACAGGGGTGGCATGAGGGGGACTGTTCAAGGGAGGGAAAGCTTGTTTTTCTTTCTTGTTTTGTTTTGTTTTTGAGACAGGGTTTCACCATGCAGTTCAGGCTGGCTTTGAACTCACTTTGTAGCCCAGCCTGGCCTTGAACTCGCAGCAATCCTCCTGCCTCAGCCTCTTGCGTGCTGGGATTACAGGCATCCACCGCTGCACACGGCCAAGCTTGTTTTTCTTTAAACTCTGTTGAAGACTACTGCTCCTCTTGCTTTTGGCATTTGTGTAAGACCAGAGCTTGGTGCTTCCTAGCTGGCCAGCTCAAGCTGGGACCTCAGGAAGTGTCCACTCTGGGAAAGAAGTCAAGACATTTAAAATGAAGATTTTTTTTTTTTTTCAAAGAAGACTTTTGTGCCGTGGTAAATGCTAAGGAAACAGAACAGGATCAAAGACTGGGCATGTTGGTACATGCCTGTAATCCCAGCAATTGGGCACGGTGGTAACCCAAGCACTAGGGAGGCTGAGGCAGGAGGATCACCTGGAGTTCAAGGCCAGCCTAAACTACATAGCGAGACCCTGTCTCAAAACAAACAACCCCCACCCCCCCAAAAAAAAAAAGAAAAGAAAAAACAACAGGGTTGGACTCTGTGGCTGCTTCAGCTCAGCAGCTGGGCTTCAGATCTCTTGGGGGTGACGTCTGTGTGCTGCAGTCCGCGGGGACGCTCTGCGCTGGCTGGAAGTGGGAAGGGGCCCCTTGCCCGGAGACCGCCCTCAGGCCGTTGAAGGGCTGCTCTCTGGAGTGTTGAGGGTCCAGGCAGAGGCGGTGTCATTCGAGCCTGGGGTGTTGGAGGGAGTCTGGGGCTGCGCCCTGGTGGCCAGTTTGGGTCACTGCAAGGGAGAGCCCAAGAGCTGGAGACAGACCCTATTCAGGCTGTGTAAGTGTAAGGGTCCTCCCTGCGCCAGGCTTTCCCCAGGGCCAGTTCCCATCTCCACACACAGGTGCTGAGCAGCGCCTGTCCTGGAAAGGCCCCCGAGGCTCTCACCCTCTCCCCAGGTGTCTGCCCGCCTTGCCCTGGCGCCCTGCCCGGACCAGCTCACCCGGAGTGGCCAGCCCACGTCCCTCTCCGCTCCGCCCTCTGTCCAGGTGGTTGTGGGCAGCATCTTTACGTGACGGGGGAGTGGAACCTCACCCTGTCCCTTCTCCGTCCTGGAGACCAGGAGAGGGGGTCCCAGCCCCAGGTAGTTTTAGTGGGAGAGAGCGTCGGGGCATAGCGGAGGCTGAGAAGCTGTCTGTGGAGCGCAGGCATGTTCCTGCTTGCCCTTCCCAGCCTTCCTGTCGGGGCTGGCAGTCAGCAACGGAGCAGCAAGGAGCACCTGGCACTGCTGGGTACACAGTGTCAAGTGGCTCGGCTTGGTGGGCGGCAGCAGCAGCCTGCTCTGCCCGCCCCCTTAGCAGCTCCAGCTTCCAGAAGCAGCACCCCACCTCCGAAGAGGCGCAGCACCCCACCTCCCAGGAGGGTCACCGGGTAGAGCCTGGGCCAGTATTTGCATGGAGAGGACAGAACCACTGGGCCAGCTCCCTCCGTGGGTAACTGGAAGCCAACGCCAGCAAGCCTAAGTGGTAGCGGGATCCCTGATGGGGTGGGCCCTCCATGGCAGCCGGGGACCCCTGGGCTGGGCGGGCCAGCGGCCTCTGGGGGGCTGCAGGTGCCTGCTCGTCCCAGATCCAACACAGAGCCGCCCCAACAGGCTGGACCCCAGTGCGCAGACCTGGCTGAGGCGCAGCAGGAGCTGCGGTGGGTGGAGCTGGGCTCCGAGGCTCCTGGAGCCAGGGGAGAGAGGCCCAGTGCTCCCCAGGGCTGGGGCCGCCTGCTCCAGGAGGTGTGGTGCGGTTCCCCAGGCCTGGTGATGCAGCTGCTGCGGCAAGGGGCCAGCGTGGACGAGAAGTGAGCCCGGGTCCCCACTCTGGGCAAGCCGGGGTCCCCACTTCAGGGCAGGGTGCCCTGGGTCTCCCCTCTGGGCTGCTGGAGTCGGGTCCGGGTCTCGGGTCCGTGCACTCCCGCGCCCAACGCCGCGCTCCTCCGCAGGGACGGCGCGGGCCGCACCCCGCTGCACCTGGCCGTGCTGCGCGGCCACGCGCCCCTCGTGCACCTGCTGCTGCGACGCGGGGCGCGGGCGGACGTGGCGGACGGCGCGGGGCGCACGCCGCTGCACGAGGCAGCATGGCACGGGCACTCGCGCGTGGCCGAGCTGCTGCTGCGGCGCGGGGCGCGTCCGGACGTGGCGGACAGTGCGGGGCTCGCGCCGCTGCACTGGGCCTGCGCGCTGGGCCGCACGCTGCTCGCCGGCCTCCTGTTGGCCGAGCCCGGGCCCGACGTCGACCCCGCGGGGGATGCGCGCGGCTGGACGGCGGCGCACTGGGCGGCGGCGGGCGCGCGGCTGCCGGTGCTGGAGCTGCTGGCGGCGCGCGGCGGCGCGGACCTGGACGGCGCCCTGGTGGTGGCGGCCGCGGCCGGGCGCGCGAAGGCGCTGCGCCTCCTGCTGGCGCGCGGGGCGCGGGCGGACGGCGCGGGGGCCTCAGCGCTCGGGCTGGCGGCGGGCCTGGGCCACCTGGAGGTGCGTCTCCTGCGCGGCCGCCGCGGGGTCCTGGGCGCGGGTTCCGGGCGCGCCCCTCCCGCGCGCAGGGTGAAGGCGGCCCCGCGTCCCCTCTTCTCTTTCCCCTAGGTCATGGAGGTGCTCCTGGCCCACGGGGCCGACCCGGGCGTCCGGGACCGGCACGGCCGCTCCGCGCTCCACAGGGCAGCGGCTGGTGGACACCTACTCGCCGTCCAGCTGTTGGTTGCCTGGGGAGCCGCGGTGGACGCGCGGGACTCTCTGGGCTTCACGCCCCTGCACCGCGCCGCGCGGGGCGGCCTAGCGGAGGTCGCTGGCCACCTCCTGGACAGCGGCGCGCAGGCCAACGCTGCGGGCTGGCTCCGCAAGACCCCGCTGCACCTCGCCGCAGAGCAGAGCCACAGCGTCACGGTGGAGCTTTTGCTGAGCCGAGGGGCCAGCCCCACCTTGAGAACGCAGTGGGGTGAAATGGCCCAGACGTCCGCGGGGGGCCGGTCCCAGGCGCCCCCCGCTCTCGGGGCTTCTCTGGGAGAGGCTGAGGCCCTGTACCGCTAGCAGCACTGAGGGCTGCTGGCTTCTCTCCTCGGGGCCGAGACCACCTGCTTGGGGTAGGCGATTCGCAGAGAAATCTCTGCAGGTTGGCGTCATGGGGCTGTGGCTGGAACCCTCAGCTCCCAGGAATGCAGGGGCTGCTGGTGTGACTCTCTCGGGCCACGCCGATTCCTCCCCTCTAACCAACCCAGAGCCGGGAACAGGCAACTAGGGCAGCCCCTGCACACCTGGCACACTGGGATTGTTTCCAAACTGCCCGTTGTGTGCACCCTGCCTGCCTTTAATCTAGTAAGAGCCCTGTCTTTCCCCTGCTCCCTCTGCGTCCCAATCAAGGCCTGGTGCTTTTCCTTGTGGCAAAACCCCTGATCAGTGTGTGGCGTGGCACGCACCCACCTCGCAGAAAGTGTAAGTGATTAAAACCTCAAGTGGCATTAACTTCTTATTTCCATTCTTCATTCTCCTTATCAGTCATCTTTGTAAATTCAAAATCTCACAGGTAGGTAGAACAGAAACAGAATAGTTCTCTTTGCCCCAGCTCTGTGTCTTCACAGGAGAAGCATTGTTGTCATATTTGATTTTAAAGTACAGCCAGAGCCGGGCGTGGTGGTGCACACCTGTCATCCCAATATTCAAGAGGCTGAGGCAGGAGGATTGTCATGAGTTTGAGGCCAGCCTCGGCTACATAGTAAGTTCAAGGCCACCCTGAGCTACACAGTGAGATTTTGTCTCAAAATAAATAATAAATAAGTAAGGTATAGGCAGTTGTAATGGCATGTACCTGTAGTACCAGCAGTTGAGAGGCTGAGGCAGGAAGATTGCTTGAGCCCAGGAGTTCGTGACCAGGCTGGGCTACATTAGTGAGACCTGTATCCCCCCCCAAAAAAAAAGGAAGAAAAAGTTTTCTGTTTGTTTGTTTGTTTTAGCAGAATAGACTGCATCCAGAACCGAAGGATGATGTGCCAGATGAGCACTTCTGTGTGCCAGGGCTATGGAAGCAGTTGGGCTTTACTCCCAGGGTAGCGGGATGACTTGGGGACATGGCTGGAGTGTGCCCTGTGCAGAGACTGGGGAATAGGGAGAGGGAGGCAGAGCCTGCAGGACTCCCCAGTGAACTGGATGTCAGGGGAGAGGGAGTGAAAACTCTGACCCCGGCTAGGCTCAGGCTGAGGGAGAGAGACAATGCTGGACTCCCAGGAGCCCTGGGAGGAGGGACTGGAGCAGGGCAGTGTTAAGGCCGTAGGATGGGGGCCCCACAGCAGGGAGAACTCTGGAGCCCGGGGATCCCCCTCCTCCCCGCGGAGGCCATGTGCCATCTCCCCGGCATGGATGCTGCCTGGCCAGGAGACCCAGCCTGCAGTCTCCGTCAGCCTCTGCCTGCCAGCAGCCCATGCCTGAGCAGTGGCCGGGCCTGCCTTGTGGACATGGGTGCTGTGTCCTTCTCACAGTGAGCCCTCGTGGGGCTTTGATTTCCCCACAGACAGCCCAGCCTGTGTCCCCATCCCACGGGCCCTTCGTGCAGCGTGATCTCGAGTGACTCCCATCCAGGGCTAGAGTCTTTCTCCACCCCTTGGCACTGGGTAGGTTTTTGCAACTACGTGGACCCCAGCATGGGTGAACCGATGCTGTGTGACTTCTGGACTGGGTCGGGAGGCGGCAGTGTGGCCCGCCTGGCTGTGAGAGACCCCTTGGTGCCTTCTTCGGCCTGTGCGTGGCCGGTGCCCATCTAAGGCTGCATGAGGCCAGGCCAGTAGACCCCACAGGCGGCAGGGCCCAGCAGCCATCCTCACTGCTGCACCCCTGCCTGCCGCTGACTTCACTGGGCTCACCTGCCCCAACTCCTGCCCATCTCATGCTGAGCAAATAATTACATTTGGAGGTATTCTTGTGCGTGTGGTATTAGAGATGAAACACAGACATGCTGTACCACTGAGCTACCTCCCTGGCTCTTTTAGAATTTTATTTGAGATAGGGTCTCCCTACGTTGGCTAGGCTGGGCTTACACTTGCAGTCCTCCTGCCTCAGCCTCTCTGAGTGCTGGTAGGCGCCACTAAGTCACTTCCTTCTTTACCAAGCAAACCCTTTCAGTGCAGACTCTTCTTTTTTTTTTTTTTTTTTTTGTGGGTACCGGGGGGTCGACCTCAGGACCTCGCGCGCCAGCAGGCGCCCGTGCCGCTGAGCGATATCACCGGCCCCTTTTTTGTATGTGGGTCCCGGGAGTCGAACTCGGGCCCTCGCGCTTGCAAGGCAGGGGCTTAAACCGCTGAGCCATCTCACCGGCCCTCAGTGCAGACTCTTCTGAAACTCCTTAAAACCAAGCCCCCAAGAGCAAAAGTTTGCTCTTATGCAGTGCCGAGTGACCGTGGAGGGAATGGTGGAGTTGGAGAGTCACAATTGGTACTCAAGTCGTGAGTGCAAGTTTGATGAGAAACAGGGTGCTTAACATCACCAGATGCATTGGTGGTCCCTCAAGCCCATTCTCATGCTCTGCCTGCTACTCTGCAAACAAGCCACGGAGGCTCAGTGACAAGGAAAAGGCTCTTCAAAGCCAGCTCTGAAGAGACAGCACCTCACGGGGCTTCTCAGGGCAAGGGAGGGAGTGAGGGACACAGAGCAGAAACCTCTGTGCTCGCTTTATCCCTCCAGCAAGGAAAGGACACTGGGGTGTGGCCTTCAGGGGGGTCTCCACACATCTGTGCTTTCTTCTGAGCTGCGGAGAGGAGGGGCTGGGCAGGAGGGACGCTGGAGGGGTGGGCTCATCCCTAAAGGACGATACTCTCCCTGGTGTGGTTCCCTCTCGCCCTGCTGTTGCTGAAGTGCAGCAGCCCGGGCAGCTCCTGTCGCTCAGCCCAAGCCGCACACCACCGCTGAGCACAGCAAGGGCACCAGGAGCCAGACATTCCCACCAAGGAGGGCCTTCCCACGGCCACCTATGTTCCGGAACTATAGGAGGCTCCCCTCCCAGGCCTGCTCCCTCCTCTGCAGGTGTTGCGCAGTCCCCCTGTTTCCTTAACTGATCAGAGAGCCTGTGGGCAAGCCACCAGGATTTCTTCACAAAACACACACTGCTGACTGTGACACCTGGAATCTCAGCACTCTGGGAGGCTGAGGCAGGAGGATCCCAAGTTCAAGCCCAACCTGGGCAACTTCATGATTTAGTAAGACCCTATCTCAAGATAAAGGGGAGGGCCGGTGAGATGGCTCAGCGGCATACGCGCCTGCCTGGCAAGCGCAAGGGCCCGAGTTCGACTCCCAGAACCCACATACGAAAAAAGGGCCGGTGATATCGCTCAGCGGCACGGGCACCTGCTGGCGCGCGAGGTCCTGAGGTCGACCCCTGGTGCCCACAAAAAAAAAAAGATAAAGGGGAACTGGAGATTAGCTCAGTGTGAAGGGCCTGGGGTCTGTCCTCAGTACTAGAAAAAGTTACAAAGGTGAAGATAGTAGCAAAGCCTCGCAAACCTTACCTTAACCACCTGGTCAAAGCTAATATCACCAACATTAAGAATAAATTGACTTGCTGCATGTGGTAATAGCAGTGCTCGGGAGGCTGAGGCAAGAGGATCACTGAGTTTGAGGCCAGCCTGGGCTACAGAGTGAGTTCAAGTCCAGCCTGAACAGCATAGTGAAACCCTGTCTCAAAAAGACAAAAAAAAAAAGAATAAATTGACTTCATGGCATCCTAACACCATGCACTGAGAAGGCACAATGATTTCCATGGTGTTCTGCCAAGAATGTATTAGCCTGATTTTTTTTTTTTGGCAGGGGTGGGGTGGGTTGAGACAGGGATCTCACTGGCCTTGGACTCACTGTGTAGCCCAGGGTAGCTTGAACTCCTGACAATCCTCCTGCCTCAGCCTCCCAAGTGCCTGGGATTACAGGCATGCACAATAATACCTGGTCAATTAACCTGATTCTAATCACAAGGAAACAAATGCAGATTAATGGAGACTCCAGAAGATAATTGGTCTGTATCTCTCAAGAATCCCATAGTCACAAAAGACACACAAAGGTGGAGCAAACATTCTAGATTATGACTAAAAATTAAACACTAAATGCAGTGCATGGACCCTGGGCTGAGCCCTGAAGAGGCGATGGAGCTATAAACGGTGTTTGAGAAGAGTTGAATGTGGAGGTGGCGGTGGCTAGAAATTGTCTTGCACCAATGTTAAATTTCCTGATTTGGATCACTGTACTGTGACTGGTAAGGTAATGTCCTCGCTCTCAGGAAATAAACAGTATTTAGATATCTCCAATTTCCTCTCAAATGGTTCAGGGGGGAAAACCCCAATGTGTATAAATATTTATAAAGAAAATAATTTTAGAGCTGAGTGTGGTGGCACACAGATATGATCCCAGCAGTCAGGGTGCTGAGGTAAGAGGATTGCTCTGAATTTGAGGCCAGCCTGGGCTGCACAGCGAGCTGAAGACCAGCTTCAACTACACAGCAAGACCTGTAAAAAAAAATTAAATTAAAACAAGGCAAAATGCAAACAGTTGACAAATTTGGGCTACAGGTATTAGCTAGAATGATAAACTGTGGAGCAAAATGTAAATGCTTGTGCATTTGGGGAATGTGGGGAGCAGCTAAAGCTGGAAATCGATCACACGTGTGGGGGCAAGGCAAGGCCAGCAGGAAAACAGAGAGCAGCCAGAGGTGGGTTATGTAAACAAGCTGCTGCAGCCCAGAGAATACCTCACCCCAAGGCTATCCTAGCAGTGGGTTGCTAGGCAAAGGGGTGTCATGTGACACCAACCTGCAAAAATTATAAATAAACAGGCTGCAGTAGTTGAGCAGTTCCTTTCCTTCCATCAGGAGAGAGGGCTCACCTGACCTCAGCTCTTTGTCTCTTACCTTTATTTCTCCATCCTCTCACTATCCTTCCCCCCACCCCCGGGAACTTTGAGAGCTGCACAGGACACAGCATATGGCGCCCAAACAGGGACCAGAGTAAGAAGAAATAGTGGGTGAGGGGACACTTCTCACTGTGCACGCAAAAAGGGGAGAAGTGCATTGATATCATCAGGTGTTAAATTTGGGGTAAGAGAGAAATGCGTTCACTAGGGACAGAGAGAGAAAAGTGGGTCCACCAGGGCCAGAACAAAACAAAACAAAAAAACAGGCTTTCAAGACACAAAAAGGGCTGGGGATATAGCTCAGCGGCATAGCACCTGACTGGCAAGCACGAGGTCCTGAGTTCAATTCGTGATACCCCCCCAAAAAGAGAAAAAGAAACCAAAGGAAAAGAGGTGTATTGATTTTATCAGTTGTTAAACATGGGGCAAACAAATTCTCAAGAGCCACAAATGTATATGGAATTGTTTGTTGTATTCTTGATCCCTGTATTTAATTTACTTTTGTGGATTTGCATTAAGGAATGCTTTAATGAGCGTAAGTTTGTTGGGACAACCACAAAGGATTTGGCTCAGGGCACTATTTTATTTTATTTTATTTTATTATTTTTTTTTTCTGTGAGTACCGGGAATTGAACTCAGGACCTTGCGCTTGCCAGGCAGGCACTTATGCCGCTGAGCTATCTCACTGGCCCCTCAGGCACTATTTTAAAATCAAGTCCCGAGCAGGAAAAGGATGGTGGAGCAGCAACAACCCCAACAGAGCTCAAGCCCTCTGGCCTTGCTCAATTAGATAAGGAAGGAGCGGTGGGGGAATAAAAGGGACTTTTCCACGCTAGAGGAATGTTTCGCTGCAAATTCCATTTTACAATCCCTGGTAACTCTAACTGAGCCACAGCGGAGATTTCTGCCTTTTCAGTTTGGAGAATCTTTGCTGGACTGCAGGGTGAAACTTCCGCCTCTCAGGGAGTAGAGCCGTTTTCTCTCCTTCCCTTGCCATTGGTGCTAAAAGAAGCCAGACAGGCAGGGGAGTCCATGGAGGGTTTCAACATGTCTACCCTGTTACTGAAGTTCAAGTTCCCAATAATCCAGGACAAGTTATACGTCTTCATGAGGCTGTACCCTTTAAGACCTTGAAAGAACTAAAACAAGAAACCGCTACCTATGGCCCTATGGCCCCCTTTACCTTAGGTTTAATAGAACTTATAGGACAACAGATTATGGCCCCAAATGATTGGAAAGGAATAGCTAAAGCATGTTTAAATCCAGGGGATTATTTGTTGTGGAAAGAAAATTTCTTTGAATTGTGCATGCATCGGGCTGCCCACAATGCTGCTCACAACATAGCCGTTACAAAAGACATGGTAACCAGAGAAGGTGCCTTTGCTGCCACAAACAATCAACTTACTTTTGTATTACAAGTATATGATCAGGCCGGTGAGATGGCTCAGTGGCATAAGCGCCTGCCTGGCAAGTGCAAGGTCCTGAGTTCGACTCCTGGTACCCACATACGAAAAAAGGGCCGGTGATATCACTCAGCTGCATGGGCACCTGCTGGCATGCGCAAGGTCCTGAGTTCGACCCCCGGTACCCACAAAAAAAAAAAAAAAACAAAACAAGTATATGATCAACTTTAGATAGCTGCCACAAGGGCTTGGAGGAAACTTCCTTCAAAGGGTGAGACATCCCTTGATTTGACTTCTATTCATCAAGGTCCTGATGAACATTTTCAAGATTTTCTGGCATGTTTATTTCAGGCTAATAGGAGGGTTATAAGTGATACAGAGGCTAGCAAGTTAATAGTTCAACAGTTTGCCTTTGAAAATGCAAATAAATGGTGTAAAGAGGCTTTAGGAGCCCACAAAAAACGGGCTACACTGGCTGAGATGATTCGAATTTGTGCAGACATCAGCCCCTCATATGTGCAGGGGGCTGCCTTGGCAGCTATCACTCAGGTTATTCACCCACAGACTAGAGGAAAGGGAAAAAACAGGGTTACTTGTTTCAGCCGCGGGGGAGGGTGGCATTTTGCTTAGTCCTCACTCTTCGGTGACTCATCAGATGTTGCAACAAGGTTTCCTTCCCACTCAAGGGCTTGGTAAAAACAATCAAGGAGGGAAAGAACCTCTTCCAGTTATTCCTAAAAAGGATGGTTTTGGTATAGGCTACTCACCCTCACATTTTCAGGAGGGGCCTTGATCTCCTCTCGGACTCCATGGATGGCGTCCAAGATAACTTGAATGTCCAGTGACCCTGTTTGGGTTGATCAATGGCCCCTCACTAAGGAGAAGCTTGCAGCAGCTCATGCACTGGTTAATGAACAGATGATCGCAGTACACCTAGAATCCTCCATTAGTCCTTGGGATACCCCAATTTTTGTAATAAAGAAGTCAGAAAGGTGGAGATCCTATAGGATTTGTGGGCTGTTAATCGCACCATGGAACCTGTGGGGGCACTTCAACCCGGATTGCCCAGTCCCATAGCTACTCATTTACATTTGTCCCTCATGGTGATTGATTTAGAAGACTGCTTTTTTACTACCTTTCTCCATCCTCAAGATAAAAACATGTTGCATTTACTTTATCCTCTATTATTCATCAGGCCCCTATGTGCCACTTCCAATGGTGTAGTCTGCCACAAGGAATGGCAAATAGTCTGACCCTATGTCAAGAGTTGGTGGCCGTGGCCATTTGGTCAGTCTGTCAGGCTCATCCGTCTGCTTATCTTATCCATTACATGGGTGATATTCTTCTAGCACATGAATCTTCATCCACCTTGCACCAAATTTGTTCAATTAGATAATGCCCTTCGTAATGCAGGTCTAATGGTGGCCCCCGAAAAAGTGCAAACCATGGCACCCTTTTCATATTTGGGTCACCTCATCCAAAAAGACTTATTGTACCCCAAACTTTTCAGATCCAGGTTAATCATCTTGCAATCCTGATTTTCAGACCCTACTTGGTAATATTAATTTAATTAATATTAATTCCCAGCTTTTAAGCTAACAACTCATGATTTAACTCCTCTCTTGGACATTCTCAAGGAGGACCCGGCCCCCACCTCTCTAAGAGTGCTCACATCAGAGGCTAAAACTGCCTTGGATAAAGTTAATCTGCCTCTCTCGAATGCTCAACTCTCTAGAGTTGACCCATATTCGCCAATGTTTTTATTTTCCCAACTCAACATACGCCCACTGGGGTCCTTTGGCAGTCTCAGGGCCCTCTACAATGGCTACATATGCCACATGCTCCACATAAAACCATTGCACTCGTTTATGATGCTGTGGCAGGACTGGTCGCATGTGGGCAGACACGTGCTATTCAGCTTTTTGGACGTGAGGTGCAAAATATTGTTGTTCACCTTTTCTTTGGTTCAACAACAGTGGTTATGGCAATTCTCATCCTCTTGGCAAACTGCATTAGCTAACTTCCCTGGTGTCATTGTCATTATCCTCCAGATAAATTAATTAACTTGCTTTTCTCACCCCTTTGTCTTCCCTTCAAAAATAAGCTCGGTTCCTATACCCAGAGGTGTCTCTGTTTTCACAGATGGCTCCTCTTTGGGCAGGGGAGGTTATGTTTGGCCTCCTCTTCCCTACTACAGGATGTGGGTTTTTTCTCTGCACAAAAGACAGAATTGCAAACCGTTACATGGGCCTTACAAGATCACTCAACCACTCCAATTAACCTTTTTTCAGACAGCGCTTATGTTTGCTGTGTGATGCGCCATATTGCAACTGCCACCATTCACACTACCCAGGAAGATCTTTTCATTTGTTTCACACTCTCCAATTTGCTATTCAGTCACGTCATGTCCCTTGTTTTATTGGTCATTTACATTCCCATTCCCAATTGCCAGAGCCTCTCACTGAGGGAAATGCTTTAATAGACAGATTGGTGGCTACTGTCACTGTCGCTCCCTCAGATGCCATCCAACAGACTTCTGCCTCCCATGCCACCTTCCATCAGAATGCTTCTGCCTTACGCAAACAATTCCACTTGACTTGGTTTTTTTTGTTGTTGTTGTTTTGTTTTTTGTGGGTACCGGGGGTCAAACTCAGGACCTCATGTGCCAGCAGGCACCCATGCCGCTGAGCGATATCACCAGCCCTTTCTTCGTATGTGGGTACCGGGTGTCAAACTCAGGACCTCGCGCTTGCCAGGCAGGCGCTTATGCCACTGAGCTATCTCACCGGCCCTCGACAAATTGTAAAACAATGTTCCTCACACGTAATACATTTTCCCTCACCTTCTGTGGGAGTTAATCCCCGAGGATTACACCCCAACCATCTCTGGCAAATGGGTGTCACTCACATTCCTGAGTTTGGCTCTCTATGCTGGGTCCACGTTTCAGTAGACACTTCCTCAGGATTTATTTTTGCTTCTGCCCACACTGGTGAAGCGGCTAAACATGTCATTGCTCATTGCTTAGATGCCTTTAGTACTCTTGGTGCCCATGGGCACTTAAGACTGACAATGGCCCAGCCTATACAAGTGCTGCCCTCCAAATGTTTTGCAAAACTTTTCATATTTCCTTTACCAAGGGAATTCCTTATAACCCTCAAGGTCAAGGAATTGTTGAACGTGCTCACCATATGCTCAAAATTCAACTATAAAGGGCCGGTGAGAAGGCTCAGCGGCATAAGCGCCTGCCTTGCAAGTGCGAGGGCCCGAGTTGGACTCCCGGATCCCACATATGAAAAAGGGGCCGGTGATATCGCTCAGCGGCACAGGTGCCTGCTGGTGCGTGAGGTCCTGAGGTCGACCCCCGGTACCCACAAAAAAAAAAAAAAATTCAACTATAAAAACAAAAAGGGCGGGCCGGTGAGATGGCTCAGCAGCTTAAGCGCCTGCCCGGCAAGCGCGAGGGCCCGAGTTCGACTCCCGGATCCCACATACGAAAAAGGGGCCGGTGATATCGCTCAGTGGTATGGGCGCCTGCTGGTGCGCGAAGTCCTGAGGTCGACCCCCCGGTACCCACAGAAAAAAAAAAAATCCAGTCCAGAGGCCTAAGCCCTCTTCAGGGATCCAATTGACTGAAACATCAACCCCAGCCAGAAGAACTTTACCCAGTACTCCCAGAAGATCCATCTGAATCAGAGGCAGACCTGCCCCCACCATATGTTCTGCAAGCTTAAGCCACAGCACTGGCACCCATATCCCTGCAGCCAGCTCAGGCTTCAGCACCTGTGTCATTGGCCCTGACCTAAAGATATACAGATAGATTTAGTGCTCATCTGCACCTACCCAGGCTGGCCCGAGGCATTCCCTACCCTAGCTGAGAGGGCAAAAATGTTTGTAGGGTCCTGCTGTGAAAAATCATCCCTAGATAAGGCCTACCCTTGATCACTGGCAGTGACAATGGGCCTGCATTTGTAGCAGAAATGACTAAATAAAAACTACATACAGCATACAGGCCACATACAGCTCTCTAAAGTTGAGAAAATAAAACATAATCCTACAGAAACAGCTTGTAACTAGCTCCACAGAAGTTTAGCTAAAAGATCAGCTATACCTCTAGACACTCTTGCACACACATATAACCCAGGTGCATATTAACTACCTCTACAAGTTTCGAAAGTCCAGCTTTAGATCCACCTTTCCAGAGTTCTGGAGAATCTACCCAGACTAGATAGCTCCTCCGGCGCTCACTCTGAAGAGAGAATGCGCTCGAAGCCCTGCTTTAGTCACCCTGGACACTGCACCCAGTCCATGCATGGCTGAAGCCTGAGGACATCATTCACAGGATTGCTCCACACCTCAATGCATTACTCCCCTTGATTTTTGTGTCTTTTCAGGCTGCTCACCCCAGTCCTTGTTTTGCCTTGGCTCTATGGATGATTGGCCCAAGAGAATAAAAATAACAACTAAGTCCCTTACGAATGATAAAGGTTTGACAAGCATCCAAGTCACACTGGACACTCGCCTAGATCAGGTTAATTCCTTCTTTACTCCCTTGTCAGAGTCAACTTAGGGAGAAACCTTATAATAAGGGAAACAAACCACAAACTCCTGGTGGGAGTTTTCAGTCTCGGGGACCTCGGCTGGGGCTCATCCTAGGACCACTGACAGCCCCAGTGTTATTGCTTCTAGTTGGGCCTTGTCGCAGAAGCTCTCATGTAACATGCCCAGCCAAGATTTGCTGGGGTAACTAAAAGAGTGGGGGGGACATGTAGCAGAAGATGCCCCCCCAGCCAGTACACTTCAGTCTGTTAGTTGCCCAGGTAATAGTTCCCGTTCCAGTTCCAGTTGCTCCTGTCTCCTAGAAACGCTGGTCACTGTGACGTATAACTGGTCACTATGACGCACATCGTATAAACCAATCCCCAGCGGACAAGCCATTCTGCCTCTGTATTTCCTGCTTGCTTATCCCATATAAGCCCTAGACCACCAGGGATCAGGGCCTGATATTCTGGGAATGATCCTGATCAGTGTCCATCAAAGTAAATAAATCTCCGTCCAAATCCTGGGTGTCGTTTTGGTGTTTCTGTTTGCCATAGCACCACTGGAATGGGGAATATGACAGATGGAGAATTCTGTGGGGAGGAATCCAAAGGCTGGCTGGCAAAAGTGAAAGTAAGTAACTATGGGAAATCTTCAAACCAGGGCTATGGGGCAGAATTTGTCTGTTGAAGAACAACACTATATACAGCGACTTAAAATGTTCTTAAAATGGGCAGGAGCACAGATTAGCACGCAGTCTTTGTCAAGAATGTTACAGTGGGGTGTGGTGGCGCACACCGGTAATCCCAGCACTTGAGAAGCTGAGGCAGGAGGATCACCGCAAGTTCGAGGTCAGCTTGGCCTACAGAGTGAGTTCAAGGCCAGCCTGAACCGAATAGTGAAATTCCGTCTCAAAAAGACAAGAAAAAAAAAAAGAATGTTACAAAAAAATCATTAAACATAACCCTTGGTTTCCCCAAGTGGGGACATTAGATATTAATAATTGGGATCGAGTAGGGAGAAGTCTCAAGTGAGCCCATTCACAAGGGGCCACTGTTTCTCCTAAGACCTTTTCGGCATGTGGACTGGTGCGCTCAGTCCTGGGACCTTTGTGTGCCAGTGCTGCCCAGCGTCCTTCAGCCCTCCCGAAGAAAACATACAGTCATCAGAAGGGGACCCTCGGCCCTCTCCTCCCCCAGATCTCTCTACAGATGGAAGGAAAGCACACCTGTCTCCTTATCAACAATTAACGCGATAGGCTGCTTTGAGCAGGGATCCACTGGATTACTCGTGCTTTTCCTATTACGATACACCCTGATTCTGATAATCACCAACAGCTGATCCATGAACATAATCCTATGGAATATAAACTCTTGAAAGGATTGAAACAAAGTGTAATGAACAATGGAGATCAGGGCCCTTCAACATTGGACCTTTTAGAATCCATCTGCGGCACTTGCGTATGACCCCCTTAGATACTAAACACTTGGCTCATTCTCGTTTGTCAGCAGGACAATATCTCAATTTTCATGTGAGTTTGCAAGAATCAGCCAATGAACAGGCTAGTCAAAATCGATCTGCTGGATGGCCTGAAATTAATAAGGATATGCTTTTGGGAATGGCCCCCATTCTGACTTAGGGCAGCAGTTAAACTCTTCTGATGAGGCCTATCAACAAAATAGCTTTAATGATGAAGGGGGCTTGGGGCACCATACCAGAAGAAGGTGTTCTGGTTCAGTCCTTTTTCTGTATTTTGCAGGCTCTAGAGAACCATATGCATAGCTCTTGGAAAGGCATCAGGAAGCTGCACAAAGGCAGATGCCTCATGCTCAGGCCGCAGAAATTATTGTTTTGCTACTGGCTTTCGAAAATGCCAACAAAGATTGTAAGCAAGCATTGGGCACTGTTAGAGCAGCAAAAAACTTGGGTTATTAGCTTAAGGCATGTCGAAATGTGGGCGCAGAAAGCTAAGAGTTCCATGTTGGCTGAGGCCAGTTTAAGCCTCACTAAACAAGGAAATAATTCACCTCTAGTGTTTCAATTGTGGACAAACTGGGCATATTAAAAGCAGTGTCCTGGCCCTGCCAAAAAAGGGATTGCCATACGCCCTCCCACAGAAAAGAAGGCTCCTGGATTATGTCCCAGATGTGCCAAAGGAAATCACTGGGCAAAGAATTGCTGTTCCAATGTCACAAGGGTGGAACTCCTATGACGGGAATTAGGAATCGGGCCCAGCCCAGGTGCCTCAAACAACAGGGCCATTTCCGATCCAGGCACTCAGCGCCAATTCCCAGTGGGTGCTGGCCGGATATTAATCCCTCTCCCTCAGGACCCCTGGAAGTGCAGGACTAGATCTTCCTGCTGCTCTGAGGGTCTCCCTTATTGGAGGGAACCAACCTGTAGAAATTCCTACACGGTATGGGGGCTTCTCCCTGAAGGGGCAATGAGATTAATGTTTGGAAAGAGCAGGCTCAGTTTACAAGGGATAACAGTGGTCCCTGGAGTGACTGGTTCAGATTATTCCAGTGAGATTCAGGTCTGGGTGTCCAGGCTGGAAGATTACGCAGCCCAGCTCATGTCATTGTCAACCACACCCCTGCCACATGTTGCAAGTCGCCAGGGAGAATGAGGGGAACAAGGATTTGGGGGCACTTCACATCGAGAAACTTATTTTACTCAAGAGACCACAGATAACAGACCCACGTGCAAAATTAAGGTGAAGAAAGCATCTTCAGGGACTCGCGAACACTGGAACGGATGTCTCTGTAATCGCATCTGCGCCACAGCCTACCTCGTGGCCCACCAAACTGGTGGCTACTTCTTTGGTGGGACTAGGATCCCCCAACAGGAGTTCCAGAGTGCCCCCCCCAAACATTATGTAGGACCAGAAGGAAAGGCCGGGATGTTCCAATCTTCTATTGCAACTATCCCAGTTAATTTATGGGGAAGGGGTCTGCTGAAAGATTGGGGTATTAGCCCCACCATTGAACCTTTCATGCCTGCAGAGCATATTATGAGACAGATGGGCTACCAACCAGAGAGGGGCTAGGAAAAAATCATCAGCAGATTCCTGAGCCTCTGACAATTACCCCAAAATTAGACAGGACTGGAATTGGCCATCAGAACCATTTTTAGTTGGGACCATTGCTGCTTCTCCCCTCATGAATGCGGCACACGGCGGCACACAGGCACTCCCATATGGGTGGATCAGTGGGCCTTACCTAGGGAGAAGTTCCAACACTTCTATGAGTCCAGGAACAACGCTGCTCAGGGCATATTGAGCCCTCAACTAGCTGCTGGGACACCCCTGTTTTTATAATTCCTAAGAAATCAGAAAAATGGAGATTATCACAGGATTTATGTGCAGTCAATGCTTGTTTAATGCCCACTGGGGCTCTCCAACCTGGCCTGCCTTCTCCCGCTGCTGTGCCCCATGAATGGCCCTTACTAGCTATTGATCTAGAAGTTTGTTTTTTCACTATTCCATTGTGTTTGACAAGTAAGGCCCATTTTGCCTTTTCTGTCCCTAGCATTAATTTTCGGGAGCCCATGGCCAGATATCGATGGACCATGCTACCCCAGGGAATGACTAATTGTTCTACCTTGTGTTGGTATTTTGTTGGGCAAGCTTTATTCCCAGTCAGAAAGAAATACCCTCATGCTTATATTATTCATTATATGGATGATATACTTCTGTTGACCTCGGATAAAGGAATTAATGTCATTGTTCAGAGACACCAAACACTACTTAAAATCTAGAGGCCTGGGCCGGTGATATGACTCAGTGGCATAAGTGCCTGCCTGGCAAGCGCGAGGTCTTGAGTTCGTTTCCTGGTACTCACATAAAGGGAAAAATGGGCCGGTGATATCGCTCAGCAGCACAAGCGCCTGCTGGCAAGTGCAAGGTCCTGAGTTTGACTCCTGGTACCCACATTAAAAAAAAAAATTCTAGAGGCCTTTATCTCACTCCAGACAAAGTACAGATGATTACTCCTTATCAATATTTAGGCATCAATATTTAGTGTCAGGGCCTGGGGATGTAGCTCAGTGGTGCAGCACCTGCCTGGCAAGTGCGAGGTCCCGAATTCAATTCCCAGTACCAATGATAATAATAATAATAATAATAATAATAATTTAGTGTCAGACAGGACAATCAGACTACAAAAACTTACTATCTGAAAAGATAAGCTACCTTAAATGATTTTCAAAAATTATTGGGAGATATTAATTGAACTCAGTCTAAATTAGGAATCACTACATATCAGCCTAAAGCATTCTATTCCACCTTGCAAGGGAATCCAGATTTGTCTTTCCCTCGAACACGCTCCCCCAAAGCCCTGCCTGAAATGCATCCAGTAGAACGAGCTCTGGCAGAACATCAAGTTTTCCGGGTCAGCCCCTCACTCCTGTCTTGTTTCTAATATTACCCACACCTCATTCTCCCACAGGCCTTATTGGTCTACATGTGGAGAATTCCTGACAACCCCTAGAGTGACTCTATCTTCCAAATCAATCTGTTAAATCCCTACAAAACACCTACAAGGAGCAAATTGCTAAGTTTATTTCTCAAGGCCAGTCCCACTGCCTGCAGTTACTTGCCCATGATCCTGATAATGTTATTACACTTTTTTTTTTTTTTTTTTTGTGGGTACCGGGGGGACGACCTCAGGACCTCATGCGCCAACAGGCACCCATGCCGCTGAGCGATATCACCGGCCCCTTTTTCCTATGTGGGTTCCGGGAGTCGAACTTGGGCCTTCGCGCTTGCAAGGCAGGCGCTTAAACCGCTGAGCCATCTCACCGGCCCTACACTTTTTTTTTTTGAGGCAGGGTCTAACTATGTAGTATAGGCTGGCCTTGGACTCACTACATAGCCCAGGGTGGCCTCAAACTTGCAGTGATCCTCCGCCTCAGCCTCCCAAGTGCTGGGATTACAGGTGTGCACCCCCAGCCCCAGCTGTTATTCTCCCTTTTGATCTTGGCCAGCATCACCAGCTGTTACAACAAGCCACCTATTGGCAAACTGCTTTGCAGATTATTTGGGAGTTATTGATAATCATTACTCTTCTGACAAAATATTACATTTCTATGCTCAGCATCCTTGTATCCTTCCTAATTATACTTCCATTACACCTTTGCCAAACATAGTGGTACACTTCCCTGATGGCTCGTCTAAGGGATGGGCCGCTGTTTGGAGCATTCAAGAGCAGGAGTGCATCCCTACTCCTGGCGTGTCTGCCCAGCACTCGGAATTGGTAGTTGTCATCGTGTTGTTGAGCGTACTTGCGATAAACCTGTAAACATGGTCTGTGATTCCGCCCACGTGGTCCATGTGGCCCAACCGTTTGTAAATGCAAGTATAAAGCCCACCCTGGACTCTCCCTTGCTTAACCTCTTCCTCCACCCACAAAAGGCTATTCGATGTCATTCCGCACCCTTTTCCATTACTCACGTTCACGCTCATTCCGCCTACCGGGCCCTGTGACTGAAGGTAACAGAGCTGCAGATAAGTTATATATCTAAATTCCAATCTGCCCTAGATTCCCGCTCTTATTGCCATCGAAATTCACAGTCTCTCACTTGTGAATTTCAGTTGTCCAGATCCCAAGCTCGAAAAATTGTTCTGTCATATGCTACCTGTCAATAGGTTTCTCATCCGGTTCTGGGAAAGGGATGTAACTCTGAGGACTTGATGCTAATGCTTTGTGGCAGGAGGACGTGATGCACATTCCAAGCTTTGGCCATCTTCAGTGTGCACATGTTAGTACTGATACCTTCTCACATACGATCCATGCTACCTGCCATTTGGGAAAAACCACAGGCCATGTGCAACAACATTGTCTTTCTGCTTTCACCGCGTTAGGGATTCCTAAGAAAATAAAAACGGATAGCAGCCCTGCCCATACGAGCAGGGGCTTCTCCTTCTTCCTGCTAGTCTGGGGAATTCAACATAGCTCTGGGATACCCTACAATCCACAGGGACAAATAATTATAGAATGATCCCACGCCACCTTAAAGCATCAATTACAAAAACAAGAAGAGGGAGTCCCCCCCAAGAAACCACCAGCACAGCTTAACCTAGACACATACACTTAAAATGTTTTTAAATACTCAGGTAATTGAGTACGTTACTGCTGCAGAGTTACATTGGCAGAAAACATCAGAAGGATAAGAGGGAAGGCAGAAATATTATGGAAGTCAGCTGAGACTGGCCAGCGGGAGGGACCAATCACCAGGTAACGTGGGGATGAGAGTATGTTTGTGTCTTAACAGGAGATGGGTCCCCCATGTGGCTACCATCCCAGAACACGTGACCATGGGGAAAACCACTCCGCTTGCGACTCGTGGTGGAGTCCACCTTTCCCTCCAGTCTGAGTGTTTTCCCAAATGTTTCTGACGATGTTCCAACACAGCAGCCCCCAGCCAGCGTGCAAGCAGTGAGGGCAATGACACGGGGGCAAATGAAGACAACCACACAGGAAGCTGAATGCTTGGCTTCAAGACAGGGTCTTCCACATACTGCTGGTAATCAATCTCTTTATTGCTATGATAGCCATCATAGCTTGCACTGTACGTATGACACCCACTGAGGGAACCACAAATGGGGCATAAGTACCTAAACACTCTTTGCTTCGACCTATTCCCTGGCTTGATTACCCCCCCAGAAATACATCATGATCAGTTAGATTGGGTCCCTGGACCTTTTACCATTTCAGATGTTGAAAAGAAGAATATTACTTTTAAATACACATTTTCATGAATCTCTTTTGTGCATTGCACACAAGAGTCTAAATTCATGTCTTTGTCCTTCTGTTAGCCCACAATTTTGGCTTGTACCTCATAGTTCTCAAATGATATTTCTGGGATGGGGCTCTGTTAATGTCTCTGGCTCTATAATTAATCATTCTGTTCCTAACCTTCCCCTTTGTGCACAGTACACCACATGGGTTGACACTGATGAACTTGCTCCTCCACCTTGGGCCACTTGTTAAGGGGACACGGGTTGGGTGCCATTGATACACGGACAGGAAGTGTGTGATTGGGACCCACATAGCCAATTGGATGGATGGTACAATAATCAGTCTGAGTGCCATGAAGCTGCTGGAGGTGGTATAATTTTTATAAGGACACTAATCATTCAGCTATGTATTCAGAAGAAGGAGGTCAACTTGGCATGTCATGGTACTGGGTTTGGTCCACCCTTACCGTGGTTAAAAAAGGGGAACCATTATGGAACAATACAAAAATCTTTACAGAAATTAGGACTACCATTTTATGTAGGACAAGTCTGGAAGGGAACCATTTTTAATATGAGCATAAATAGTACCAGTATTAGGCTTTCAAAAAGTCACATAACTCGTTTTACTATCTGTGCATATAATTTTCATGTGCTCTTATTACAGACAGCTAAGTTAGGCAGAAATATTATAGGCAGTCAGATAAGGCAAGGCCCTCGAGAGAGCCAGGACAGAGATGAAACACATCTCAACTGGGCCAGAGACACATCTGTTAAAGAACAGACCTCAAGATAAAGATGAAATGACCAGGCCTGTATATTTCCTCGAAGGATGAACACCAGGCCTAATGGAGCCTAGATAGACATCAGTCACCCTGGTGGGTGACCAGGACTTCTGGATCCATTATTTCCCAGGCATCTTTGTTCTTTTCATGCCTGTTCACTATGTGACTTGCTTCCCCATTGGATCAATATTGCCTAAGCAACTACACTTGTACCCTTATAAGTTAATCATAGCTGTAACCCACATTGTACCCACGTGGGTATTGCTCTATAAAACTTCTGTGTAAAGTAGGGTCCTCAGGCAACCCATTCAGGCCCCCGCCTGTTCCCCTGACAGGAGCTTTCTATGCTCTCAGTAAATATCTTTCTACTCTTAACCTCTGTTGTTCCATAGAATTTATTCTTTGATATTTAGAGAACATGAATTTGGTGTATGAAACGTCTAACAGGTTGGGAGCTATAATATTTCCCTTGTATCATATTTGGAGGTTCTGATATCATCCCTGTAACATATTTGGAGGTCCCACCGAGATAAGAAATAGTTAACAGGAGGTAAGAGTCTGCTTTTATTTCTTGATTGCCGAATCACATTAGATAATCATAATTGTCATTCCTCTTTGCCACTTCTCGTGACTTTTTTTTTTGGCACTGGGAATCAAAGGCTTGTGCCTCTTGTAAATCACTTTATGCCTTGAATTTATATCCTTTTGTTAAAATGGTTATGATGTTTCTTTAAAGGGATGTCTTACTTTCACAGACAGGGCCTTGTATTCCTGTTTTATGTATGTTGCATTTGGATTCCCTTGACCTGTTTGACTTGGGACTGCTGTGGTTTTTAACCTTAGCTTCGAGCTAAGGAGAAATAATGTTAGAGCGCCATCTAGTGGACTTTGTTACAAAATTCTGTAAAATGGGTCTTTTTATGAAATCTAGTCTGCATTCAGCTCAGGCTTTTAACTGTCCCTTGTAGAACACTAAAACCAAACAGTGGTTACTCTGCCAGCTAGTAATCACCTTTAGGGCAGCTGCCACTCTCAAAGCAGAGGACAGGTTTCTGCAGTCACCCTGGTAAATCCCCAGGGACACCAATGGCCAATGGAACGCTGACCAGACAGGCGACTCGACTCCTTTCCAGAGACAGATCTCTGATTGCGTGGAACTAGTGAAAACTGAAGGGCCAGCTGAGGGGTCATGGCTGGGGCAGCTCTCCAGCAGATACCCAAAGGTCCCTCAGTGGAAGCTAGCTCCCGATAGCCCTGAAGGGTAATGAGCAGAGAATCTTCACTTACCTATCATATCCACCTGCACTCCTCAAGAGAGGTAAAAGGTAACCCTTTCAGTGATCATCAGGTGTCCTCTCTCTCAGTGACCTGAAACAATGCTGTCAGAGCCCTTTCATAAACCTCCATTAAGAGTTGAGCTACAGGTCCAGGGGTGTAGCTCAGTGGTGCAGCACCTGCCTGGCAAGCACAAGGTCCTGAGTTCGATTTCTGCTACCCGCCAAAAAAAAAATAGTTGAGCTACAGCCAGGTGTGGCAGCACACACCTATAATCCCAGCACTCTGGAGGCTGAGGCAGGAGGTTTGCTATCAGTTTAGGCCAGCCTGGGCTACATAGTGAGTTCAAGGCCTGCCTGAACTATATGGCGAGACCCTGTCTCAAAAAAAAAAAAAAAAAAAAAAGAGTTGAGCGACAGGTTTGTATTTTTCTCTCTCTACTAATAAGTTAGAAACCCCAGTTTTTCTCCAACTTGCTGGGAGCTAACTTTAAAACTCCTTGATTAGGGGCCGGCAAGATGGCTGAGTGGCATAAGCACCTACCTGGCAAGCGCGAGGGACTGAGTTCGACTCCTGGAACCCACATACGAAAAAAGGGCCGGTGATATCGCTCAGCGGCACAGGCGCCTGCTGGCACGCGAGGTCCTGAGGTCAACCCCCAGTACCCACAAAAAAAAAACAAAAAAAACTCCTTGATTAGAGACCTCCCTTCCCTCTAGGAGGCTAAGCTGAGGTAACTTACAATTGTTTGCCTTTCATGAAAAAGCAGCTATCAGGAAAAGCAATTTATATTTGTGCTTTACATATGCTAACTAAAACTAGATAAGATTTTTAGTCAGCTTTTTTTGCAGTGACCCTCCTGCCTCAGCCTCTCAAGTGCTGGGATTACAGGCGTGCAGCACCATGCCCAGCCAGCCTTTTTCTCCTTTCATGTACATGTAAAACTGATGCATGTGCCTTTTTTTTGTGTGTGTGTGGGTACCAGGGGTCGACCTCAGGACCTCACGTGCCAGTAGGCGCCCGTGCCGCTGAGCGATATCACCAGCCCCTTTTTTCGTATGTGGGATCTGGGAGTCAAACTCAGGCCCTCACGCTTGCCAGGCAGACGCGTAGGCCGCTGAGCCATCTCACCGGCCCCACATGTGCCTTTACTGATTTGTAAATCTTGGTTTCTAGGTGTCATATATAAACTTAACCTGTGAGGTTCAGATACTCAGTAAAATGGACTTTGAAAGATGCACAGCCTTGTCTTGCTACTAGGAACATTGCCTAGGTAATTAGATAGATAAAACAAGTACCTTGGAGACTTCTCTGCCCTAGGGCCCAGGATAAAGTTCCTTAAGTCAGTTGTGCTTCTATCTCTAAAAGTGATCTCTTTTGCAAGATAAAAGGTGCTGCTTTATGATCTTCCTCACTCTCTTTCAAAGAATTAGAAAACAGTGTTTTAATGCTAAGCAATGCTTCCTTCTTTAAATATGGTTGTTACACTTGAGATCAATTGTAGCTTGTGCTTATAAAAACCACCCAGGGGAGTAAGTACAGGAGTTCCCTGGAAAGATAAAATTAAGCATATACTGGTGCATACCAGGTGCATATCCTACCTAGGGTGGATAGGCTGGTCGAATTTTATCTTCTGGTCTCTTTCCAGATGGCATCCACCTGCCCTGGAGTAGAATCAATTCAAGGGACTCCCCAAGGGTATAAAAAATCAAATAGAAATTAAAGGGACACTGATTATTTCTTTTTGCATTTCAGAAATTAGAAACTCAGTGTCAAAGTCTCTTACTGTATTCTTAGCATTGAAAGATGTTTGACCCTTACATGTTGAAAAAGAGCCATTTGATATTTTTCTGCATCCATGCATGGCCTGCCTACCCTCCAGAGCCAAAATGAAATGCAGAGGAAAATATTAATTATGATGCTATTTTACAACTAGACCTGTAGTGTAAGAAAGAAAAAAATTGTTAAAATTACCTTATGTTCAAACTTTCTTTACATTGAGAAATAATTCTTTTTTTTTTTTTTTTTGTGGGTACCGGGGGGTCGACCTCAGGACCTCGCGCACCAACAGGCACCCGTGCTGCTGAGCGATATCACCGGCCCCTTTTTCGTATGTGGGATCCGGGAGTCGAATTCAGGCCCTCGCGCTTGCAAGGCAGGCGCTTATGCCGCTGAGCCATCTCACCAGCCCGAGAAATAATTCTTATTTGTGCTCAAAGCATAATTATAAGCCATAGGAGATTATCTATATTCCTATGTCCCTCTCAGTGACCTAAGGCAGATCAAACAAGATCTAGGAAAGTTTTCAGATGACCCTGATAAATACACTGAGGTCTTTAGAGGACCTACTCAGACCTACAAACTAAATTGGAGAGATGTAATGTTACTCTGAAATCAAACATTAACTTCTACTGAAAAACAAGCAGCATTACAAGCTGCTATTACATTTGGGGATAAACATCATCTTAGCTATAGAAATTCAGAAGATAGGCAGCCAGGGAAACAACCAGTTCCCACTGGAGCCCAAGCAGCCCCCACCCAAGACCCCTGCGGGCCTAACAGCCAGACAGGAGATTAGAATAAGAGGCATTTTTAGGTATGTATTCTCGAAGGTCTAAGAAGGACAAAAACGAAGCCCTGTAGTTATTTTAAATTGTCAACTATTTATCAAGAGAAAGATGAAAACCCCTCTGCTTTTTTAGAAGGTTTACAAGAGGCATTGATAAAACGTATGTCCATAGCTCCTGATTTGATAGGCCAGATTATGCTTAAAGACAAATTTATTACCCAGTCAACCCCAGATATTAAGAAAAAGTGACAAAAGATAGGTTTTGGCCCAGATAGCTCACTTGGTACTTTAGTAAAAACTGCCTCCTCAGTCTTCTATAGTTGAGACTGGGAGCAAGCCAAGGAGAGAAAGCAAAGAGACCAAAAAGCAGCTGCCTTTGCTTCAGCCTTAAAAAGAACAGACCCTAAGTCTGATTCTAGGGGCTCCAAAAAGAGCTCAGTGACTAAACTCACTGGCTACTGCTGCAGAAACCCAGGCCACCTTAGGAGAAACTGCCTTAAGAGGCCCCCATGCCATGCCCTGACTGCAAAGGTGGCCACTGGAAGAGGGACTGCACCCTGAGGTGGAGACCCCCGAGCTCAGACTCATCTTCCCAGCTGGTCTAGCAGGACTAAAGGGCCCTGGGACACTCTATCTTCTCCCTCTGCCTGGACTATCTCCACAGAGCAGCCCTGAGCAATCATGACTATAGGAAAAAAAAAAGCCTATTGCTGGACACCAGCACATGTCTGTCGGTCCTTCTCTTCAACCCTGGACTCCTCTCCCACCATCACACCTCAGTAAAAGGAGTTACTGGAGAAGAGGTAACTCGCTTAGAGGTAACTTGCTTTCTCAACCCTTAGGCTGTAACTCAGATGGCTTTCTCTTCACCCACTCGTTTTTAATTATGCATGAAAGTCCAGTTCCCCTCCTGGGAAGAGATATTTTATCCTGTGTAAATACTGTAAAACATGCACCCAGGTCAGGTACACTACCTCTCCCTCATGGAGACAAAATAAATCCTAGGGTATGGACAGCAAAAGGTAAAATAAAAAGAACAGTGAGAGCTGCCATGGGGCTGCCTTGCAGAGGAGGGTCCCACAAACGCTGTTAGAAGAAAACAAAGGTCTGAATAGATAACAGAAGGTAATAGAGGTGACAAGCTAGAGGCCAAATGAAAGAAGAGGGCATAGAGTTGCCAAACTTAAGACAAAATAAAATACAAAAAAATACTGATTATAAGGAAAAGATTTTTATGCCTTCTAATCCTTATTACAAGAGCTCTCTGTTAGTTGACCTATAAAAGCTCTGACTAGTCTTATATAAAACTCGTTATAATTCAACTTGGCCAAAGACATACAAGTGCATCTGGATTTATACATAAATGGTTTTATTGCCTTTGTCCATCTGTCTGTCCAATATATAACCAGTTACAATATTAATAGCTGTTTTGTTTGAGTTCAACAATTTTTCTTCTTTTTGCCGTTTTAGATTTTTAAAGTATTTGTCTCTAACTTAAATTGGCTTATAAATGTCATTAGCGTTAAAGACATGTTTCCACCCAGGTTGCCAGCTGATCAAAATGATGCCAAGACTGGTTTTACAAATATAATACATATTGTTGTCTGTGAACAATAACTTGGGAGTCTTTCATTGGTCAAAATACCATGTTAATTGTCACCATCTAGTTCTCATAGGTCATCTAATATTTGTTAAGACAATTAATTAGAGACCCCTTGGGCTTGGGAAAACTGCTGGACAAGACCCCCTCTGGTACATAAAAAACAGCCACCTAGAAACATCTCATTCTAGCCTTTGTTCATTAATGGGACCCCGTGTTTCCATAACCTTATTTGAGACACACCCCAGTAGATGTCGCTAATCAGATTATTGTAATATGTTTGTATTGGTTATCATCAAAAGGTTAAATTTTCTATAAATGAAACAATAAGGTTTTCTTATTAAAAGATGCTCTTGATACAAAACTAAGAGACAATGGTTTTCAGGGCCAGGTGGGTGGCGCACAGCTGTAATCCCAGCACTCGGGAGGTAAAGGCAGGAGGACTGCTACGAGTTTGAGGCCAGCCTGGGCTACATAAGCAAGTTCAAGGCCAGCCTGAACTACACAGTGAGACCCTGTCTCAAAAAAAAAAGAAAAAGGGCCAGTGAGATGGCTCAGCGGCGTAAGCGCCTGCCTGGCAAGCGCGAGGGCCTGAGTTCGACTCCCGGAACCCACATGCAAAAAAAGGGCTGGTGATATCGCTCAGCAGCACAGGTGCCTGCTGGCACGCAAGGTCCTGAGTTCGACCCCCAGTACCCACACACACACAAAAAAAGACAATGGTTTTTATATAGCTGCAACATTCATTATTGCTAATCTCATGGTGTAGTAAATATATTCATGCCTTCCAGATATACAGGTCTTCTAAAATATAAAATTAAAATTATGATGATAACCTTTTTCTTAGACTCAGATATCTGCCTTTCTCTTGTGCTCCAACTACTCATGATAAAATGTATATGTCAAACTAACATGAGACCACCAGTCAAATGATAGTTGTTTTTTTTAAGGCTTATGGGATATATAGGTTATACATGTGTCACTACCCTTTTTTTTTTTTTTTTTTTTTGGGTACTGGAAATCAAACTCAGGACCTTACACTTGCCAGGCAGGCGCTGTGCCGCTGAGCTATATCCCCAGCTGTTGCATCACTACCCTTAGAGATACAGACACCAAACAGTCCAGACAATGTCACACACTTCTTCAATAACATCCTATTAAAAGATAACAAATTAGGTAAGAGCTTCTTTATATACTAAATAAAAAAGATTAACTAAAAATCTATTTTATACTAATATAAACATTTAAACGTGTTTCAAAGATAATATTATGATTGTCATGCTAGAATACTAAGTTTTCTCTGTAAAACTTTTATAATTGTTGTCTGTTAACATTCCGCAGAGATTCAACTATCAAAATAACCATGGCTGATAAAAAATAACAGTCCTCTGGCTATACTTTATATTTCAAAGTGCTTGATATCCAGATAAAATTATAATAGCTAAACTCACTGCCCCCACTACAATACTAATGTCACTGATCTTCCCTTCTGGGTGTTCAACAAATAAAGTTCAAAGACCAAAACTAGAGAGATAACTGGGCTAAGAGGACAGCCAATATTTTGGCCCTGGTCCTCCAAGGTCAACAAGGACCCAGGATAGGAGAGAACCTTTCCTACAGAATCCTACAACTCAGGTGAGTCACCCAATCTCCTGTGTAAGGAGATTTCTGGACACCAGATGACAGGAATCAACAAGATGTACAGTGTGAAGGGTCGGTGAGATGGCTCAGTGGCTTAAGCGCCTGCCCGGCAAGCGCGAGGGCCCGAGTTCGACTCCCGGAACCCACATACGAAAAAGGGGCCGGTGATATCGCTCAGCGCCCCGGGCGCCTGCTGGCGCGCGAGGTCCTGAGGTTGACCCCCCGGTACCCAAAAAAAAAAAAAAAAAAAAAAAAAAGATGTACAGTGTGTCTAAGGAGGGTCACCAAGAGAGAAAAAGTCTCCCATGCTTTCACAGAAAGCAACATGGTCAAGCAAGACCGTGACCCATCCTGGCAGCTGACAATGACAGAGGAGCTGAGAGGCTCTCTATATGGTTCCAAACTAATGCCTGAGGAGACTTAACTGACCTTGATAGACAAAAAGAGGCTAATTTTAATTAACACAGGTCTCACTTTAACTTGGTCTTAAACACCCAGCAGAAAAGTGTAACCAAAAGATATATGAAACAATGCCATAGCAATAAGCTAACTATAAAAAGAGGCTCCAATTTCTAACCCCTTCTTGCAGCTTCCAGCTACACCGGTAGCTGACCACTGTTATGGTTCATTAAGAAAAAGTACAATAAAAGCTATAAGAACTCAACAAGAGTCTTTAAATTCTTTAGCTGAAATTGTCTTTCAAAGCCACCAAACTCTCCATCTTCTTACAGCGAAAACTAGAGAGACTTATGACGAAACATCAGACTTCATCGGCAAAGGGGTCTAAGTGCCAACAGTTACAGTCACTATTCCAGTCCCTGAACAACAGATTCTAGACTTGGCTTTTTCCCCAACCTGCCTTTCAGTTCTGGTGCTTATGCTCTGGTTATACATGCTCTAATTTCTCGGTTAATTTGTTTGTTTTTGCCTAGAGGCTGCCAGGCTCCAAGTGGTCATGCAGACAAAACCAATGGCAAATGCACTAGACTCCTGTTACTGGGACCCACCAGACTGACCATATAGAGAGAATATCATACGACACATAGAGCCCTTAAGTAACTATACTCAGTAGGCCTTAAACACGAACGGGGCGTATCAGACATCTAACAGGTTGGGAGTTATATTTCCCTTACATTATCTTTAGAGGTTCTGATATCACCCCTGTAACACTCTTCTATGGAGAGGTCACTTGGAACGACACCAATGTTACATGTCAAGAATGCACTCTCTCCTTGTTGGAGGGTAGCCTCCAAAGGAGTGGACGGCAGTCTGGTTTCCCTTTGTGCCACCACTGGGAACGTGTGCACTTTATAGAAACTTTCCCTCTAGCTTGTATCCCATTCTTCTCATGGAAGCATTTGCTTTTCTCAATAAAAGTGAAAAAGACAAAAAAAAAAAAAAAAAAAAAAGAATGCACTCTTACTCATTGCCTAAGTGGGGGTTCCCCTGCAAAGTATACTATTCTTATTCTGGGCAGGGTGCCTGCAGTGTGGCTACCTGTGACCCCACTGAACCTTGGCCAGATACATCTGCTTTCTATCTAATGCATTCCTTATCACAGCATCTAATACATCAGGGGTATTCAACATTCCACTGATGCAAAATTACAATCGCAAATTAGCATATTGGAAACTAGAGTACTGTGGATGGGGGATCAAACTGAGAGCTTACAGTTACAGCAAGGGTTATGATGTCGTTTTAACATAACAAGTTTTTGTATAACACCACTACAGTATATTGTATCAATTCACGCGTGGGAAATGGTTAAAAAACATCTACAGAGCACTATGTGTAGAGATACAACTTTTGATGTGGAACAATTACAAAAAGATATACTTGCCATGGCACAGCAGACTCTAGAATCTGATAAGCAGGCAAAGGAATGGGATCAATACACCATTATGTTAGATCGACTCAATACGTGGGCATAAATGAGAACTCATGTTGGCATGTATATTGGATTACTGCGTTTTTTATCAGTCTGTCTGCTTGTATTATTTATAGTCTGCCGCCTCGGAGAAAAGACCAAACAACGCTTGAGAGATAAGCAGTCTCATCTGACCCTGATTCAACTAATACAATTATAAAAACAAAAAAGGGGATATGTGGAAGACCCCACTACGCGATCAGCCAAGACCCGCAGAGACCAAGGCCTTACTGACCTTTCCCAGGAGGACAGGGCTGTGGAAGGCTGCCCCTCCCATGCTTGTGTGCAGGAAAGCTGCCGGGGCAGAACAACATCAGCCTAGGGCTAAACAAAGAAAATTGTGTATGGGGTGAGGTTGTTATGATTCCTTGTTTTTTAACACTGGGAAACGAACTCAGGACCTTGTGTTTACCAGGCAAGCCGTTGTGCCACTGAGCTATATCCCTGGCCAGCCTTGTTAGTTATTTAGTTTCCCGAACGTTGGATTGCATGATTGCTACACTGCCTTATTTTACCAACAAAAAGGGGACTTTCTAGACTGCCAGCGCTTTTGTCGTCTTGAGACGGAAGTCCTCTGGTCTCCCTTGCTTGGAAATTACTCTTTTTCTCTTTTATTCCTCGTCGAACCCCCGGGTCAGTTTGCAGGCTGGCTCCTGCAGGGGCAGGCTCACCAGCGGCGCACGCCGGGGTCGCGGCCTGGCCCCGGCCTCCTGCGCCGGCCGCGTCCTCGCAGCACCGTCCTCCCTGCCCGGCTGCGGTGCCCGCCTGACAGACCCAGCGGGGACAGCCTCGCCCCAGCCCGAGGCGGACCGGAGTGCACCTCGGAACCCAGAAGCTGAGCCCAGAGACGCCCCGGAAGGCGAAAGCGCACGCACGTCGGCCTGGAAGTTTTCGGCGACGCTGACCCGGAAGCGCTCTCGGCGGCAGCCCGGCGGGCACACCTCGCCATGGTCTTCCTCACGACCCGGCTCTGGCTGCGGAATCGCGTCACCGACCGCTACTTTCGGATCCAGGAGGTGCTGAAGCATGCGCGGGTGAGTGAGCGCGCAGGGGATCAGGGCGCCCGCGAGCCAGGGGCGTCCGCCGCGGCTTCCTTCACCCGTCGTTTCCCGTTTTTCGGCTCAGCACTTTCGGGGGAGGAAGAACCGCTGCTACCAGCTGGCCGTCAGGGCTGTCACCAGGGCCTTCGTGAAATGCACCAGGGCTCGCCAGCTGAAGAAGCGGAACCTGAGGACTGTAAGCGCCGCCCGCCCGGCCCCGCGGTTCCCCGCCCCGCGGTTCCCCGCCCCGCGGTTCCCCGCCCCGCGGTTCCCCGCCCCGCGGTTCCCCGCCCCGCGGTTCCCCGCCCCGCGGTTCCCCGCCCCGCGGTTCCCCGCCCCGCGGTTCCCCGCCCTTCCCCAAGACCTCCATCCCTGCGCCCCACCCCCTGGGGACCCATGGCCCGCGTGCTGCGCGCTGTTCCTGGCTGTCTATTGGTGGACGAAGCTTCCTGGGGTCTTTGTTGAGAGCTGCAACCCTGCGTCAGTAGCGTTTTCTAAGCATTAGCGGAAAGAATAAGAGCAGCAGCCAGTTCTGAGCCCGTAAGGTCAGACAGGCCTTGCTAGCAGTAGCCTCTGGTCCCGTGTTCCCGTCTGCAGGTTTCCAATGTGAATTCCACCTGTTCCCAGCTGTGCCTTTGGGGCGAGGCGGTGCTGCCCCCAGGCCGGCCCTGTGTGTGTGGAAGTGCTGGCGCCGTAATGGGAGCGAGGGCTCTGGACGGCCGCTGTGCCTCCTCGGAGTTCTTAGAATCCACATTCTCAGTGGGCGCGGTGGCGCATGCCTGTAATCCCAGCTACTCAGGAGGCTGAGGCCAGCCGGGGCTGCATAGTGAGTTCAAGACTAACGTGAACTACATAGTGCGACCTTGTCTCAAGCCTAAAATAGCTCAGCAGCACAAGTGTTTGCCTAGCAAGCACAAGGTCCTGAGTTCGATTCCCGGTACAAAAAAAAAAGCCTAAAATAAAATGGAATATGTTTCAGTGAAATGCATAAATCTTTGCTTGCTGTTTGTGTTGCAAGTCTGTTTCCTGGAGGGGAGAACACTAACCTCTTTACTGACTCACAAAGAGTTTAGTTTAGGCAGGATTATCGGAAGGTAGGTATAGACAATATCCAGGGTGCTGTTAACGCATCTCAATGCTTTCTTATTCCAGCTTTGGATTAATCGCATCACAGCTGCCTCCCAGGAACACGGCCTGAAGTACTCGGTGTTTATTGCCAATTTAATCAAGGTATGGCTGAGACCCTGAAGAGGAGCTCATCTGCAGGAGCTATTCTCAGGCATGAGCCAGCCTGCCAGGGTCCGCATGGCACAGGCAGAGGCAGGCACTGCTTTGTGTTCCAGGCTGCAGCCCTGGAAGGTTGGGGGCTCACACTTGCTTCTTCCTTGCCCTGCTGGCAGCAGAGTGTGGTAGAAATAGAGCTTTTTGTACTGTGATGTGAGACCCAGTGTTTCCCCATTAATGAAAAGAAGTAGAAAACTTTGGCTTTAACTGTATAGTTTTAAGTGGAAGTTTTTTGATGATGTAACAGATTAATTTCAAACATACAATCAGAAGAAGGGGAAGTGTCTTGGAAGGAACAGATTCAGCAAGAAGTGTAAAATCGTGGGCATTCTTTGAATCTGGAAGTTATGCTAATCCCCTCTGCTCTCATGTACATTGTGTTTTTCCTTTAAAAAGTCCAGGGGCTAGATATTCTCATTCTACCTTAAACGCCTCCTTTGTGATGCATTACAAAGATCCTCGGGCTAGGGCCGGTGAGATGGCTCAGCGGCTTAAGCGCCTGCCCGGCAAGCGCCAGGGCCCGAGTTCGACTCCCGGAACCCACATACGAAAAAGGGGCCGGTGATATCGCTCAGCGGCACGGTCGCCTGCTGGCGCGCGAGGTCCTGAGGTCAACCCCCCGGTACCCACAAAAAAAAAAAAAAAAAAATGATCCTCGGGCTAAGCATGTGTGTGTGTGTGTGTGAGAGAGAGAGGGAGAGGGAGAGGGAGAAAGAGAGGCTGTGTTACTGTCCAAGACCTGAGGCTTAGGAGGCAGATGGACATTGCCCAAGGCACACAGGTTAAGTCCAGGGTCAGTCCAGCAGGTGCTTGGTAGCTGTATTTACTGTGTGGAGACTGCCCATCCCCCTTCTGCTTCTTAGGCCCACTGACAGTGTGCATCAGCTTTCTGAAATCACCTGCAGTTTTCTCAGTGCTGGGGATCAAACTCAGGGCCTGTGCAGAACCCCTCTACTACTAAGTTACACCCCAGGCCTGCAGTCTCACTATCAAGTGAGCCTGACCTAGCACACAGTGGGAACTTCCAGGTTGACTGATAGGGCTAGCCCAGGGGTTCTAGTGGTCCAGGTGATGACCACTGACCCTAAACAAGATCCTCTGTTCCATGGGTGGGCTCTGGAGCCTGAACTCGCTTCCCTTCCCATGCCATACAGACTTCACAGGTGCCCTCCCTTGCCTTTGTTCATGTTTGTCCTGTAGTGTTCTGCTGTGCTGCCCAGGCAGGATTCTCCTGCTGTCTCCTCCTGAGCTATTAAGTGGACAGGCTGTGCCCTGGAGCCAGCTGGAGCCAGAGCACTGGTGCTGGAGGGTGACTCACCACCGTAGGTCTCTGAATCACACTGTTACCACAGGCCAGTCCATCTCTTGTGATGTGCTGCCCAAGTGCTTGCTGATGCTGACTACGGGCTCTGGTTCTTTCTCTTGTTAGTGCCAGGTGGAGCTCAACAGGAAAGTACTTGCAGACCTGGCCATCTACGAACCAAAGACTTTTAAATCTTTGGCTGCTTTGGCCCAACGGAGGCGACAGGAAGGATTTGCAGCTGCCTTGGGGGATGGAAAGGAGCCCGAAGGCATATTTTCAAGAGTGGTGCAGTACCATTGAGGGCTGCAGTGCTGTGGATCAGCAAAGTGCTTCTTCCCAATGATCATAATGACCAAGGTAGGAACAATTGCTATCTACTCAACAGCTCATAAACCTTGGTTGTGACTTTATTTACACTTCAGTACCAAGCCTGAGAAAAGTTCCTGTCTTCTCCCAGTGGACACCGAGTCTCAGAACTGTCTTACATAGATTGTGCATATAAAGCTTTCGCAGTGTTTGATTTGTGAGTTGTGTTTTCTGGGATCAAAGAAACACATGTTGGGATGTAACCTGCCTCTGAGGTGCCTTTATACCCAGCAGCAGCAGCTGTGTGGCACAGCAGGAGAGGCTGCTAGGGACAGGAGTCCCTGGCAATCGGATGCAACTGAGTGTGCTGCTTCTACAGACTGACCACTAAAATCTGACTCCCCCACCCGTCAAGCTTTCTGACCCACTCCAAGTCCCCATACCTTCCCGTGGCTCCTCTTCGGTCACTGCACACCAGCCTGTTTCTCTGCTCTCTCTTCCCGTGCTCCCCTGGCCAGTAGGGATCAGAGGGAGATGGCCCCATAGCCAGGACTGGTGCTTCTGGTTCCAGTCTCCAGGACTTTATCAGGCCTCCCAAACTAACAACTGACATGCTGCTCCATTAAGTCCAGAAATGTGTTCCTGATGAGCTTACCAGGAGGAACCACTTTACAGTAGCTCTGCCAGCCCTGCGCCATGCAGACCTGTCCATGCCCACTGTTCCCTGGGCAGTGGATAATGTGTCCCCACACCTGCTTAGGGCCAGGCCTATCCCTTTGTCCTCTCAGGGACCTGCTGCCATCCAGAGCCTTGGACATCTCTATCTTGAGACCCTCATCTCCATGTCCCTCCCCGTCCTCCAGCTGTCTCTACTGCTTCCCCCACTGTTCAGTGTGCAGTGGGTCCCATCATGCCCCAAGAGCTCTTACCATCCCTGGGAACCAAAATTCAGTACCCCAGGGATTTCACCCCTCAACCCGATGCTCTCTGCTCCATCAGAGCCCTTCGGGGCCTAACAGTTGCTGTCTGCTTGCTGGTGACCCCATTTATTCAGGCAACATACACCTGCTTATCCTGCTGATCATGGAGGGCCACCTCTGTGCCAGGGGAACCCAAACAGCACCTGTCTTCAGTAGCAGTCACGTTTCCTGTGGTCGCACCTCCCTTGTCCTGTGCTGCCAGGTGCTGGAAGTCACCCTGTGCTCCTCCATGAACTCCACACTCACCTCCACTCCCATATAGAACTGACCAAGCCCTGGCCATCTACCTTTAGAGATCTTCGCTTTCCTCCACCCTCACTGCCGCCAACGACGTCTCATACTCGCTACTGCAGACCCCTTTGTGGCCCTTCCTCCCGGCCCTGTCACCCACCCAGTGTTAAGAATGCACACTGCATCATAAACTTGGGAGGCCAGGGGCTGTCTTGGCCATCTCTCCTTTTGCATGAGTGCAGGTCCTGGCTGGGTTTACAAGTGCTCAGGAAACGGCTACTGAATAGACACCAGGGCAGAGTCACAGCCCTTCAGTGCCGTGGCTGAGCGCCTTTTCTGCACTTCACATCAAAGGGGAACAAACCGTTGTGGGTTGCACCAGCAGCCCTGCTCCAGCCATTTCCTTTCACACCGGTGTGTGCTCAGGTGTCATGCACTGGGGCTGGCCTGACTGGCTAGAAACATCAAACTCTCCCACAACTGCATCCAGTCACGAGAAACAAGATGCGTGTGGGTTTCCAGAGGAAAGGAAATTCCTTGTTACGTGGCATGCACAACCAATGTGTGTGTGGCAACACCGTGGCACTGCCAACTTATGGGTAGAAGGAACTGGTGAGCTGCAACTATATTGCCCATAACAGGTACAAAAACGAAAGACTGGGCCCTAGCTGCAATGCTGCAGCTGTGGGATCAGATCACGTCTGGCTAGAAGTCAGCTCCACCGATTGTTTCGGGTTTTTGTTTTGTTAGTTTTAATTTTTGTGTTTGTTTTGAGACAGGGTCTCCCTAATGTAGTCCAGGCTGACCCTGAACTCACCATGGAACCCAGGCTGGCCTCGAACACATGGGGATGTCGGCCACTGTGGTCCGTTAGGTCTGTCCACGCCCTTTCCTCAAGGTGCGGGCTTCGCGCCTGTCTCCCCCGCTCCGTCCCCGGGCCTCCACCCGCCGCCAGACGCTCCGTAAGGCCATCGAGTCTGACGTTTCCTGACCCCCATCATTCGCCCCCTTCCCTGAGAGCGGAGTTTGGAAGCAAGAACCTGTGGGTCTGGGCTCACAGCTGCATCGTGAGTCTGCATCCAGAGGGCTGAGGACCGACCATCCCGTGCTGATTCGCATCTACTCGGGTCAGGCACGGCCCTAGTTCCGAGACCGACCTTTCGGTACCCGCCCAGACTTCCGAGGGGCTGACCCCGCGACGCCAGCCCCAGCGCGCTCTGAGTCGCTAGGAGCACACACACTTCCGGGTCAGGCCCGGCCGCGGAGACCCCTGGGTAACAGGCTGGCCCCTCCCGCTCCAGGTTCCGGCGACAGCGCTTGACGCAGCTCTGGCGAGCACGTCGCCCGACCAATAGCAACAAGGCATCGATCGGATACAGCCAATGGGACGTGTTGGGGGGGCAGTGAACGTCCCGAGGAGCCGCCCTGCCGAGAAAGGGCCCGAAAGGCGTCGGAGGCACAAAATGGCGACGGCGGCGGCGGCGGCGGCTGGAGCTCCGGGGCCGGCAGTGCCCACGGCAGCGGCCGGCGCCCCCGGCTCGGGGGGCGCCACGCCCGGGTCGCAGGGGGTGCTGATCGGGGACAAGCTGTATTCAGGAGTGCTCATCACCCTGGAGAACTGCCTGCTGCCCGACGACAAACTGCGCTTCACACCATCCATGTCGAGCGGCCTGGACACCGACACCGAGACCGGCCTTCGCGTGGTGGGCTGTGAACTCATCCAGGCGGCCGGCATCCTGCTACGCCTGCCGCAGGTGAGGACGGCCGCGAGCCTCGGGGAACGGCCGGCACTGGGGCCCGGGCTCCGAACGGGCCCCGACCCACCTTTGCCGCTCCCGGAGCTGGTCCCGACCCTGCCCGGATCCGACCCTGACCCCGTCCTGTCCCCCCTCCGCCCCCGGCCACAAGCGGAGCCCTGAAGGCCCCGAAACGCAGAGATCTTGGGGAACGTGGGAAACGTGTTTTCGTTGTTGTTTTTGTCCTGAAGAAGCCTCGAGTTACTTAGTCTTGAGTGTGTGCTCAAAAGTGGTGCAAACTTCTCGGTCTCTAGGTGGCCATGGCTACGGGGCAGGTGCTGTTCCAGCGGTTCTTTTACACCAAGTCCTTCGTGAAGCATTCGATGGAGGTAAGCCCCCCATTCCTGCCAGGGGGTGGTGCTGGGAGAAGTCCTGACCTGCTCTGCCTCTACCCTCATGCCACTTTCCTTGCATAGAGGCCTTTGCCTTTCCACCTTGTCTTTGCTCCCAGATGCCCTTAAGCCTTGGGAAGTCCTCAGGGTGGGAACACATCTGGCACAATGCTTACATTTTAGCATGTATCCATGGCTTGTGTGCACTTGGCCTCCAAAATAGAAGAAGCTCCAAGAAGGATCCGGGATGTCATCAATGTGTTTCATCGCCTTAGACATCTGAGAGAGAAAAAGTAAGTCTCTATTAGAGCTATTATAGCACCTGTCATTGTTTAAAGTTTCCGACCAAGCTCAGGGCAGGAGGTTTTAATCTTGTGGATCCTCAGTAGTATGTACTTATGTGCCCAGGGTGCCCCTAGATGGTGCAGGGGCCTTACTGAACTGGGCAGTGGACAGCTCCAGTCCTGGGATGACCCTGCTTGCCCACTGCGGTTCAGTTTCCTCCAGGGCTCAGAGCTCCAGTGTAGGGCTTCTCAGTTTCAGCACTGCCAATATCTAGCCTGGGAATTTCTTTGTTGAAATTGTCTTGTAGGCTGCAGGACCTTGAGCATCTCTGGTCTCTACTTCCTTGGTTGTGACAGCCAGAAACTTCTCTAATGTTGCCTCTAAAAATGCTCTGTTTGGGGAGCAGGACTGCAACTCAGTAGTACAGTGCTTGTCTAGCATGCATGAGGCTCTGGATTCTATCCCAAGTGCTGCAAAAGAAGGAAGGAAAGAAGGAGAGAGCCCCATCTCTTTTAAATGCCATTGGTTCTTTGTAGTGGCAGCTTCCACATTTTCAGGTTCAGCCAATTTCAGATTGAAAATGTTGGGAGGAAATATTGTGACTGTACAGAACATACATAGGTTTTGCTCCTTGTCATTATCTTTCTGGGCGATACGGTACAGCAACCACTTACATGGCGTTTTATATTGCAGCTCTCCTAGAGATGACTTGAAGTTTGTAGGTGCTGTGTGAATACTGCACTGTTTTATATAAAGGACTTCAGTATCTTTGAGTTTTGATATTGGGGGTGATTCATGGAGCCAGTTCCCAACAGATATGAGGAGCAGCATTATGCTGCCATGGTTCTCTAGTTTTCCACTGAAGCAGAAGATGGACTTTCTTTCTTTCTTTCTTTCTTTCCTTTCTTTCCTTTCTTTCTTATTTTTTGGTACTGGGAATCAAACTCAGGACCTCGTGCTTGCTAGGCAGGTGCTGTGCCACTGAGCTATGTCCCCGGCCCTAATCTCCTTTCTTGAGTTAAAGTGCACTTAGCACTGGGGCATTGAGAGCCTGAGACCCCATACACCCAGCCATTGTTGAGTGCAGGATGCTGGTTGTCTAGATGGATGTGGGCCAGGTTACAAAGAGGGGTTAAAGGGGTTGCTGTTGGAGTGTGAGGACTCTGATGATTTTGCCAGTTAAAAGAAGTGAGCCTTGTAGCTTTTCTGTGTTGTGTTGAGATTAGGTTTTCACTCTAAGGAGCAAGAGTGAAACTTGAAAGACTTTGTGGTATTCAACCCTCAAGCAGACCATGTGCTTTGTCCTATAGGAAACCTGTGCCTCTGCTACTGGACCAAGATTATGTTAACTTAAAGAACCAAATCATCAAGGCGGAAAGACGTGTTCTTAAGGAGCTGGGCTTCTGTGTCCACGTGAAGCACCCTCACAAGGTGGGTTTGAGGCGGCTGCCTGTGAGCCCACCACCCCTCTCTAGTGCCACAGCAGCTCTCCACATTCTTGTGTCTGGAGGTCCCAAAGAAGCCTGAGCACATTCCTGACTGGCTTTCCTGTGTCTGTCAGTGATCTCAGAATAAGCCGTCACCTGTTAGCCTACTGTACCATCTGTCAATTTTTTCTCCCAGTACTGGGGATTGAAACCAGGAGTTCTCTACCACTGAGCTACTCCCCCAGCCTTTTTATTTCTATTTTGATATGGGGTCTCGCTAAGTTTCCCAGGCTGACCTCAAACTTCCAATTCCAACTCACTATCCTGAGTCACTAAGACCACAGTGTGCACCACTGTCCCCAAGCAGGAACATTTTTTAAAAAGAGTTTTTGAAATGGCTGGTGGTGGTGGTATGATCTTGTAATCCCAGCTCTGAGCCAAGAGAATCACAAGTGCAAGGCCATCTTGGCCAATTTAATGTGATCTTGACTTAAAATAAAAAACAAAGGCTGGGGATGTAGCTCAGATGGAGTGCTTGCCTAGGATACATAAGTTTCTGGATATAATTCTCAGTACCCCCAAGAAAACAGTTTTGGCAGTGGGATCTTTTAGGTTTGGGCTTTCAAAAATAGCAGTGAACTTGTAGAAATTGAATCTGTTAGTGTACATTTTGTTTCTCAACAGCGAATCTTCTGAACTTACCTTAGTAATAACCTTACTTCCCTTTTTGAGGGGTGATACTGGGGATTGAACCTAGGGCTTCTCATTGAGCTACATCTGCAGACATTTTTTATTTTTGAAACAGGGTCTTGCTAAGTTGTCCAGGCTGGGCTTGAACTTGAGATCTTCCTGGCTCAGCCTCTTGAGAATGCTTAGATTACAGGTGTGCACACCGTGCTCATCCAGAAAATTGATTTTTAAAAAGAGATTACTGTTTTTGCATCATTGGTCCTAACCCCTTTTTATTGGGGGGTTTCTTTATATGTGCTCTTGTGTTTGTTTTAGTTTCTGACATTAATTCAAATTCTTGGTAAATTATCCACTGAAGATTTAAGTGCTTTTTGCATTGGCTAAAAGTAAGTTGGCTACTGGGTGCAGTGGTGCTTAGGGCTGGTGGAAAAGAAACTGACAGCAAGAATGAGAGCGGGCCATGGGAGGAACGAGGCCTTCCATACCCCAGGCTACAGCTTGGTTCTCGCACAGGCACACTGCCCACCTCCAAGCACAGGTAGCAGGTGCACCCACAAAAGCTTGCCCTCCAGCTGAGCCACCTGCCGGACATGACCAGGAACCATTCCTGGGATCTAGAATGAAGTTCTTTGCTGAGTGGACACCCACAAGATCTGAGTTCCTGCTCTCCAGGTTCCTGGTAATAACTGCCTGACCCATATCTTCCAGATAATCGTTATGTACCTTCAGGTGTTAGAGTGTGAGCGTAACCAACACCTGGTCCAGACTGCATGGTGAGTTGACCTTCCTTGTTTCACAAGTCCAGCAAGGGCAGTGCAGGAATGTGTTACTTGAGGCACCTGGGCAGTGGGTAGTTGGTCCCATGACTTGGTTGTGGGCTGGAGTTGTCCCAGTGCCCAGTGATCTGCTGTGTAAATGCCTAGCAGCCTCCCAAAATGACAGACACTGGTGGACGGTAGGTGGCCCATCCCCGTCCCTGGGTTTCCTGTGTCCACCTTGAGAGCAGTGAATGGGCTTCCCTTTGGGGCTTCACCTGGGCACAGGGAAGTCGCAGGTCTCAGGTTGTGGGGAGGTGTCTTATATATCCAAGGAATTTCATCCTGTGGGGAAAAGTGTGTAAAAAGTTTTCTGTAATTCTGGGCTGATTCTAACAGGCCCATGCTAGGAAGAAGCCTGGAGTGACAGTTCTGTGTCTGGGGTGTCCTGTTCCCTTTCCCCACAGAGATAAGTCTTTAGTGGTCGTATTGCTGACTGAATTGTCTGGTGCTATGACTCTTTCATCGAGAACCTGTTTTGACTTTTCTTTTCTGTACTCTTTCAATCAAAGGGTAGCCTCTGAGGGTAAGTGACTAAGACTTCTCCTCTGCTGTCCAAGCGCTTTGGTGCAGGGACAGCGGCCGTCTTCAGCCAATCCAGTGCAGGCTCTCCACCGAAGGCTGGCTCTAGACTGGTGGTATGCGTACGATAGTATAGTTATGGCCGACTGCTGCTCGTGGTTCTCTGATGATTGTGCTTCTTGTTAATCCTGTCGTGCTTCGGTAATTGTATCAATTAGAGTTGATAACTGTCTTGACTTGAATTTTGTCCCTGAAAATTGCTGTATCTGTACCATAAAGATGCAACCTTTCTCTAAAAAGTTCTGTGGAAAGCTGTAAGAACTGAGGTGAAAATCTGGCTGATGGGAATTGAAGCCATCGGTACAAGATTATTTCATTACTTCTTGAAGTCCTGTGGTTGCTCTTTTCAGCAGCTAAGTGGGACTCATTCCAGGAAAGGTGTGCATCTTTAAATTATTTGGATATTTTTCAACATATTGTAATTTATTTCAAATAGAGCAGTAAGTTTAAATATATGTTCTGAAGATTTGTTTATAGAATTTAATGGGTTAACTATCACTTTTTGAATGCTGAATATTTTTATTAGAAACACAAAGTTACTGATGGCTGTATTTATCAGTGTTTGAGCTGTTCATCTGCAAAGTCACTCCTGGGACAAGTTGCACTGCCACCACGCTGGCTCCCAGAGCCAGCTGCCTCTCGGGCATCTGTAGAATTTATCATGTAGAATGTCTGAGTGTGTTTGAGTGTGACCTTCTCCAGGGTTGGGGGAACCACACCCTGATTCTAGGGGACACCATGCCATTGTTTGGGTGGTTGGGCAGTAAGTGAATATATAACTTCTCCAGCTGTTTTCTTTTTTCTTTTTTTTTTTTTTGGTACTGGGAATCGAACTTAGGGCCTCGCGCTACGTCCCTGGCCGGTCCAGCTGTTTTCTAACAGAATTGCTTGTTTTTGCAATATTGACAAAGCTGGTAAGAGGTTTAGATTTAGCCTATATGTCTTAGAGAAATATATCTGAAGGAAAATGTTTTAATTTTTTTAAAACTGCAGTTTTGTACTTAAATGTCTTCTAAAATATGATAAAGCTTATAAATGTACTTATGTGATGAAACTTCTTGTATCTTGTTGCTTCTGATTTTATGGATGTTCATTTTAAGACTCCTTGTTGAAATGGGACAGTTTGGAACGTTCTTTGATAAGCCCAAGAAGAGGACTCCTTGGGCATTGGCCTTCCACACCATGGTCCCTTGCACCTGAACTGCACCCAAGGGCCCGTCCCTTTCCAAGTGGACTCCCTCATGGAAGCTGTGGCTCTGTCATCCGGAGAGGGACCAGGCCACACGTGCTCTCCACAGAAGAGGATCACGGGAGGACAGCTTGTCTCGGCCGCAAGCCTTCGCACCAGCCCGTTTATTTGAGTTTGCATGTTTCTCTGCACTATGGATTTTGAGCATTTAGATTTCTTTAACCAAGTATATTTTAACCACTAAGTAGCATTTTCTTTTGGAGGCATTGTGCTTTGCATGATGGCAAGCCAAAAGTCGAGGGAAAAGTAAAGTTAAAGTCGGTTCTCGTTCATAGCAACACATATTGTCTGACATTCAGCCAACTTTGTTCCCCCCAGTGATTTCTCTTTCTTATGTTTAGAAAAAGCAGCTAGAATCTCCTTACCTCCTGGGCTTCCTAGGACTGCTAGTGCTCAGCCCTAGTGGTAGAACACTTTAGAGTAGCAGTGGCCCTAGGGAACATGGTGGTGCGGGGCTGCCTGGACACTGCAATTCTCTCTCTGCTTGGTTTCAGGAACTACATGAATGACAGCCTCCGCACAGATGTCTTTGTGCGGTTCCAGCCTGAGAGCATTGCCTGCGCCTGCATCTACCTCGCCGCCCGGACACTGGAGGTCAGTGTGCCACTACCCTGGCCCAGCCCAGCATTCCAGCCTGCAGCCCATGCTGGCACTGTGTGGGGACAGCAGGCTGCTTTTCAGAGCCCTGAGCCCTGTGGCCTTAAGGTTGTTAAGGAGTACGTAACACGATGCTGTTGTGTTCACAGATCCCTTTGCCTAATCGTCCCCATTGGTTTCTTTTGTTTGGAGCAACTGAAGAAGAAATTCAAGAAATCTGCTTAAAAATCCTGCAGCTTTATACATGGAAAAAGGTTCTTCTTTGTGTTTTCATGTAGCACATGCCTTTGTGTTCAACCAGAAGTTTCTGGTTCTGAATAGTTGGGTTCTGGCCCCTTAGGTGGATCTGACATACCTGGAGAGTGAGGTGGAGAAGAGAAAGCATGCCCTGGAGGAGGCCAAGGCACAGGCACGGGGCCTGCTGCCCGGGGCACCAATACCAGACAGCAGTGCCGGGTTCTCCCCTGCCCCCAGGCCAGGTGAGTGTGGTCTCACCCCAAAGCCTGGGCACCCACCTGACAGGCCACTGGTGGTCTTTGGAATGAGATGGGGCCCCTAAAGATTGTGTTTTTATATTTTCATTAACAAGGAGTTAGGGTGGGCTTTCTAAAATGCTTTTGTTTATGTTCAGTGAAACTTGTAAAATCTTGGGCACTGGACTGTAAGGGAGATGCTGGGGCTCACTGTGACACTGCGCAGTCTCGGAGGAAAACACCCTAGAGGAGGGGCCTCTCTGGGTCCTGTGGTGCCTGTTAGGCCCTGAGCCAGGGGTAGAAGTTAAGATCAGCGTATGCCTCATCACCCCACAGAAGAGGCCTTATCTCCTGGTGTGTTTCTCAGTGAACAATTTTCTGATTATTGGTTTTAAACCTCGTGTACTTTGCAGAGTCTCCCAAAGGAGGCAAGGGAAACAAGCCTTCCCCACTGTCTGTGAAGAGTGCCAAGAGGAGAGCAGAGGGTGCAAAGAAAGCCAAGGCTGATAGCCCTGTGAACGGGTAGGACACCTGGAGCTGCCGGGTGGCTGCCGGGTGGCTGCGAGCTCCAGGTCTGTGACTGCCCTCTCCTTTTGCAGTTTGCCAAGGGTGTGCGAGAGTGAGAGCCAGAGCCGGGAGCAGAGCTGCTCGAGGTCCCCATCAAGGTCCACGTCTCCCAAGAGGAGGTGTGTGCCTGGGGCTCAGCTGGGGACTCGGGCTGGCAGGGTGGGCATTTTCCCCAAGGGACAGTGGCTCTTACCCTGAGTTGGGTTCTTGTTTTTTGCACCCTTTATCAGCCCTGAGGGTGCCAGGCCCTGGCTGAGACAGGTGGTCGCACCTGTGGTCCCAGGTGTGTTGTCCTTCCTCACAGGAAAAGTGACAGCGGCTCTACATCTGGAGGGTCCAAGTCGCAGAGCCGCTCACGGAGCAGGAGTGACTCGCCACCGAGACAGGCACACCGAGGTGCTCCCTACAAAGGCTCTGAGGTGAGGGGCTCCCGGAAGCCCAAGGATTGCAAATACCCCACTCAGAAGCCACACAAGTCTCGGAGCCGTAGCTCATCCCGTTCTCGAAGCCGGTCACGGGAGCGGGTGGATCATTCTGGAAAATATAAGAAGAAAAGTCATTACTACAGAGATCAACGGCGGGAGCGCTCAAGGTCCTATGAGCGCAGTGGTCATCGCTATGAGCGGGACCACCCTGGACATAGCAGGCATCGGAGGTGAAGGGGGCTTCCAGAGACTGCCAGCCTCAGGCCCCTCCTGAGGGTACCTGGGGGCTGCCCTCCAACCCTCCCCATGGGGCAACTCAGTTCCAGTGGCCCTGGCCTGCCTTGAGTCTTTTCAGAAATGGTTTTTTTGACCCTGGACCTTGAGGTGAATTTGGAAATGGAATTGAGGGAACAGGAAGGTGTTCCCTTTGGGCCAGCATGGGGTGTGGAGCAGCTTCAGCCCCTCGGGCAACTCGATGGGAAAGCAAAGATCTGCGTTCCTGTCGGTGTGGCTTGGTGCTATGGACAAGCTGTCTCTTCTTTTCCATACTCAATTACGTTCAGTCAAGAAAGATGATTTTTAGAACCTTTGCCTATATTAGGTTGTACTTACGTAAATATTTTGCAGTGTTTCACAATGAGAAAACGGCCTTAATAGCCCCTTATTCTCTATCCATGTGTAAATAAACATGTTTAATACAAGTGAAAGCTATATATATGAAAACTCAGAATTTGAATTCTGCCAGCTTAAAACTTGTGTAGAGAATTCTGATTTTTAAAATGTGAAGGTATTTAGGTCTGTGTTGAAAGTCGTATATTTTTATCCGTGCAATGCTGAGTGCGGGCCACCAGCTTCTAAAGAGAAGTTTCTTATATGCATTTTATGTGGTTGAATAAACACAGTTCTGCCTTCTCAGGACACTTGGGACATCAGACAGTTTGTGGTTGTTGTGCTTTGCTCATCAGGGCCTGCAGGTGCACACGGCCAGCTCCACTAAGTGGGCCATGTCTGAGATGCTGTCCCTGCCCCCACCTTCACTCACACCTCAAGTGCTGGGTTTTATACTGAGCTCCCATGCACCTGCCAGAAATGGGAAACTTCTGTGCTTGGAGAGGAAAGGACAAGCTGCCCCGGGGGGGTCTTGGGTGGAAAGGTGACTGGGCCACATCTGTGTGGGCCACCCAGGGTGCCTGGGAGCTGGATGCCTGCAGGGGCCCACTTCACTGGGGTAGGCAGGTAAGCAGCGTATGCCTGGAGCTGTGCTGTTCAGGATGGATGTCTGTGGGACTGAGGCTGGTTCTTCGAATGGTCATCTCTTGAGACCAGCACCTCTAGTCAAACCCTGGTATGGGGGCACCTCAGAAAGACTGAGGCGCTACGAGCAGAGGCAGTGCTAAGGCGTTTGGGAGAAGTGACCAGCAGGGCCAGTCCCCCGTAACTGCGTGGGTGGTTCTGGAGCAGGCCTCGTGCTGACCCCCTGACTCAAGCCTTCAGTGCTGAGACACAGCTGCAGCCCTGTTGGCAACTCTGAACTCTTGGTCTCCTCCTGCTGCCAGGGGGGCCCCTCAGCTCAGCCACAGGGACACCCCATAGTCAGCAGGGCCATGGGAAACAATCTATTCTGTGGCCCCCTCCTCCTACTTTTCTTCTCAGACCCCATTACCCAACTTCACATGGCTAGTGTACCTTCCCTAGATGCAGTACCATGCCATTTTCCCATCATTTACAGTACTCACCCTGCAGATCACAGGAATCGTGAATAACTAGGAAAGATGTGTTTATTTCCATTGGCTGCTAATTGTCTTTGGCTGTAGAAAAGCAGATAGGGAAGCTCTTGAGAACTTCATAGTAGCCTGAAAAGCATCACACCAGTCTGCTGAGTTCTGGCACGAGCTGGGGCCAGCACTTGTTAACACCAGGATCTGACAAAGCAGTGCCCAGCAGGGGCTCCTGGAGCCCCAGCTGAGAGCCCCAGGTTAGGGCCTGCCCTGGGCCACTCCCACCCTTGACCCTCCAGCCTCCAGGCCAGATAAGCAAACTTTTCTATTTCTTTTCCTTCCTTCCTTTCCTTTTTTAAAGACAGAGTTGCTGTGTAGTTCAGGCTGGCCTTGAACTCACTATGTAGCCCAGCCTGGGCTTGAATTTGTGATCCTCCAGCCTCGACTCCCAGAGCGTTGGGAATTACAGGTGTGTGCCACCACGCCTGGCTAAAATTATGGAGAAAGACCTTTTTTTGGAGGTAAGTGGGAATTCTGGGGAAAACAGAAGTGCGTGCAACAATTATATACTTGAGAGATTAAAGAATTCTTTCTTACACACCTATAATCCCAGTACAGGGAGGTTGAGGCAGCAGGATAGCAAGTTCAAATTCAGTCTGGGCAATTTAGTGACTTAACAAAAAACCCTTTCAATATAAAAAAAGGCTGGGGATGTGGCTTGGTGCAAAGACTATGTGCTCAATACCCAGTACAAAAAGGAAAAATGACCACATGCCCTCCCCAATTCTTCCATTGTGATCTTTCTTCCTTGGATCTTTATGAAAGACTGATCTTCCTAGCTTGGCAGAGTCTGCCCACTTGCATGGGATGCCCCCTGCACAGGTTCTGTCGCTGCTGTGGGAGAAAGTATCAGATCTGGCATGGACAGCCACCAGGGCCATTGTCCACATGCTTCCACATGGGCTTCACACAGCTGCTGGTGACGAAGCAGCTGCCAGGCACTTTCCATCTTTGTCTGGACTGTTCTCAACACCATTACCTGCTTTTGGTTTTGTTTTTTCTTTCCATACCATGGATTGAACCCAGGGCCTTTACACTAAGCTACATCCCCACATTCCCTCACCCCGTTTTTGTTTGTTTTTTTGAGATTCTCGTTAAAGCGTTAATTTTTTTTTTTTTAATGTGGGTACCAGGAGTCAAACTCAGGACTTCGTGCTTGCCAGCAAGTGCTTGTGCCACTAAGCGATATCACCGGCCCTTTTTTTTTTTCCTTCATGTGGGTTCCGGGAGTCGAACTCAGGACCTCACGCTTGCCAGCAGGCGCTTGTGCCACTGAGCGATACCACTGCTTTTTTTCCTTTATGCGGGTACCGGGAATTGAACTCAGGACCTCGTGCTTGCCAGGCAGGCGCCTTAGCCGCTGTGCCATCTCACCAGCCCTGGAACTTGTGATCCTTATACCTCAGCCTCCCAGAGTGCTGGGATTACAGATGTGCTCCACCACACCTGGCTACCAGGTGAATCTTTGATGGATTCTCCCCAACTCCTTGCACCCTTGCCAGGTGCAGGACTCCAGATACCAAGGTTAACAGTTGGAGTGTAGAGGGCACCATCCTGCCCCTTTGTGCCAAAACCCTTTACTGGGGAAAGCTGTGCCACAGAGGTGAGGAGTAGGCTATCAAACACGTGCATAAACCTGTGTGGGGAGAACAGTCATCCAAACCCAGCCACAGTAACACCGTTTTGTAGCGGGCGACTATTTAGCTGTCTGGTGGGCCCTAGCCAAGTAGCCGCGTGCAGATACCGAGTCCTCCACCACCGCAGCTTGAGTGCTTGCTGAGACCCACGGAGCTCCTGATAAGGATGGGACGAGAGCTGAAATACACATAACTTTGCCCATGGACTCTTTTTTTGATTCTGCTTTTTGCTGTTTTCCTTACAGCTCAATATAAATAGTAACGGCGTGGGGAGTGGCTTTGATAGTGCAGCTGCAGGTGAGCGGTCCATCACTCTGTGGCAATCTAATAAACTCACCCATCAATCTGTACTCATCGGAGTCATGCCTTGGTCTATAGGCACTGTTCCTATTTGGAGGCAGAGGTTTGTCTTCCTGGGAAATTCACAGAACACCCTTCCTGTCTGGAAATCTTGGGCAGTTCCCCTGGGAGGCAGAATACAGCATCACCTTGCGACTTCAGCCGCAGAGCATGGAACTTCTGTCCTCCCATTGGCCTCTCCCCTCCCCGCCACTTCCTGCTAGTTCTCCTTAGTTCCTCCTGTAGGGCACCTCTGAGCAAACTCCTCTCCACGTTCTCTCCCACCAGCGTCCTGCAGTGCCACGGTGGGATTCGCCATCCCGGCCAAGACGTCTTTCTGGACTAGAAGGGAAGCGGTGCTTTGAGGAGCAAGTGCCAGTGTCCCGAGGAGCAGCATTAAGAGTTCAGTCAAAAGCAATCCTCCACAGCGGCTGCTTTGGTTTTCGGGCAAAAATTAAGGCCTAAGTCTGATTTTCTTTTAGATAGGGTCTCGCTATGTGGTTCAGCCTGGTCTTGGACGCACTATGTAGCCCAGACTGGCCTCGAACTCTCAGCCACTACGCCGTTGACTCTGATTTTTGTTTGCGAGGCAATTACTATTAGAGCTGGTTTGCCCCAGAGTAGTCCCGCATCCATTACCCGAATTCGGGGAGAGCGTAGGTTGGGAAGCCAAAAGGACGGGGCCGGGGGTGAGGCGCTGGGGTCCAGCACACGCCGCACGCGGGCACGGGCGACACCAGGTGTCCGCGCAACACTTCTGCCGTCTCCACCTCCGCGGGGCTCGTCCCTGCCCCCGGGGGTGCGGCGTCGGGGTGACGATGCCGGGAGCCCTCCGTCCCCAGCCCCTTTTGTCCCGAGAGCGCCACTACACGAGCCCCGCCGGCCGGGCCTGCCCCCGCCGCCACTTACGTCCGCCTGCGTGCGGCTGCGCACGGGCGAGGGCACTCCGTGGGATTGTGGGAAGTCGAGTTTCCCGCTTCCCCAGGGGCCCAGGCGGAACTGACGGGCTGTGTGAGGACGGGTTGTCGTCCGTGTCTCCGCCGGCACCTTCGTAATCCGAAGCCGTCGCCGGGGAGGGCCGGTTTGGGGACGGACCGGAAGTGCCCGAGTACGGCGGCTGAGTGGTCCCTTTGAGCCGGGGTGTCGCCAAGGTTCGGAAGCGCGAGGTCGCGAGGGCTGAGTCGGGCCAGGCCGGGCTGGGGCCGCCCTCTCGGGCCTGAATCCCCCGCGCTGCGGGCTTGTGCGCCTGGGGAAACGGAGGCTTAGAGCGGGCGCGTGGCCTGCCGGGATTTGAGCCCGGCTGTGAGCTCGAGGCTGACCGGGTTTGAAGTCGCGTCCTCAAAGGGACCGGCAGAGCGGGGTGGTGGCACGCGGGGTCGCGCGGCCCGCCGCGCCCTCTCTTGTGACTCTGCGGCGCCTGTGTTCCAGCTGTGAGCCCGGCCGCCGCCTCCCACGACCATGTTTCTGGCGCGCCTGACTTCGCTGTTCGCGAAGGCCGTCCCCTGGGCAGGTACGAGGCGCGTGGCGGGTGCGCGCCTGGGTCAGGAATGTGGGTCACGGGTGCTCCAGGCCTGGCCACAGACAAAGGGGCCAGCAGGCCAGGAACAGGTTTATCTCGTTCACCCGCGGTGGACGTGCTGCCCGAGCCCAGGTGGTGGCAGCGCTTCTGTCTACTGTGGATTCACTGCAGTGCCTACTGTGTCCTCTCCTGCAGGGTGCAGTCGACCCTGGCCTGTCTGCGCGGCGCTGGGCAGCCTTGCCTGCCAGCGCTCACACAGTTTGCAACCTGCAGGCCCGAGCAGGGCGGCCTCCCTTCCTGGCAAGGGTGCCCAGCTGGAGCTTGAGGAGTTGCTGGTTCCCAGGAAGATGGCCATCAGTCCCCTGGAGAGCTGGCTGACCGCCCACTACCTCTTGTCCACATTGGATATTGGGGCCCCAGAGACTGTGACTCCAGGCCAATTGTATGAGTGTCCACCTAGCCAAGTGGAGGAGGGGACCAAGCAGGTGGACAAAGGGGTCTGGGATGCACCACAGATACAGTGCAAAAATGTACTGAAGATCCGCCGACGGAAGATGAACCACCACAAATACCGCAAGCTGGTCAAGAGAACTCGGTTCCTACGGCGCAAAGTCCGGGAAGGACGCTTGAAACGGAAGCAGGTGAGTGGCCCCTCTTTGGGCCTGAGTGGACAGAGTGGCTGGGAGTGTGTGGATTTGCCAAAAGTCAGTTGACATCACTCTTTCCATCCTCACAGAATAAGTTCGAGAAAGACTTGAAGCGCATCTGGCTGAAGGCAGGCCTGAAGGAGGCCCCCGCTGGCTGGCAGACCCCCAAGATCTACATGAAGGGCAAATGAGCCTGGAGTCCTGTTTCCGCACCCCACATGCTGCTGGTGACCCATTGTAATAAACGCTGGGAGGACTCAGTGTCCCGGGCTGGCCTGGAGCCTCATCCACCTGGTGTGAGCTCTCTTGAGGTAGCAGCTGCTGCCAGCCTCTATGTTGTGAGAGTTACCCCTGCCCCAGTTGGCCCTTGCTGTCCATCGTGACAGTGCTGTGCCTGTGGAGTTGACAGCCTTGCTGGGTGAATGTGTACTGTGCAGTAGCTGGGAACAGCCTCTGGGTGGGGACTCTAAATGTGTGCACAGGTCGTCAGGGGACAGACTGGATAGGTGGTGACTAGGTTATATTTTATGAATGGGGGTGCAGGAAAGGCCCTGGGTCTCCGGAGATGGCAGTTGGCGTGTGCAGGCTCCAGATTCTGAGCCATCCTTCCTGACTGAGATGATCCAGCCCAGGGGCAGGGTGTTGGCATGGCTCCCAGCCCTCCCAAGTGCCTACTGTTGGGTCTTCAGCCTCTGCCACTTCTCCAGGTCCTCACTGGGGGTGGGGGCTGGTCAGAAATGGGGTGTGGTTGGGAGGGTTCAGGGTTGGGGCCAGCTGAGGAAGGGATGCTGTTTCCGAAGCTGAAGAACCCAGGGTCTTATCTCAAGGCAGAAGCCCTGCGATTCTGGATTCCCCTGGATTAAGAGGAACACACCACTCCTACCAACTGGGGACCTGGAGGGCTCCTGGGTTCCTGTGTCAAGGCATGGAGGAGCTGAGCTGCAGGTCCCAGGAGTGCAGTGTGGACCTTTCTCTTGTCTTGCTCTGTGTCCCTGACCTTATGTTTGAGTTATGCAACAGAAACACAGACTTAAATTTTCTGGGTCTGTGTCCTGCATTCCCTGCCCGCTAGGACTGGTCTACCTTTCACCAGCTCTGTGGGGGCTTGTTTTGTTTTTGTGATGCTGGGGGTCAGACCCAGTGCCTTGCATCCACTAAGCGAGACTCTACCAGAGTCTCTACCAGAGCCACATCCCCAGCCAGGGATGTGTGACAGAAACATGTCCAGGGCCTGGGCTTAAATCCCGGCAGATTAGGTCTTGGAAGGATGAGGAATTTGAGCATAGTTCCCTGAAATTCCCCGATAGAACAGACATTATGCCAGGCACGGTGGTGCACGCCTGTAATCCCAGCACTCAGGAGGCTGAGGCAGGAGGATTGCCGCAAGTTCGAGGCCAGTCTGGGCTACATAGTGAATTCAGGAGCAGCCTGAACTATACAGGGAGACCTTGTCTCAAAAAAACAACAAAAAAAAGAGAGAACAGACATTATATCTGTAACCCCACACTGCTACAGGAGCCATGGAGGCCTGCCCTCACCAGTGAAGTAAGCAGGTTTCCAAAACCAGGTGGTCCCTGTCCATTGGCTGCGGGGCATGGGGGGTGCACAACAAGAGGGCTGTGTGCCCTGGGTTGTGAGGGCTCTGGAGCTGTGGTGTGGTGTGTGCCTATGCTGGTGGCCACCAGATGGCAGTAGTCAAAGCTGGCAGACCCTGGGCCAGACTGGAACCAGAACAACTACCTGGAACCTGCCCAAGAGCTCCCCCACCAGGGTCCTAAGCACCTTTCTGGATTTGAAATTCCCCGGGGGACTAGGTAGGGGTCCTGGGTCCAGGACTTCAGCAGTGGAACCTCCTTAGGCGAAGGAGGGCCTTCCCGCCAATACATGCCCGCCCTTGGCTGGTGTCCATGACTGCTGAGCATCTGCTCCTGGTATTTCCTCCCTCACCAGCCCTGTGGCTCACCTCACCCTTTGCTGGTTGGAGGAGAAAGGGGTGTCTGGCTGAGCTCCCTGGAGCCCAACCCCCTGAGCTGACCACCTCCACCCACGAGGGACCGGCTGGAGGTGCTGCCCAGAGGCCATCTCTGGGCTCAGGCCAGCCCTGCCTCAGAGTTCCTCCAGAGCAGTAGTTCCTAACTGGCCCTGGGAAACCTCTGGAGATGTTTTTGGAAGGTAGAAGCCCGAAAGCTGCCGAGTCCCTACAAGTCATAGGATCCCCTGCCACAGAGTCAGCCCCAAATGTCAGATCTCTGTTCCACATGTCACACCCAACGGGGCCTGTCCAGCCCCACCGGCCTCCACCCTGCCTCTCGAGGGGCCCTGGGTTGCAGAGCTTGCCTGCCTGTGGCCTAAAAGCCTTTGTGCCGCAGCCACGGCCCCTACTGGCAATTTGGGGGTTTTATTTTTATCTCTCCAGTTCCTCCCAGCCCACCAGGGCTGTTCTTGTGTGTGGGGCCTCTCCTTGGCCCAGCCTTGTGGGAGTCTGGTCTTTCATGGTTCTGGGCGGGGGGCCTCTCACTGACCCTCACCATCCTCCTCTGGCAGTGGCCAGGGATGGTGAGGGGGTTCTTGGGCCCATGCCAACCTTCCCCTGAGGGGCCGTCTGAGCCCAGCCCCCCACGCCCACAGGGCCATGTCTTGTGGGTATTCCCAGCCCAGGTGAGGCACTGCTGGCTGAGGTGCCCAGTGGTAGGAGGCCCAGGGGTGCAGAGCAAGGCCTGTACTGCCAACAAGCGCCACTCCCTGTAGTGTGGAGCCAAGGTGGGAGGAGGATGCCAACTCCCCTGGACAGCAGAGGCCTGCCAAGTGCCCCCAGAAAGGCACTAGAACTGCTGTGGGTGGAGGGGGAAGAATATCCCTGGGCCTGGCACTGGAGGCGTTGGTCCACCTGAGCTGTGGGCCCCCCACCCCTCTGCCATGGCAGAACTGGGCAGCCCAGTGCAGGGGCCCATGTTGTCCAGCGTGGGGACCTTGAGCTGGTCCCTTCAGGGCTGGAATAGGGGCAGAGGTGACCCTCACTGCTGCTGTGGCCCTGGCACCAGCTTCCCATGGTGCTGAGTGCCAGCCAGCACTGGTGGCTACTCGTAGCCCACCAGGCTACTTGTAGGTGAGGAACCTGATGACTGAGGCTGTTCTCTGGGGAGGGGTTCTGGTGCCCATTGTGACCATACCAGTGAACGCTTGTTCCCTTCAGGTCACCCTCCTCACCAGCCCTCTCCGTGCCATCAGGCTGCCTAGTGCTGTCCCGGGTACCTCTGCCTCATCAGTGGGGTCCCCTTTCCAACGTGCCCTCTGTCCTCTTTCCTGGTGTCTCCTTTCTTTCTCAGGCACATCCAGTGGCAGTGTGGGGGATAGGTAGTAGGGTAGGGTTATGTGTTAGAAGAATGGATTCCCTGCACCTCAGGCTTAGTGCCGAGTTCCATCCAGGAATCGTTTCCTTTCACATCAGAGCTGTGCTTGGCTCTGGTTTATAGGGGAGGTCCCTCAAATACAGAAATTGGCTGGCTGAGATTTCTTTCACCCCCAAAACTTGATTTTAAAAAATTTTGTTTTTATAAAGGTTATGCCTGTACATGCCTAAATGATTTAATGCTTCTGTTTGTTTGTTTGTTTTGGGGGAACAGGGTCTTGCTATGTAGACCAGGCTGGCCTTGAACTCAATGTGTAGCCCAGGCAGCCTTGAACTCAAGGGGATCCTCCTGCCTCAGCCTCCAGAGTGCTAGGATTACAGGTGTGCACCACCATGCCCAGCTAATGATTTAATACTTAATATTTAAGAAAAAGTCTCACTGGGTAAGGTGGTGCAATCCTTTAATCCCAACACTTGGGAGGCTGAGGCAGGAGGTTCACCATAAATTGGAGTCCAGCCTGGGCTACATAGTGAGTTTATGGCCAGCCTCGAATACACAGTGAAACCCTCTGCTCTTTCCCCACAGAACCTTTTCCAGAGTCAACTTCAGCTCTTTTCAACGATCTTTTTGGTATTTAACATATTTTAGGTTGGGGGCCTTCAAATTATTTTTGGATCAAGAGACAAAACAAAAAATTACATTTTTTACATTGCTGCTAATACAACAGAAACAAAATTGTATAAAACAGCACCCTCCTTAGAGCAACCAACTCAGGTATTTCCTATTCTAGTCCATTCATTTAAAAATGCTATTCATGACCCATCAGGTGGAGTTCAGCCTGACGGGTATACGTTAGTGCAGCCTGCTTCTTTGGAGCTGGTCTGTTCTCTTTGGGACTTTGTATTTCCTCTGGGAGTAGCTTCCTTCATTGTCTGCTTATACTTGAGACTGTGAGCTGCAAATCAGCAGCTAGGAGTATCCAAGACACCCAGAAGTGGTCTACATCCTTTCCCACTTTTGAGCCAGGTGTGGCCCATACCTACAATGCCAGCAATTTGGGATGTTGCAAAGTAAAACTTTGGAAAGACTGGTGTGAGTCCACATGCCTGTAATTCCAGCACTTGGGAGGCTAAGGCAGGAGGATTAAGAGTTTAAGCCTGGGCTGTATATGATAAGATCCTGTCTCAAAAACCAAAAAATTACCAGTATCTATGTTTTGTTTTGTTTTATTTTAATGACTGCGATGTAGCTCAGCAGCAGAGCAAGTGTGAAGTCCTGAATTCAGTTCCTAGTACCACAAAAATAAATAAGAAAATAAATGAATAAATACCACTTCCCACTTTTTAGTGTGATTCAGGACTCTTGAGATGTGGCTGATTCCAGGGCAGGTTGCTAACTAGCAAATAGAAATATGAGTCCCAGTCCCATTTGAATCTGAGATAAGCAGTTTTTCAGTGTCCTGTGTCTGCCACAGTCCCAGCCACTTCCTGTCCCCAGCAAGAAGTGCCAGAAGCCCCTGCACCTTCACACTAGCCAGTGGGCATGCCAAGGCTCTAGGGCCTGCTGGGGGCTTGGGAACCACCTGAACATGCTTCACTGGTCGAAGACGGGACACCATGAGCGCCAAAGAGGAGACTAAATGGGGCTAAAACAACACTGAAACCCTGCAGCGTTGGAGGATGCCCTTCTTGGCCTGAGACTCACTGCATTCTTTGGTTCTGTGACTGGAACACATTTTCTAAGCACACTGGTATAACTTCCACTCTTAACTGGAAACAAAAAATAACAGACATGATTATGAAGTCTCTTAATTTTCTTTTTTTTTTTTTTTTGAGACAGGGTCACACTATGTAGCCCAGGCTAGCCCTGAACTCATGGAGATCCTCCTGTCTCAAAGGAGGATCTATCTTTGTTTTTGTTTTTGTTTTTTTTTTTGGTACTGGCAATCGAACTCAGGACCTTGCACTTGCCAGGCAGGTGCTGTGCCGCTGAGCTTTATCCCCGGCCCAGAGGATCTATCCTGATCTATCCTGTCTCAGCTTCCTAGATACTGGATTATAGCATGTGCCACAACATTTGGTGAAGCCTCTTAAGTTTCATGGGCGTCTGTTTTGAGTGCCTTAAGCAGAGCAACATAAGCTCATACAGATTTAAAGTAAGAGATGTGAGAATTCCAGAAAGTAAAAGGAAATTGAACTTCTGCTTCCTTAGGTGTAGTTACCCTTTAAAAAAAAAATCATTTTCTTCATGCAACTGTTACTTCAATTTGTTTAAATGTTGGGATGTGGAGTTATTTGTAGCAGAAAAATTCAGGTATATTTTTTCTCAATAGAGGTCTTTTATTGAATCATTAAAATGTCATAAGTTGGTTTTATAATCTGGAATCTTGTTTTCTTGGGTTGATCCCCTTCTCCCCATGCTAGGGATTGAACCCAGGGCCTTTACACTGAGCTACATCCCCACCCCTTTCTATATTTTATTTTGTGGTACTGGAAACCTGGAGCCTTTTGTCATGTTCAGCTTTCCTGGGAATCCTGGGACCTAAATGAAAATTAATCCCATGAGTCGAAGCCGTAATCAAAGCCCTACTGGAAACATCACATTTCAGGGTAAATCTGTGTGATGAGGCCTGAGAAGCCACTGCTGTCACCATGCTCAGGCCTCCAGGAAGCTACTGGCAGCTGTGCCCAGCTTGTCCCCAGCCTTTGGGACCAGCTGCGCTGTGCATGGGTTGAAAGTTATGCAGGTGGACCTTCCCCCCATGGTTAGAGGCACTGTAGGTGACATCTGTGTGTGTGCTGGGGACAAATCCAGGGCTTCACATATGCTAAGCGCACACTCTACCCTTGGGCACACACCCAGCCCTGTGAATGGTGGAAGAAAATTGGTGGTTCCATTTTTTTTTTTTTTTTTTTTTTGTTGAGGCAGGGTCTGGCTGCCTGTGTAGTTCAGGCTGGCCTCGAGTTCACTGTGTAGCCCAGGCTGGCCTCAAACTCCCAGCAATCCTCCTGCCTCAGCCTCCCGAGTGCTAGAATTATAGGCATGCGCCACCATGCCCAGCCCTAGTTCCTGATTTTAAAATTGATAGGTGGGGCTGGGGACAGAGCTCAGTGTTAGAGCACTTGGTCCTGAGTTCATCCCCAGCACTGCAAAAAGAAAATGAAATGGATGAATCTGTAAAAAACTATCCCTTTCACAATAGAAGAGGGCAAAACTGCAGAGGGCAGCTGGGAGCCTGAGCTCCTGACTCCAGAGCAGGTCTGCAGCATCGGCTACTGCACAGACAGCACTACTCTGACGCCGAGATGGGACTCTTGAGCCGGTCTGACTGACTGGTACAAATGTCAGTCATGCTGCCTTGGTATTCTGTCAGGATAAAAGGCATGGCTGGCCCATGAAATAATGTTTCTGTATTCAGGGAGTGGGATGAGAGAGGTTCTCTGTGTAGTTCAGGATGACCTTGAATTCATGTCGATCCTCCTGCCTCAGCCTCCCTATTGCTGGGAGGCTGACCTGCCATGCCTGGCTGTCTCTGTATTTTTAAGTTTTCTCATCTATGTTTTTAATCTCAAGGTCACAGTGCATCATTTCTCTCTCAGCTCTGTCTCCCCAGGCCACCAGCTTGTGGCTCTCCCTCAGGAGAAGGGAAGAGATGACAGCTCCCTGGCGCCCAGTAGCCTTTGCCCATGAGATCCACAGAGTGCACTGCTTGAGGAGCAGGGATGGCAATGTGGAAGACCACAAGGACCCAGAAAAAGTGCCAATCCACAGGCACGTGGCCACCTCCCAGACACGGTCAGGGTCACAGTGGGCCAGTCTCAGGGCTGGTGACGTGGCCAGCAGCAGAGCCCTGCCTCTGCATGTGCAGGCCTCTGCTTCCATCTCCAGCACCATGAAAACCAGAAAAATAGTGCAAGGGCAGGACATCAGGCTGTAGTCAGGCCCAGCCTCAGCCTGATGGACAGGATGGGGCCATGCAGTTCCTCACGAGACCCAGAGGGAGCCTGGGCTGCAGTTGCCTGCCACACCAGCCCACTGCCCACAGCCAGTCCCACTGGGAAACCCACCAGACACCCTCTGTGAGGCCTGTGGCCCTGTCGCCAGCTCTTGCTCCTGCCTGGGCAGTGGCGGTGTGGTCTGCTGTTTCCATGGAACAAATCACATCTCATCTTGCCATTCTCCTGGTCAGGCTAGTGTCTACTCAAGATCTCAGCAGGCTGACTCCCACGTGTCCCTAGGGCCTTCAGGTCCTCCGCTGGGGCTACGGCCCAGGGTCTCCTGGGCTGTCTGCAGACAGCTCTGGCACTGGGAGGCTCCCGGAGGCCTCTTAGCCCTGGGGAGCTGCCCCTTCCCATCTGCTCTGTTGTACCTTGTCCGCAGGGCAGGGACATCCTCAGCTTTGTCAGGCCATGAGCCTAATTACTCAGGAGGGTGAGGGACTACTCTGTCCCCACTCATGGGGAGGGGCTTGGACCAGTGTAGACATAGCCAGGAGTTGGGGACAGGCTCAAGTTCTGCCCTCAGCATGGCCATGACAGGGGCCCTCTTCCTTGTGTGTCCACATGAACCCTGACAGCTTTAACTATCTCTGTTCTCCTGTGCCCTCTGGCTGGACCTGGCCCCAGGCCTTATTTTGGGGAGCCCAGAGCTCGCTGACCCCTCTGCCCTGGAGGCAGCTTCCCGAGGCCCTGCCCTTGTAGGCCCTCATAGGCTGTCCCAGCAGTCCAGCCAGGGGAGCCTCTGCCTGGTTTTCTTTTTCACTCTCACACCCTCTCCAGTACTGGGGATTGAATCTGGAGACTTCACGCTGAGTAATATCCTCAGCTAATGTTATTTTTTATTTTGAGACAGGGTAGCACTAAGTTGCTAAATTGCCCAGGCTGGGCTTGAAGTTTTGATCTTCCTGCTTCAGCTTCCCTAAGTGCTACAATGACAGGCCTGACCACTGCACCTGGCTCATTTCGTTCTCTTGACAGTACTTGCCTCAGTATACAAAATGATCTTAAAAGATCAGCATGCAGCGAGGCCCAGTGGAGCACATCTGTAATCTCAGCACTTAAGGAGTCTGAGGCAGGAGGGTGGCAAGTTTGAGGCCAGCCTGGACTTGGCAGGACTCTGCCTCAAAAAGAGATGACAGACAGACATGACAGATTAGACGGAGAAGGCTAGATAGTTGTCCAGTGGCAGAACACTTGCCTAGCACGTGTGAGGCCCTGGGTGTTATCACCAGCACTGCACAGGAACAAGAACAAAACCGAATAGACCAGCAGGCAGGGAATGGACAGCTTACTTAGTACTGGACCCCCAGGGCCTGGCACAGAGTAGGCACTCAGTACGTGCTTGCTGAATGAGCTTTCTTTCTTTTCGTGGTACTAGGGGTTGAATCCAGGGCCTTCACACTAAGCTACATCCCCAGCTGTATGTATGTATGTATGTGAGATAGGGTCTCACTATCCAGCCCAGGCTGGCCTTGAACTCATGGCAATCCTCCTGCCTCAGCCTCGAGTGCTGGGATTACAGATGTGCACCACCACACCCAGCTTCTTTTTATGTTTTTTTTTCTTTTTTTGTGGGTACCGGGGGGTCGACCTCAGGACCTCGCGCGCCAGCAGGCGCCCGTGCCGCTGAGCGATATCACCGGCGCTTTTTTCGTATGTGGGTTCCGGGAGTCGAACTCAGGACCTCGCGCTTGCCAGGCAGGCGCTTACGCCGTTGAGTCATCTCGCCGGCCCTCTTTTTATGTTTTGAGACAGGGTCTTGCTGAGTTACCCAGGCTGAAGTCAAACTTAGAGTAGTCTGGGATTACAGGTGTGTGCCACCGCGCCCAGCTTTTATTTTTTAAAGCTATTTTCTGTTGTGTTTTTTCACGTTTGTTCACTGTGCTGGGGATTGAATCCAGGGCCGTGTGCATGCTGGGCAAGCACTCTACCATCCAGCCCCCAGTGGGGTCGTTACGGATGAGCAGAGTGTGAGCCTCTGCCCGTCTGTGCGGTGTCTGGGTCTGAATGACTCCGTGGGACTGTTGGAGGCAGAGAGAGAGAGAGAGAGTGAGGAACAGTACGTTGTGTGTGCGTGTAGTGTCTGGTTGTGTCTCTGTTCCTGTGGTTTTTCTTCCTGATGAGCCGGGCTTCCTGGAATGTCCGAGTCACCAGGAATGGGCGCCAACATTGGTTTCTCAGCCTTTGAGCCCCCGTCTGCCACACCCCCAGGAAGGGAGGAGGAGGGTTCAGGCTCTGGTCTGGCTGGGGGCTTGGCCAGTGGCTTGGTTTTGTCCTGGGCTGTCCTCTTCCTGAAGTGATGAAGATGCGGGAAGCCAAGTGGCATGGTCACAGTCCAAAGGAGAGCAGGCAGGGCCAGGCCCTTGGCTGTGGGAGGGGCAGATGGCCTGGTTGGCAGCCCAGGCCAGCCACCCACTGGGCCTCTCCTCTCCTGTCTGTTTCCTGCTGCCTGCCTGGCCTCCACTGGCCAAAAGGCCAGAGAACAGAACGGTGGGGACGAGGGAGTGTGCAAGGGGTCAGGATTATCCCAGATGTCTGCACGTCTGCATCTGGCTTGTGAGGGTTTTGTTTTGTTTTGTTTTTGTTTTTCTGTTTTGTTTTTGAGACAGGGTCTCACTATGTAGCCCAGGCTGGCCTCGAACACGTGGTGTTCCTTCTACCTCAGCCTCTGGAGTGTTGGGATTACAGGCATGAGCCACCACACCCGGCTCTGGCTTGTGACTTGGCCCTGGGCTGTGGGGTCTGCAGCTTGAGGTCCGTGCAGCAGAGGCCAGAGACATCAAGGGGCACCCAGAGTGAGCAGAGGTTCAGCTCCTGCTAGCTCAGGCCCTCTGTGCCCTACCTGGAGCCGGGTTCCCTCCCAGGGCCTGAGCCAGCTCTGGCTGTCTCTGCCTCCATTCTCTGGAAGACACTCAAAGAACAGAAGGACCGCAGGGACAGTAGCAGGGCAGGGGAGGATGGAGAGAGACAGCAGAGGTCCTCTGGAGGAGGGGCCACCCACTAATGGAAACCAGTTAGAAAAACAGGAGTGGCTAGGCGGGGCCAAGCAGTCTTGAGGATAGCTGGGCGGGGCCTGTTTTTCCAGAATGAAGGCCCAGGGAGGAGCGGGGCAGGAACCAAGCTCAGGCTGATTCCAGTTTGGGAAGGGGCTCATTCAGGCCTGGGTCTGTCACGCCCCAAGGGCTTCTTTGCCCTTGTGGCTGGTGCTTTGTGTCCTGTTCCCTCCTATGCAGCATCAGGTGGCGGTGGGAGACTTAACTAGGACCTAGGGACGCGGGTTAGGTTCCAGGGTGCGACCCCTGGCCCCCAGGAATTGGGTGGGCGGTTTTTGTGGCCGTTTGGATTTTTCCTTTGTCTCTTTGTTTTGAGGTTTGCCTAACGAGCAGGACTGGGTTTGGTGCACGGTGCTTGGTCTGTTATTTCGCGTTTGTTTATGTGACTTTGTGAGTTTTCCCAAAGCTTTTAAATTTGTGCCTTCTGGGGGAAGGAGGGCTCTCCTCCATCCCTCCACAGGGTCTCCCAGGAGCATGGTACCCCAGGTCTAGTTTCAGGGATACCAGGCTGAGCCCTGGCAGGTAGGTGGCCTGGTGGCCTGGCCATCCACCCTTCCGGCCTCACCCTAGGGTCCCTGGCTGCTGCTCTGGGTCCCAGAGATGACTGGGTAGCAGTGCTCATCACCTGTCCTAAGGGAGCCCATCAAGGCCCCAGAGGAGGGCGTGCAAGGTCATCCCCAGGGAGGACAAACAGGAGGAGCCTCCCAGTCTGACAGGGCAGGAACAGGGTGAGCAGGAGGAGGCAGCCAGGTTCCTGGGGGTCTTGGGGACCAGGGTGCCTTTAAGATGGGAGAACCCCCCTACCCCAGCTCTGGCAGCTGCTCACATAGGGGATGCCAGAGTGGGGGCAGGGCCCCTCACCCTGGAACCCCAGCAGGACAGGAAGAGTCCCGGATGGCACTGACACCCACGTGCCCCAGGGTCCTTGCCCTCAGGCTGTCCTGCCCCTCCCAGGGCTGGGGCCCTCCCTCCAGGGACTGATCCGAGTGGCCAGCCGGCCTGGGCCTCCGCTGCTCCTCCCCACCAGCCAGCCTGCGACAGGGAGGCCAAGGAGTGGGCGGGCACAGACCCGGCCCAGGACTCCGTGATGTCACAGTGGTGCTGGAGGGGGAGGGGGTGGGCTGTTTTTCTGGAGAGTTAGAGCCAGAGTAAGACAAAGCAAGGGGCAGGCGGCAGGCGCCATGGAGCTGTGGTCCCAGGTCCTGCTGTGGGAACTTGTGCTTCTACAGAGTGAGTGGGGCAGCAAGGGGGTGTGGGAACACTGGTGCTCCGGGTGGAGTTCCTGTTGCAGGGGGCGCCCCCAACAGGGCAAGGGGCAATCTGGGGGCCCTCAAAGGGAGCCTCACCAGGAGGTGAGGCCTGCAGGTAGACCCCACAGAGCTGTCCTTGGGGATGCTGCAGCCAAGAAAGCCAGTGGCAAGGAGGCTGTGGCAGCAGCAGTGCAGTGTCCTACCTCCAGCAGGCACCCTCAGACCCAGGCAGGCCCGGCGGGAGGGTGAGGCCCCCAGGTCTGCAACTTCTCTCAGATGTGGGGAGTGGAGTGGGCCTGAGAACTTTGGGGCCTCTCCAGGCCCCCCACCCCACCCCCAGCTGGCCTGCTGACCCCGCACATTCCTCTCCAGACTCTGGGCACTCAGCCACCTCTGTGCACAGGAACTTGGGCCTGTGCAGGGCCAATGGGGGCTCACTCCCACATCCACTCCCTGGGCTCCACACCCTGCCCTTGGTGAGACTGCTGACAGTCTCCACAGCCAGGGCTTCCAACTGTCAGAGGGTCTGAGGACCCTGAGGACTCTTGAGCTGTCACCCTCTGCAAGTGCAGGAGCTCCCTCCAAACAAGGATGTGCACAACCCCAGGGCCTGCCCCAGGGTCAGGCTCAGGTGCTCTCAGTGGATTTGGTGTCCACTTGAGATGTGGCCCCTGGTGACAACATACATGCATTACCAGCAAGGAAGGGGTCTAATCCCAGCCCACCACTCACCCCCGGGACCCTGGCTTCTGCACTCCTAGAGAGCAGGCACTGGCCCAAGCCAAGTGAGGCCACATGGGGGCTGGGCTGCAGGACCCCCACCTGCCCTGACTTCTCCAGTGTCACCTCTAGGACCATGGGAGGGGCTCAGGGAGCCGAGTGGCGACCTTGCCACTGCGGTCGCTATATGCAAAGACCCCTCCCCAGGCTCTCTCTCCTCTCCTTGCAGGCTCCACTGTCCTTCTGTCCTCAGGTGAGTGACCACCCCCCCAGCTGGGGGTCAGTCCCCAGCTCATCGTGCCAACTCCACCCCTTAGGGTCCCCTGGTGCCCCTCCCTAACTTCCTCTTCCCCACAGGGCCCTCGGGGCCCGTGACCAGCGACAGCTCGGTGGTATCCGAGTCTGCAGTGACCTGGGAGGCAGGCAGCCAGGCGGTACTGCGCTGCCAGAGCCCGCGCATGGTGTGGACGCAGGACCGGCTGCACGACCGCCAGCGTGTGGTACACTGGGACTTGGGCGGTGGCCCGGGCCCCGCACGCCGGCTCGTGGACATGTACTCGGCCGGTGAGCCGCGCGTGTATGAGCCTCGGGATCGTGGCCGCTTGCTCCTGTCGCCCTCCGCCTTCCACGACGGCAACTTCTCCCTGCTCATCCGAGGTACAGGCGGTGCCCGGGGGCCCTGGGGTGGCCGAGGCCAGGGGACTCGGGGCTCACGCCGAGTTCTCTCCGCGCGGGCAGCTGTGGAGGATAGCGATGCGGGGCTGTACACCTGCAACCTGCACCACCACTACTGCCACCTGTATGAGAGCCTGGCCGTGCGCCTGGAGGTCACCGAAGACCGTGAGTGCACTGGGCACTGACCCTGTCCTGCTGATCCCTCCCCCACTGACCCCCGCCCGCTGACCCCACAAGCTGACCCCCCCCGCAGCCCGGGCCGCGCGCGCGTACTGGGACGGCGAGAAGGAGGTGCTGACCGCGGCGCGAGGCACGCCCGCGCTGCTGACCTGCGTGAACCGCGCGCTCTTGTGGACCGAGCGGCACTTGGAGGAAGCGCAGCAGGTTGTGCACTGGGATCGCCAGCCGCCTGGGGTCCCGCACGACCGCGCCGATCGCCTGCTCGACCTGTATGCATCCGGCGAGCGCCGCGCCTACGCGCCTCCCTTCCTGCGCGATCGCGTGGCAGTCGGCGTCGACGCCTTTGCGCGCGGGGACTTCTCGCTGCGCATCGACCCGCTGGAGCCGGCTGATGAGGGCACCTACTCCTGCCACCTGCACCACCACTACTGCGGCCTGCACGAGCGCCGGGTCTTCCACCTGCACGTGGTCCAGCCCGCTGCGACCCCGCCACCCCCGCGCCCCTCGCCAGGGCCGGCCCCAGGTGCGTGTCCTCCCTGTGGGCCCCCCGGCGCGGGACGCGCGCGGCCCTGACGCTCTCCCCGCCCGCAGACCCCACGCTGACGAGAGGGCGCAGCGTCATCAATGTCATAGTCCCGGAAGGCCGGGCGCACTTCTTCCAGCAGCTGGGCTACGTGCTGGCCACGCTACTGCTCTTCATCCTGTTGCTCATCACGGTGGTCCTGGCCACCCGCCAGCGCCGCCGCGGAGGTGAGGCGGGGCACCCAGGCGCGGCGAGGGCAGGGACGCGGGCACCGGCCGCCCCTGACACGCTCTCCTTCCGCAGGCTACGACTACACAGACCAGAAGTCTGCAAAGGCCAAAGGGTGAGTGCCCCGCCCACGCCCCGCCCAGGCCCGGCCCCTCCTGCGCCCCTCACCTGCGGCTTCCTCCAGGAAGGACGTGAACCTGGCAGAGTTTTCAGTGGCCACAGGGGACCAGACTCCCTACAGGAGCGAGGATATCCAGCTAGGTAGGGGGGGTCAGGACGCCCCGGCACAGACGGGCAGGCCTGAGCTGGGGGCGCCTGGAGGGGGGGTCTTCATTTTGCTCTCCCTGCACCAGATTACAAAAACAACATCCTGAAGGAGAGGGTTGAGCTGGCCCACAGCCCCCTGCCTGCTAAGAACATCGACCTGGACAAAGGTGAGTGCTGCCCACCCTAGCTGGCCCAGAGTCCTGCTGTATCCCAGGGTGCCCCCTCACATGTCCCTGGAATTCGAAGCCCTAGCCAGCCCCATGGGTAGGAGACCATTACCACCTCTGCTCCAAAGTCCCTGGGAAGCCCTGCTGAGTGTCTGCTCTGTTTCCCACTGCATGGAAGGGCAGAGTAGACCCCAGATGGTTCTTTCACTTTCAGAGTTCAGGAAGGAATACTGCAAATAAAGAGATGCTGAGCTCCTGGCTGCGTCAGCAGCTGTGCCCCCAAGGACTGTGGATGTCCCCGGGACCTCAGATGGCTCACCGACTTCCTCCCAGCGGCTGGTCCCGCTTTTCTGAAGTTGGCCCGAGGCTGGCTGGCACAAATTAGCTGGGGCACCATCTTCGTTCTTAAGAAGCTACAGTGGGCTTCTGGGGACTCTGCTGCAGCGTGACCACCACCCTTCAGCCACCCTTGGCAACTGGTGGCCCCACAACAACACCCCAGGTCCCACTGATGCCCATCAATCCTTTGGGCCTTCCTGGTCCCTGTCTGCAGGGGAGGAAGACACCCCAGAGTGGACTCAGTCAGGACTCAGCAGCCTTGGGGAGCTGGAGTAGCCTCAGGGCTGGCACTTCACTCCTCTTGGGAGAGCCCCCAGTGGCCTTTCCAGACTGCATCAGGCACTCACATGTCACTCAGAGCCCCACCCAGCTGCCCTCTGTCCTGTATGGAAACTGAGGATTCCTGGGGACTCCACTGCTTTGGACCACAGGGCTGCCGCGGCCCTTCCTGTGCTTCTGACCCTTCTCCAGCTGTTTTCCACAGGCCACCTTGATGGTCACTGGGCTCCACCAGACCTCTGACATTCACACCCCTCCCTGGGCTGGAGTCTGGGGCAGGGGTTGCATTTGGCTTCTGTTGTGGCTGAGAACAGGGTGGGGGGTGACAATGGATCTGGGTGGCCTGTGCTGCCACGCTGACACCCTGTGTGTGCTCCTGCTGGGGAAACTGCTGCATCACAATAAAGCCCATGTCTGATTTGTAGACTTGATCCAGGTGTGCCTCCACAGCTCCTCTTGTGTCCCCCTGGGGGCAGAGCCTGGGCCTTGGGCATCCTCAAGTGCTTTCACCTTCCTGCGAAGCTCCACTGTCCTTGCTTTATCCTTTGGGAAGGTCTGGGTCCTCCAGGAGCAGGTGTCCTGCAAAGGGGACACTGGAGCCAATTCTCCATGTACCCTTCTGGGAGAGGAGTTCCAGTTCCTTTTCTGAATAAGGAGGAGGAGCAGATGAAGACAGGGAGAGGACACTTAGTCCAGTCATCTGAGGATCAGATGCCAAGACAGCATAAAAGTAGGAGAAGGCATGAAGGCTTTACCAGGTGTGGGTCTGACCTGCATGGAGACTTGGGCAGGGCCTGGCTGGTGGGGTTGGTGCTGCCCCTGCTGGCTCCATGGTAGGCTAGGTTAGGAGCCAGCTGCATGTTCTCCACACCAATGAGGTGGAGGAGAGGGGAGCAGCTGAGAGTGGGCATAGAGCTGTTTCCCCACCCTGGCCCCTCCAGTGCCCTCCCAGGGCAGCGGGGACAGGAAAGGGTGGGAGTCACCCTTGAGGACCGCAAGAAGCCAAGGTGGGTAGGAGAATGGCTTGGGAGGTATGGTGTACTTGAGGATGCACTTTTGTCCCAGCCCAGTGGCCTCTGGCTCCAGAAGTGGCCACACTCCTTGGACAGGGTCCTTCCAGGCAGGGCCCCAGCCTGATCATGTCAGCATCAACACTATGGCCACTGTCCCTCTCCTTCAGCTTTGGCTGAGTGTCCGGGGAGCCTGACACTCAGCAGGGCCCAGATCCTGCACTAAGAGTGTCACCATTTCTGGCCAACAGCCATTGGCATAGGCTGAGGGTCTCCCAAGGGAGGGACTGGCCTCCCTTCCTTAGGCACAAGCAGAGTCCCCACATCAGACCCTCAAAGGCTATCCTTCCTGCCTGGCCTTTGGTGAAAGAGGGTTGGGGGAACAGGACAGCTTCAGGCTCAGGGAGAGTGGGTGCCCAGGGTAGCAGCGGAGCTGTGCTGTGCCCATCAAGCTGAGGGCCAGGTCAGGGTGCTTGGCCTCAGCTGACATGGGTGGCCTCTCGCCTGCACTCAGGGTCTTCTATCCGACTTCTGGGTCCTCCAGGCTGTGACAGGGTCTCTTTTTGGGCTGGGCCGGCACCCGGGTTGGTCAGGACCAGGCAGATGGGAGTGTCCCAGGTCACGAGGGGAATCCAGGCGCCTTCTCACATCTCTTGGGGGTGACCTAGGCGTTTGTCTCCCCAACTCTGGACACCATGGGGCGCCCTCTAGTGGCCTCAAGAGTACCGGAGTGGAGGGAAGCTGAGCCTCCAGCCCAGCGAGGCAGCAAGTGACTGGACCCTTCACAGCCAGAGGGGCCCCGGCTGGTTCAATCCACAGCGATAAAATCTCTTTGGCTTCAGCGGCCTTGGCAGCACGACGCTCGAACACCCGCGTCCACGCAAGCTCCCCACCCGCCCGCCCGAGCACCACATTCATTTGGCGCGCGCTTCCTGGAGCCCCCGTGGGACCGGCACTGGGGCGCAAGAGCGTGGGGCTGCCGCAGGGCGCAGAGGGACCGCGTGTCGCCGGATTGTCGCGGGCACAGTATCTTTAGCTTCCTGCGGTGCACCCCGCAGCCCGGCGGAGGAGCCTCGGGGCGCTCGGGAGAGGGCGCAGGACCTGGGCGGCCCGGCCACGCTCCGGCGCGCCGCGGCGGATCTTCGGGATCTGGGGGCGCGGCGTGCCCCGGGTGGGCCCTTCCTCTAGCAGCCGGGCCGCGCCCCGCAGATGGGGCGAGGGTTCTCGAGGGTCCCTCTGCCTACCGGGGACCTGCCGTCTGCCCACCGACGCTGACACCATGCGGGCGCAGGAGTTGCGGGATTCTCCGGGCCCGAGCGAGGGGTAGGACCGGCGGCGCGGCGCAGGAGAGCGAGGAGCCCGCTTCCCGCCGCTCGCCCCGCCCTAGCCCGTCGCTCGCCCCGCCCCGCGCCCCGCCCCTCTTCCGGCGCCTGCGCAGCCGCGCCTCGCCCCCGCGGGTGGCCGGTGACGTCACCGCTCTCGGGCGCCCCCCGGCGGCCGCGCACTAGGCCGGTCGGGCGGTCCCTGAGCGGTGCGGCTCGAGGGGGCGGCGGGCGGCGGCGGGCCTTGGTGCTGCGTCCCTAGCGCCTGTCCCGGGCCGGCGGCGAATGGGCGGCCGCGAGCCGCGGGGCAGCAGCCGGGGCGCGGGCGGCAATTGGGGGTGCGGGGGGGTCTCGGCGCGGACGGGCGGGGCGCGGGCCGGCGGGCGGGGAGCGCGCCCGGCGTCCGAGCCGCGGGCCGGGCCCTGAACGCCGCGCGGCCCCGCGCCTTCGCCTCGCGCCATGGCGGAGACCAAGATCATCTACCACATGGACGAGGAGGAGACGCCGTACCTGGTCAAGCTGCCCGTGTCCCCCGAGCGCGTCACGCTGGCCGACTTCAAGAACGTGCTCAGCAACCGGCCCGTGCACGCCTACAAATTCTTCTTCAAGTCCATGGACCAGGACTTCGGGTCAGTGGCCGCGCGGCGGGCGGGCAGGCGGGCAACACCTGTCACCTGGGTGGGAGGGTCCGTGTGGGCCGGGCGGCCCTGGTCCGTGTCGCACCCACCCTCGACCGGGACCCTGCCTCCCGCGAGCCTGGCAGCGGCGGCCCAGGGACAGGCGAGTGTCCTGGCTGCCCGGAGCCATTCCTGGGCACCCAGGCCACCCCGAGCCCGAGGTCCCACCTTGGCCTGCCTGGGCCAGGGCCTGTTGCATTCCTTCCTTGGGGCTGGCAGTTCCGGGGCTCAGGGCCGCCCGGGTCAGGGGAGCATCATGGTGGACAGGTCTCAGCACCCACTGGATCTCTGGGTGGGACTGGACATGGGGGTCGCACAGGTACAGCAGTCTGTCTGAGGGGCTTGCAGAAGTTTCTGGAGTCTCGAGGGAGACTCTTTCTGGCTCCCTCCTCCAGCGTTCCCCTGTCAGGGCAGAGGTCAAGGGTCACAGGGATCCTAGAGTTTCACTCCACCCCCTGCCCTGAGGCTCCTGGCCACCTACTGATTAGGGTCAGCCTCTAGGCCACTGTGCTGGCTGTCCTGGGAGAAGGGACATTTCACTTGTGCTGAGGGATAGGGAGCAGGAGCCCAGCCATCCGCTAGAGGCCTGATGGGGTCACAGCCACCAGTAACCCGAGTCCCCCGCTCAGCAGTGTGCTGAGCAGGTGTGTCCGGTGCCCTCAGGCAAGTGGTGTCCTTGTGTGTGACCCTATCTTGGGGCTTTGACATTGACCTCCTGTTTCCTGGATTCTGTAGTTCCCCGGTCCTGGGTAGCCCAGGTCCAGTCAAGCATGGGTCACTCTGTGCTTGGGGTCCGAGGTCAGGTGGGCAGCCCCGGCCCAAGGAGGAGAGGTGAGCCCGTCCTGGGCACGTCTTCCTCAGAGCTGGGCGCTCCTGCTGGTGAGGGGGCTGGTGAGGGGGTCTGCTCTGCCTGCCTTCCTTCTGGGCCTCGTGTGGTCCCTTCACTTCTCTGGGCCTTGTGTGCCTGGCCTTGCACAGGGGGTGTGGAAGAGCACCTGGGTTTTTATTGTTTTGGCAGGAACCACCAAAATCACAAATGCTCTTCTTCACAGACTCCTGGCACGGGGGCGCGTGTGGTGAGAGCATGCTCCCCCCAGGTTGCTGCCTACGCCACGCTCTGGGCTGTCTTGGAGGGCCCTGCCCTCTGCTGGTGCTATCTGTTGGGGGCCGTCTACCCCTGTGCCCCAGTGGAGCTGTTGCTGGGCAGATCTGGGGTACTGTAGTACCTTGGCTGAGGAGGGGTGGGCACTCAGGGCTGTGACACGGGAGATGGTCTTTGGGGGCTTGGGCAGGCTTGGGAATGGTAGGGTTTGGTGTGGGAGCCGACAGAGGGCTTGAGCACAAGTTGGGCACCTCTGGTGTACGGGAGATCAGGAAGCGGAGGGCAGCCTAGATGAGCAGCAGGACAGGACCTCACCTTGCTTCCTCCCTGGCGCTCTGGCTGATCGTCTTGTGGCCTCAGGAGCCAGGAAAGGACTCCATCATCTGCTTCTTTTTTCTCTTCCCTTAAGTTTTTCCTGTAGACTCCAAGCTCTATCTAGTCCACACATCCTTTATTTAGTGGAGTATGTAAGTTTTTATGAGAGGGGTTGGCCAGTCATTCTCACTTTAGTGTAAAAGAAAACTGAGGTGGGATCCTGCACTGGATACCAAATGAATATAGCTTGACATTGGGGGAAGGGAAGGCAGGTCTTGGTGAGCAGGCACAGTGGCCCAGGGTGGCCTCTGACTGGAGGTTGTAAGGCGTGCCCTTATGAGTCTTAGCCTCCTGCCTCCACCCCCAGATGCTCTGGGCCAGCCGTGGGTTCACTGAACCTCTGTTGCCTTGCCTAACCGTCAGCTGGTTGGGCCCTGCTCCGTCTTTGTGAAGACCTCCCTGTTGTTTCCCTCTTTTCTTTGTGGTACTGGGCATTGCACCCAGGGTCTTCACACTGAGCCACATCCTCAGCCTTTTTCTTATTTTTTATTTTGAGACAGGGTTTTGCTAAGTTGCCCAGGCTGGGTTTGAACTTGTGATCTTCCTGTCTTAGCCTCCCTGAGGGCTGGGATTCTAGGTGTGTACCAGTGTCTGGTTCCGTCCCTTAGTTTTCATGTGTAGGTGATGGTTCTGATCCAGGACCCCTGGGGCTTGGGAGCAGAGTCTCTGGGTCTCTGGCATTGGGTCTGGTGATGATCAGTGTGGGGTGGGGTCTGAGACAGAAGAGGTAGAGTTTTTTGGCTTTCAGTCCTCACTGCCAGGAGATGTTGCCAACGCAGGCCTGTGGGCTTGGTGTTCAGCTCGTCCAGTCATCTCCATGGTCGGGGGACCCAGGCCCAGGGAGTGGGTGGTTGGGTACAGGTAGGGGCTGGGTGTTCTGTCAGCCCCATGTGCCTGGGGGACTGCATGGGGGGGCTGTTGCCTGTGGCCCCTCAGCTCTGACCTTCAGTCTCTGTGACCCCCACTCCCCTAGGCTGGTAGGCCCAGGTAGATGCAGTGTATAGCCTGACTCAGGAGGGGATGCAGAGCAACCCAGGGCTCTGTGCCACCTGCTACGTGGGCACTGGGGGCTGGAGCTGGGCAGGGGCTGCCTCGGTCTGAGGCCTACCACACACCAAGGTTTGGTGCAGCTGGGACCCCAACTCATGAGGGTTCATGGGGCGGGGGAGGGAGACCCGTGGGGCCTTTGATTGCTGTGGCCTCTGTAGTCCAGGGTCCTTCTTGGCAAAGCTCTGCTGGGCTATGAAGACTCTGCCTTGGTTTGTGTCCTCCCTGGGGTGGGTCACAGGGGTGAGAGGTAGAGTCCACAAGTTCGACGTTAACCAGGATCACTCTAGGAATTACGAGGTAGGTGCCCTGGCTGGCTGCTCTGACCCCCCGGAGCTGCTCCTGACCCTGTCCCTCTACCCAAGAGCCCATGTACACAGGCGCCCCAGCGTTGTCCCGAGTCTGGGCTGTGGCCCCTGTCCTCTCCCACCCCTGAGTCTCTGCTCTGGAGCTCCTGAGAGATCATGCTGGCAACTGTGGGCTGCACCGCCCACCCCAGAGCCCACGCCTGCTCTCCACCAGGGGCTCTGACACCTGCAACCTGCCTGGCTGGAGCGGGGAAGATCCATCCGTTGCTTCCCTAAGTCCTGGCTTCTGGCCTTCCTCATGCCCCTAGGGCCCCATGTGTGGGAAGGGGCAGCACTTGGGTCCTGCTGGCTGGGCTGGGCCAGGAGAGAAAGGCCTTTGCGCCCTGGGAACAGGGTCCAAGTAGTGTTGGGAGGCACAGGGAGCACCACAGCCCTGGTGATCTTGAGGCCCTGGCTGCATGGGCAATGGACCTCAAGGCCAGGAAGGGCCTGTGGGGAGCCAGTGGGTGCTGGGCTCCCATCTATCTCCCAAGGTGAACCAGACAGGGCTGCAGCTGGGCGTGGCAGGGGGCAGGCTGCTAGCTAGCCCACTGGGGCTGTCATAGGGTGGAGGTAGGGGTTCCTGGGGGTCTCTGCTGTGGTCAGGTGATTGCTATAAACCTCAGAGATGGAGAGCTCTCTGTAGCCTGTGGTGCATTGGCTGCTGCAAGCTCCACTGCCAATCCCAGGAAGCCCAGGCCTGGCGTGGCCTTCTGGGGAAGCTGGCCTAGCTGTGCAGGGCCGTGGGTCATAGGTGAAGGCACAGGCTCAAGGGGTCCTGAGAAGTGACTGTCTGCCTGTTGGGGTATCCACCTCATTGGACAGGGTCCAGAGAGGCACCTGGAGCAGTGACGGAGCTGTAGGAGGCTGGGTGAGATGCATCCTCCCTCCCAGGCTGGCCCCATCTCTACTGTCTGCTCTGCCCTAGGCCGGGGGCCTCCTGGCGAGGTCTGGAATGGGGCCTCACTCCCTGGGTGGGATGGGGTGCCCGCTGCACTCGGGTCGGCTGGTGCTGCCCTGGACAGGGCGAGTCAAGGTGTCCTGGGGCTGGTGGCCCTGCTTCTGGCATTGGGCCCATCGGGCCATGAGGCTGCTTCCTGCCAGGTGCACATCCAGGCCCAGCCCAGTCTCCCAGCTCCTGTTTCTCATCTGGCCTGGGTTCCGGATGTGGAAAATCCTGCTGTGCTTGGCAGGCCTGAGCACCAGTGGGTGGGGTGTCCAGGCCCTAGCTCCTGTCTACCACCCCCTGAGCTGTGCTGGTGGCTGCCCTTGCCTCTTTGAACCCTGACCCCAGGTCATCTGGCCTCCTTCCCAATTTGTTCCTTTTCTGATCCTTGGCACCTTACTTGGGTGCCCTATGCCCTTGCCCCAGGGGCAGCAGGCAGACAGGGGCAGGGCCGGATGCTGGCCAGTGGGTGCAGCCAGAGCCTGGCCAGCTCTGACCCCGGCTGCCCTGGTCCTCAGGCAGCAGAGCCTATGGCTACCTGAGAGTTGGGCCTAGTTGAGGACATAGGTGGATGGGTGGGGAGCACATAGGAGAACGCCAGGGCTGCAAGGCATGGGGGGCACATCACGAGGGCCAGGGCCCCATGGGTGCTCATGGAGACACAGGACAGATGTGTGGGAAAAAGGGAGGGACATGGGGGCAGCTTGAGGTACATCAGACCTGTTCCTCCAGGAGGCAGCTGCAGACCTGCAGGCTCTTGAGAAGCAAGAGGGTTGTTCTAGAAAGGGCTGGAAGGTGGGGCCCTGGGTATGGGTATGGATTTGGGGTGAAGAGCAAAGAAGAGCCTAGGGAGAGTCCTGGACCTGAGACAGGGAGGCTACCTGGCCATGGGGAGAGCTGCTGAGTGGGCAGCTGTTGGGGTCCCCAGGAGAGGGTGCAAGGTTGGAGTCTGGCTTGGGATGGAGCTGGGGCCACACGTGTGTGGACAGGGCCAGCAAGGATGCTGCGATGCCAGCCCCATTCCCAGGCGCCCTTCCTTCTGTCTGCCCTCCACACCCCACTCCAGGGTGGAGGTAGACAGGAGCCCTAGGCTGGCCCTGATGAACTGTCCACTGCCACTGTCCCAAGGCTGAAGGGACAGTGCGGGGTGGAAAGGGCCCTGAGAAGAGAATGCGGTAAGTGGGGTGCCCACAGATGACACGCCCACCTGTCCACAGGGTGGTGAAGGAGGAGATCTTCGATGACAACGCCAAGCTGCCCTGCTTCAACGGCCGCGTGGTCTCCTGGGTGAGTCCTGTGTGCACCCAAGGTGTTTAGCTGGGCCTTGATGTCTGCTATGGGTGGAGGCTTTTCCCAGGGAGGTGACGGGCATGACCCTGGCTCTGGCAGGCCAGGTAAGGGTAGGGCGGGGCCCAGGCAAGCTGGGTGTCTGAGCCCTCACTGTCCCTCCACAGCTGGTCCTGGCTGAGGGTGCTCACTCAGATGCGGGGTCACAGGGCACCGACAGCCACACAGACCTGCCCCCAGCCCTGGAGCGGACAGGTGGAATCGGGGACTCCCGGCCGCCTTCCTTCCAGTAAGGACCGTGCAGACTGAGCTTCCGGGTGCCCCTGAGGCCCATCTGAGGGGCAGGGGTTGGAGTCTTTTGAGATGCTGGCCGCCCAGCCTCCCCATCCCTCCCCCTTCGTCTGCACAGCCCAAATGTGGCCCCCAGCCGCGATGGGATGGACAACGAGACCAGCACAGAGTCCATGATCAGTCACCGGCGGGAGCGAGCCCGGCGCCGGAACCGTGAGGAGGGTACTGTGGCTGTGTCTGCCCTGCCCTGGGCCCCAAGCCTCCCTGGGCACCCCATGGTGGGCCCCAAGTCCCTGCCAGTAGCCTGAGGTCCCTGGTTGGAGGCCCCAGGCCTGGTGCCCCTTGTGGCCCTAGAGTCACCTGCCAGCTGCTGGACCAGCAGAAACCAGAGGCTGCACAGGCCCCACATCAGCTCCCACCTGCTGGCCTGCAGCCACCCGCACCAATGGACACCTGAGGGGGGACCGGCGGCGGGACCTGGGGCTGCCCCTGGATAGTGCATCCACTGTGCTAAGCAGCGAACTGGAGTCCAGCAGCTTCATCGACTCAGATGAGGAGGACAACACAAGCCGGTACGGGCAGGGGCGTGTGTCCCATGTGCAGTCAGCCTGCGGGTGTAGGGGCAGATCCTGAACCTTGACCTCTGTCCTCCAACCTCCTGCCCCAGGCTGAGCAGCTCCACAGAGCAGAGCACCTCCTCTCGGCTTATCCGGAAGCACAAGCGCCGGCGCCGCAAGCAGCGCCTGCGGCAGACAGACCAGGTAGGCAGTGGGGCCAGTGGGGGCGGTAGGTGCATGGGCAGCTGGCAGTGCCTCACTGGGCCCCTCTGCAGGCCTCCTCCTTCAGCAGCATCACCGACTCCACCATGTCTCTGAATATCATCACCGTCACACTCAACATGGGTGAGGCCTCGGGGGCTGGCAGGGTGGGCAGGGCGGGGCCAGGCAGGGCCTGCTCATGGCTGCTCCCGCAGAGAGGCATCACTTCCTGGGCATCAGCATCGTGGGCCAGAGCAATGACCGGGGTGACGGCGGCATCTACATTGGTTCCATCATGAAGGGCGGGGCTGTGGCCGCTGACGGCCGCATCGAGCCTGGTGACATGCTGCTGCAGGTGCGGGCTGTGGGGGCTGGGGACCAGATGTGGGTACCTTCTTCCCTGCCACCAGCCCTGACCCCGGCGCCCCCCCAGGTGAATGACGTGAACTTTGAGAACATGAGCAATGATGATGCCGTGAGGGTGCTCCGGGAGATCGTGTCTCAGACGGGGTGAGGCTGTGGGGCACAGGGCTGGGGTCATGTCCCAGACAGTGAGGTTGCAGGATGTGGGGCACGGAGAGAAAACAGGCACAAGGGCACAGGGCAGGGCTACAAGGGCCTCACCTGTGTGATGCCTGTCACAGGCCCATCAGCCTCACGGTGGCCAAGTGCTGGGACCCAACTCCCCGGAGCTACTTCACCATCCCGAGGGGTGAGTGACCCTGTGGGTGGGTGGGCTGGGGGTGTGCTGGGGCCCAGCCTGAAGACCTGTCTCCTCTGTGCCTCGTTCTCCGTCCTCTCGTCCATCTTCTGTTGCCGTCCAGCTGACCCTGTGCGGCCTATCGACCCAGCCGCGTGGCTGTCCCACACAGCAGCACTGACAAGCGCCCTGCCCCGCTATGGTACGAGCCCCTGCTCCAGTGCCGTCACACACTCCAGTTCCTCCTCACTAACCAGCTCAGTGCCTGGCGCTCCACGTAAGTGGCAGCTCACAACACACCTGGAGGGAAACCAAGGCTGGAGGGCATGGGTTGGCCCAGCCTTATACTGGGCTCTTATGGCTGTTACTAGCCAAGGACAGGTGTTGCTCCTGTCCCCCAGCACCCGCAGATGTGCACAGATGCACGATTGCCCCTTCCACAGCCAGGCCTGTTGGTGTGGGCCACAGAGAGGCCTGGGCCTGTCAGGCAGGGTTGGAAGGGGCATGTGGCCCGCTCTGCTTTCCTGCTTATAACATGACTAATGTCTGCGCTTGCGTGGAGGAGGGTAGGGGCGGGGGCCCGGCTGGTCTCCTGGCTCTGGTCTGCAGGGTGGGGTGGCCTTGCCCATTCTGGTCTTGAGATCTTGTGAGGGGTGTCTGTGAGGTGAGATAGAAGCCCGTCCCTCAAGCCTGGGGTTCATCCTGTATCCTCTCCTGGGCTCCCAGGCTCTGCCCAGAGCCAGCTGCTCCTGAGCTGAGCGGTGTGCTTTGCAGAACTGGAAGAAGCGCCGCTGACAGTGAAGAGTGACATGAGCGCCATTGCCCGGGTCATGCAGCTGCCAGACTCGGGGCTAGAGATCCGTGACCGCATGTGGCTCAAGATCACCATTGCCAATGCTGTCATTGGTGAGTCCTGCTCTGCCCCTGCCAGCTGCCAGGGAACGGGGTGGGAGGGGGTGGGGAAGCAGCCGGCCGAGCTCCAGCCTGACTGGCTGTGTGGCCAGGGGCGGATGTGGTGGACTGGCTGTACACACATGTAGAGGGCTTCCGGGAGCGGCGCGAGGCCAGGAAGTATGCCGGCAGCATGCTGAGGCGCGGCTTCCTGCAGCACACGGTGAACAAGATCACCTTCTCCGAGCAGTGTTACTACGTCTTTGGGGACCTGTGCAGTGGTGAGTGAGGGGTGAGGCCCATGCGCAGTGGTGAGTGGGGCCGTGGGGGAACCAGGACCCGTGCACTCCTCACCTGCCTCCCCTCACCAGATCTCGCAGCCCTGAATCTCCACAGTGGCTCCAGTGGAGCCTCGGATCAGGACACCCTGGCCCCGCTGCCCCACCCAGCCACAGCCTGGCCCCTAGGCCAGGGCTACCCCTACCAGTACCCTGGGCCCCCACCCTGCTTCCCACCCGCCTACCAGGACCCCGGCTTCAGCTATGGCAGTGGCAGCGCTGGGAGCCAGCAGAGTGAAGGTGAGAGCCCACCAAGCTCCCCTGCTGCCCACCGCCCACCCTGCCCTCCTGCCGCTGCCCTGAACCCCTGCTGTGTGCTTGGGTCCTGGGGCCTCCTCTGGGTTCTGGGGAGGAATTCAGGAAACTTGGGGCTTTCCCATTGTGCCTGCTGGGGCTGGCGATCCAGGTCTGGCAGAGGCCAGAACTAGGAGATGGTATGGTGGGGGCCATGTGCCCAGAGGCTGGGTGATTAAGAGCATTGGTCAGGGTCACTTTCCAGGCCCAGGACACAGGGAGGGTGGACTCCACCCCAGTGGCCCCGTGGCACACAGGGAGCTGTGGAGAACTGGAAGGAGCGGTCAGAGCAGAGCTAAGGCCGAGTGGCACCATGAGATCTGTGGCTATGTGTGCAGCTTCTAGGGAGAGGCGCAGCCAGCTGGCCCAGGGGACCAGAGAAGAACAGGAGAGGCAAGGGGCAGGGGGTGGCCATGCCCAGGAGACCCAGCTGGTGGCAGGCCCGGTGTGTAACTCGTGCTATCCCTTGCTTTGTGCTGAGCAAGCCTTAGACTGAAGGACTAGCGGAGTGGACCCTCGGGGCCGGTAAGCCAGGGTCCCCCCCGGCGTCCCTCTTGGCATGTCCTTAGCAAGCCTCTGTCCTCAGGTTTCCTGGAGCCCAGGACAGGGGCCAAGCAGTTAGCTGACCAGGGTGGGTGGAGAGGGTCTCTGGGTGGGGAGTTCAGGATGGCCAGCAGGAGCGCTGGGCCCTGAAGGCCATCACTGGGGCCTCAGTTTCTCAGCTGGGAGAGCAGCCCTTAGTTCAAGCATTTGGGTGAAGTGTGGGCTCTGAGCTGGCCCATGTCCTGCCACCTGCTGCTGCCCTACCCCCTTGCCCTGTGGCTGTTCCTGCTTCGTGGGGTGGAGCCAGACCCACCCTTGTGTCTGCATGGCTGCCCCCCTGCTTGGCCCCCTCCTGCTGACTGCCTGGGGCAGCGGTAGCCTTGGGGGTGGCTAGGCCTGGCTGACCTGGCCCTCCCTCTCTCCCTTCTCATTCCCAGGGAGCAAAAGCAGCGGGTCCACCCGGAGCAGCCGCCGGGCCCCAGGCCGAGAGAAGGAGCATCGGGTGGCCGGAGCTGGGGGCGGGGGCAGTGGCAGCGAGTCGGACCCTGCAGCACCCAGCGGGTTGGGCAGCACTGGCTGGCGGGAGCGTCCCGTCAGCCAGCTCAGCCAGGGCAGCAGCCCATGTAGCCAGGCCTCAGCCGTTGCTCCGGGGCTCCCTCCACTGCACCCCCTGACAAAGGCCTACACAGTGGTGGGTGGACCCCCTGGGGGACCACCTGTCCGGGAGCTGGCTGCCGTCCCCCCAGAACTGACTGGCAGCCGCCAGTCCTTCCAGAAGGCCATGGGGAACCCCTGCGAGTTCTTTGTGGACATCATGTAACCGGCGGCCAGTGCCTTCAGCCCCATCCAAGGCGGGGCACCCTGTCCTGCTACACTGGGAGCCAGTGGGCTTGCCTTAGTGGTGGCCAGCTGGGGACGGGCCAGCCTGGGACTCTGGGCCTGGCAGGCAGTGGGCGCAGGCTGGAGGCCAGAGGCTGAGGGCAGCCACCTCCTCCTGGGGTCCTTGGATAGTGAGCAGCTGTGTCCCTGCAGACCCTTGGGAGGAACCATCTTTTCCTCAGGCAGGTCAGACCTGCCCCTTCAGCACAGGGCTCTGGGGCCCCGCCTTTGGAGGTAACCCTTGGGGGCTCTGTGTTGCTATGCAGAGGGCCTCTCCTGAACCGACCTGAAGCCCCTCCTCACCCAGCTCACTGTCCCTGCCTGTCTCACCCAGGCGGTGGCATTCCCCAGGCCCCTTTGGTCACTCAGAGTGGGATCTAACTTATTTATTTATTGCTGCCCTGCCTGCTGTGGGGGTGGCAGCTGGGCAGTTGTCCCCTCCCCACCCAGCTGGGGCAGTTTGCATGTTCCCGCTCCACTCTGGGATTCAGAGCAAGTGTGAGGAATGCAGGTCCGGAAGGAAGGTGTACAGTGTGGGGAGCTCAGAGGGACCCACGTGCTGCACGGGGTCTCGCTGCGGGCAGACGGGGTCTCGGGAAGAAAGGAGCCGGCCCGGCCTGGCCTTGCTGCCCGCTGCCCGCTGCCTTCTTGGCGCGCCTGGCCTCCACACACCTGCACGGTAGATGCTGTGTCAAAGTCCAAGCATCTGGGCAGTTCACTAGAGCTGCTTCTGTGTAAATGCTATTTTAAACAGTAAAAAGCGTTTAATTTTACGGGGCTGGTGTTTGGCCTGTGACCCTATTCTCTGCGGGCTGCCTCGGGACTCCGGTGTGGGGGCAGGTCCAGCGCTGAGCCGGGACTGACTGGAGGCCCCCTCGGCCCGGACTGGCGCCATTCTGAATCTGTGTCACCACTAGGCTCTGTCCCCGGTGCTGGCCGGCCGTTTTCTGTCCTTGGTGCTGGCTCCAGGGGTCGCGGTAGTGGGTGCTGGCCGTGGTGCTGACGCCCACCTCATCCGTGCTCTGTCCGAGGTACTGGTGGCAGGCAGAGCCCCTTCCCATGGGCTTGACCTGGACCAGGCGGGGTGCCGCCTCTCCCCTCCTGGGTAGGCTTACTGGCTGCTCCAGGCCTACCCCAGGCACAGCGAGGTGAATGGTGCCCAGCTTGGCCTCCCTTTGTTTGGCCAGGGGATTCCTGAGCTGAGGATATGGTTGTGGGCCCCCAGGAACTTCTGGGAGCCATTTGGGGCAGTGGGGCAGGGCTGGTGGGCTCTTCCCACACAGTGCAGGCCTGGGATCAAGGTCAAGGTCAGCTTGGAGTCAGAATTGAAAACAGGAGGTTATCAGTTCAGGGGTTAGGTTGCGGGGTCTCTGCAGTGGCTGAACTCACTGGGGTTGAGGTCCTGGGGTCAGGGGTCACTCATGGTCTCCCTGAGCCCTGTCTCTGCCCCCACTACCACCCCCATCTGTGGTGTCTCTAGGTCCCTGGCTGAGAAAGAACTCAGGGGTGTTCAGCTCTGGCCAGCACAGCAGCAGGTAGCACTTGGGTAGGTGAAAGATGGCCAGTATGCCCAGAGCACAGAGGAGGATGGCACCCATCTGCACAGCAGGCTGGTATAACACCTGCATATTGGTGAAGAGGGGCACAAAGGAGAGCCAGGTGACAAAGTAGGCCAGCATGGTAAAGGTGAGGGCACGGGCACGGTTGTAGTGGCCAGGCTGGCTCTGTACCAGGAAGGTGCCCAGGAAGCAGAGGAAGGCCAGTGTGGTGTTGGTGACATGCATCAGGCCCAGGCCCACCCAGGAGTGCATGTGGCAGTGCACCAGCACCTCCCTGGGCAACACCCGCCAGTCCATCACCACCTTGGATGGGAAAGCCGCGAGGGACCAGCCACAGAGTGCTGCCTCCACCAGGACCAGAAACAGCACCAGCAGCCAGGCCCAGGGCCCCCGCAGACGGCCACTCACCCAGGCCACCCAGGCGGGTGGCAGTTCTGACTCCACGAAGGTTTCAGCTGCTTGCAGGAACAGTGTACTCAGGCAGCCTGTGAGTGGGAGGTGAGCCACAGGCTGCTGGGCCAGGCAGCTGGCGGGCCCCGGCCAGCCTGGGAATAGGAGGACACTGAGGCAGACGAGGCCCAGGCAGGCCAGGCCAAAGCAGGCCAGTGGCCCCCCTGAAGCCTGGACCAGTGGGCTGTCCCTGTGGTGGATGAAGAGCCCCAGGGCTGCCAGCACCAGGCCAAGCACCAGAGCCAGCAGCAAGAGCAGGAACAGCACTGCCGGATCTCCCCACTCCAGGAACCTGGGCATGCGGGGAAAGCAGCGCGTGCTCCGCTCTGGGGACCACTGGTTCTGGTCACAGAAGGTGCAGGTGAGGTCATCTGCAGGAGGCAGAAGAGAAGGGGCTCTGTGGGCTGGTGCTGGAGTGCACAGCCACCATGGGCTCTGACCTCCCTCTCAGCCTTGCAGCCAGGGCTGGGGGGACTCTGAGCCCCGCACTGTACAGACCGTGGCTGGGTAGGTGACTCACCTGGGTTTTGCCGGTAGCTGCCCGCCTTGCAGTCCACACAGTCATAGCAGCAAGAGTGGAAGCCCTTCACCCGGCGCACCTGGCCCTCACGGCACTCCTGGGAGCACTGAGACACTGGCACCTGGCAGGGGACCTCAGGTCGGGCTTGTGGGGCTGGGTGACCCCCAGACCAGAGACATTCTAAAGCCCTGGGCCATGCCTGGCCATGGAGGCTCCTGTGTGGCTGGGACCATGTGCCTTGCACTTACCTGGTTGCCTGGTGTATGCCAGTGCATGTGTGCAGGCTGCAGCTGGAGGCTACCATTGAAGGTTCCCACAGTGCGCAACTTGGGTGTCAGGCTCTGCCACACCCACATCTTCAGGTCGTATTCCATATCCACACTTCCAGTGTCACTGAACTGCAGCTCCAGGCCGCGAACGCGGAAGCTCATGTTGTACATGTTATCCAGGAGCTGGAGGATGGGGTGGGGTGGGGACAGGGTTGACTCAAAAGCTACAGACCACCAAGACTGGCTTTGGCAACATGATCCTGCAGCCCCTGCCCCATGCTCACCTGCCAGGGCCTCACGGGCTCCTGTGTGGGGCAGCTGGAGGTGCTGCAATGCAGGGTGTGGTGGAGGGCCTGAGCCACACTGTACACGGCTGCATAGGTGGCAAAGATCTGGTGGTGCAGCTGCCCAGCTGACAGGTTGTACACCAGCCCATCTGACAGGTTCTGCAACATGATTTGGTCACACCGAGGGCAGCGTGGCCCCACCACATCCTCCTCCAGGTCCTGCTCAGCATCCAGGGAGGCACAGAAGGCTGGGTCAGCAGCCAAGGCCAGTTGGGTCTCCACGTAGTGGGAGAACTCAGGCAGCAGGGCGCCCCGCTGCAGAAACCCAAGAATAGTGCCCACCCGATGGATGCCAGGCAGTGTCATGACCAGGTCCGACGTAAGCCAGGCATCACTGCCCACCCACACCTTAGGTGTGAGGCTGTGGCGGATGCTGTACTGGAACAGGGAGTGGACAGCACGGGCTGAGGCGAAGAGCACCACCACGTGTACCTGGCTCTGGTTCACCTGGTGCAGCACATCCTGCACCTTGCCCAGCCGCAGGCTGTCAGTGCGGGGCAGGAGCACAAGGCTCTCGTGCGCAATGCAGATGTTCCGCGCATGGGCCAGGCTTGAGAAGGTGCTCAGACCCTCTCTACCATACTCATCGTCACTACCCAGGGCAGCCACCCAGTTCCAGCCAAAATGCTGTAGCAGTGTCACCATGGCTTCCAGCTGGACTCGGTCGCTGGGCACCGTGCGGAAGAAGGATGGAAACATCTCCCGGTTGCTCAGCCTGTCCATGCTGGCGCCGTAGCTGACCTGCAGTGGCCCAGAGGCACCTCCTGATGGGGGGCTCTCATGAGCAGGGATAGTGGGGAGACATGAGGAGCGGTGGGCCCACCTGTGGCATGAGGAAGAAGCCAAAGAACTTTCCCGTGATGAGGGCGAGCTCTGAGGAGTGCGGCCCAATCACAGCCAGCACACGGGGCTGGTACTGTGTGTAGTTGCAGTAGGCGGCGATGCTGCGGCTGTCCACCTTGGCCAGGAACATGAGACTGGGCTTCATAGTGACCACAGGCTCTGAGCACGTGTCGAAGAGATCATAGCCCAGCTGCAGCCCAGGCAGCAGAGCAGAACTGTTGTTGATTTCCTCCACGGCCATCTTCAAAGCCATCACCAGAAACAGGCCAGTGGTTGAGAACCTGAAGACACACAGAGCTACGGATGGCTGCTATCTCACCCCAGGCTTGGGAGCACAGACCCAGGGATACCCAGCCTCCTCACCTCCCCTGCCCCAGCTGTCCACCTCCATACCTGGAGCACGTGATGCTGTCGGGTCGCGTCCTATGGTTCAATTCAGTCTCCTCAGCCAAGCCCAGGGGGAAGAGCCCCCCCAGTATGTAGTCCCCTTGCATCCTGAATTGCTGGGACAGGCACAACAAGGCCCCCCTCCCAAAGCCCAAGAGAGCCACGAGGCTGAGGCCCAGGACAGCCCGCCCTGGCATGGCAGGTGGCAGCTTCCAGCAGGGAGAGCAAGGTGTGTCAAGCAAGAGTCCTAGATATGTAGTGAGTCCATGGGGAGGGGCAGAGGATTTGTTTAGCAAAACCAGCACTATGCTCACCCGCCAAGCCCCCCGGGGCCCAGCCACATCCTCAACATCCTGAGCCCTGAAGGTTCAGGCACATAGGACGTTTGTTTTTGAGTACTAAGGACTGAACCCAGGGCCTTGGCACTGAGCTATGTATATCCCCAGCCCTTTTTATTTTGTGACAGGTTCTCAATAAATTTCCCAGTCTGGTCTTGAACTTGTGATCCTTCTGCTTCAGCCTCTCAAATGCTGGGATTACTGATGTGCCCTAGCTTGTCAGACTCTTATCCTGACGTCCCCCTAGGCACTCAGGCCAACAGTGACCTGGAAGGCAGGCTCTGAGTGGGTGTTGACCGTGGCCTTGGCTCCTGCCTGTGCCAGGCCCCATGGCAGTCCCCTCCCAGAACAGCTGCCATACTGTGAGCATCCAGGGCCCTAGGGTCTCAGCTGTGTCAGGGATGAGGAGGTGGCAGGGCCTTGTGGGGCTTTTCCTGGGCACAGAAACACTTGGGAGTTTTCTTTTCTTTTCTTTTTTTATGTGGGTACCAGGAGTCGACCTCAGGACCTCGTGCTTGCCAGTAGGCGCTTGTGCCACTGAGCAATACCACCGGCCCTTGTTTTCCTTTATGTGGGTACCGGGAGTTGAACTCAGGACCTCGTGCTTGCCAGGCAGATGCTTATGCCGCTGAGCTATCTCACCAGCCCATCTGGGAGTTTTCTGACTTCCAATCCAAGTCCATAGCCAGGGGAGGGCTACAAGTGACCCCTCTAGGCATCTGCAGACATACCGAGAGGGGGCTGTCTCGAGCAACGTAGACCTGCCAAGGGTCTTACTGTAGCTGTCCACTGCCCTGGTGCCAACTCCTGGAAGCTACGAACATTCTGTGGCTGGCTGTGCTCACTCTGTGGCCCTGGCACAGGCTGTCCCCTGGCTGGCATGCAGGTGCCCCCTCTGGGACAGCTTGCGGCTGGGCCCAAAGGAGGGGTCCATGCAAACAAGGGAGGAAGGGCTGTAACCAAATGGGCTCCAGCTGCCAGCACCAGGTGTGTGCCTGGGTGGTGGGAGGGTGGGCAGTGGCTGCTCCCTGCTGGGCTCTGGTTCTGGGGGAGACCTCATGGACACAGCAGGTCCCTGCACAGACAGGAGTGGCAGAGACTCTTGGCTCTGCTGGGTGGAGTGGGGGCTCTGGGGAGTCTCAACCACAGCTGGGGCCCTTTGGATACTTCGCTCTTCCCCACCGCCCTGAGGGCCCCATAAGGTGCACACACCACAAACCCACATGCAGCATATGCTGAGCTGCACTTGCAACCTTACTCCCTGGCCTGTGTGGACTCAGGTGTCCATTCAGCCACTCCCTCATTGCCTGTCCCACATGGACACTGGCTCCTGGTGGGTGGGCAGAGCCCGAGGTCAGGGTGGAGGGCTAAGAGGACCCACCCGTGTGCAGCCTCTGCCTGTCCAGCTGCTGCTGTGGCCTCTTGGGGCCCTGGCCTGGGCCTCTCCTCCTGCAATGTGTGGCTGGCTTCAGACCTCCCCTTCCAACCCAGGTCCCCAAGGAGTGACCCTGGGCAAGTCTGTTTTCTCACCTGAAGTGTGGGGTGCATGACCAAGCTAATGTCCTCCAGGGATGGGAATTAAGCAGCACCTCCTCCCAACCGTGGCTGCTGTCCCAGGCAGGTCTTGTATCCCCATAGCTGACACTGCCCTTTGAGCCCTTAGGATCAGGGAGTGCATGCTTCAGCTCTGTGCCTGGGGTCCTTTGCTGAGTCCTCCAAGTCAGACACCTGGTGCACCCCAGTATCCATCCTGGAATGCCATACCCAGTCCCATAGGTGTAATTTTATTATTCTGGAAAATACCACATACATCAGGGACCAGACACACCCTGTAAGCTCTCACTGATGCATCTGCTGCCCTGTAGACACTGTCTCCTGGTTTGTCCTAGGTCTGGTGTAAAAGCCAGTTGAAGAAGCCAGGTCCCCAAGTCCTGGGTGGTGGCTGTCAGGTAGGCATGGGCCTGGCCCCTTCCCACATCATGCCCCACCAGGGTGTCCTGATCACTGTGGGGACAAGGGCAATAGGACAGGTTAGAAAGAGTGTGGCATCTTGTGGGGTACCGGCTGGGGAGGATGAGGACTGGCTCAGCTCCCAGGACCTCAGGCTGAGCTGGTTATGCCCTGTAGGAGCTGATACCCACAGGGGCTCTGGGGGAGGCCTTCCCAGGACTTTCTAGGGCCCTGGACAGAAAGCCGCTGGCTGTTCTGCATGCAGAGGCCAACAAGGAGGAGGAAAAGGGGAAGAAGAGAGCCCACCATGCCCAGACCTCCACCCAGGGAATGGAGGAGACTGCGGCTGCCTGTCTGGCACAGACACCCTGTTCCTTCTGTGTCCTGGGCCTGTGATGGGCATGGGAAACTAAGCATGTGGCTAGAGGAGGACACAGCCTTTATGCCCAAGGGACCTATGACCATACACCTTTCACACACAGGGATGAGACAACCCTTCTGGCTGCTGCACTCACCAGGTCCTGTCCTGCCTGACCTGTCTGTACCTCAGTGAGGCCTGAACTGAGCATGTGTGTAACTGAGGCTGAGGGTTAGTCTATGGCTCAGAGGGGCACAAGCCCACGGCTTCTAGCAAGCTCAGCTCACAGGGGTGACAGTGGCACCCAAAAAGCTGTGTGTAGAGTATGGGCCTTAGCCTGCCCAAGCCCTGTAGCAGGGGGAGCCATCCAGCCTGGCACCATCCACTAGGGCAGGTTCAGCAGAGAATGCTCAGTATAGAGCCTCTGGGAGACATCATACACTTGCTTGATGAAGGGCAGGGCCTCGCCTAGCATCTCCACAGCCTCCTCGGGGGACCCCACGTTCATGGCTTCAAGGAAGGCCTTGCGCGAGGGCAGGGTGCAGAAAGCCACAGTGACAGCTTGGCGCACAATCCACGGGTGGTAGGCAGCCAATGAGGTGTTGTAGGAGTCAACACAGAGCGTGGAGGTGCGTGCATCCTCAGGGCTTGTGCGCAAGCCTTCCAGGAACAGCTGCAGCCAGTGCAGGGCCCGGTGCAAGCGCAGCATGGTTCGGCAGCCTGAGTCAGGGTGGCGGGAGCGGCGATCCAGGTCTACCAGCCCGTTTCCCATCTCGTAGGCCACCATGGACTGTAGGCTCGTGTAGTGCTCACACTGAGGGCTGCTCCTCAGGTGCTCCATGATGTGGAGCTTTGAGACTACGTCCTTGGAGATGAACGAGAAGATTGTGCCCAGGTTGTTCAGAAACCTGTGTGGGAAACAAGCCCTTGAGGCCTGCTGCACAGGGGACATCATCTGTCCTGACCTGCTGGGGACATGTCTGCCTGGAGGAAGGGCAGGACAACTGAGAACGGCCCATGAGCACCCCCCTCTGTGCCCAGTGCCAGGCAAGAAGCAGACACTACCCATGCGTGCTGGCTAGGAGCACCAGCACTTGCCACTTGGCCCCCTATTGGCAGGCAGCCCCCTCTGCACACACCTGACCAGCCCCTTCCAGCTGGTGATGTAGTGGTCCAGCAGCACCTCCTCCTTCTCATTGAGACACTGCTTAAAACTGACCAGGACGACTTTCAGGTTGAAATCTGCCTCTGAACCAGCCATTTTCCAACATGAACTGAAACACAGTTTTACACAGAACTTCCAGACTGTCTTGCTGGTCAGCTCACTCCATGGCTCATTGCCTGCCCACCCCAGGGAGGAGGTGGAGGAGGCCTTTCAAAGAAAGAGCTGGGGTCCTGAAACTACCCTCTGAAAGCCCAGGGAGAGGCCCTGTTCCTTTATACAGAGCTCCCTTGCCAGCAACCACACTCGGACACACTGGGGCAACCACCTTGTGCCTCTTGCCTGGACCTCGGCATGGCCCCTGCTTGTTATTCAAGCCACTAACTCAGGGCAGTCCTTGCACAGGACCGCCCTGCTCCATCCCTTTTGCAGCAGGCCTCCCTACTGAGGCTTCTTGCTTATTTGTCTTTTGATTCTTTCCCTAGAGTACCTGTTTATTTTCAGGCATTGGAGAAATGTTTCAGAGGCTTGCACAGGATAGAGCACGGGGCTGCACCTGGCGCTCTTTACTCTCAGGGCAAAATTCTAATGGGAGGGGGTCAGACTCACAAAACCAGGGCCTCTGAGATAGTAAGTAATTCTGACACAGCACGTTAGGAGATAAATACTGTGGACACGGCAGGAGAGCACATGGGGAGGGTGGCTGGGTAGGCCTCCTCCTCCCTTGCTTGCAGCTGCACCCCTGGAGCCAGAGCAGAGTTGGTGGGGGTGGCATTTGCTGGGTAGACAGGTACCAATATTCACCGTACACGTCGCACACAGGGTGGCTAGGCCAAAGGTCTGACCACACTCAGGAGACTACCACAGGCCCCTCTAGCTCCTCGGAACATTCTGAAAATGGCCCAGGATAGAGGCCCTGAGGTAGGGCTGGGCTTCAAGTCCTGCTTGCATTCTTACAGTCACCCCACAAACATCTCAGGGTATACACTTTGAGTGGGTGCCTGCAAGCACTCCAGCCCCCACCTTCCCTGGTGCCCCGAGGGCCTTAGCCTGGGGCCCAGGGCAGACCCTGTCAGGCAGGTCTGACAGGCTTCAGGACTAGGCTGCACCTCACCCGACTGCCCTGGAGTCCCCGTGCCCTTTGGTGCTGGGAGCCTTGGTCTGACCCGGCACTTGCAGAGCCCCCAGCAACCCAGCTGTGCTGAGAGCTCCAGATAGGTGCAGGAGACCAGGGCCCCTAGACACTCACAGCACCCTGTGGCTCAGCCCTTCATCTCAGGGTGGCCTGGGGCCCGGGGCCTCCGGTCCCGAAGTCTCTAGCGCGCCCCGCCCTCTCAGGGTGCCGTATCCACCGGGCAGATGGCCTCTGTGCCACCGGGGTCCCTTGTCGGCCCCCCAGGAACCTGCAGGCCCGGCCTTCCTACCCAGGACCAGAGCCTGCGGCCAATAGGACGCGTCGCGGGGCGCGGGGACGCAGGAAGGGCAGCCGGCGGACGCCTCTGAGCCTCCCAGGGAACGACGGCAGGGGGCTGTCCCGGGAAATCGCAATTCTCACCTGGGCCGGGCGCACCTGGTCTTCCTCTGGCCGGGGGGCGACGGGCGCAGCGGAGGTGGGCGGAGGGGAAGGGGCGACCGCAGCTCTGAGCCCCTAGACAGCCGGCTCGCGCTCTGCCCAGCCAGTTACGCGTCAGCCGCACCCCGCCCATCGCCCGCCAGTGGCCACATACAGCCGGGTCTGGCCCCGCCCCACTTCTGTGATTGGTTGCGGGTTTGCCCAATCAGGACCCGCCCAACCTGCCTACGTTTCCGGCGAGCGGACCGGAAGTTGGCGCCTTTTGGCTAGGTTGGCAAGGTTTGCAGAGGCTGCTTGCGGGTTCTGGTTGTGGTCGGCCGTCCCCCGCCTTCTCCGCCAGAGGAGCGCGTGGAGTAGGGAACGCAGAGCGCTGCCCCGGCGATGCCTGAAATCAGAGTCACTCCCTTGGGTAAGACCTTTGTGGCCCACGAGCCCCACGAACCACCCCTTCCTCGGGCCCCAGCGCGGTCGGGGCCGCGGCCGACAGCCACCGTGCGCCTCGAGGTGCGGGGACGGCTTTCCGGGTTCCCGGGCCGGCGAGGAGCGGGTCGGAGCGGGGTCGAACGGTTTGAGTTCGAATCCTGGCCCTAGACTTGCTGGGTGGTATCAGGGAGGCTTAGGTGGCCGCGAGGTAGAGTGGGTCCCCAGTGGGTGCTGCCACTGCACCCAGCGGACAGTGGCGCTGACTCCAGCCACAGGGCCTCTTCTGCGCGTGCACTGCAGCGTCAGGACCCTCTGGTCTTCTCCACCTCTATCATCTGCTTGCTCCCAGATTACCTGCAGTCAACACTCAGTTTGACCCTCGTCGTGCCTGGTCTGCAACATTAAAAAAAAAAAAAAAAAAAAACTTTGAGGGGGGTGTAGAGGCGCATGCTGGTAATCCCACCACTCTGGGAGGCTGAGGCAGGAGGATCACAAGTTCTAGCCAGCCAAGGCAACATGGTGAGACTTTGTATCAAAATGAAAAAGGGTTGCGCCGGTGAGATGGCTCACTGGCCTGAGCGCCTGCTTGGCAAGCGCGACTCCCGGTACCCACATTAAAAAAAAAAAAAAAAAAGGGCTAGGGATGTAACTCAGTACAGAACACTTGCCTAGCATGCTTGAGGCCCTAGGTTCAACTAAAAAAAAAAAAAAAAAAAAAAAAAAGCTTTGTCGCTTTTTGCAAAAACCACAAATGCAGCCTCTAGTAGGATAGAACAGTGTGGAAGAGGAAATAGTCCGTTGAAATACAGGTCCCAGGACCCCCTGGATGTCTCTGGCTTTCTTTGTGTACTCGTGCCTTGTGCTGTCCCAAAACTTGCTTCCTTTGCTAGACAGGATGTCAGATATACTTTCTTGTTCTGTGCAGGTGTCCTGCTCAGTACTCCGTATCACCTGGACAATACTGAATCTCCCCAGGTCACTTCACCACGGGGCCTTTGCACAGCCATTCCCCCTGTCCTGACTACCTGCTTACCACCTGGTGGGAAGTCATCTTTTCCTGGGTCTTTTCTGCCATGGTTCTGAAGTTTCTGGGCACCCCATCCCCTTCCCTGCCTTACTTTTCTCCACTGTGGTAACCTCCATCTGCTGTACTCAGGCTGCCTCATTGCCTCCTTACCCTAGGATGAGAGCCTCATGTGGACAGGGACATCTTTTCCTTTGCCTTCTGCTACGTGCTGTCTCCTCCCATGTGCTGGGTTGAGGCCGTTTCCCCACTGCTCTGCCCAGTCAGGCCGCTGTTTTTGCACCATGGGGGGATGAGAACAGGCCTGCAAAAGAACCCACATTTACTGGGTACAGGGGCACATTTTTCCCATGCCTATAATCTGGGCAGCTTGGGAGGCTGAAGCCAGAGGCCAGCTGGGCCTCAAGTCTCAACTTAATGAGACTGTCTCAAAAAATAAAGGGATGGCCATGTGGCTTAGTAGTAGATGCTTGCTTAACATGAGCAAGGCCCTGGGTTCAATCCCCAGTACCTCCAAGAAAATAAAAGACCCCAAGGCCTTGCCAGTGGCTGACTGCCTGATGGCTTGGCCAGGCTACTATGCCGTGTGTGGTGGTGATGGTTGAGTGGTTCGTGTGTCAGCAGAGGGAGTTGGGTTGGAGTAACGATGGAAGCCAGGCCCTTTGCTGTTCGCAGAGCCCTAGTGAGGCTCAGGTCCTATCCCTTTCCCTGTGCACCCCCTGGAAGCTGGGAGAGGTGGCAGCCAGCCACATGGGAGAAGGGGTTTGCCCCACCTGGCCTTGGGCTGGAGGTGCTGGTGGGGCTGCCTGGTTGTCAGCAGAGTGAAGGCACTCGGGCTGAGCTGGGGATGTTCGGAGGGTTGCAGTGGTGTGGGGGCCCCTGTTGCCCGCTGTCTGGGCTGGAGCATCTGTACTGTGGCCACAGTTGTTGGTTATTGCTAGACAGCCAGGGCCATGTCTCCCTGTGGCTGGGCTGAGGCCACATGGGTGTCCCTCTGCTGTGCTCCGTGAAGGGGTCCCCAGTGTCGGAACTCGGCCTCCAGACCTTTCTCAAACACAGGGGCGTGTCGAGGTTTCAGCTGTTTACAGCTTGGCTGAGGACCCAGGAAGGACCTGAGCTTTTGGGGAGTGCCAGTGAGGCCCTACAGAGCCACAGCTTGGCTGTGTCGCTGCTGGGGGTGGTGACAGTGCCCAGTACTCTGGCAAAGTTGCTGCAACTGTGCCTGGTGACTCGGCGGTTCCCTCTTGTGCATTTCTCTTGCCTGCAAGTGGAGGTAGCACTGCTTCCTCACCACACATCTGCACAGAGTGGCCTTGAGGTCCAGTTTCCTCCCACTGAAGGCCTGAAGAGCCTGGGAGGTAAGTGAGGGGCATGGCTGTGCCCCTGACCTGCCCTCTCACTTGAGCAGGGGCTGGCCAGGATGTGGGCCGCAGCTGTATCTTGGTCTCCATCGCGGGCAAGAATGTCATGTTGGACTGTGGCATGCACATGGGCTTCAACGATGACGTGAGTCCTTCAGGCGGTAGTCCAAGGGCGGGGAGGCCGCCATCTACCTGCTCCTTTAGCAGGGTCCCTGGACCTTGGCTTGAGGACAGACAAAGGGAGTGGGCAGTGGTGGGCATCCCTGGGCAGCTGCACTATGCATTGAGTGTGTCACACTGCGTGACAGGCGGGCTGGACTGAGGCGCGCTCCTGGCCCCTGAAGGAACCCGTAGGCTGGGCTCAGTGCTTAGACTCTAGGTTGAGAGGTCAGCGGTGATCTCAGTCGGCAGCAGGACCCTCCCAGGATACACACGAATGTAGTGGTACAGATGGTGCGCCAGGCTTGGGGTGCACTGACCTGTCTTCCTGTGGTTGCCCTGGGGCACCAGCTGGCCCTGCTGCTGTCTGGAAGCCTGAGGCAGCAGCTGCTTTCTGACCTTTGCTCTTGGTTCTCAGAGACGCTTTCCTGACTTCTCCTATATCACCCAGAACGGCCGGCTGACCGACTTCTTAGACTGCGTGATCATCAGGTGGGTGCAGTCTGGACCATGGTGAGCTGCCCACTGCCTGGGGCATGGGACTCTGTCCCCAGGCTGCCTGTGTGGCTGACTCCTAATGGGAGATCAGCCCCTCAGAGTTGGGGGCCCGCTGGGGAGACCAGAGCCTGGCAGGTTCCCTGGGAAGTTGAGACAGAGCCAGGGCAAACAGGCCTGGGGCTTAGAGTGAGGTCGGCCATCCCACCAGTGCCAAAGCAGTGCTGAGCCCAGCACTGCTCCTCGGCCCCTCTGGCTCACAAGGCCTTTCAGCTGCACGCGGCAGTAGTGACAGCTCCCTCTCACTTCCTCCTAGTTTGCGGTCACACACGTCCAGTGTCTGCTTGTTTCTCTCCCTGACCTCTAACTCTGGTCTTCTGGCCCTGTGCTGCCTCAGGAATGCCAAGCCCTGCCGGCTACTCCAGTTGTCTGAGTTGGCCCTGACCCCGAGCTCCAAGTTCATAGTCTAGCCACCGACCTGTCACCTCCCTACTCCACAGGGCTGAGCCAAGGACAGGCACATTTCTCTTCCTCCTCCCCTCTTTCCCCACCCAGGGTCCAGCCCTTTCGACCCTTGCTGTCCCTGTCCCCCTGCAGCCCACCCCAGAAGCAGTGCCCTCGCTGCTGGGCTCCTGTGGTCTTCGTTCCTCTGGACTCGGCCGTGGGTGCTGCCTGTGTGGGCTGGGCTCGCCCTCTGTCCCCAGCACCTCCCTGGGCCTTGCCCCATGCTGTCTCGGCTACCTCTGTCTTCTCCAGGAAGACCCTGACCCCTGCCAGAGCCAGCAGCTGCCCTCCCAGTGCAGCGTCCCCTCAGAGCCTTACATTTCTTCGTGGATACGCTGTTGTCTGATACGTAATTTGATGCTTTGCTAGGCCTTTGACATCCATCTGGGAAGGAGGTGCTTTTCACATCTGTTCATTCTGATTGTTCAGTACCTGGGATGTGTCTGGTGCACAGGAGGCCCTCCGTGGATAGGTGGAGACCATGAACCCAGAGCGGGTGTTGGCTGGCTGTGGGGTGGTCCCGGGCTGAATGGTGTTGTCCCCACAGCCATTTCCACCTCGACCACTGTGGGGCACTCCCCTACTTCAGTGAGATGGTGGGCTACGACGGCCCCATCTACATGACCCACCCCACCCAAGCCATCTGCCCCATCCTGCTGGAGGACTACCGCAAGATCGCTGTGGACAAGAAGGGCGAGGCCAACTTCTTCACTTCCCAGATGATCAAAGACTGCATGAAGAAGGTGGTGGCTGTCCACCTGCACCAGACAGTCCAGGTCAGGGGCTGCGGGCACCAGGGCCTCATGGGCCTGCTCGACACTGTCTGGAAGGCTCAGGAGCCTTGGACTTAGGCCGCCCCATCTCACTCTGTCCAGCCCTGTGGGAACCAGGAATGGCCATGGAGAGGGCATGGGTCCAGCACGGAGCTGGCACTTCACCTGGAGAGCGTGCGTGGGCCTGGCTCTACCCGCATGGTGTTGAGGAGGCCAGGCTGGCCTCGGAAGCACACTCATGCCATCCAGGCACACTGGGGCTTGGGACGAACTCGTGTCGGACTCGCTGGTGTCCTTTGTGTCAGCTGGAGGGGAGGTGGAGGATAGAGGGCGAGGTGGCGAGGCTTAAAGAGTGCCTGGCTCGGGCCTGGAGTGACCCTGTGGGCCAGGGAGGGAGGAGGCAGCTGAAAAGTCAGATTCGGAAGCTTCTTCACGAAGGTGTGGCTGTGTGTGTTTCTCGTTAGATCTCCTACACATTTAGGATCATTTTATCCTTCTGATTGAAGCTTTTGTCAATATGAAGCATGTCTGTTGCTCTTTTTTTTTTTTTTTTTTTTTTTGTGGGTACTGGGGGGTCGACCTCAGGACCTCGCACGCCAACAGGCACCCGTGCCGCTGAGCGATATCACCGGCCCCTTTTTTGTATGTGGGTTCCAGGAGTCGAACTCGGGCCCATCGCGCTTGCCGGGCAGGCGCTTAAGCCGCTGAGCCATCTCACCGGCCCCAGTGTCTGTTGCTCTTAAGTAACACTTTTATCTTAAAGTCTACTCTTCTGGGGGCTGGGGATATAGCTCAGTGGCACAGTGCCTGCCTAGCAAGTGCAAGGACCTGAGTTTGATTCCCAGTACCAAAAAAAAAAAAAAAGTCTACTTGTCTGGCAGTATAGTTACACTATCTCCCACCCACATTTTTCTAATGTTTTCATGGTGTACTTTTTTCTACTTTTTTACTTAGAACTTTTTGTAAACCGCCCCCCCCGCCCCAGGAATTGCATCCAGGTCCCTCCAACTGAGCCATATCCTCAGCTGCATTTTTTTTGTGTGTGTGGGTACTGGGAGTCGACCTCAGGACCTCGTGCTTGCGCCGCTGAGCAATGTCACTGGCCCTTTTTTTCCTTTATGTGGGTTCTGGGAGTCAAATTCAGGACCTCGCGCTTGCCGGGCAGGTGCTTATGCCGCTGAGCTATCTCAATGGGCCTTGTTTTGTTTTCTGAGACAGAATCTCACTGCGTAGTTCGGGCTGGCCTTGAACTCACTGTGTAGTCCGGGGGGCCTTGAGCTCAATCCTGTCTCAGCTTTCTGAGTGCTGGGTTTACAGGTGTGCGCCACCATACCCAGCCTTTTATTTTCTTTGAGATGGGACTTCACTAAGCTGCCCAGGCTGGTTTCAAATTTTCTATCCTCCTGCCTCAGCCTCTCTCAAGTAGCTGGCATTATAGCCCTGTACTTCTGCTCCCTGCTCCGCATGGTATTGTATTGTATTGTATTTTTAATTTATTTTTTGAGACGGGGTCTTGCTATGTAGTCCAGGCTGGCCTTGAACTCAATTGTGTAGCCCAGGTTGGCCTCCAACTCCCAGAGAGCCTCCTTCCTCAGCCTCCCAATGCATTGTATTTTAAATGTGGCTCTTTTAAGTCAAATGTAGTTTTTGTTTGTTTGTTTGTTTCTTTGTTCGTTTTGGTTTTTTTGTAGTTTTGTTTTTAAATTATAGCCTGATAGGGGTTAGGGATTTAGTTAAGTGTTGTAAGGCCCTGGGTTCAGTCCTTAGCACCAAAAAACTTAAAAACAAAAAAGTTAATTAATTACAACCTGATGACATGTTTAGATGATGCATTTTGATTCTATATCTAATAAGATTACTTGGGTTAGATGTGCCATTTAACTATTTGCTTCCTATTTGTCTTATCTTTTTTGTATTGTCTTTTTTGGGTTAATTGCTACTTTACAATCTTTTTCTCCTTTTTTTTTTTTTTTTTTATGTGGATACTGGGAGTCGAACTCAGGACCTCGCACTTGCCAGCAGGTGCTTGTGCCACTGAGCGATATCACCGGCCATTTCTTTCCTCTATGTGGGTACCGGGAGTTGAACTCAGTACATCACGCTTGCCAGGCAGGCGCTTACGCCGCTGAGCCATCTCACTGGCCCCTCCTTTTCTTGTTTAGCAGTTACATCTGGTCTTACAGTTCTCTTAGTGATTACAAGATATACTCATGCCAACAAAAACCTTAAGTCACTGAGCTTGTGCCTTGTTCCTGGATAACACAAGTCTTAGAACATTTAAAATCCATTTATCTCTTTCCTGATTATACATCTTGTTTCCATGTTAACTCTATCAGTGTATTTGTAACCCAGGGATATGTCTCTACCACTTGGTGTGGTCAGTATTTTCTCAATTTTATGTACATACTCTTACTAGGCCTTGCGAATTTCTACTTTTTACCCAGGATAATTTACCTTTTGTCTAAAGAAAACCAGCATGGGTCTGTTGGCAATGATTTCTTTGTTTGTCTATGAATGGATTTATTTCACTTATCTTCTTTCTTTTCTCCCTTTTTTTTTTTTTTTTTTTTTGAGACGGGGTCTTGCCATGTATTATAGGCAGGTCCTGAACTTAACCATGTAACCAGGGATCCTGCAACTCACAGTCCTCCTCCCTCAGCCTTCCAAGCACTACCAAATCCTGCTCTTCTTTGTCTTTCTTTTTTTTGTTTTTTGTTTTTTGAGACGGAGTCTCAGTATGTAGCCCAGGCTGGCTTCGAACTCATGACGATTCTCCTGCTTCAGCCTCCTGAGGGCTGGGATTACAGATGTGCGCCACCATGCCCAGCATTCTTTTTCTTTTAGCTATGAAATGCCATTTTTACTTTTCCTCCTTGGACTGCAGGAGAGCTAGGGAGCATCTGGGCATGCCCTTGTTTATGAGGGCTCAAGAGATGAGCAAGATCTGCCCCTAGATCTATTTGTCAGCTCAAAACCATGGTTCTGTCTTCATTTGCAAATCTCTGTAGCTTGCAGAATGTGTCCAGGAGGGTCAGCGTCCGCTGGTGACCCAGCCATTGTTACCATTTCCTCCTGGCTAGCACCAGCTGTCTATGGGCACTGTGGCTTCAGGTAGTGGGGCCAGCAGGGGCCAGGGAGGCAAGGCTGGTGACCCGTGACGGAGGCCCAGAGACCTCTGGGCGTTTCCCGCTGCTCGGTGTGCCCTGGAAGCCACTGTAGGCAGAAGGGCAGTACCATGACTTGCACTGTGGTGGCTGTCACGCTGTTGAGGCGCAGGAGCTGAGCAGAGCGTGTGTCTTGTGGACTGCGTTGTGTCTGGAGTCTGCCTTGTGAGTTCCTGCTGCAAAGGAGATGCTGCAAGTCCTTTCCCATGATTGATGCTCGCCTCAGAAAAGTTAGGTAACCTTCACCAACAGAGTAACTGGAAATCAAAGGCTGGCTTGTTTCTGAGTTTCTGTAAAGAACGGCCGAGGGCCTGTGCCCCCGGAAGGGACTGTATCAGTCACCAGACAGCTGTGTGTGCGCCAGGGCGCCCTCCTTCAGGTCTCACCGCTGTCTTCAGCCCTAGTACCCAAAATAGACCGAAGGGGCCATCATCTCTCGTTTGCTCTGTCATTTTAGTCTGCCTGTTTTACAAATCACCATCTGCAGGAACTGTTAGCTGTAAGGACCCATTTTCATAGTCCAAGTGATTGTGGCCAAAATTCATGTCCTGTTTTTCTGGTACGGCAAACATAGGTCATGCTGGGTACTGTAGACCTGGGACAGCATTGAGCCTCAGTTTTTCATGTCTGCAGTGGGGCCCGCCTCTTGGCAATGTAGATGACCACGCCACTGCCCACCATATGTGAGCTAGGCCAGCAGTGTGCTGTTGAGGTCTGGCAATTTTGAGCTAGAAGACCTGACCAGCTGGGATTCATTCCTTCCTTCTTTCCTTCCTTCCTTCTTCATTCCCACCCTCCCTCCCTCCCTCCCTTCCTTTCTTGCCTGGGTCTCACTATGTAGTTCATGCAGGTCTTGAACTCACTTTGTACCTCAGGCTGGCCTCCAACTCGCAGCGATCCTCCTGCCTCAGCCTCCCTAGTGCTGGAATTACAGGTGTGTGCCATGACTGGCCAGCTGAGATTTCAGAAAGTGGATTTTTCTCTTTCATCCCTCTTGTTCCCCTTCTGGGATTGATTGATTGGTGTTAGGATTGAACACAGTTTGATTCATTGTTTTCCTTTTCTTGAGACAGTTTGTAACCCAAACTGGCCTCAAATTTGAATCTTCCTGTTTCAGCTTCTTGATTGCTGGGATTACAGGTATGTCCCCCCATGCCTGGCTCCTTTTTTAAAGTATTTGTTGTCTGTCCCAGATCAAACCTGATGAGGATATATTTTTCTAAGGACTTCCCCTCCTTTTTTGCAGTAGTGGGAAGTGAACCCAGGGCTACATGTGTGGTAGGTAAGTGCTCTACCACTGAACTGCATCCATAGCCCATACTTCCTGGTTTTAGAATTTCCACTTTTTTTTGTAGCTTTTTGAGTTTTGCCCACATTTCTAGTCCTACATTTATCTCTTTGGGTGTCCTCACAGGTTCTTAAAGCCATGCCTGGAGACTCCATTTTCGGAGCCTTTAATACTTTGTCAACTCTTGTGCTTTTCCTGTGTTGGTCCATCTTTGGTTACTTTTGGTTGAGACTTGGGCGTAATGGGAGAAAAACAGGAACTGATGAAATGCTCAGAGGGCGATCTGCTTCCTGCCATGCCTGCTGTCCTGTCTGAGCTCAGCCCTCTCCTCTGCAGGTGGATGATGAGCTGGAAATCAAGGCCTACTACGCAGGCCATGTGCTGGGGGCTGCCATGTTCCAGATTAAAGTGGGCTCAGAGTCTGTGGTCTACACGGTCAGTGGAGGGCTCGGGGCTCAGGTGGGGCTGCTGGGCATGGGAATATCCTCTTCATTGCCACCTTCTTTGCCAGGGTGATTATAATATGACCCCAGACAGGCATTTAGGGTAAGTAGGGCTCCCTGGAGCTCAGAGTCCTGTGAGGGGGTGGCGGAGCTGCACACCAAGGTGGTCAGCATGTCGGTGGCTCGCATGGGCCACACACATCATGTGGAGTCCCTTCCTGGGGAGCCCAGAAGCAGGAACCCACAGGTTCAGGCCAGGCCCATGCAGAGGGGCCCAGGAAAATGGCTGGGGCCGGGGCCTGCTCTGTGGCCCCCAGCCTGGCAGCTGTGGGAACCGGCCACCATGGGCCACACCTGCCTCTTGCAGAGCTGCTTGGATTGATAAGTGTCGCCCCAACCTACTCATCACGGAGTCTACCTATGCCACAACCATCCGTGACTCCAAGCGCTGCCGGGAGCGAGACTTCCTGAAGAAAGTCCATGAGACTGTGGAGCGTGGCGGGAAGGTAGTGGCTCTGGACAGCCAATGTCCCCCCATGGGGTTGGGACCAGGACTGTGGGCAGTGGGGGCTGGGGCCAGGCAAGACCTCCATCTTGGGATGCCCTTGGGTGGACACTGGCTGCTGCCAGCCGTGGGGTTCATCGGTGGGTTTGGTTGTCACAGCAGTTGCTTGGCAGGGAGGTGGGCACAACGTGCTGCCCACTGGGCTTCCCTGAGCCTATCTCCCGCCCTCAGGTGCTGATCCCTGTGTTTGCACTGGGCCGTGCACAGGAGCTGTGCATCCTGCTGGAGACCTTCTGGTAGGTGCAGCAGGGGCTGCTGTTTAGGGAGCCCTGTCCTGTGTGGGCAGTACAAGCAGCCCATGAATGGGAACTGGCTACTCACAGCTGAGCAGGGCATGAGCTGTAGAAGAGTTGAGGCAGCACTGGCCACCCCTGGCATCTCGGCCCCTCACTATTGTGGAGGAGCTGCCTAAGGGCTTGGAGGCCACAATATCACGCTAGCACTGTCAGCTGTTGTCAGGGTCACTGGTCCAACCCCAAGCCTACCCACAAGAGTGCTGGGGATGCTGTCTGGTACGTTTTATAGGGCACAGGCAGAGGGTGCTGGTGGCATGGTCAAGACAGCAGGGACTCAGCCCTCATGGGACGAGGTCCAGGCTGCAAAGTGTTGTGCATTGGGTGCTACACAGCCCAGGCCAACCCTGAAAACATCCCCTACTGTGGCCCTGCACTGACTGGGGTGGTGGGCCCTCAGGGAGCGCATGAACCTGAAGGTGCCCATCTACTTCTCCACGGGCCTCACGGAGAAGGCCAACCACTACTACAAGCTCTTCATCACCTGGACCAACCAGAAGATCCGGAAGACCTTTGTCCAGAGGAACATGTTTGAGTTCAAGCACATCAAGGCCTTTGACCGGGCATTTGCTGACAACCCAGGTCCCATGGTAAGACCCAGGCAGGTTGGCTTCTGCACATCTGGCATGAGTCTTGTGCCCTGACCTTCATTTGTCCTGCAGGTTGTGTTTGCCACACCAGGGATGCTGCATGCAGGCCAGTCCCTGCAGATCTTCCGGAAGTGGGCAGGAAATGAGAAGAACATGGTGAGGGCTCTGGGCTTGGGGCTGCTCCCAGGAGGCCTGTGAGGTGGGCTTGAGAGCCTCTCACAGGTACAGGGCAGAGAGATGGTCCTTCATTTACCCTGTGTCTCCACTGCTCATAGGCTTGCCCCCACACTGGCCTGGGGGATGTTGCTGCTTCTGGTGGGAGTGCTGGTGTCCAACCTGGTCAGCTCAGACTGACTCAGCCTGCCTGTCTGGCAGGAAGCCCTCTGGCATCCTAAGTAGCTGCACCATGGGGGGCTCTCAGCCTGGTCCCAGGGTCTATAGCAGGGCCCGAGGGAAGGAGCTGCCTGGGTGGATGTGGTATCCCAGGAAGCCCCTGATGTAACAAGGCTGAGGCTATCCTTGCTGCACAGGTCATCATGCCCGGCTACTGTGTGCAGGGCACTGTGGGCCACAAGATACTCAGTGGGCAGCGCAAACTGGAGATGGAGGGGCGACAGGTGGTGAGTCCCCACCCTTGTCCCAGGTTGTGTGGGTGGCCAGGCCCCGGCTGGTGGTAACTGTGCCCCACACACACACCGCAGCTGGAGGTTAAGATGCAGGTGGAGTACATGTCATTCAGTGCCCATGCCGATGCCAAGGGCATCATGCAGCTGGTGGGGCAGGCAGAGCCAGAGAGCGTGCTGCTGGTACATGGCGAAGCCAAGAAGATGGAGTTCCTGCGGCAGAAGATTGAGCAGGAATTCCGTAGGTGCCTGGGTACCATGAAGGGAGCACGGCAGGGTCCACTCAGGCTGCAGGCAAGGCTGGCCAGCCTGGACTGAGGTTCTCTGTACCCCCAGGGGTCAGCTGCTATATGCCAGCCAACGGTGAGACAGTGACGCTGCCCACAAGTCCTAGCATCCCTGTGGGCATCTCCCTGGGGCTGCTGAAGCGGGAGATGGCACAGGGTACGAGGGCAGGTGGGGGTGCGGGGCACGTGGGTGGCTGGTGAGTAAGGACCTGTGTTCACGTGGCCGCCCCCCCACCTTGTCCCAGGGCTGCTTCCTGAGGCCAAAAAGCCGCGGCTCTTGCACGGCACCCTGATCATGAAGGACAGTGTGAGTGTGTGGGCCATGGGGGTGGTGGGCTATGGGGGTGACACCCCCCCACACCCTGACCTGCCCTGTCCTGCTCTGCAGAGCCTCCGGCTCGTGTCCTCTGAGCAAGCCTTGAAGGAGCTGGGCCTGGCTGAGCACCAACTGCGCTTCACCTGCCGTGTGCACCTTCAGGACACACGCAAGGAGCAGGAGATGGCCCTGCGTGTCTACAGCCACCTCAAGAGGTGTGTGCCTGGCCCTGTCCCCACCCCTGGATGAGCCATGGTCTCTGCAGGCCTCCCCCCACCACCCTGCAGGATCCCCAGGGCAAGGCAGGGGCTCACTGGGCCTCCCCTGCAGCACCCTGAAGGATCACTGCGTGCAGCACCTCCCTGATGGCTCCGTGACTGTGGAGTCCATACTAATCCAGGCTGCGGCCCCCTCGGAGGACCCGGGCACCAAGGTGCTGCTGGTCTCCTGGACCTACCAGGTATGGGTGCTAGGGACCATTGGCATGCCCTGTCAGGATGGGGGGAGCATTATGTGCTGGGTGAGATGACTGCTCTTTCTCCTTTCCTGCAGGATGAGGAGCTGGGGAGCTTCCTCACTGCGTTGCTCAAGAAGGGTCTCCCCCAGACCCCTAGCTGACATGCTGCCCACCTGGGCATGTGCCTCTGCCCTACAGGCATGCCCAGCAGGACCTGGGCCCCAACCTCAAGACTGTGGCATCTGGGCGAACCAAGCCTGTGGCTAGGCCACAGACCCTGTCCAGGGACAAGGACAGTCCCATGACAGGCCAGCCTGAGCACAGCTTTGTGGCAGAGCAATAAACAGGCCTCCGGGGCCACCTCACTTTTTATTCTTACTCCTAGTCTCTGAGGGAGAAGTGGGGGGTACTCCCAGAGCAGCAGGACCAGAGGCCATCTGGATGTCATGCCTGTCTTCTACACCCCATTCCGAGCCAGCCCCCTGTGGGGCAGAAACCGGGTGGTGGGGTCCAAAGGGAGGCAGGGGTCAGGCAGGACAGCTGCAGCTTCAGATGGCTGAGTCCAGTGAATAGAGCGAGATCGAACAGCTGGGCCAGCGTAACCCTGGCTGGACATCGGGAGTCACTGGTGGTTTCCACGCTGTGGATCCTGTAGGGTACAGGAGGCTGCACCTGTGGGCCAACTCTAGATCAGTCTGGGGCAGGGGCCAACCCCAAAAGCCATCCGCCCCTGTGATCTTGTTCACAGGACCTCAGAAACAGAGGCAGCTCACTCCAGTACATGCCTCGCCCATCCCACTGGGTGCGGGATTCCCATCTGCCAGGACAACAGGAGGGCTTCAATTGGCACTCCTTCCCCCAGTGAGGACCCAGCCTTGGGGGGAGGAATCAGTGGGGTGCACAGCAGGGACCCCTTACCAGCCCACCTCCTCTTACCAGAATGCTCAAGGTCCCCATAGATCACTGACTTCAGGAACAAGCCCTGGGCTGGGGCAACGCGAGCCTGGTACTTGCCCAGAGGGTCTCTGCTTTCTAGAATCTCCTTCACGTGGGCAGGCTTCAAAGCCCCTAGCCCCACAGCCACTAGCACAGCTGTCATCCTCCGAACCTGTAACCACAGCCAAGGCTGGCACAGGGACTTGGCTGTGCCCACCCCCAAGAAGGCCCAGGACAGCCCACCTGTCGGTACAGGAAAGACTGGCTCTCAAACTCCAGGATCCAGAACTGCAACTTCCTAGGGATACAGACATTTGTGACATCCAGGCGTGGGCCAGCCCCAGCCATCCTAACTGCCATGTGGCTTCAGACAAGGGAGGCTGATAGGGCTTATCCACAGGACCTCATGACCGACCCACCTGTTCCCAAGAGTGGCCAGTGGAAGGGGATGCAAAGCAGACAATGACCATAGCCCGTGAGGAAGACAGCAGGAAGCTCTAGGCTTGCCATGTGAAGATGCCAGCAGGCTGGGTGCCAAGAGAGGGGGTGCAGCCAGCCTGACTACTCAGCAGTCCCTCTTCCCTTGGAGTTGGCCCCAAATGGGGAGGTTCTAGGTCAGCAGCTGCCAGCTGGCAGGAAGCCCACTAGTGCTAGGGGCAGTGGAACCCACCCCCTGCCAGGCTGAGCTAGAACCACTAGTGGCAGTGAAATCTTTTCACTAGCTGCCAAAACCCATCTGCTGGGCAGAGCTCTGGGCAGGGCAGGGGTCCTTGGAGAAAGGCAGCATTCTGTTCTCTGCTTCTTAGCCTGGCAGGAACCTAGCTGGGGGGGGAGGGCACAGCTACAGGCTCATGGGTGTCTGGCCCACACTACAGCTGGCCAGGCCCCATGGATGCCTAGCACACCATCCACTGCTCACCTGCCTTTGTGGCCTCCAGACCAGCACTAGTGCTCTGGGGCCACCCATCCTCACCTGCTTTCCTGGGAGAGGACAAAGGGGCTGGCCAGGCCAGGGGACACTGAGATGTGGCGCAGTGTGCGAATGGAGCTTGGAGCTGGGCTGCCAGCCGACTGGAAGGCGCTGAAGTCGTGTGTCCCAAGGAGGTGCTGAGCAGCCTCCTGCATGGCAGCCACATCCAGGCAGCTGGAGGGAGGGAGCCAGGAGATCGTCAGGTCAAGGGGGTCCAGCTAGGGAGGCCTATGAGCCCCCTCCCTCCCTGTCACTCAAGCCCACACTCACTCTGCCGGTAGAGCCCAGCACAGGTTCCGTTCAAACACTGGCAGGTGGTGAGGGCAGGTGCAGCCGGTCACCAGGCGGTACAGGTACGTTCTGGAGGTGGCTGCGTAGCGAGCATGGAAGTCACTGGGCACTCGGAAGGCCTGCAGGACCCTGTGGTCGCAGGTCAGGCTCAGGGGAAGAATGAGCCCGCCAACCCGTCCAGGTGACACCTTGGTACCTGGAGCCCTCATCTCCAAGTTCTGCAGGGACACAAAGTATTTCTGGGTCTCCAGCCTACCCCTGCGGTGGACAGGGCCAAGAGCAGAGCACAGGGCTGTGCTCAGGTCGCCCTACTCACCTGATGGCCGGGTGCCGCAAGTGGGTGTTGAGGGCCTTGGCCAAGATCTCGGGGGAGAAGGGCGGCCTGCCCTGGCGACGCTGGACGTCCAGGTGCGCCGCATTGCTGAGCGCATGGACCCCGGCATCCGTGCGGCTGGAGAGGGTGAACCTGACTGGCTCCACCGAGTTCAGCCGCTTTGCGGCCTCCTGCAAGGATCAGGTCGAAGGCTGGATATGGTGGCAGCGCCCCACGCCCCCAGCACGAGCGGGACTCCCCTGCCCCCCCCACATCCCGGGGGCTGTCGCCTCCCAGCCCAGCAAGGGCCTCACCTCCAGGTAGTTCTGCACCCCGACGGCGCGCTGGGCGCCCCTGACGGCCGCGACCCCGCTGCGGGCAGAGGTGGCCAGAGTCACTGAGCAGCGTTCGCGGAGCCCCCCTACCCCCGCCACCCCGAGGCTGGACAAAGCGTTTCCTGTCCCCGACTGCAGGGCACCCCCGCCCGGACATCCCGTCCTCCACACTGGCTCCCCGGCCGGCTCGCGTCCTCCCCGCGACCCCGAATGTCGGGACTGGCGGGAAGGGGAGTGGTCGGAAAACGTACTTAAAGTCCGTGCCCACGTACTGGAAGTACACCAGGTAGCGCGCCAGCCCCGCGCCAGCCGCCGGCGCCGGACCCATGACAAGCTGCGCGCGGCGACCGCACGTGGTGTCGCACCGCCCGGCCACGCCCCACGCGCCTGCGCGCTCGGCCCGGACGGGCCGCTTGGGGCGAGGTGGCGAGGCGGAGCCAGTCTTAGGGAGCGGGTTCAATGTATGGCGCCTGCTGGCCAGCGGAACGGCCCCGACTCCGACGCGGCACAGCGGGACGCGCGCTCGACACCATGCGGGAGCAGCACTACCCTCACGCATGCCCTCCCTCGTCCTCCACTCGTTCCCTCCCTCGCCCCCGCTGCCGCCCGCCCTCTCCTCCCGGGGCGTGGCTGTCCGCCGCGTCCTGGTCAAATCCTTCCCTGTGTGGTTTTTGCAAACGCCCCGAGTTGCGCAACGGTCGGGATGGCTGCGGCGGGTGGAGCCCACGCCCTAGAAGTTCCCGCGGCCCAGCCGACAGCCCCCGAAGCCCGACTGTCGCGGCCCGCCCAGGTCCTCGACCCGCCGGCTGTGGACCCCGGGCGGGCGTTTGGCGACACTCCCTGATGCCGACAGCGGGCGGGGGCGGACTTTGGCGACGCTCCCCGGCAGTGACAGCGGGCGGCGCGCGCTGCGGCGGACTTTGGCGACGCTCCCCGGCAGTGACAGGCGGGGCGGGCCGCTGCGCGGCGGCCTCATTCCGGGGCGGGCGGGCGCCGAGCGTGGCGCGGGCGGGACGGGCGGGCGGCCGCGGGGGATGCCGCTCAGCGCGCCGCAGTTCTCGGCCCAGTGAGCGCCGCCGCAGCCATGACGGTGGAGTTCGAGGAGTGCATCAAGGACTCGCCGCGCTTCAGGTGCGCCGGCCCACAGTGGGCGCGGGCGGGGCCGTCCGCCTTTGTGCGGCGGAGGGCGGGTGCTCGGCGTTGCGATCGCGACGCGGCCGCCGGGGACCGGGTGGGGGGCCCCGGCCTCGGATAAAGCTGCGGCCCCTCCCCGCCCCCGACCCCGGGGGGCCGAAACAAAGACGTCTCCGTGCGGGTCACCTCGCGCGAGGGTGTGCGCGTGGGTGGCCTGGCAGTCGTGGACACGGCCATCCCTGGGACTGTCCACCCCCGCTTTGTGTCTGCATCTTCGTGCGGTGGCCACCAGCTTCGACTGAGCCCCCTGGGGCCCTGAGTCCAGCCCAGGAAAGGGGCGTCTGGGTCCGGGGATGGGCTGTCTCTGGTCTCTGTCTTGGTCCATGTGTCGGGGCGGTGCACAGGCGCAGACAACTGTAGCCACGTTTGGGGGCCCGAGGGTGGTCCCTGGAGGGGCCTGGGAGGGTTAGGGGTGCACAGAGTGGTGGGGAAGGCAATGGGGAGTTTTGGGTGGGAGGCAAGAGCTCTGTGCGCCCCAGGGTTTGTGTGTCTTTAATAGTTCATGGGCATGCACATCTGCGTGAGCCACGAGTTCATCAATATATACACAAGTGTGCATCTGCCTCACTCCTCGGGCAACGTTTGACCTCCTGTGTGTCGTTTGCAAGTGTGCACCTTCTTAAGGCCACTGACGTGTGTGCACGGGTGCACGTGTGTGAGCTCTGCCACCCTGCCCTTCCTTCGAGTGCCAGACCACGTACATGCATGTGTGGGTGAGCTGCACCACCAGGCGGGCGAGCTGGATGCATCCATGCAGATGGGATGGGTGGGTGGTCCAGTGTGTAAGTGCACCTCTGCATGGGTTCAGGCTGATAGACGTGTTACTTTGTGCACACGTGTGCATATTCCAGCACCAGGGCATGTCTCTGTGTGTATGCCTCTATCCTGAGAGCACACGTCTGTGTGTGCATGGTGTTGCTGCATGTGTGTGAGCATGTGTCCTGCCTCTGCATGTGTGTGCTTGCTCAGATGTCTGAATGCAGGCTTGTTCTCCGGGGCCTCCCCCAGCTTCCCCAGACCCCAGCCCTTTGCAAAACCACCCCACACAGGAGTAAGCAAGAAAGGGCTCAGGACCTGCGGGGAGGATCAGTGTGGGCTCAGAGTGGCCTCAGGCCCAAGGCAGTTGTGTTCTCTATTGTTACAATTGGTTGAGAGAAGGGGTCTGAGTGATCAGGCAGCTTGTGATTCTGCACCAAGGCTGTGGGGGAAGATGTGGCCACGGCTTCTCTGCCAGGGCTTGGTCCAGGCTGAAGCCCACTAGATTCACCTTGGCCCCTCACTAAAAGCCTCTAGCCCCTCCGCCCCACATGGAGGGGTCTGGGAGGAGGGTACTGCAACCATTCCCTCCCACAACCATCCTGTTAGACCTGGGAGGCCCCTGTTTCCTCCCTTTGCAATACTTCTGTTAGGGAGAGGGACCTGGGGTGGGCTGAGGTTGTCAGCTTGGACCTCAGTCTTGGGGTCACAGAAGCCTATTTCAGTGGGTTCTGGGGTGGGCTGTGACCTAACTGTGGTTTGGTAGAGTCCCTGCCCACTTGCTATCAGGTGTCACTGAGGTTGCAACTTGATCTTCCTGGTCACAGACCTGGGTAGAGCTGGCAGGAGAATATGGAAGTGACGTGGAGCCGGGTGCCCAGCCTGCAAAGGAGGGGTTCTTGCTTGGGGGCTGCTGGCTGGGCTAGGCCAGCTGTGACAGCCTCAGGAATGTCCTGGAACACTGGCTGGAGGTCCAGAGGAGAGGGAAGGGGAGCTACCAGGCCTTGGAGGCCTCTCCCCTGGGTGAGGCTCAGGCGCTGAGTCATGGCTTGAGTGAAGGGGGGCCTGCTCCCCATCTTCCATGCTCCCCTGAAGGGAGGCCTCAGGTCCCAGGCTGGGGAGGGCAGTGCAAGGAGCTCTCAGGGTGGTGCTTGTCCCGCAGGCCTCTGCTGGGTGCCCACTGTGTCTCCATGGACACTTTTGCCTGCTCTGGTGCAGCCCCGCCCTTGCCACATTCTGGAGACAGAGATGCCCCTGGCCTGAGGGTGGCAGCTCCAGTGCAGCTGTCCGGGCCATCCGGCCTGCCTGGGGGACAGGGGCGGGGGACTGTAGCACTGTCTCCTAGGCGGACAGTCCCTTCTGTGTTCTGGGACCTTCAGCTACAGCAGTGGCTGGGGCTGGGTCCTGGGTCCAGGGTCCAGAGTCAAGGCAGTCTTGTGGGGTTCGCCACACCACCTGGAGGTGTGAGTGGGGCTCCTACATGAAGGGCATTTCGCCTGGGAGGCTTGGGGGAGAGAGCATCCTGCCTGGAATCCTCCAAGTAGCCACTGAGCTTCCTTTTCTCTGTCCCCTCTGTGCTCCGGGGTTCAGCATCCCCTTATCCCCTCGGGAAGAGGGTGCTGTTTGGAGGAATCCGATGTCCAGCTTGGGTGGGTAACCTGGCATGGCCCCTGGTTCAGGCAGCCTGGCCACTTTGGTCCCAGCTGCTAATTGAGGACACACCTAGCTGCACTCCTGGTGACCTCACAGGCCCCTCTCAAGTTTGGGAAACCCTAGAACCTGCCCTGGGGGTGGGGGCAGAGGGGTTAGGAGCTGTGGCCTCAGGGTATCCCCATTTCTAGACCCCCTGCCCACTGGCTGAGCCTGTGACCCGGAGTACCTCATCTTAGGCCCGCCAGATGGGCCCCCCTCACCAGCTGAGCTGATTGTGGGGGGGGGCTGCTGGGATCCTGGCCCTATTCCCTTATTTCCTGTTCCCGGAGGGGGCGTCACATGCCCAATCCATCTGCCTCTGGCTTCCGGGGATTCTCCGGTGGCTTCTTGTGGTGATGTCACTCCTTAACTCTATCCTCCCCAAGGCAGCCCCATTGTCAGGCCCTCCTGGTGGGAGCGGGTTCTGAAGCAGACCCTTCTCAGCTGGTTTGGGGGTCTCTGGGCCCCCTTGCTTCAGTCTCACACATGGGAGCCACAAGGACCTGGCCAAGGTGGGGTGCAGGAGGAACAGAGGGGTGGGAGCTTCAGGAGTCAAGGTGTCCCCAGGGGCCGAGGGCCAACTCTGAGCCCTGGAGAGGAGGGAGGCCAGCAAAGCTCAGATCCTGTCATGGACAGCATCACTGTGGGACTCTGGCCCCCTGCTGTCCCGGGGATGCAGCAGCTGGAGCCAGATGGGGGTCACAGGCACATGGCCTCTTCCTGCCTGGGGTGGCAATGGGTGTGAATGCTGGATGTCTCCAGTCGCTGGACCTGGCCCTAGTCCTTCCCCCAAGGGGGCCTCCCTCAGCCTCAGTTTCCCACAACAGACCCCTGGGGGATGCACATGGAAATGAAGCCCCCACCTGACCCCAGTCAGCACAGCTTGCTGCAGGGCTACTTATTCTTGTTGCAGAGCAACCATCGATGAGGTAGAAACGGATGTGGTCGAGATCGAGGCCAAACTGGACAAGGTAAGGGGCAGCCTGGGGCAGAGGGAGGGTCCAAGCTTGCCCTGCTGCCACACCCAGCCAGACTTGGGAATGGCTGAGTAGCAGAACCTGCCTTCCAGGAGTAGGAATTCACACACGCCCTCCTGGGTCTGAGCATGCTTTGTGCACAGGACCTGGGTCTGCCCCACGACCCCATTTGTGTGCTACTGCACAAATCCCAGGCGCTCGGGCCACACGTATCCACTTGGACCCTGAGTCTTGTCCCTCTGAGCAGGATGACCCGAGGTATGTCCCCTGTGCCTCTGCTGGCTGCTGGATGGGGACAGCTGCTGTGTGGGCTGTGCCCAGTATGATGGGGTTGGGGGCAGAAGGGGAGGGCCGGGAAGGGAGGGGAGTGGGCTCAAAGCCAGGGGAGGATGTCTCTGGCTCATGGTCACAAGACTGGTCCTCTGATCCTGCCTGAGGCTCTGTGTCCTGCCCCACCTTCTGCTCCCCCACCATGTGGAGGTGACAGCCTGCAGGAGATGGTCAACTTCCATAGTGACTGCCCCTGCCACCCAGGCCCTGGGTACCAACCAGGCAGAGGTAGAGGTAGGCAGGAAAGCCATGGTTGCTGCTCCCCCAGTCCTGGGCAGGCACTGAGGGGCCCTGATGGAATTTTGGCTGCCCCTGGTAGCTGTCACCTTGAGAGTTGAGATCAGTGTGAGTGCCGCTTGCCTGGGGAAGCTGCCAGACCCTTACCCTGCCCACCTGTCCTGTCCACAGCTCGTCAAGCTGTGCAGTGGTATGGTCGAGGCTGGCAAGGCTTATGTCACCACCAACAGGCTCTTCGTGAGTGGTGTCCGAGACCTGTCCCAGCAGTGCCAGGGTGACACGGTCATCTCGGTGAGCAGCCAGTTGACCTTTAACCCTGAGATGGGGTAGGGTCAGGGAGGCAGCCCCCACCCAGGGCCCAGGCCTCCAGCAGGTGGGTATCTGCACTCTGATGAGGTGCAGGCCTGTGTCCTGTGGGCAGGGAGGGTCCCCTCTGCTTCAGAGGAGACTCCACTCACACCAGGGCCTGCCTCAGTGTGGCCTCTCCTGCCGCTCTCTAGGAATGTCTGCAGCGGTTTGGAGACAGCTTACAGGAGATGGTCAACTTTCACACGGTGAGCTCTGAGAGCCCTGAAGGCCCTGCCTGCCCAGAGCTAGGCTGGTGGTCAGGTGGGGCATGGGGATAGGGGGCACATTCCACTCCTCTAGTCTGTGAGGGTGGGGGCTACTCGGTGTCTGTGAGTCAGCAGGGTGATGGGGACACCTCCAGGGGCCATGCCATGTCCCAGGAAGGGTCAACACAGGATCCTGGGGCAGGGAAGGCAGCACATAGCTCAAGGCTGAGGGCAGAAGGGTCTTGGGTACAGGCTGACCTTGGAGGCTCAGCTGAGCATAGTTCTTCATCCCAGGCTGGGCTGTTTCTGTGTGACGACCTCACTGCCATTCAGGGGGGTCCCGTGTGACCCCATGGGGCCTGAGCACCATGTGGGTGGGTAGATACACAGCAGGCTGAGGTGCACAGGGTGGGGAGCGGAACGAGGCCTGGGAACCAGAGCCCGAGACTAAACAAGGGGCCCCCACCCCTGCAGGGGAAACTCAGAAATAAACCAGCTCAGGATGGCTCATCCTGCCTGCTTGCCTGTCTGACTGTCTATCTGTCTGTCTGTCTGTCTGTCGTCTGACTGTCTGTTTGCCTCTGGTTTGGCCCAGCCCTGCTTCTTGTGGGGGTCTGACTCCAAGTGCTCTGGGGGGGCCCTGAAGCCCCTGCCACTCCCAACACCCACCCTACTCTGGTCCACAGGCTGGGTGCTTCCTGCTGGGGGGTGGTCCATGACACACCCGAGTTGGTGGGTGTGGCTGGGGGTGGAGCTGTTGAGGGGCCCTTGGGAGCCGGGCTGAGAGCCAGGTGGAGAGATGGGCAGGTGGTTACAGCTGTTGCCTCTGGGCACCGGCCCAGGCTAGGGGTCACTCCCAGGCCACCTCTGGGTGTGGGACAGGGCGCTGGGCCAGGCAGGGCTTAGTGGGGAGCCCCCTGGTTCTCACCTGGGGGTGGGATAGATGCGGCCTAGCTTCTGAGGCACCCTGGAGACAGAGCCTCAGAAACCCCTCCATGCGGCTCCCTTAGATCCTGTTTGACCAGGCCCAGAGATCTGTGAGACAGCAGCTCCATAACTTCATCAAAGAGTGAGTGGCCAGGGCCCCCGTGGCCACCAGAGCCATGCTTCCTCTCCCAGGGCACCTGCATGGTTGACTGGGGTGCCCAGGGTTCCCCTGGGGAAGTGTCGAGTTGGCACTGGGTATGTGGGTCTGAAGTACCAGGTAAGGTTGACCCTGAGATGGTGAAGGGTGGGGGTCATCCTAAGGCTGGGAGTCCAGAAGGGGACAGCTTGGACTGCTGGGCAGGGAGGCAGAGAAGGAGGTCATCCCAGGGGCAGAGGAGGGGCCGGGAAGAAGTTGGGGGATCTTGGGGCATGTGGGCCCAGCATGTACCTCTCCTCTGACTTTTGACCCTTGACCTGACACATGCTGGCCCCTAGAGATGTGCGGAAATTCAAAGAGACCAAGAAGCAGTTTGATAAAGTGCGAGAGGACATGGAGCTGTCCTTGGTGAGGAATGCGCAGGCCCCAAGGCACCGGCCCCATGAGGTGGAGGAGGCCACAGGTGCCCTCTCACTCACCCGCAAGTGCTTCCGCCACCTTGCACTAGACTACGTGCTCCAGGTCAGCCCAGGCAAGGGGCACAGCTTCTAGGACAGGAAGGGGACCTGGCAGAGGTCTGGGGGGAGGGACAGATTGTGGGGTGGGGACTTGGGAACCCTGTATGGAGTTCCTGGCTTTGTCCATATGACCCCCACACTTGACAGGGAGAAGGACTCTGGGGCCATGGAAGGACGAGTCTGGCATGAGCAGGGGCTAAAATCCCTGGGAGGGTCTTAGAACCACAGTGGCTGAGTGCACTCTGGTCAGGGCAGTCATCGCCACCTGGGCCTGAGCCTCACCTGTGGGCTCCTCCTCCACAGATCAATGTCCTCCAGGCCAAGAAGAAGTTTGAGATCTTGGATTCTGTGAGTGCTGCTGGTGGGGGTGCCCATCAGTGTGGTGCAGTCCACAAGTGCTGGTGCCTGAGTGTGGTGAGGTCTATGGGTGCTGGGGTCCCTATGAGTGTGAGTCACTGGCCGGCCCTCTGCCCTCACCCACAGATGCTGTCCTTCATGCACGCCCAGTATAGCTTCTTCCAGCAGGGCTACAGCCTCCTGCACCAGCTTGACCCCTACATGAAGAAGCTGGCAACCGAGGTAAGCCCTTGGGACCCAGCCTGGGTGTCCAGTGAGGGGGCCACCGCCACCCTGACGCCTTCCCCCTACAGCTGGACCAGCTGGTGATTGACTCTGCTGTGGAGAAGCGGGAGATGGAGCGCAAGCATGCTGCCATCCAGCAGCGGGTGAGGCCCGATCATAGGAGTCCCCAGAAGCCCTGTCCCTCACCTCCTCCATGCCCCTACCCCATAAGCCCAGCTCACATCTACACACTGCACCCCTCTTCCCAGAGCTGCCTCAACTGCCCACCAGGCCCCACCCACCAGAGCTGCAGGCAGAGGGAAGGGACCTTCACAGAGTGGGCCTGGTGCACCCTGAGACCTCCCTCTTGCCACTGTGGTCACCTCTGTGTGACTGCAGTAAGGGTGGCTATTTTGGGCCCAGGAAGGTTGGGGCAGTGCTGGTGGGAGTTGGGGGGACAGTCACTCACTGGTCTCTCCCCTCCTATCCTCCCTAGACGCTGCTGCAGGTGAGAGCCCCTCCCCAATGGGTGCTTCAGCACCCAGGACACCACTGGTGGCACCTGTGGGCCGGTTGCTGGCACCATCAGGACGCAGGCTGAGTCCAGACCTTGTCTGCTCCATGGGAGTGGTGGCAGCTGTGGTTTCTTGCCCCTGCTCAGCCTCTGAGCAGGTGGCCAGGTCTCTCCTCCGCTGGCCTGGCCTGCTGGATGGCAGGCACTCAGGACACCCTAGGCTCTGAATGAGCCTCTGTTGGGCAGCTGGAGCTGGCCCAGCTGGCGACATGCACGGCACACAGGATGGGGGGCAGCTTCCTTCCTGGTTGCTGCCTGCTATTCCTGCAGGCCTGGGGGTAGGGCCCAAGCACTCAGCCCAGCTGTGAATACCAGGGGCCTGCTCTTGGGAGCCTCGGCCTCACCTGGGCTTCCTATCTGGTAGACTAGGGGCGCCAGGGTCCAGGGGCTGCGCTCCCTGAGGGCCGGCTCCCCCACCCCTAGGACTTTTCCTACGATGAGTCCAAAGTAGAATTTGACGTGGATGCACCCAGTGGTGTGGTGATGGAGGGCTATCTGTTCAAGAGGGCCAGCAATGCCTTCAAGACGTGGAACCGGTGAGGGCCTTCCTCAAGCAGGGGCTGAGGGCAGAGTGGATGGGGGCCAGTTCTGCCTGGCCCTGACCCCTGTCCCCCTCACCAGGCGCTGGTTCTCCATCCAGAACAGCCAGCTGGTCTACCAGAAGAAGCTCAAGGTGCGCTGCAGTGGGCTTACCAGGGGCTGGACCCTGACCAGCCTCCACTGTGGGGTGGGCTGGCCAGTGGGGTTGGCACAGGGCTGAGGACACTGAGGAGCACCAAAGCCCAAAGACCAGGGGAACAGGGAGTTGGAAACAGATTGCTTAAGCCCCTAAGGTAAAGGAGCCCCTAAGAAGCCCCTAAGGTGGGCAGCTGGGGCAGGGGGCTGGTGAGCATGTGGGCCACAGTGTTGCTGCCCACAGGACGCGCTGACTGTGGTGGTGGACGATCTCCGCCTGTGTTCCGTAAAGCCATGCGAGGACATCGAGCGGAGGTTCTGCTTCGAGGTCGTGTCACCCACCAAGTGAGGAGGCCCAGCCCAGGATTGGGTGGGTGGGGGCCTGTCCACCTGGCCTGACCGACCCCTCCCTCCAGGAGCTGCATGCTGCAGGCTGACTCAGAGAAGCTACGCCAGGCCTGGGTTCAAGCTGTGCAGGCCAGCATTGCCTCTGCCTACCGCGAGAGCCCTGACAGCTGCTACAGTGAGGTGTGGCCCTCCCTGCCCTCCACACGCACGTGCATACCTATGACATTGCTCCTACAGGCTGCATGCGTGCTTGCAGCCTGTCCATATACATGCGTGTGCAGGGTTGTGCTCGAGGGGCCCTGGCCTGTGCAAGGCTTCCTGGCTAGGGAGAAGGCGGGGACTTGCTGGGGAGTCAGGCTAGAGCTCCTGAAGGGCTTAGTGGTTCCTCGAACCATCCCCCAGAGGCTGGATCGCACAGCATCCCCGTCCACAAGCAGCATTGACTCCACCTCGGACTCTCGGGAGCGCGGTGTCAAGGGCGAGAGTGTGCTGCAGCGGGTGCAGAATGTGGCTGGCAACAGCCAGTGTGGCGACTGTGGCCAGCCGGACCCGCGCTGGGCCAGCATCAACCTGGGGGTACTGCTTTGCATCGAGTGCTCAGGCATCCACAGGTGCTTCTGACTCTGGAGGGTGGGGCTGGACCTGAGGTGGGACCCAGCCTGGGGGCGGCCAAGCTCTGACTCATCCCTGCCCCTGACCTTCTGCCCAGGAGCCTTGGTGTCCACTGCTCCAAGGTGCGATCTCTGACGCTGGATTCCTGGGAGCCAGAGCTGCTGAAGGTGCATGGGGGCTCTGGAAGGCCACTGGGTCTGTGGGGAGGTGGGACCCGGGTCTCTGAGCTTAGACTGACTGACGTCCACACCCCACTCCCACCAGCTGATGTGTGAGCTTGGAAACAGCACCGTGAACCAGATCTATGAGGCCCAGTGTGAGGGCCCTGGTAGCAGAAAGCCTACAGCCAGCAGCCCCAGGTGAGGTGGGGTGCAGCCTAGCATGGCTTGGGGAGCCCCCACCTGCAAATGCAGCTCACATCTCTCCTGGTCCAGACAGGACAAGGAAGCCTGGATCAAAGACAAGTATGTGGAAAAGAAGTTCCTTCAGAAGCTGCCCACAGTACCTGCCCTGGAAGCTCCAAGGCGCTGGCGGGCACAGAAGTGCCAGCGCCCCCACAGCTCCCCCCGCATCCCCACTACCCGCCGCAAGGCCAGGCTTGAACCTGTCCCCCCCTCTTTGGCTGCTCTGTCCTCAGGTAGGCGCCTCCTCGCGCCCCTGGGCAGCACTGAGGACTGGTTCCCTGCAGCCGGTTGGGAGTGGGGGTGGGGCAAGCTGCAAGTCAGGGTGTCCTGTTGGGTTGGGTGGGCTGGAGGGAGGGCCTCGAGGGGGCGCCTTGGAGCTCCGCTCCTCTGCTGGCATGACAGGGCCTCCCCCACCCTGGGGCTCAGTTTCCCCATCTGAAAAGCAGCTGCCTCCTGCAGCAGGCACTCTGGAGCGCAGGTTCCGCCGGGACTCCCTCTTCTGCCCAGACGAGCTGGACTCCCTGTTCTCCTACTTTGATGCGGGGGCTGCGGGGGCTGGTCCACGCAGTAAGTGCCAGGGGCCCCACCCTGCTGCCTGCCCCTCAGCTGTCACCCTGGCAGGGTTGCAGAAGAGGGGCCAGGGGAGTGGACAAGTGTGGACTGGGTCTGCTCAGGGACTGGAAGGACACATGTCCCCAGTAGGAGGGATGGGGCCGGGCAGAATTGGGGCATCAGCCGGCTAAGCCTGGAAGGGCATCTGGAGGACTAGGGGTATCTTGGCCACCGCCCTGGAGGCTGAGGCCCCGACTATGAAGTGATGCGTGGAAGTGTGTGTGAACGTGCAGGCTGTGCGCACACAGGTGCCTGTGTGGGGGATGGTGTGTACTCCTGGGGTGAGGCTGGGTGACAGGCAGCAGAGGGCGCTGCTGCGCCGGCCCTAAGGCTCTGGCTCCTCCCTTGCTTCCTGAACGGTGCCCGGCTGGAGGAAGACCTGTGCCGGCCCACCCGTCCCCCTGCTCTGCTGTGCCTGGGCTGCCCAGGGTCCTTGGAGCTGTTCCTGGAATCCTCTTCTGACAAGGCTCCTCTCAACTCCCCAAAGAGGGCTGGTCCTTGGGCGTGTCCCCTGGAGGGACGGTGGGGCAGCCTTCCCCCAGCTTTCCGCAGGAGTTGGGGGAGCCCCTGTGCTCAGGAACCCCTCCCCGTTTGGTCCTGCAGGTTTGAGCAGCGACAGTGGCCTGGGGGGCAGCTCCGATGGCAGCTCTGATGTCCTGGCCTTCGGCGCAGGCCCGGCGGTGGACAGCGTCACCGAGGAGGGTGGGTGGCACCCCTCCCCCTTTCCCCAGACCCAGAACCTCCGCCGCCTTCCGTGGGCCGCAGTCTAACCGTGCCCTCCCCGCAGAGGGCGCGGAGTCCGAGGAGTCCAGTGGCGAGGCAGATGGGGAGGCCGAGGCCTGGAGTCTGGCGGACGTGCGCGAGTTGCACCCCGGGCTACTGGCGCACCGCGCGGCACGCACCCGCGACCTCCCCGCGCTGGCAGCGGCGCTGGCCCACGGGGCCGAGGTCAACTGGGCGGACGTGGAGGACGAGGGCAAGACTCCGCTGGTGCAGGCGGTGCTGGGGGTGAGCGGGGTACCAGCCAAGCCTGCGCACGGGGGAGCCCGGGCGGGCAGGGCGCATTTCCCGGCTCAGTCTGAGCTCCTACGCCCGCTCCCCAGGGCTCCTTGATTGTGTGTGAATTTCTTCTGCAAAACGGAGCGGACGTGAACCAAAGAGACAGCCGGGGCCGTGCGCCCCTGCATCACGCCACGCTCCTGGGCCGCACCGGGTGAGTCCGCTGTCCTCCCCGGTCCACCTGCCCCCCCCCGGCCTCGGCCTGCCCCGAGACTGCCCTTTGCCCCCAGCCAGGTCTGCCTGTTCCTGAAGCGAGGGGCCGATCAGCACGCACTGGACGAGGAGCACCAGGACCCGCTGACTATAGCCGTGCAGGCGGCCAACGCAGACATCGTCACGCTGTGAGTGGGGGCCTTGGGGCGGGGCCACCGCGGGAAGGGTAGGGCCTCACACTGCGCCCTCCCCAGGCTCCGTTTGGCTCGCATGGCAGAGGAGATGCGCGAGGCTGAGGCGCCGTCAGGCCAGCCGGGGCCTCTGGTGGGCAGTAGCCCCACCGAGCTCCAGTACCGCAGGTGCATCCAGGAATTCATCGGCCTCCACCTGGAGGAGAGCTAGGACCGGGCTGGCCGGGCAGCTGCGGGACCACAGCCCGCCCGGCCCGGATGTCCTGCATGCCCCTGAAGACCCTGGCCCCAGCCCAACCACGGCCCTGTGCGTGTGGACCGTGGGTCCATCCCGACAGCCCCGGTGCCCGGGCGCTCTTGGAGCCCACTTACCTGCTCATCCCTTCCTCCGGTGCTTGGACCCCGAGATGGGAGGGGCACCCCAGCACTGAGTCTTTTGAAGCCCCACATTTTGGGGGGTGCTGCATCATCTGGTGCCCCTCACCCCACCCGAGGATCCTCTGGCCTCAGGTGGCCCCTTCTCTGAGGGCCCGGGTTGCTCACAAACCACTCTTGAATCCCACGTCACCTCGTACCCCTCTACCCTCAGGGCCTGTGTCACCTGATGCCCCCACCTTCACTGCCCCAGAGCAATGACCCGCTAGCTGGGTCCCCCTGTACCCCCAGAGCCCCTCCTGTGGCCGGGGGCTGGTGGCTGGCCACCAGTGCCCTCCCAGGCAGGAGTGCGGCCCATCCAGGGAACCAACCCAAGTACCTCACTTAGTGACCCACCATCCAGGCTGGGCTTCGCGGGTGCTGGGTGGATGGGGCTCTGGCTTGGGGCCACTGCCCTGGCTGGACGCGGGCGTCCCATGGCCAGGTGGCTGGCCATGCCAGCCTCCAGTGCCAGACCTGTCCCTGCCTCCTCCAGAGGCAAATCTTTGGCACTCGGCCCAGAGCCTGTGCATAAAGCGACTGGCCCTTCCCACCCTGTGCCCGACTTTTTTTGTTACCCACCGAGTGGATTTTCTACAATGACCTTATTCTTGTCTGCGTCTTTTTTCTGTGGAATCTCGAGGACCATCCTGACCCTGGTTCTGCCTGCCACTGGGGGAGGCTCCATACCTCTTGCCCTGCCTCCTGGCTGGCCTTGCACCTTGGGCTGGACCCTCTAATGGGTCCAAGGGTCTGTCTCTCACTTGTGGGCCCACCAATGCCTTCAAATTCCCTTTTTCTGGAAGAGTCCAGAGGCTGGGTCTCTTCAAAACTATGGGTTCTTGGTCAGGTCCAGGCCAGTCGGCTGGTCACTATGCAAATGCTGCCCAGGGAGGCTCCATGGGCGGTAAGGTGGGCACTGGACTGGGCCCGACTCCCCTGCCTGCTGGCTGTGACCCTAAAGAGCAGAATTAGCTTCTTCCTCCCTGCTTGAGCTCTGCCCACTGCCCACCTTGCCATCCTCTGGCTGGCGGGACCCCACACCCCTGCTCTGATCACTCCTGGTTAATAAACCTGTGGCCTGCGCCCACTGCCTGCTCATTGGCTCACCCGCCTTACTCTGCTCTGTCTCAGCTGGGGGGGGGGGTGTCTGCATCCTCTGTCCTTCCTGAGGGACAGCCCCAAGTGGGGTACCACCAGTGTCTCTTCCTCAAAAGGACAACTCAGACAAGCTGCCAAGGGCCTGATGGAGGACCTGGGGCCTCTCTGACAAAATCTGACTTCTAGCACTACCAGCCCATGTTCCCTGGCTCCTTTACTTTTCTCTGGGTGAGGTCATGTCCCTTGGTGGGAGTGAGGGTGGGTGGACCAGCCAACCAGCAAGGATGGCCTGAGGCTGGTGTCCTAGGCCTGATCCTAGAGTGCCTCTGGCCCCCCAGTGTGCCTGAGTGATGCTCAGCCCAACGTGAGTGATTGGGGGGACCCACATACACACTTGTCACCAGGTGGAATTTCCAGTTTTATTAGAGTAGTCCAGAAGCACTGGATGAGTTGGTATCACCCTACACTCCCTCCTGCCTGCCCAGAGGCTGCCCTGAAGCTAAGGCAGGCTCTACCAGACACTCATACCTACACACAGGTGTAGACAGAGCCAACTCCCTTGGAAACACAGAGAGATGAGACACCAATCAGACACAACAACAGGTGGAGGCATCTCTGTCCATACTCGCTCACAAAGGCTGTAGGTTCGTATCTGGAATACAGGTGTACGGAGAGGTGGAGACACCCCTCCTCCCTGTCCTGAGCTTCCTGGAGGCTGAAGAGACCACCCCCAGGCAGGGTGGGCAAAGAGAGGCCCTGATGTGTTGAGTGTGCCTGGTGTCGACCAGCCCTCAGTCATGCTGCTTCTGTGGCTGTTGGGTGGCCAGGGATGACTCTGTGGCAGCTGGTCCAGCTCACCTGGGCAGCCAGGGGAGACCCCTGCTGCCACAGCTCCCAGGACCAGGCCCAGAGACCAGATATCCTGGCAAGGCTGGTTAGAGTATGGAGTCTTGGCGCTGGCACTCAGCCTAACTCTTCCACCAAGACCCTCTCCAGAGCCCCCACTGGGAGCCCAGGGTCTCTGACTCCAGGCCTACAGTCCCTGGCCCTGGGCAAGGCGCAGGCTGGCCCTGACGCAGTGCTGGTTCCAGGCTGGGACACCTGTACCCTACAGAGCCAGCGGAAGCCCAGCAGTAGGGTGAGGGCTGTGGCATCCAGCAGTAGCTCCAGCAGCTCTACAACAGAGAGGACAGAGGAGCCGAACCACAGGCTCCAGAGGCTCCCCATGGCGGACAGCAGCTGTGGCACCTGGGGTGGGTGGGCAGGTGGGCAGTCAGCTGTGGCCTTCTCACCTGCACGCGTCTGGGCAGCCCCCACCCCAGGTCATGGGTCCAGGTCCTCACCGAGTACACGGGTGCTTCATCCACCATGCGGTAGTTGAGTTCCTGGTACAAAATGTTCACCTTGGCCACGCAGCTCTGGGGGGTTCGGGATCGCCCTGGGCTGAGGCTCGGGCTCGGGGTCTGCTCCCCCAGCACACCCAGGATCCAGTCCTGCGCAGAAAGGAAGGCTGAGAGACCATGCCTCCCTCCCCTGTCGCTGTGACCCCACCCCACGCCCCTCGGCACTCACAGCTGACTTGGCCGAAGGCCACCGGGAGGTCCTGGCGGAGAGTTTGTACGAAGTCTCCCTACAAAGGAGAGGACAGCGGTCACAGCCTGCAGCGCAGCGGGGCAGTGACCTCGGGCCTGGAGCATTGCCCTGCTCACCTGCAGGGCCTGGGGCAGCGGGAGTCGCAGGACAGCCGGTGGGCTTCCAGGGCCTGGTGCAGACGGTAGAAGCAGTGACCTGGGCAGGGCGCGGCGATGTCACCAGAGAAAGGTGGGAGAGACCCGACCCCTCACCTCCCCAGGAGGGCCGGGCTCACCCCAGGCCGGGTGCCGCGCGCGGCTGCAGTACTGGGCTCCCGCCGGCAGGGGGTGCAGGAAGTAGCCGCAGGAGCAGTTCTCCACCATCAGCTGCTGAAAGCAGGACACCAAGCAGGCCTAGGGGACAGGCAGGACGCGAGCGGGGGCTGCCTGCGCACGCCCGCCTCTCTCACGCGGGCCCTCTCCGCCCCGAGACTCACCTGCCGGCTGTAGGAAGAGTTGTAGAGCAGCTGCACATCCACGCCCTCCGCGCCGTTTGTGCAGCGACCGTAGGGGCTCCCAAGCCTGCGCACCTCGTCCTGGGGGCGGGGCTTTCAGTGTGAGGCCCCGCCCCGCCCCGCCCCGCCCCGGCCTGGCCCGGCCCCGCCATCCACCTCTCTGATGCCGATGGTGGTCTCAGTCCCAGGCCGGATGCTGAACCCTCGGTGCTCCAGGAAGGGCGTGTGGTTGTGTCCGTGAATCATGACCTTAATGTCGGCCTCGGTAGACAGCAGAGGGAGCCCCACTTGCGGCTCTGTCCTGAGGACCAGGCTGATCTCTGCGGAGGCCACAGGGGAGGTGTGAGGCCATCTGCCCCGCCTGTCCCCAGTCACATCCCTGTGCCCCCTGCGGGCTTGCACTTACTGTGGGTGATGCCCGGGTGCTGCGCGGCGCAGACACCCTCGAAGGTGTAGCAGCTGCCATAAGTGGGGTGGTGGAACACCCGGAAGTGCCTGGAACCGAGGGCCACACTCAGGTCACGCGTTCCTGTCAACTGCCACCCCATAGCGCATCTGAGGAGTCATAGCCTGCCTTATCTCCGCAGGGCACTGTTAGTGGCCAGCCTTGGGCAGCCAACTCCTGGTGCCTGGCCAGCTGGACCCAGGTAGGACCGTGCTGTGCTGGCTGGAGCTGCAAGGAGTGGCCCACCAGCCCTGCCCTACTCACTGAGTCTGGCAGTCCTTGCTATCGTAGCGACAAGACAAGACAAAGTGCCTTTGGTGGTTGTCCTTCCCAGCAGTGGGCGCCAGCCCCAGGATGTCCATGTAGTGGAAGTGGTACCACTCTTGGGCAGCCGTTACACCTGATGAGTAGGTGCGGTAGAAGCAGTCGCCACCAGTGCTGTTACACTGGGAGAGTGGAGTCAGTGCGGCCAGCCCCCACCCCCAGCACCTCTCCGGGGGCGGCATGCCCAGGATCCCCCTCCTCACCAGTCTGAAGCCCACTTTGCGCTGGTTGCCCAGGTGCCTCAACCGCTGCAGACGGATTCCTCGGTCCAGCTTGAACGGGGGCTCAGGGCCAGGGACATTGGTGAAAGGGGTGTGCCTGCCCTCCTTGAAGTTGAATTTGTAGAGCGAATACATGCTCTCCTGGGCAAATGCATCGAGTGCCTCTAGATGGTAGCGGAGGGAGCTGGGCCTGAGGGCAGGGCCAGATATGGGGCGTATTGTCGGTCACCTTGGGCATTTCTGGGGAGAGTCTCGCAGGATCCCCAACAGCTCAGTACTGTGTGGCCTCAGGGTCCCTTCTCTTCCCTGAGACACAGGAGGGGGCTCTGAATTGGGACCTGGACCTGGGCCTCCCTGTGGCTGCAGAACTGAGATCCAACCCCCAGCCTAGCCTGGCCCCCAGGGCTCAGAGTCCTCCAGGCAGTTCACAGCCCCTCCCTGCATGGCTCCTTCCCTTCTGGAAAGCCTGGCTCTGCTCAACCCTGGGCTCCCAGCACTTGTGTCCTTCAGGGTGGCCCTGAAAGGTCTTAGCTGGGCATGGGGTGGGAAAGGTGGGGTCATCAATGGCCCGCGGGGCTTTGACCAAGATCATGGCCAAGGAAATGTCCCAGGCTGCAAAGACTAGAAGTTGGGGATCCCACCCCTCAGGCTGACACCCCAGGCCCTCACCGTTGTGGGTTCATGTCGCACAGAGTGACAGACGGGAAGAGCTTGCTCTCTGAGTGAACAGACACTGCCATGATGACTGGGTAGCGCCAGTACTGCTCCAGCAGGAGCCCAAGCTGCCAGTAGAGCACCCCCAGAGTCCCCAGGAGCAGCAGTCCCCAGGACACCTTCTTGAGCCGGTTTGGGCTGGAGCAGACCAAGCGGATGGTACCGTGGATGGTGGTGTTGGTGCAGAAGAAGGTGAGCAGCTCCCCGAAGGAGGCGTGAAGCTCCACTAGCCTCTCACTGTGACCCTGCTCCAGGGGCAGCATGGGTGGCTGGCCCTGGGGGGTCTCCAAGGGTGCAGACCCTGTGCTGGCTGCTTGGGCCATGGTTCTAGCCTGTGTCCAAGGAGCAAATCTTAACAGGGCCCTGCCTGCCTACCCAACCCAGCCTGCACCCCAACATGGGCTCCCCACCTGGGGCCTGGCATGCTTCCATCCTCTGTGCCTGCATAGACATGGGACACTTGGGTGAGGGCCCATCATAGGTTGGTCCCCACTGGGACCAACCCCACACCCTTCCTCCCAGGATGCCCCCAGTGGGGTCATGTCTTATCATGGCCCAGAGCTGAGCTTGGGTGGTGGGCAGTAGACTGCAGAGGACTGATGCTTGCAGGGAATTGAGGCCGTGAGTCTGTGCTGCCACCCTAGCGTGGGGCAGAGACCTATGGGGCGGGGCAGACCCAGGTGACCTGCATGGGAAGGGCTATGTTGTGTTCCTGGGCCCTGACCCTGGCCCTGTGGTCCTGGCTCCTGGGGAAGATTGTCTCCTGGTCTCAGTGGCCTCTGCCAATCCCCAGCAGCCAGGGTGGCTGCTTTGATTAGGACTGGAACTGTTGGGCTTATCTGGCCAAGTATGGGTTAAGGTCAGGCCGAAATATTGTTCAGCACTGAGGGCCCAGAGTAGGGCATTGTCTTGGTAGATGAGTGTCCAGGAAAGACCTCAGGCCTCAGGACAGGTGGGCCCAGAAGCCAGCGGGCCAGTCAGCTCTAGGGACCTGGGGGCCCAGGGAGGTTGAGCTGCTGCTGGGGGTGGCTTGACTGCCTCACCCCAATCTTGGCCTGAGCTCCAGTGTCCTGGGACATGCCCAGGGCCCAGCCCTCCCAGCATGGACACCTGGGTCCCTGGGTACCCTGGGGCCTGACAGCCTCTGAGTCAGGCAACAAGATCCATAAAGACATTCTTCACTGTCTCCATCCTGATCCGAATCAGGAAGTCTTTGGGTACCCAGGTACAGCCTGCAGGGCTCCAACCCCACCCCACTGCCCACCCCTGGATAGGCATCTGCTGCCTATCCAGCCAGCTTGTGCCCACCAAGTGTGTTTAAACAAGCTGCTCAGTGTGCTTGGGGACACACACAGCACAGCAAGCCAGTCAGCTTCAGGGGCTCCTGGATGCACAGGTGGGGCTGACCGAAGGTCCCTGCCCTCGGGTTTGTGGCCCACACATTTCCTGCAGCAGCTTGGCCAAGAGCTCATGCCTGCACGTGCTGCAGAGCTCTGCTCACGTGTGCCCCACATCATATCAAGCCCCACAGGCAAGGCAGGACAGTCAGCGGCATGTTGCAGGGAGGCAAAAGCAAAGGCCCCAGAGAAGGGGGAAATCCAGAGAGGGGTCTTGCAGGAGAAGCAGGAGCCTCCAAGGCTGCTCAGTGATTGGGCATGGCCCAGATCCCTGAGATAGAGCTTGAGTTATGGGCAGGCCTGGGCACCACAGCATGGCAGGCCTGGGACCTGGGATGCTCAGAGGCAACAGACCACTCACATGGGTACACACAAGCACATGCACTAGAGCACACACATGCGCACACTTATGTGCACTCACAAACACTGGGAGCCTGCCCAGCACATACCAAACCCTCACTCAGGGGGCCATGTGACAGGAGGATCCAGAACCTGACCTGTGTGGGCTCCCCAGACCTCCTACCTCATCCTGCAGACACAGGACCACACCAGCCTCTCTGCCCTGGCTGGCTCCACGCACATGTGGTGTGATCAACACGTGTGGCTCGCACTTATGTGGTGGCTGCCCACTATCATGTGCCCATCCAGGGGCTGCCCCCACACTCTCTGGAATGTTCTCGGGGGCTCTGTCCAGCATATGCCCACCAGGCACTACCGGGTGGGATGCAGCCCTGCGCTTCAGGCCAGGCAGACCAGAGAGACCACCTGCCCTCAACGACACAGCCCACCCCCCAGAAACCGAGCATGGGGACAGAGCCTACACCAAGCACCCTTGGTACCTCAAGGCTGGGGCCTTCTCGTGCAAGTAGCTCCATCCTCATTGGTGGTGTGCTCAACCAGCCTGGTGGCAGCTCCAGCAGGTAACACAGCTGGATGTGGCCAGGCATCCTCCTTTATAACTGGCCACTGGGCGTGGGTCGGGTAGCAGGGAAGGGCCCAGCTGCAGGGCAGCCACACCCTCTCTGAGCCTGGGAGGCAAATTCTTGGGAAGGTAGATATGCCAGGCCCCTTGACTGGGTGGAGGCGAGGCCCAGCTCCCTGGCCCTGGCCAGGTGTGGAACAGCAGGCCCCATAGGGCAAGGGAGGTCTGCATTGGGTCCCCCAGCTCGGACTCCCAGCAAGCCTGGCTTGCCCTGGACCCTGCCACCCTGCCGCTCTCCTTCCGCAGGCCTAGAGGGATGACTGTCTGCCACCAGCTGCCCAGCTTACCCCTCCTCCCTGACCATAGGTGTGTGTAGCCGAGGGATGCCGGGTGGGGGCCGCCACTCCCAGAACACAGGTGTTTCCTGGGAGCAGTCACGCAGCTAGGGGACGAGTGCTAATTGTGAGAACATCCCAGGACTTGGGTGTGCAGGTGGCACCTGGTGCCCTGAGGCTCCCCCCACTGAGGTCTCCTCCAATGGCACCTGAGATGACACTTCACATGCTAGAACCACACACCACATTCTAAAAGTACTGCTTGTGCTAAGGCTGCAGCACACATTATGGCCACACATAGGCCTTGCCCCACACTCAGGTGCAAACCCCTGCCCCCAGGACCTCCCACCACCCCCGTCTCTCCTGAGGACCCTACGAAATGACCCAGTGGCCTCCCTGTCCCCAGCCTGGCCCAGGTATGGGGTGGGCTCCAGCCCTCCTCCCCAGGGTGGGCTTTGTGCTTCTGACGCCCACTGCAGGTGTGGACCTGGCTGGGATGAGGAAGAGGAAGGGAGCCCCCACCCCACCTGGGCCTCAGGTCTGAGGAGCTGTGAGGTCATCAGCCCCATGGTTCTGGAAGGAGGCAGTGGCTGCTGGTGACATCCTGAAAGAGGGAAGTTACACTGGGGAAGAACTGGACTTACCCCCACTAGGTGTGAATTACCTCTCTGTCACCCACTGGTGTGACTGTGCCCAAGTTACTCAACCTCTAAGCCTGTTTCCTCGAGTCATCCTGAGGCTGGGGTGACTCTTCATTCTTGAGGCTCAGGGGTGGGGTGAGCTCGTGTGGCTCGTGCTGGACCCCAGACTCAGCACAGGCCTGGGGTTCCAGCCCCACATCTGAGCTGCATTCCTTTGGAGGGGCTGGGCCTGTGTGTTGGACCATACTGTGGCCCAGTTGCAGAAGAGGAAGGCCCAGGTGCCTGCTGGGTCGTGGGCTTTTGGAGCAGTCATGCCCCAGCACCGAGGGGCTGCAGAAAGGGCACTAGGAGGAGAGCAGGGCAGGGGGAGAGGCCTGGCCTCCGTGCCCCGTGCCCCACAGAGCCTGAGTCACAGCATGCAGGGCAGCAGCACGTGGGGCTGGCTCAGCCTCCTCTTGGGAAACCCCTCCAGGAAATGCCAAGGCCCAAGGGAAGGGGCACCATGCCCTGTGCCCTGCATCTGGGATGCTGAGCGGGGCGGTCCTGGAGTACATGTCCAGAGTCAGTGAGGCTGGAAGGTTCTCTTCTTTTCTGGCCCAGCCCTCATCTGCCTCCCCAGACCCCACTACCTCTCACACAGGAGATGCAGGCTGGGGTTGCCCAAAGGTGTCCCCAGCTCCTGGCCACAGCAGCCTTTGGAGTCATTAAATAACTGTATGTTGAAGCCCAGCATGGTGGTACATGGCTGTATTCCCAGCTCTCTTGGAGGCTGAGGCAGGGGGATTGCAAGTTCAAGCTTAACCTGGGCATCTTAGTGACTTAGTAAGACTGTCTCAAAGGTAATAAATAAGACCTGAGGATGTAGCTCAGTGTGAAGGACCTGGGTTTATTCTCCAGTATTAAAAAAAAAAAAAAAAAAAAAAAAGCTGGGTGTGGTCACGCACGCCTGTAATCCCAGTACTCTGGGAGGCTGAGGCAGCAGAACTGCCAAGTTTGAGCCCAGCTGGGCAACTTAGTGAGAGAGACCCTATCTCAAAATTTGAAAAGGGCTGGGGATGCAGCTCAGTGTAAAGGGCCCTGGGTTCAATTCCCAGTGGTGAAAAAAACAAACCAAAAAGACACATAACAATGAAAAACCCATACAACATTATGTTGAAAGATGTGGAAGATGTGAGAGGGAGAAGAGATGAGTGGATGTCCCTGCTCCTCAGAGCAGGACTTCTGCCCTCTCCCTGGAAGGATGCTGTTCCCAACCTGCTGAGCATGTGGACAACCCCCACGGGCCTTTGATACACTGGCCTTGGGGGAACAGGGCCAGGTGATGTCCCTCCAGGACAGGGCTGATTTGGGGACTGTGGGTGCTGGGTGTTTTTTGGGGGTCCCAGGCTGGATGTCCTGCTCCAGGCTCACTTTCCTCCTCCTTTGTGGGAAGCCCAGAGTGGCCCTGGGAGGGTTCTGTGCACAGATGTGAACAGGAGGTCAGGATTCCTGGGAAGCCGGGTGGTGTCCCTCTTGGGCTGGGGGCTGCCTTGGCTGGGATCCCTGGCCCCAGGTGGAAGAGGGGACTCCCCAGGTGGAAGTGGTTAGCCATGCACTAACCACATGGACGGCAGGGGCTTACCATCACGTACAACATTGAGGCACCCCTAGCTGCTGGCCTAGGTGCCACCTGCTGGGTTGCAAAGGGCAAGAGTGTGGAGCTTGGGGTCTGGCCAGATGCCTCCTGCCGGGAGAAGGGTGTGTGTGCAGGTGTCCCACCGGATCTCCTTCAGGCCACACTCTTTGATGCACCCCTCACAGCTCTGGGCAGACAGTCTCTACTGGGCAGATCTGCTCCCACTGGGGCACATTGTTTGACCCTGACGCTTCTTGGTTTCTTGACAGCTATTACCACACTGAGAATGGCCCTGGTACAAGATGATGAGGCATGGCCTGCTGTCCGCTTCCTGTAGCCCAGTCACCCATAGTGATGGCTGGCAGGAAGTCCCTCCTGCTGTAGAAGGGTGGCTTAGGGGTCTGAGGACACCCAGCTGCCAGCCTAGCTGCCCACTTCCTGTCTGGGCTTCTAAGTCTTAGAGGTAGAAGGTCACAGGTATGTGGGTGGAGGTGAGCTATGGGGGTCTCTGCAGGGCCTACTGATCACACCTGTCTCCTCACTGGTCTCCAGGTGTGACCCAGGTGTGCTCAGTGAGCAGGAGGTTTGGGGATGATGCTGGGGGCCCTGAGCTGAGCCTCCCTTGCAGCCTCCCCACCTCCGTGCTCACACTACCCAGGGTTGGTGCCTTCATCTTCCGTGGGGACAGTCAACTAGGAGACAGTCTGTTGCTGCCGGCAGCTGCAGCCCGATGTCTGGTCTGGCTTCTGTCTCTGCAGATTGCCTGGTGTGTCCAGGACAGCTGTGCTTGTACCCTTCTTCCTTACCCAACTTTCCACACTCTGACCAACACTCAGCCCATCCTCTAGTCTGCAGAAGCACTGGAACACAGGTCCCAGGGCTGGCAGGAACAGAAATGGAGTAGATTCTTATGACTAAGTCCCCATGTCGAAATGATGGATGTATGAATGCTCTAGATTCTGACATAGGGCCGAGGGAATCAGCTCTGCCATAGCCATGCACTCTCTACAAATGTGCCCCAAGTAGTCCAACTTGGATGATCACGGTGGCCTTCACCAGCTGTCACTGCTGAATGGTGGGTGTTGGTCTCACCTGTCAGCCACCCTGGTGGCCATAGTTGATCCTGAGGGGCAGTCAGGGTCAGGGCAAAGGATGTGGATGGGGTTCACACTCTACAGAGGTTGATGACTGCCCCTGCTGCATAGCGCAGCCTGGGGGCACATCCCATCCCCACTCAGCCCAGTCTTCAGCTGCCTCCTGAGGAGGGTGGTGGGCTGTGGACTCACCCCAGCCATCCAGGCCTCCCTTGTTTAGACATCATTATCCCACCACTTCCTGTCGCCCACCTTCCTGTCCCCCTCCACACTGGGCCCAGAAGGTGGAGTGCACCCCTCACCCATGCGTGTCACCATGCATGTGACAGCCGTTCCCAGCATGAGCACATCCTTGAGCACCCCTGGGACTGCAGGGTTTGGGCAGGACTGTGTTCCCCCAGTCCTCCCCTCCCCGGGGCCAGGGAGCGGCTGTGGGAGCAGAAAGCCAGCCCGCATTCGTGGCATAATGACCCCATTCATGCTGGGAGGAAAACTCCTGGGAAACACTGCAACTAATTTTATGAGGATGGCTGGGACCACAGTCAGGGGGGTCGCTGCGTTGGCCAGGCCTGTGTTGCCCAGGGACCATGGGGCAGGGGCCTTTGGAATAGACCCTGGTTCGTGCCCTCCGTTAAGAAGGGACAAGAGCCGGGCCTGGTGGCGCACACCTGTGATCCTAGCCCTCAGGAGGCTAGGCAGGAGGATTACCCTGAGTTCAAGGCCAGCCTGAACTACATAGCAAGACCCTGTCTCAAGAAAAAAAGGAGGGGACAAGAGTCTGGAGCTGTGAATTCAGGGTCACTCTAGATCTGGGCCTGGCTCCCCAGGACTGTGGGAAGGGCAGCGCGTTGAGGGGATCAGGGCCGCCGACCAGAAGCGATGTGGTCGGCGAGGCCGGAGAAAGACCGGTGTGAACCACGGCGATGCTCGCCAGTGCGCACGCGCCGACTGTCCCCTGGCGCGCTGGCCGCTTACAACCTAGCTGGGGCGAGCGGCGACATAGAGACATGAGCACGGCCCTCCGAGATGCCTAGAGCGGCCGCCACCGCGCATCACGCACTGGAAGCGGAAGTGGTCCAAGGGCCGCCCCTTGACGGCCATCTTGGAAGTTGAGACGGTGGCGGCGGCGGCGGCGGCGGCGGCTGCGGTGGGCTCACTCCCGGCGCGGTGTGGCTCTGTGTCACGAGCCACTCTTCCGCACCCTGCTCCGGCCTCGACCGCGGCGAGCCTGAGCGCGGCGGCGGCCCACTTGCGGAGACAGGGAGAGGTGAGCACACGCGGGTTGCGCCAGGGCCTCAGTTCGCTAGTCCGCCTCGCCGGGCCACCGCGGAAGGCGCGGGGACACCGTACGCCGCCCTATTCGCGCCTGCCTGCGCCCGCAGCCGTCCCCAGGGCAGTTACGGCGGACGCCTAGGGCCCCGGGCCGGGGGCCGGGACTCGGTGGGCCAGACGGTAGGATCTCCTCCGACGGAGCCCCGTTCGTCGGGACATTCGAGGACACTTTCAGGAGGGTCCTGCACTGATCTTGGTTTGTGAGAATGTAGCGGGGAGTCCGTGTTGGGGGCGCTGCCCGTTGAGCTCGTCGCTTCTTCGCTCCTGAACAGTTAGAACCCCAAACTGCTTCACAACTCCCAACGGAAACGAGCGTGCCCAGGATTGCGCCCTGGGGTGATGTAACAAAAGGGCCTCACCAGCCCTAGTGCCGGGCGCACGATCACATTTGCTTATTCCGTGCACCATCCCAGTTAATGACTTTATGGCCTCCTTTTCATTGAATACCAGTTAGGTGTTCAGCTCAAGTTCAGTTCTCCGCATTTTGTCAGACCCATGAAAAAGACAGCTAAAGAGAGAAAGCCACACAGCCCGTTAGGGAGTCAGCTATTAAGTGCATGAAGAAAGCATATTTGTTTATAGCCAGTGGTACTGGGCTCTGTTCCTCCAGATGAGTAAAACTTGGTGTAATTGGGCTTCAGAAGAAAGGAACGTAATCGTTTCATTTAGTTAAAAAGCTCCGTGCAAAAACATGAGGCGTGGGGTGCCTGGCGCTTACAGTCAGTAGTCTGCACAGCTTGACACAGGTGACCTCTGTGGCAGCTTCATTCTCAGGCAGGGATGTGTGTATGAGCATGGTGGTGGGGCTGCCCCTGTTAGCCCTGGGCTTCCTTCCAGTTGTGGAGTAATCCTGGAGGAGAGACTTCTGAGGAAGTCCTGAGCCTGGGTGTGTCACATGCCCATCTGATCAGTCAGGCCAAGGTCTCATGCCACTACATCCGCTGAGTTGTATGCACTGGTGAGAGACAGGTGTCCAAGGAGGAAGGAATGGGGAAAATGGATGGAAAGCCACCACCTTGGCACGGTGACGTGAGACTGGAGAGACCTGTGGCCTTCATGATGATGCAGGCTGCTTTGTGTCAGTTTCCATGTGTTAACTTTATCTGTGTGTTTGTAGTATTTTTTTTTTTTTTCTGTCTATGCTTTTTTCCTTAGAACATATCTACGTACTCTGTCTGTAGAGACTTGGTTGGGAGTGAACCTGAGGGACATATGCTCCTTACTGTTTGACATTTTGATTTCTACCTGTCTACATTTTGATTTTCTTCTTGTCTTTCCTGCTGTCACATTTGGTAGGGAGAATTGAGAGAAGCAGTCCCCTGAGACAAACGTAAGAGCAGGTTCTGAGTGAGGCAAAGGAGCAGTAGTTGGGGAAACGTGAGTAGTTGAATTATAGCTATGACTTCAGGGATTGTGTACCAAAGAACAAGTATGGTTCTGGAGGTGTAGCTCAGTGGTAGAGTGCTTGCCTTGTACGTGTGAGGTCCTGAGTTCCACCCCCAGCACTGCCAAAAAAAAAAAAAAAAAAAAAGCTAATGTGATTGAGACGTTTGCCTTGTGACTGACTAGACAGGACTTATTTTACTTGTTTTGCGGGGGGGGGCAGTTACTGGGAATTGAACTTAAGACCTTGCACTTACCAGGCAGGCACTGTGCCACTGAGCTATATTCCTGGCCCTATTTTACTTGTTTTATGTGGTTGTCTACTAACTTTCATTCAGCAACCAACCTGGCCACTTCCACTTAGCTGAGTCCAAACACAATTGCATTTGAATTATCCAGTGAATTATTTTGCACTTGGTGGGTGCTAACCATAGGAGTGAACATTTAAGAGAAAGAATAGTTTTTTTTTTTTTTTTTTTTGTGGGTACCGGGGGGTTGACCTCAGGACCTCGCGTGCCAGCAGGCGCCCGTGCTGCTGAGCGATATCACCGGCCCTTTTTTCGTATGTGGGTTCCGGGAGTCGAACTCGGGCCCTCGCGCTTGCCAGGCAGGCGTGTATGCCGCTGAGCCATCTCACTGGCCCCAAGTTTTTTGTTTTTTTGAGACAGGGTCTTGCTATGTAGTCCAGGCTGGCCTTGAACTCGAGGTGATCCTCCTGCCTCAGCATCCCGAGTGCTGGGTTACAGGTGTGCCACCACGCCTGGTTGAGGAAAAACTGGTTTTGTGTGATGGTTCTGCTCATGGGATCATCAGGTGTTATGTGTTTTTTAGGAGGTGTTGGCATGAGTTGAGGTCTCTGGCCTGCATGGCTTATCACACCAAGAGCTTGGGGGCAGTGCTGTGTGGAAGCACTCCCTTTCCGGGGGGCAAGATTGTGACTCTGCTTCTGTGAAGGCACTTCTGGGGTGGGCCAGGCAAAGGAGTCTGTGCTTTCCTCAGTTGAGGCCTGAAAGGCTCCTGTGTGGTGTGGTGTTGGGCTGCATGGGTGGTGAAGGACAAAGAGAGCATTTGACCCGGGAAATTGGGAGGCTTCCGAGGGATGAGGCCCAAGCTAGGTAGCGAAGGGCCTGTAAGTGCAGTCAGACTGGGCTGGGAAATATGGTAGCTATGAGAAAGGCTAGGTGGAGTGGGCTGTGTAAGGGGCCTTGGAAACGAGGAGGGCTGGCTGGGGCTGCTTTGAGGGCTAGACTGTTAGGGAAGCTGTTGGTCGATGTTATCAGCTTGACTGTGGGATGATCCTGACAGGCTTTTGAGGGGAGTAGATGATCAAACTGCATTAAATGTCCAAGATAGGCTGAAACGGGAAGAACCTGGAAGCTGTTGTGGTTGACAAGGGAAAGCATGAGGTCCAGCATTAGGGTAGTGTAATGAGAATGGGAGGGAAATGAATAAGGATCTCAAGGGTCAGGGGCTCTCAGTGAGAAAGCAGGAGTGGGCGTGGTGCTGAGGCCATGACTATGGGAGGGCTGTGGCAGGTGGCCTTGCTGAGCCCCTTCCCAGGCCCTGGGGTACGGAGTGAGCACGCACCAAGCCCTGGTCTCCACCAGCACCGGCACGGGCAGGGGAAGCAGACAGCAGTCTGTGCTGATGGTGTTCTGTGGAGAAATAAACCAGAGCAAAGAAGTTGAGAGTCTGGAGACTTCCCTGACGCGATGATGCGTGTGCACGCACACAAACGCATCTGTGAAGGAGTGTGTGGCTCTCTGCAGGAAACCATGTGTAAAGGCCCCAAGGCTGGGGTGGGGTTGACTTCAGGTTTGTACTGAGCATAGGTCAGGATGGAGATCATCATTATTAGTGTGTATGTGGATGCATGTGAGACTTTGGGGATTGATTGGACTCAGGGAGTGCTGAGCTATATCCCCAACTCTTTATTTTGTTTTTTTGTGGGGTTTTTTTTGTTTGTTTGTTTTTGTTTTGAGACAGGGTTCACTATGTACTCAAGGGTGTCCTTAAAACTCACTAGGCAGCCCAGGCTGACCTCAGACTCACAGCTGTCCTCCTGCCTCAGCCTCCTGAGTGCTGGGATTGCAGATGTGTGCCACCATGCCCAACTTACTTTTTAATTTTGAGACAGGATCTTGCTAAGTTGCCCAGACTCAAATTTGTGATCTTCCTGCCTGAAGCATTTGGCCACAGAGTACTGGGTGAGATGCTTTGGGGACAGAGTGGCAGAATGTTGGAGGCAGAAGAAGGAAGAGCCTTCTGTGAACAGGTCTGAGCTGAGGGTTTCACAGGATGTGGCCGTCTCTCCCTGATTGCCCAAGACCTGCTTTCAGTGTTCTAGCCAAACTCATCCGTTCTTCCTTTCTTCTCTGTCCTGCGTATTCTTCTGTGTCCCTTTTCTTTATCATATTTTAGATCAGTGTTTTTCACACTTTATTTTTAGCCGCAGAACTTTTTTTTATCTTTCTTAAGTTATGAAAAATTCTGGTATGGAAAAGAGAACAAGTAGGAGCTCTTCCAACATCTGTGTCAGAAGGGACCCCTGTGATCCCATTAATTACCCTTCCTCAGCCTCTGGAGCATGACCAGGGGTCCCAGGGTCCCCCAACCAGACTCTTCTCTCTCTCCCTTTTTTTTCTTTTTCTTTTCAAGCTCTTCTCTTGAATGACAGTGTGGTCTCATCCCTCACACAGAGCCCTTGGTGCTGTACTATATGTCCCATGCAAGTCCTAGGGTGTCCTTCCTTTTTCTTTTTTGGTTTTTTGAGACAGTGTCTTGCTCTGTAATTCAGGCTGGCCTAGAACTCACTGTGTAGCCCAGACTGGCCTGGTGGTCATCCTCCTGCCTCAGCCTTCTGAGTGCTTGGATTATAGGCATACACATGGGCAGGGAGACTTTTCTAACAGAAGCTCTGATCTGCCTGGAGGCTGGGTCCTCAAGCCCTTTTGGGTACTGCTTGGCAGCTTGGTCTTGTCTCTGGCCAGTCTTATCCTACTCTTGACTGTGCTTGGGCTTCTGAGATAATCACTAGTGCTGTTGCCTAGGCACACCTTTCCCCCGCCCAGTGAGTACCTGGAGTATCTCGAGGGTCCCCATCTCTCCAGCCTTAGGGCTTTTCTTGTCCCCTGCGGCTGTGACTGGTGAGGAGTAGTAAATGTTGAGCAGGTTCCCGGGACAGGGGTGGTGGGAACAGGACTTGTCCGTGATGCTTGCCGATTTCCATGGTGTAACTGTCCCATCAAGTCCCCAGGAGATGTGCATGGTTGCTCTTTGGGGCTGGTCCAGGCTGGCTTCACACCTACGACCCATTACATTAGTTGTGTTGATCCATGTAAGTCCCTTGAGGACAGGAGGGAGGCTTCGTGCTTATCTTCATCTTTGCATTTGTGTTAGGTGCTGAATCATGTGGCATAAATGAGGGCGGGGGTAGATGGAAAGAGAGAGTAAGAGACAGAGGCCCAGATGGATCCTAGGCAGCAGCAAGGGAAGCAGAGGTGCCTGACTGCCAGCTCTGGCTGTGAGTAGGAAAAGGGATGTGTGTGCATCCTTTGTTCTTTGTAAATAGAAATGCTTGTTTTCCATAGATGAGCAGCAACAGCAACAAGAGAGCTCCAACAACAGCAACCCAGAGGCTGAAGCAGGACTATCTTCGGATTAAGAAAGACCCAGTGCCTTACATCTGTGCTGAACCCCTCCCTTCAAACATCCTAGAATGGTAAGGCTCTTTTGACTGCTTGCTCCTGTACCCTCTCTTACTATGACCTGGCCTGGTGTTCCTAGTCATGATGAGGGGTGGGGGGCAGTCATGCAGCTCCTCAGCTGTGGGTAGACACAAAGGTCTGTGATCCTCACAGTGGCACACCTGGCACATCGTGGAGTCCTGCTTGACTTAGGCTGGGACTAGAAAGAGACTTCTTCCTGGGGGTCTTTAGAGTAGTTTTGGGGTGTACAGGGCTCATGGCTGTTGATCACATACGTTTAGTAGGATGTATATTTTGCAATACTGAGATGAGACTGCAGATCTAAGCTCCTCTGCACTTCGCTTCTGGACACTGGGCATTACCGTGTCTTGCCTGAGAACACTGTGATAGGCTCCTGACACTGCAGCTCCTGGCATGGCCCAGGCCAGGTACCCCAACTCTCGGGTTGATAGCAAGAAGGCCTGTGGAAAACATTCATTTCATGGTAGCTTTTTGCTGCGTTAGAGTTGAGCCAGGCATGGTGGCGCACACCTGCAATTCCAGCACTTAAGGTTGAGGCAGGAGAATCGCCATTAGTTCAAGGCCAGCCTGAGCTACATAGTGAATTCAAGGTGGCCTGAATTACATGGTAAGACTCTGTCCCACAAAAAAAATAAAAGAGGCCTGTACCGCACAGCCTAGATTGGAAGGTGATGTCTTGGTGCCAAGCATGAACCCGCAAAAGTGAATCCTTTAACTAAGGTGATGCTGATTAATGAGCTGAATGAGTGAGAGGTCCAGCTTTGGGTGGTGAAAAAGGTATCCTGGCATTCTGAGTACAAAGACAGCACCTGGATCATTCTGGGAGGATTTCCTTATGAGCTGTCTGAAGGGGACATTATCTGTTCTCACAATATGAGGAGATTGTTAACATTAATTTTATGTGACACAAGGACACTGAGAAATCCAAAGGATTTTGTTTCCTCTGCAATGAAGACCAGAGGAGCATAATTCTGGCCTTTGAGACTTAATGGAATTAAGATCAAAGGGAGAACCATCTATGTGGATCATGTGTCTAACTATCGGGCTCCGAAGGCCTCGGATGAAATGGCTGATATGACCACAGAGTTTCAGGGTAAGGACTGTGGAGCTGACATCCCCCCACCGGGTTCATCTGAGGGTTCTGAAGATGACAAATCCACAGAAAAGCACAAAACAAGACAGGAAAAAAAGAAAAAAGACAGCGAAGACTGACCAGGAGGTACAGTCGGAGCAGCCATCTTCCTCCTCACTACCCAGAAACAAGTTGGTAAAAGAAAAGGGTGACCCTGGTCCTAAGACGCACAGCAACAAGAACTCAGAGAGGGCTCGGAAATGCTAGTCGAGAGTAGGGAGGAAGCACTCAGGCTCCCCTGAGGTCAGGACTTCCTGCTGTGGTGGAGCAGAGGACCCAGAAAGGGACCCCGAGATGGAGAAACTCAAGCATGATCACAGATTCTCAGGGGGAGGAAGTGAGAGAAGACAAGAGCAGGGATCAGACAGAGCAAAGCTCAGACACATTCTAGCCCTCACAGTGGGAGTTCTGAGGTGGAGAGTCCTAGGAGTAGGAGCCGAGACAAATCCCGTCGGCATCCAAAGTCCCGTCGCTTCCAGGAGTGGGAGTCACTGAAGTCTCTTCCACTTCCAGTTAATTTGAAAATGAACTGTGTTTTTAAAGTGTAATCAGATGAAATTCTGTTAATATTTCTGTATAAAAAAATCTCTGGGGCTGAATTCATTGAGAGACTTGTAGTTTCAACAGCCAGCTATCCTAGTTTTTTAGCATGAGCCATTGTCCCTGGGAGTATATGTGGAACTTTAGGGTATGTGTCCTAAATTTTAGTCCACAAATATGGCCCTATAACCCGTAGACCCCAATTTGAGATGAAATTGCCAGGAAAGGGAAAATACCAGGTAACTGAATTCTAGTCTTTGTGTTAGATGTTTAGAACCCTGCATTGTAGGGCCTGTCCATTTGGCAGGTAGGACTGTTGAGAAGTGTGGCTCACTGGGTTTAGACCATTTAATGTGGATGTGTGGGATCTTAAGAACAGCCATGCCAGATGTGTGCAGCCAGGCGTGGTGGCACACACCTGTAATCCCAGCACTCCAGAGGCTGAGGCAGGAGGATTGCCATGAGTTCGAGGGCAGCCTGGGCTATGTCATAGTGAGTTCAAGGCCAGCCTGAGCTACATAGCAAGACCCTGTCTCAAAACAAAACAAAACAAAAAACAACGAAACAAACAAAAAACCCCACACAAAATGGCCAGTTCCCTCCCCAGCCACCTTGAGGACAATTTTTAAATTGTTCTTTTTTCTTTCTTTTTTTCTTTTTCTTTTGCTTTTTTTTTTTTTCCTTTCTTTTGTTGGTTTACATTTTGTTTTGTTTTTTTCTTTTCAGTTAATACATCTGCATTTTTCCTTTTGTTATATTTATTTTTTATTGATGTGAAATTTATCTAACATAAAAATAATCATCTTAAGTAAAATAAAGTGTGGAGTTAAAAAAGCATATGTAGCTCTTTGGAAATGCTGATTATCGGCTGTGCAGATGATTTTATGCAGAATGAAATACAAAGCTGAGATATTTAAAAAAATGTGTTCTCTGATAAATGTTTTATTTTGATCTGTAAAAGATATTTTTTAATTTATTCAAATCCAAAGAAAAGAGGTTTAACTGAGTTAATAAGTATTTTGCAGGCCGGCCAGGGCTCTTCTTCCCAGAACAGAGGTTTACAGGGGGAGCTCAGCCCAGGCAGGTGGAGGATTCCCGGGGTGGCATTGGAGTCTCCCTGCTCCCGAGGATGAAAGTTAGATGTGGCCCTCAGGACAGAGTTGGCAGATGTGAGGACAGACTCCGTGGGTGGCTGACTTCTTCCTTGATCAGCGGTAACACCCTTACTGTGTGGGAAACCCCTCCCCGCATGTGAGTCTGAGGGTCAAGGGGTCCCCAAGACCACCTCAGGTTCACTCACATGCTAGGAGGCT